>OY757930.1:81044035-81080941 GCA_963585895.1 Sepioteuthis lessoniana | reverse complement strand
CGCTCGAGCAGGATATGACACAAGGTCAATTTTTAAGCGGAGTTTAACAGGTTTCAATTCAGAGTTTTCCTTCTCCTAGACTAGTTGCCTAACCAAGGCTGAAGAACCTAGTCTGCCCTACTATTTACCCATAGCTGGAGGGAGAATAATTGGATTCATACCTTTCCCAAGGGTATTAGTGCTATGTGAAATGTAATCAGTCTCGTGCAGGAATTTAACTCGTGTTGCTGTGTTCTTTTCCTACGACGATAACAATTACACCACGGGTGCCTCCTCACATTCTCACATATATACATATATAATTATATATACACATTTATAAGTGTGTGTCTGTGTGTGCATGTGTCTGTGTGTGCATGTGTCTGTGTGTTTGTGTACGTACATACATGTATGTACATATATGTATATACATCTATGTATCTTTAGGTTTACAAAATGTGACTGAAAGTCAATTTATATATATATACAAACACACACACACACACACACACACACACACACATATATATATATATATATATATATATATATATATATATATTTGTGTGTGTGTTTGTATTATATTTATAAATTTAGAGTGATCTATGTGAGTGCTAGTGCGCATACAGAAATGTGGGATGAAAAGTTTATACGTTGACATCAAATCAACTCGATATGGCCAATAGGATCCAAGCATTACAACACCGATGAAAAACATGTCTGGACCGCATGAAGTTATTAAAAATAGAACAAAAAAACATTTGGTCACATCTTATGAGAGTATCTTGGACAACCAAATGTTCATTTAGAAGTCTGTTATACATATATATATATATATATATATATATATATATATATATATATATATATATATAGTTGATCTTGTGTGTATATATATATATATATCATAAAATGAATTGTTAATTTGGAATTTTAGATAATAAAAGATAAAATCCAAAATACTACATTCACTTGCGGACCTGTTAACTTTATAATATTTACTTTTGTTCCCGTTGCACCAGCAAAAATAATATATATATATATATATATTATTACTTATATATATATATGTGTGTGTGTGTGTGTGTGTGTGTGTGTGTGTGTGTGTGTGTGTGTGTGTTTTATTACTCATATTATTTCATCACCAACTGCACATTAAAAATGAAGTTGAACGTACAATGTAAACTATGCTTTTAATTTATCTGGCGTATATGTATATATATGTATAATTTTTTTAAATACCCTGTCCGGTGGCAAAAGCTGCTTGGTAACGCTAGGAGTGGCAGTACTGCCCTGAGCTACCGAAACAGTGTCATCACCCCTGGTTGGCGGCTGATGAGGGCAGGTATCACACGTGCTTTCACACGTTCTATGATGAAAAAAAATATATCTATATATATATATAGAGAGAGAGAGAGGCGTAGTGCCAAACGTTCTAGACGATGCAATCATTTTAAGCGAGTTCGAATTTAAGTTGCACTATCAAATTTATTTTCACTGTTTTTAATTCTCCTTGACAGGTTTTTGACCTTAGACCTCGTTTTTATGAATCAATTTTATTTTTGACTAATTCATATATTGATAGATTGATTATTCTATGTGTTAATTGTTGATTTCATGAAATATATCTTCATAATTATATTTGCTGAGTCATTACCCTTGAGCACACGATTTACAAAAATAAAAACGCAATAAATAGCTTAGGAGTAGCGATAAGCAAGTCAGCTTAACGCTGACTCTCATTAATTTCTAAAAGCTTAGATTAATACTGATTCTCCCTAATGACCTTACACTTAGCCGGATATTTATTCTCCCTAACGGCCTTACACTTAGCCGGATATTTATTCTCCTTAATGGCCTTACTCTTAACAGGATATTTATTCTCCCTAGTGGCCTTACTCTTAACAGGATATTTATTCTCCCTAATGGCCTTACACTTAACAGGATATTTATTCTCCCTAACGGCCTTACACTTAGCCGGATATTTATTCTCCCTAATGGCCTTACTCTTAACAGGATATTTATTCTCCCTAGTGGCCTTACTCTTAACAGGATATTTATTCTCCCTAATGGCCTTACACTTAACAGGATATTTATTCTCCCTAACGGCCTTACACTTAGCCGGATATTTATTCTCCCTAATGGCCTTACACTTAACAGGATATTTATTCTCCCTAATGGCCTTACTCTTAACAGGATATTTAATCTCCCTAATGGCCTTACTCTTAACAGGATATTTATTCTCCCTAATGGCCTTACACTTAACAGGATATTTATTCTCCCTAATGGCCTTACTCTTAACAGGATATTTATTCTCCCTAATGGCCTTACTCTTAACAGGATATTTATTCTCCCTAATGGCCTTACACTTAACAGGATATTTATTCTACCTAACGGCCTTAAACTTAGCAGGATATTTATTCTCCCTAATTGCCTTACGGAACACTGATTTTCACTGTTTTGCAATTAGCAAAACACTCTTATTCACTAAGATGCCTGACATTTCTATCGTAATCGATTTTGTGATTTTTTGACATGTTATTGTAAAATTCATATTGACCGAATACCGCTTCCATATATGTTTTTATATTTTACAGCAAGGGAATGATAAATTGTATATTGAACTAATGAATAAAACTCTTTTATATATATATATATATATATATATATATATATATATATATATATATATATATATATATATATATATATAACTATGATTAGAATTTTACGCTACCGGCATTTTTTATGTGCAAAATGCTGTGTTCTTTGCTGAAAAAAATTCTGGGCAATATCACAATGTTAAAACTATGAAAGAGAATGAATCAATCAACTACGAAGTGACACACAAACACACACACACACACACACACACACACACACACACATATATATATATATATATATATATATATATATATATATATATATGATAAAAGATAGCACTTCACCGTAAGATGAAAACGAGAACGACACTAAAACCTGTAAAACATGAGTTGAAACAAATTGAAGTTTAATGTAATTCTCACATTATTACAATATCCTCTTTACCGACTTGGAGTTCCATCAGGCGAAGTACTTTTAAACAAATCATATATATATATATATATATATATATATATATATATATATATATATATATATATATATATAACAAAATTATAAATCAAAATTCGATATATATTTGTTACCATAAAGACTATTGCGATCCTATAGGAGTTGCATGTGAGACTGAGAAACTCTACCATAGCCTCTTGAGAAAGTCTTCAGCATCCATGCATCGTATCGAAAAGCCCTCAGAGATCTCATCAGACACTTTATTCCAGAATTCCATTCTACCGGAATAAATAGACTCTAATCTTATTGGTAACAATCCTTTGCTTCTAATGATACCGACGTAACTTAATTCATTTTATTTTAAACTGCTACGAACAGCTTTAAAGTTGAATGGTAGGGATCACAATTATTTCCATGCGTAGATAATCAAATAGCTGAACACAGGAAAAGAGGGGGTGCTGTCGTGGTGTAATGGTTAAAGCGATGGACTGCAGAATCGTAGTAAGCGTGTTCGTTTTCCAGTCGCGCTATTACGTTCACTTTCGGACAAATACCCTAGGGAAAGGTATGAACCCCCTTATCCTCCCAGCTATGGGTTAAATAGTACCACTACTGTTCTTCTATGAGAATAGATTTGGCATTAAATAACCTACAAAGGCTGATATGCCATTAAACAAACAAACAAGAAAAGAATCCTTCGTTTATATATTTTCATCAAAGTCATCAGTATAATGAATTCTTTGCGTGTACCGTAAAATCTTCGGGGAACCATGTTAAGCAAATGAACAAACAGCAATAACCGTTTTGCTTAACTCACGAGACGAAATGAATTTTTGAAAAAGCCAATCTTTGGAGAGCTATACATCAAAAGAGAGGTCGATAACTTTATACATAGGAATCCAGACTCCAAACTAACCAAGGTTTACGCTATTAAGACTTAAGATACATTTTTCTTACTTCCTTTTATTTTATTCTAATATTGGTTAACATACGAGTATTATTAAATAAGATTCCAGACTTTTTTCGTATGGGCACTTTTATTGATAGTACACACATGAAACTCTAGTCTTCTTTGAAGTAATCTCCTCCGGCTGCAAGGCACTTGTTCTACCGTTCCAACAACTTCTGGAAGGTCCCATGGAAGTCCACTTGTGTGAGTGTGTCAATGACCTTCGTCACAGTCTCTTTCATCTCCTCAATTGTCTCATAACGACAGCCTCTGAGCCTAGGGAATAACCAAAAGTCACAGGGAGCAAGGTCTGGACTATAGGGAGGCTGAGGAACTGTCTTGATGCCCATCTTGGTCAAATAGTCTGTGACAAGGATGGAGTTGTGGACTGGTGCGTTGTCCTGGTGGAAATCCCACTGACCTGTTTTGAAGAGTGCTGGCATCTTCCGATGGAATCTCTTCTTGAACTCCCTTAAAACCTCATAATACTAACCCTAACCCTTTGGGCAATCAACTCTGGTGTACTGACTTCCTTACTCCTCACACACCTATCATCATCCCTCACAGACTCCCTGCCTTCTATGAATCTCTTATGCCACTCAAAAACTGATGCTCGATTCATGCAAGGTGGTCTAAAAGCAGTCTGAAGCATTCCATACGTTTTTGTGGAATTTTTCCAAGTTCAAAAACAGAATTTTATTGCATATAATTTTTCTAACGTGTCCTCACGTCCAGATTGCATTTTTGAAATTCACCGGCTGTGACAATCAGGCTTTAGTAGGGTGTATTCCAATTGCTGCTGTAGCTGTTGATTTGAAGCTGAAATCATAAAAATTGGTCTGTCATCTTATAAGACGTATAGCAATAACATACTGAATTATCAAGTGTCTACGATAATTCCAAATGCCTGCACAAAAGTCTGGAGACTTATTGATGGCCCTACATATTTTGTCATCTCGATACACTGGTTTATTTGGTTTGTTTGTTTAATGTCGTATGGGTTATTTAATGCCAAAATCCTCATTGGAGAAGGTCAGTCGTATTAATACTTAATCCTTAGCTGGGGAATTAGGGTGTTAATCTCCTTCCCAAGGATCTTTATCCGAAAGTGAATGCAATAGTGCTACATGAGTTCGAACTCGCTTACTGCGGTATTCGTGTCCGCTGCACTTGAATAAGAACTAAATTGGAAGAAAAAGAATAGATTCTTTTAATGTCTCTAACAAAAGAAGCTGAATAAATTAGCAAGTCTTTAAAAATATCATAGACTGACTTCCCAACCCAAGTGAGATTTCAGGTGCTATCATATTTCGTTCAACATAGTGCCTTCTCAGAGGGGCATAGAATATGTTGTGTTCTGCGCAAAGGTGTAAAACTTTACCAAAACGATGTCCTGTGTATGATACTAAAATTTATATGATAGTAAAACTTTGATTTTAAAGCACTGGGGAAGTGTGAAGTACAATATGTATTGCCAATGCTACTAGCTAAAGTGTTCGCCAATGGCCCGGGATACCGGGTTCAATCCCTAGTCGAGTCATTGCAAAGACTCAAAAAACGATACTTGATACCTCCTTGCTTAACACTCAGCATTATAATGTACCGATCAAGGGTAAAGTGGAACAATTCAAGGAACGGAGTAACGCCCTTCCCTACTCCTTGGTGTCGTAGCTAATGAAAAGGAAGCCTTCGAGTGGCTCTGGACTACGGTCGCCAACTTTACTAAATAAATATTTCTTATACTAACGTAACATCAGTAATGGTTAAGAAATAGTATTATGAGAGATGTTTTCAAAAAGTATCTTTACCAAGACTGAAATAAACAATGAATCAAAAGAACGTTTGTCTCAAAAGAGTTGGTGCATTTCTCCCAACATTTCTATCACTGAATATAAAATTCCATAATGGGATAGATGTAGTATAATCTTAGATGTATCCAAAATATATCGAGACTGAAGCGTTATTTACTACAGGAGAAATAAATAATGAATTTAGTTTTTTTTTATCTAAATAATATGTTAAAAAACTTTTAAGAAACAACAACACAAAAAATGTAAATTCGAACGTACAATGTACGCGATTCCCTAACCTCTAAGGATTAAATATTCGAAGATCAGTTGACATTTTATTTATAGGATCGATTTTATCGGTAGGTTCGATTAGTTTTTGTGGGGCACCTCGGATAGTGTAATGGTTAGCAAGATTGACTAGCAAATCTGCAAGAGTGAGTTCGAGTCTCATTGGGTGCCCCATTCATTCGGCCTTGTGCCACATCGAAGCAAAGAGCTTCGTAAATTACATTAGATTTTGTGATATTTTGAATGTTTATATGAATTTTTCATGCAGGGATATCGTTTAATAATGGAATGTAGAAATATGTAATCGTAATATGCAAATAAAAACTTGAATATTAGGATTTTTTATTTCTATATTCCATTTTTAAACGATATCCCTACATGAAAAATTCATATAAACATTCGAAGATTGACTCTCGGAGTAAACTAGCCAAAATACGAAAGTATATAAAAAGAAAGGGTCTTGGTTCAGAGAAAGTACTTTCTGAATATAATCCGGACATTGGTTTAATGGTTAGAGTGTTCGCCAAATGGCCCAGGAGACCTGGGTTCAATCCCAGATTGAATCATACCAAAGACTTAAAAAATGGTATTTGATGCCTCCTTGCTTAACACTCAGCATTGTAAGTGTAAAGTGGAGCAAACCAGGGAAAGGAGTAGCACCCTCCCCTACACCTTGGGGTAAGAGCTATCGAAAAGGGAGCCCTCAGGTCACCCTCGACTTTGGTCACCAACTTTACTTTTTACTTATATATATATATATATATATATATATTGAGAATTTTCGGTGGGAGTTTACCCAACAGCGAACGATGGTGGAGTGTGACGCAAGATCGGTTCATGTGAGGAAGACACAGTAAACAAGCATCCGAGGATGGCAAAAATAACTGAGCACCGTCTATATTTCTTTTGGGGTGGGTTTGCTGGGTTTATTGCCCGTTGACTGAGGTGCTTCCAGTCACCGCGCAATAAACCCAGCAATTACCCATTTTAAACTAGGGGTATGTGCTTCATGGTGGGGTAAAAGCCCCAAAGAACCGAGTTTGTTTATTTTTACTCCATCAAAGGCATGCACATATATATATATATATATATATATATATATATATATATATATATATATTGATTGAATATAGTAGACATTTGTTGTGTACTTATTTTTTGCTAATCCTTTCGAATTGTAATAGTGATCTTCGGCGGGAATTGATTGATAAACCTTACATAATTAGTTATTTCCCAAGTACATCACTTTTGTAATATATCCTACCTTGATGATGGCCGAAAGTTGGGCAGAAAGTACTTGGGAAATAATTAATTATGGAGGGTTTATCGACCAATTCCTGCTGAATATCGGATGATCAATACGGCAATTCGAAAGGATTAACAGAAAATATGTTGACAAAAAATCTCTATTATGTTCCATCAAATATGTATCAATGAAGAAATGCTGCCAAAATATACATATATATATATATATATATATATATATGTGTGTGTGTGTGTGTGTGTGTGTGTTTAAGCATGTTTGATTAAATAATAAAGACACATTCTGTCAAAATAATTTTATTAAGATCCTTTCAAATTTCCTGATAAGAGTTTTGGTTTCAAGTCGAAATTGGTGGATGAATTTTCCAAAATTGTCCCGAGCGCTTACGTAAGCGCAGAGTTAAATGAAACTGCTGATGAATTCAAAAATAGAACGCTAATCACGGAAGGTTATCAAGAAATATTGAATATTTAAAAAACAAAACAGAATAAAAGGCATTTCAAAACATTGTCGCTATTTTCATAATAATTTTACTGATTCTAGGCGGGTGGGGGATTGTTTGTTTTATATGTAGCGCTTCTAGGATTTTTAGTCGTAACTTTTTTATGCGTTTACGTAATTTCGTTATGTTATAAAAAATCTAAAAACTTTCATAGCCCTTTAAAAACACTCGTTATACACGCAAGCAACTCCTGGTGTTGGCCTATGAAAGGTCCGGAAGCGCTTGGGACAATTTTGGTAAATTCATCCACCAATTCCATGCTGAAACCAAGATACTTATCAAGAAACGTGAAAGGATCTTAATAAAATTATATAGACAAAACATGTCTTTATTATTTAATCAAACATGCTTAAATGAAAGACAGTTGCCCAACTACACACACACACACACACACACACATATATATATATATATATATATATATGTGTGTGTGTGTATTGGGTAAACAGGAAAAATTTGGAACATTTTGGTATAATAATAAACGACTTTATCAGAAAACAAGATCCATTTCAATTTAAAAACAAACAAACAAACAAATAAGAAGATAGACCCAACAAATTATGACTCATTCGGCTGGGGAAACAGAATACACTGACTGCATCTCTGCATAGGAGTAAGTTTCCCCAAACAAATGTCCTGGATATGATACTAAGCACTCTGATGGTGAGGCACTAAAAATGTTTGGAGCTTTGAGGAGTGCAGATGACCCCTTCATTGCCATCGCTCCCATTTCCACTCTGGCCTGGAGTTGTAGCACTTGATAGGTTCAAATAGAGTTGTAGCACTTGATAGGTTCAAATAGAACTAAACTGCGTTTTGATGCTGAACTGAGTTCGAAATAAAACTGTTTTCACATTTAACACTATGTAAATATATGACTGTTTTATTGAATTGAATTGTTGGTGATACATAGCAATACTTGGAACCATTTAACTTTGTTGACATGCTAAACTGGATAGCTTGAAATAGAAATGTTTTTGGCATTTAAACTTTGTACTTATGTTGAACGGAATTATCTGAAATAGAACTGTTTATATCAATAAAATGGATTTGGCATTAAATAACCTACAATGGTTGATATGCCATAAAACCAAACCAAACAAAACAAAACAATAAATTTACTCAGTATGGCCACTGTTGTTTTTTTTTCAATTATTTTATCAACACGTTTTTTAATCGATTCACATGCCTTCAAAATAGATTCTTCATACATCTTATTTCATTCTCCCTCAATTGCAGTCTTAAGTGAATCAATATTTGGATGGGAAGTTGATTTTGTTTTGCTTTCTCAAACGCTCTATGTAGCGTAATGAAGTGAGTTAAGGTCTGGGCTTAATCTTTAATTTCTGTCCTCACAGTTTTCTGGTAGACTTTCAATTCATTAGCGTGATTTCTTATTGATGTTGTGGGGTCCTTAATTTCTGTAGCGAAAGCTGTTAAAAATCCTTGTTTTCGTTCAATCCACAACTCCCCATTTCCTTAATAAGCTCTTTTTCAGTGAAAAAAATTCCATTGTATACGATCAGCCTGCCCTACTACCTACTAATTGCTGTTGGGAAACTTTGACTTGGTTTAGACTTTAAACAAATCATAGATCCTTTGTCTTTTTTATTTCCTTGCTCCCTTATTTTTGGGTGAATTTTGATTTTAAAAAAGGGCTAGAATAAGTAAGCTAATCATAAAATTTTAGACTTATCGTGTGTTTTTCAGAAGTTTCAATGTCAAAACATTTCGATATTAAACAATTCAATTTAGTGTAATTACAGTTTCAAAGTCAAAAACAGTTCCATTTCAAACAATTCAGTTAAGCGTAATCACGCTGTTTAAATGTAAGGACAGTTTAATTCCCAAAGCTATTCCCAAGCTATTCAGTTTAGCCAAACTGTTCTAATCTAAGCAGTTCAGTTTAGCGTAAATATGTAGTTTAAATGCAGAAAACAGTAAAGTCAAGAAACTACGGTTTAGTTCTATTTAACCCATAGATAGGACAATTATCAGGTGCTACCACTCCTGACTAGAGTGAACCTGGGAGCAATGGCAATGAAGGGGTACTCTGCATTCCCCAAAGCTCTAGCATTACTGGAATATCACCATCAGATTGTTTAGAGTCGTATCCAGGACACTCGTTGGAAGTGTATTCTGTGTATTCTGCAGCCCTAGCCGACTGGACAAAGTATTATTTTGGTGAGGGCTGGGTATATGCTGTAGAAAAGTTGATGGTATTCACATCGCTGCTTGTAATGCTTTGTTTTGTTTTGGTTTGATGACATATCAACCTTTGTTGGTCATTCAATTCAAAAACTATTCTTGTAGACGTATAGCCATGATATTATTTAACTCATAAATGGACCAATTAGAAGGTTCAACTGGTTGTCAGTTTATGAAATCGAAGATATAAAATTCATTACAAGACACAGGCGTTTCCTGAGGTCTGTTAAACAGTGAGTAATTGGCACTGCTTCTTAACGTTGACCCACGTTGGTAGGAGTTTGAATTTAAAATTTTTCTTCTCTCTAATCTGTTGACCAAACAAAACTGGTCAGCCTGCCCTACAATTTACTCATTGCTATAGAGAAGAGGAAAGTATTGTATTCATGCCTTTACGAAGGATATTAGCGACACACAGAGATATTGTCGTGAATTTATACACGGCTCAATATTTCCATTTTCCTAGACGCTAATCCTTACACCACCTTACCATAAACTGCGGCGTACAAGTCGATCTCTTAAATAAGTCAACCACAATATTTTTAGCCAAAAATTCTGGGTTAGACTTCTATCTGCTGTAGAGGTCAACCCAACATAGTCTACAGAGAACCTAAAACTAATCCAGTAAACTAAAATAAGGATAGGCCATGATAACCTGTAGCAAAAGTTTCATCATTATCTCGCACCAGCAGCACGGATATCCCTGACCCTCTCTCGCCACCCCTCCCTATCGCCCATTGCTTCCGGCAGGTCCTCAGGGCTACATCCCGTATCTACACAGAGCTGCTGTATGTATGTTCAAGCTGGTCGTTCTGCTTTTGCTCGTCCATGTGAAGGGGTCCACAAGAGTATATCACTTATAAGTTCGTCCCTACTTCTCCAGCAGTGTCCCGCATGTCTGGTTCGTCTAACTTTGAGAGTTTCCGTGATGGGTGGTAGGTGGCCGTATAGCTGCTGCTTTGTGAGGTTTTGCCCCCAGGACTTGTTCAATATTGCTCGCAGCATTCTTGTGTAGTTGTCGTAAAGCTTTTTCTCCATTTTTAGTTAGCGTCCATGTAGTGCATCCATATAGCAGTATCGACACGACTGCTGCTTGGAAGAAACTGCGTTTCATTTTATCGGTCAGGTCTGACTTGCCTGTGACCGATAGCCAATCGATAGCTGCCCATGCCTTTGGGAGTCGAGTATTGATGTCTGTCTTGGTTGATGTGACACTGCTTCCTAGGTAGGTGAACTTGTCAACTAGTTTCAGAGGGCTACCGTTTAGTGTGGAGATGTCGCCTGTTTGATTAAAGAACATATATTCCGTTTTGTGTGCATTGACATGGAGGCCAATGTCTGCAGCGACTCGTTCCTGACTATGTTGCTGGGTTTTGGCTTGGGCGGGTGTATTTGCCAGAAGTGCTATGTCATCAGCGTAATCGGCGTCGGTAATATTTTTTTAGCGGGGTACCTTCTGCTTCTTTCTTAGTTAGCTTGAAACCGTTTTCTTTGATTTTATCAATAGATGTTCTAAGTACGTAGTCTAGACTTATAAATTTACTAAAGTTTAATATTAAAGATAGGCATCAGTAAATACTTTTAAGATTACAGGGCTGTATTTTAAAACCAAGCTTTTAATAATCAATAGATAACCTTCGGATAACCTTTAATTAAAATTATGTGTATATAAACACAGTCATAATGCCAATATACGTTTATTTAATAAGCCATTATATATTGTTTAAGTATAATTACTTTTGTATTGCTGCGAGCAATCTTGAACAAGTCCTGGCGGCAACACCCCACAAGACACCAACTGTACGGCCACCTGCCTCCTATTACGAAAACTATTCAAGTTAGACGAACCAGACAGGCAGGACACTGCTGGAGAAGAAGGGACGAACTCATAAGTGATGTACTCTTATGGACCCCCACACATGGCTGTGCAAAAGCAGGACGACCAGCACGAACATACATTCAGCAACTATGTGAGGATACAGGATGTTGTCCTGAAGACCTGCCTGAGGCGATGAACGATAGGGAAAAGTGGCGAGAGAGGGTCAGGGATATCCGTGCTACCAGCACGACATGATGATGATGATGATGATGATGTTGAAAATGAATTATGCAAATCATTAGATCTTATGTTTAAATGAATTCATAATTCAATGCGCTTGGAAATTGCGATGATAAACAACAGACCGTAATTGTCTGAATGGCCACCAGGGTATTGTGACGATATTTGTCGCTGCCTCCCACCAGACAGGACTTGACACAAGGTCAAAAGCCCGAAGGCCAATTAAAGTGGGGATAAAAGGGAGGGGAAGGTAGGGAACGAGCCGAGACTCGAACCCTGCTGGTCTGTGCAGCTCATCGACCCACTAAGTGCAATGTGGGTCTAATGAGGCAAGCAGTTTCACGAATACAAATTTGGATCCGGGCACGTATGCTGGGATATGGCTTGAACTAAACAGCAAGGTCTAGTGTCATACATAGGGGACAGAGGATGCAACTCGCCCGCCCGAATGTGGCCCAGCCGAAGCTGGGGGCCTTACGGCCTCGAATCTGCCATTGATTTCAATCACCCATCCGACAGGAATGCCAAACGGCCCAGTCAAAAGGCCGGATATTGTGACGTTCCAGTTAGTGTTTGCATTCAGTATATCAGCCGTTGGAAATATACAGTATGCGACTGGTATTTGAGAACCCGTATTTTAGATTAATACTATTTTTTTATTAATTTTAACAGCTTTTATTTTTCAGAAATTATAATGGCTTGCTTTGGTTTGGTTTCTTTGTTTAATGGCATATCAACCTTTGTAGGTTATTTAATGCCAAAGTCATTCTCCTAGAAGAACAGTAGTGGTACTATTCACCCCATAGCTGGGAGGATAAGGGGGTTCATACCTTTCCCAAGGGTATTTGCCTGAAAGTGAACGTAATAGCGCGACTGGAGTACGAACTCGCGTACTACGATTCCGCAGTCCATCGCTTTAACTATTACACCACGAAGACACCCCCACTTAATAATGGCAGACTCTATGCTAACAAATGAAATAAAAAGGCATGCTGTGATTGTGGTATTAAAGACTCATGGGAAATTTGAAATTGCACGTTTTCTCATAGTTGCAAGATCGTTTGTCCACAAGATACGTAGAGTTAGAAAAAGAAAATGATAACGTAATGTCTCTATCAAAACGTAGTAAAGAATTCACTTGTTCCGATTCAATGAGGACAGCCAGATTTATTCATAAAGTTAAGCAGACAACTGATACAAACCGAGGTCAATCGATGAGATCAAATGCAAAAAAAGTTGCATGTGTCTGAAAAGACAATCAGAAGGAGTGTTCATGAAAACATTTGATATAAATCCTACTTGAAGAGAGGTCAATTTCTGAAAAATAAAAAGAAAACCGGTTAAACCAGATCCAAAAGACATTTAAACAAACTCAAAAATCCTGCAGAAGCTGGTGTGATTTGGTTTTTCTCAGATGAGAAAAATTTTGGTTTGGTTAGTTGGTTAGTTGGGTTTTACGGCATGCCAACCTATCGGGTTATTTTATGCCGAAAACGTTTTTATTATTTTTATTTGGTATAATTTTTATGCGTATAGTTATTTGAACGCTATAAACAAATACCAACGACATCAAAATAAAACGATATGCAGTCTTGAATTGTCTGCTGAAGTCAGCATTTGATTTTTTATATAATTAATTAGTAGGTCTATGAGCCTACAGCCTTGGTTGAAGGCCAATTCTTTTCAGGATTTCGATTACGTTTTTAGGGTTTATCTTCTCAAATAATTCCTTCATACTATTAACTTTATAAAAATTTTTCCGGATGTGAGATATGTTTGTACATTCTATTAAAATATGCCTAATTGTGTAATGGTTTCTGCATGGACGTTCAGGAGGAGGTTCTTCTTTTAGAATAAAGTCGTGCGTTAATCTAGTGTGGCCTATGCGTAGTCGAGAAAGAATGGTTTCTTCTCTTCTAGTATTACTAGCTTCACGTTTTCTTTTTCAGAAGAGGCTCTATTTGGCGGAGCTTGTTTTGGGCATTTTCATCCCACAATTGTTGCCATCTTTTTGTGACCAAAAAATTAACGAAGGAAATGACATGTTCAGATCCTTCTGGGGTTCAAGAGTAATGCGTGCAAAATTTCCTTCAAGTCTTATGTTTTGGTTTTTTTTTAGCAATGAAGGACGTGTTTTGCCACCTTTTTTCCACAAGGTCTTAGAGTAAATTCTCCTACTTACGTTGAGGTTCTAGAAACAGTTTTCAAGCCCTGGATTAACAGTCTATGCAATGGTAGGCCTTACATCTAACAGCAAGAGTCGATTCCTTCCCATAAGGCTCAAAGAACGCAAGAATGGATGGCTGATAATCTATACAACCACATTATGCACAACAATCGGCTTTCCAACTCTCAAGATCCCAATCCACTTGACTATTTATGTGTGGTGAGTTGTTGAGAAGGAGGTTAATGAACATCCCCACAACACCAAAGATACTTTCATCATCATGATGTCACACCACCAGCATTGATCTCCCGGTCCCTCTCCCGTCCATTGCTTCCGGTAGATCTTCAAAGCTACATCCTGTATCGGCATAGAGCTGTTGTATATAGGTTCGAGCTGGTGGTCCGGCCTTTGCTCGTCCATGTGAAGGGGTCTACAGGAGTAAGTCGCTAGTGTCCCGCATGTTTGGTTCAACTAACTTGGAATTGTTTTCGTGATGGGTGGTACGTGGCCGTACAGCTGCTGCTTTGTGGGGTGCTGCCTCCAGGATTTGTTCAGTATTGCTCGTAGGTCTCTTATGTAATTGCCGTCAAGCTTACGTTTTCTTAGCATCCATGTAGTGCATCCTTTTAGCAGTATGGACACGACCGCTACTTCGAAAAAATGCGTTTTATTTTATCGGTTAGGTCTGACTTCCATATGAATGATAGCCTATCGATAGCTGCCAATACCTTTGCTAGTTGCGTATTGATTCCTGTCTCGGTTGATGAGACAATAAAAGCTGCTATAGTTCGAGTAATATCTGGCATGAATAAGGAGCAGTTAATCAGATCTTGCAACCAATTTCGAACTCGTCTAGAGGCAGTTATTGATGCTAATGGTGGTTTTATTGAATAAAATTAGCTTTACTTTTATACTTGTTGTTTGTAGTTAAATACAATTATCTTATCTTTTTGTCTAAGAGTTTTTCCAAGACATAAAATTTGTCCTCGAATACCAACCTCAACCTGTATTAAATATAATACTTAATTTGTGTTACATGTTTATTATTTTGTATAAAACTTTGTTTGTTTGTGAAACTGTTGTATGGTGGTTAGAAAAAGATTTACAGTGAAATAAAGTTAATTATTTATTAACTGAAGTGGTACAGTCCAACAAATATTAAAACTCTCGCGCTGTTGGTGTTTCGTTCGACGTTGATCTTACAACTGACCGAGATCTTTCAGAGCTGTCTCTCTGCTTCTCTTTCTGCTTCTTTCTGTCTCTGCGTGCTTGAGAAACACGGCGTCTTTTATACTTCTGCGATACCGGAAGTCACGTGGTATGAGCCACAACACAACAGAAATATTTTCTCCAAATACAAATTCAAGTTGGATATATTTGTGGAAATTTACTAAGCTTTTTGCTTAGATGTGGCACAAGGCCATATGAAAGGGGCACCCAATGAGACTCGAACTCACTCGTGTAGGTTTGCTAGTCGAGCTTGCTAACCATTACACCACCAGAGGCGCCTAAGTTGGATATATTTGTGGCATGCAGCAGAAGTTTTGGTAAATGGTGTTCATAGATGGTAACCAGTAGTGTCCCACTGGTTGACCACTACATGGTAAATGGTTTCGTTTGATGGTATATGAACTGTTGGAGGTTATCTAATGACAAATCCTGTTTATACATACATATTAAATATACAAATGATTTGTAAACACATATTGTAGGTAAAATTTTTAAATGAACCTGAGCTCATTTTTGCTCACAGTTACAACCTAACATCAGTCATTTGTTTTCACACAGTTTGTTCTAGTTGACCCACTATGAGGTGCTACCACTCCGGGTAAGAGTGGACTTGGGAGCAATGGCAATGAAAAGGTACTCCGCGTTCTCCAAGGCTAGAGCTTCACCATCAGATTATTTTGTGTCATACCAAGGACACATGTTGGGGGCAGGGTCTTAACCCTTTGCAGAAGAGCAGCCGGTGTATTCTACGATCCTCACCCGGCTGGGTTATGTGTGATAAAGATGTGGTTTTGCCCGGCCGTATAAGTCGACCCTTAGTTTTTAGAGATCTTTTCCAGGCTTAAAAGGTCGGCCTGCACATCGCAATTTACGGTATTGAAGTATCTCTCTGGCTATGTCTCTCTCTGTCTCTCCTCTCTCTGGGTCTTTCTGTCTCTCTCTGTCTGTCTGTCTCTGTATCTCTCTGTCTCTGACTCTCTCTGTATGTGTATTTCTCTGTGTCTATCTCTCTCTTTCTCTTTCTCGCTCTCTCTCTCTCTCTCTCTGTATCACACTGTCTCTATCTCTGTGTATCTCTTTCTCTCTGTCTGTCTGTCTCTCTCTCTGTATCACTTTGTCTCTCTGTCTTAATTAAAGTTTCGTTTTTCCCGCTAATTTACACAAACCCAGCTTAAGAACGACACAGTTATTATAGGACGTGTCCTCGTGGTGTAATGGTTAAAACTCTGGACTGCGCAATCGTCGTAGGTTTGTTCGAAATCCACTTATTCTATTACGTACTCTTTCAGACAAATACCATTGAGAAAGGCATTTCATACCTAATCCGTCCAGCTATGGTTTAGATAGTACCACGACAGTTCATCTACAAGGATGGCTTAGGCATTAAATAACCCAAGAAGGTTGATATGCCATTAAACAAAGAAACCAAAGCGAACCATCTGTATAGTTTGCTCATTTGCTGAAGTATATAAATTCTCCCCTACAGCGAGTCACTTTTATTCCATCTGCAGGAATGTTGTTATATTTTTGCCAGACACCAGATGTTTTAGCTCCTCTCTCCTCTGTCTGTGGCTGCCTGCTGCTGCTGCTGCTACTGCTGCTGTTGCTACTGCTCAAGTTGCGGTGTCTGCAGCTGTTGCTGCATTTTTTACTTGTTCTTTTTTAATGCATTAGAGACACTTTCGGTGACTTTTGTAATACGTATCCACAGAGTGAAAACAAAATTGTACCGAGAAGGGTGATAGTTAATGTGGCTGGGGATGGAAAAGTAGATGAAAGAATATTCTGGTGTTTGGTTTGGTTTGGTTTGGTTTTATGGCACATCAACCATTATAGGTCATTAACGCCAAATACATTTTTTACAAATAAACAGTTCTATTTCAAACAATTCAGTTTAGTATATGTATAGTTTTTTGTTTACATAGTTACATGTCCAAACAGTTATATTTCAAACAATTTAATTTAACGTAAGTACACAATTTAGTTCAATTTGAACCATAGATAGGACCCTATCTTGTGCTCTCACTCCGGATCACATAGGACCGAGGAGTGATAGCAATGAAAGGGCACTCGACATTGCTCAAAATCCAGCATTATTGGAGCCTCAATATCAATTATAAACAATTCAGGTTAGTGTAATTACAGTTTCAATGTCAAAAACAGTTCCATTTCAAACAATTCAGTTGAACATAATAACGCAGTTTAAATCTAAGGACAGTTTAATTCAAAAAAGCATTTCTATCTCAAGCTATTCCTTGTAGCCAAACAATTCTAATTCAAGCAGTTCAGTTCAGCGTAAATACGCAGTTTAAATGCAAAAAACAGTAAAGTCAAGAAACTACGGTTTAGTCCTATTTAACCCATAGATAGGACCCTTATCAGGTGATACCACTCCTGACCAGAGTGGACCTGGGAGCGATGGCAACGAAGGGGTACTCCGCATTCCCCAAAGCTCTAGCATTACTGGAATATCACCATCAGATTGTTTAGTGTCATATCAGGACACTCGATAGTGGAATAATACCCCTCTACACAGATGCAGTCTGTGTATTCTACAGTCACAGCCGACTGGTCCACTGGACACTAGTTGGGGGAGTCTTACCCCTCTGCAGAGAAGCAGAAGTGAATTCTACTGCCCCAGCCGACAGGGTAAAATGTGATCGTAAGAGAGGAAGGTAATTATAGTGAGACTTAAAAAAAGAAGAATATAGAGAGAAGGAAAAGGAGAATCATTAAATAAGTTTCCAGACTTTTTTCGTATGGGCGCTTTTATTGATAGTATACACATGAAACTCTAGTCCCCTTCGAAGTAATCTCCCCCGACTGCAATGCACTTGTTCTACCGTTCCAACAACTTCTGTAAGGCCCCATGGAAGTCCTCTTGTGTGAGCGTGTCAATGACCTTCGTCACAGCCTCTTTCATCTCCTCAATTGTCTCATAACAACAGCCTCTGAGCTAAGGAAATAAGCAAAAGTCACAGGGAGCAAGGTCTGGACTATAAGGAGGGTGACGAACTGTCTTGATGCCCATCTTACTCAAATAGTCAGTGACAAGGATGGAGTTGTGTACTGGTGCATTGTCCTGGTGGAAAGGCCACTGACCCGATTTGAAGAGTGCAGGCCTCTTTCCTAGGAATCTCTTCCTGAACTCCCTTAAAACCTCAACATAGTAACCCAAACCCTAACCCTTTGGCCAATCAACTCTAGTGTATTGACTTCCGTACTCCTCCCACACCTCTTATCATCCCTCACAGGATCCCTACCCTCCTTGAATCTCTTATGCCACTCAAAAACCGATGCTCGGTTCATGCAAGATGCTCCAAAAGCAGTCTGAAGCATTCCATACGTCTTTGTGGCATTATTGTGAGAAGGAAAGTAAGGGACTAATTATGAGAAGGAAGAAACTTATTATGAGAAGGAAAGGAACGAATAATGAAAAGAAAGGAGCGTATAGAGAGAAGGAAATGAACTAATAATAAGCAAGAAAGTTATTGTGAGATGGAAAGAAAGGGACTAATTATGAGAAGGAAGAAACTTATTATGAGAAGGAAAGGAACGAATGATGAAAAGAAAGGAACGTATAGAGAGAAGGAAATGAACTAATAAGCAAGAAAGTTATCGTGAGAAGGAAAGAAATTAATGATGAGAATAAAAGGGGGCATAGTGAGAAGGAAAGGAACTAATAATGAGAAGGAAAGAAGTTATACTGAAAAGCAAAGAAGAAGAAATGAAAGTATAGTGAGATAGAACGGAACAAGTATTAAGAAGAAAGGAAGGTATTGTGAGACGAAAAGGAACTCATAATAAAGAAGAAAGTTATTAAGAGAAGGAAAGAAATTAGTAATAAGAATAAAGAAACGCATAGTGAGGAGGAAAGGAACTAATGAGAAGAAAGGAAGGTACAGGTTAAATACTATTCTTCTAGAAGGATAGCTTTGGCATTAAATAAACTACAAAGGTTAATATGCCATTAATCAAAGAAACCAAATAAAACTATGGTGGTGAGCAAATTGGGACCAACACCTACATCCTGACATTTAGTTAGCTCTATATTCCCAAAGAAGTGAAGACCGGCTACTGGCTCAAGAAGGTTGAACAATATATTCCAGCACTCCTGAGATACTTCAAATGTCAAAACTATGGACATCACTGGGGGACGACTGACATGTGCAAAGTGCGGTGAAAAGGAGCCTGACTAAACATAGGAAGAGAGCTCAAATGAAAGCTAACTCTCCGATCTGCCGACAAGACCATTCGGTTTTCTTAAGATCATGTGACATCAATAAAAAAGAAAAGAAAAGAAAAGGTGCTCGTGGTGTAATGGTTATCGTCGTAAGAAATGGACACGGCGACATGAGTTCAAATCCTGGACGAGACTGATTGCATTTCACATAGCACTAATACCCTTGGGAAAGGTATGAATCCAATTATTCTCCCTCCAGCTATGGGTAAATAGTAGAGCAGACTAGGTTCTTAAGCCTTGGTGAGGCAACTAGTCTAGGAGAAGGAAAACTCTGAATTCAAACCTGCTAAACTCCGCTTAGAAATTGACCTTGTGTCATATCCTGCCCGTGCGGAGGGGTTGGGTAAATATGATAAAAAAAGAAAAGGAAATATTACAAGTGAAGCATATCAGGAATATAAATTTCCTGGAAACAAGGAAAATTGTAGGGTCCTACATGGGAGAAAAGACTCACGCCTCTGTTGCACCGAGGGTTAATCAAGACAACAGATATAGAGCTCTGGTAAGAGAAACTGATCCAACTGGAACCAAATAGTTGTCCAAAATTTTAGGAAGCTCCGAAAAAACTACACTCCGCCAGAAATGCCAGAAAATCAGACAGAATAATCCACGTTTGAACAGAGGACTGTTGTCAAATTTGGGGCGACTGAAATATGCAAATCATGGGAAATCTACTGGAGAAAGTGTGATGTGTATGAAGAAGCATGTTTTCGACAAAAAGTTTACAAATGGGTCGAACATATGTTTGCTATCACTACTCTGAATCAAAAAGACAGTCCATGGAGTGGAAACACAAAGACATTCCGATAAAGAAAAAGTTCCAGGTGCAGCAGCCAGAAAAGAAGGTCATGCTGACAATCTTCTGGTGTATGAAATAACCCTTCTCTATTGATTTCTGTGATGAGATTGGGGAATGCTGCGATTGCATAATTCTGTGTTTCACTAAAAGCTACCACATTAAAATTTTCCAATTTGTCGTCTACACTGATATCCAGACGTCTAGATATCGTCATTTTATTAAAAAGGTTTTCAGTAGGCCACACGTCTTCAATTAAATTCTAAATTTTAAATTTTTTGAAATTGAATGTTTTGTTCTGATACATTTTTTTCGTACCTCGTATATTTCAGTAATTTATATATCCAGCTTAGGAGGTAAGGAAAATGAGTAAAAAGAAGCAACAAAAAACCCAGATAGTTTACAACATGAAATAAAACTTAACGTAAGTATCTATAAGTGTGTACAGTTTTACAACTATGCGAGTGTTTTTGGTTAAACTTAAAGCCACTTATCAGACGAGCGTTTCAGTATATGTGTGTCTGGGTGTTTATAAATCTATATGTGAGTCATGTAAATCTGCATGTGTGTCCATGTAACCACGGGGAATTACTCATTGTACGCCAACTGGTGACCTTTATAAACTCAATTGTCAGCAAAAGATTTCTTACTAAAATAATCTATTTAAAATATTTTGAAAACGAATATCAGTATTCCACAGAAAACGTCGTATGGAATAAAAGTTTTGCTAAAATTTACATATTTACGAAGGTTTCCATGTATTTCTTCGTTCGTTTACTTGCTTCCCTGTTATCTAAGGACTCCTTGGATAATGAACAATCTTGAGAAAATGTGAAATGTGAACTCCCTCCACCTCAAAGGGTGCTTAGACGATATAATTCAATTTTGTTCTGTATAATTAGACATTTTTGCAGGAATTAGACTTTTTGCTGGTTATCCTTTGTGGTAAGAGATCATCTCTCGATGACAAACCGTTTTCCTATTGAAAAACAATTCATCTTACGTCAGCATAATCGTCTGTCTCAAATGAGAATGAAATTACATATCTCTATATTAAACCATTGGACAATTTATTGAGAACTAACAAAAATTTTCCAAATATATATATATATATATATATAGAAAATTTTTATGTTCGTCTTTTGGGATTTACCTAGACATATAAGTTGAAAAAAAAAAGAAGACTGACTTATAGAATTTGAACTTCGTCGAAAACAAGGAATGATTCGAAATCTTTCTCGATGAACGAACGGAACGTGAATTCTGCACAATGTTTCTAATAGGTCAGGTGACGTCGTTTAAAACAACAAACGCTAATTCATTGATCAAGAGGCCAACGTTGCCCCTACTTGGCTTGAACTTCAAAGCGGGCCAGACAGACATTCCCGATTGTGCTCGCTGCGGCAGTGGTTTAGAAAAAACGGCTGACCACGCATTCTACTACTGCGAGCGAGTTTGCCAGTTTTGGGATCACGTCGGGGAGTGGACGGCTCGCATTGTACCCGAGACGCTCGTGATGCTCGATGTTGGTTACGTCGTAAACAACGTTTTACCTCCTTTTCAGGGTGAGACGCATGTGGTGTTTCTCGCGATCCTATCTGTAGCTCAAATGGTGATTTGGACGACGCGAAAGAAGGGATTGTATGACGATGCGAACTTTTCTCATCGTGATCTGGTTTTGTATTTTAGGCATCAGCTTAGGGTCAAAATCAGATGCGATAGAAAACGCTTGGATCGCATAACATTCGACAAAAGGTGGGTGAATGTAGCGAGCCTGGACGTACGAAAGGGAGCAATGTTGGAGTCATCCTTCCCTCCTCTTTCTGTCCATGGCGTCTACGGTACGCGTCCTTCGGGACCCCATCTCGGGTAAGTAAGCAAAAGTTTTTTCCCGCATTGAAACCTGGTTAGCAATATATTGTGTGTCATTGTCCCCGTCATTTATTTGTTAGTCTCCAAGATCTTCCCCATCCTTATTATTTTTGTACCTCAAGCCTTACTCCAGCCCGCTTTTGTTGAAGATTTTGGAATTTCATGTGTATAAAAATCATATTATCTGCTATTAACTGCCTATACCGCACCCAACCCTGTCTTTTCTTTTGCCCCATTAGATTAAGAACCCTCTCCCACTTTGCGTAGGCCCAGCTTGTTTTCGGTGTTTTCGGGCATCGGAAAACAGTCAGCCTCCATTTTGTAGACGGGGGGATGGGACAGTAACCAAACGGGGGATTTTTTCTTTGTTTTCGTTTTTATATTTAGGGATTTTTCTCACATCCCAATTATAAAACATCATTTGTAGGTCTTTTCACAGAGCAAATGTGATATTTTGGTTCTTGCAGCGCGCATGGTGATGTATGGTTCTCTATATATTGTACAGTTGAATGGGTCGGCGAATATGGCTAGCTAGGTTCCCTGAGTATATATAGAAACGGCATGACCGCTCCCTTCCACTCTCCCACAAAGCTTCAAGACCTTGTGCTTTCCTTATTGTAAAAATAAGGGAATAAATAAATATATATATAATCATCATCTTGTGCCTCTAGCACGGACTTCCCTCTCTCCCGCCAAACGTCTCTATCATTCATCGCTTCCGACAAGTTACATCTTGTGTCTGTACAGAGCAGTTGTAGATAAGTTCTAACTGATCTCCAACACTTGCGCATACGTGTGAAGGGGTCCATGGGAGAACGTCACTTATGACGAACACTCTACCCACTCACCAATGATCCGGGAGACCTGAGATCAATCCCAGCTCGCATCATACCAAAGACTTTAAAAATGGTAATTGATACCTCCTTGCTTAATATTTAGCAATATAATGTACGTATCAAAGGTTAAGTGGAGCAACCCAGGGGAAAGAAGTAGCGCCCTCCTCTACAACTCGGTGTAGTAGCTATTGAAAAGGGAGCCTTCTGGTCGCCTTCGACTAAAGGGAGACAACTTTACTTTATTTTTATATATGTATTTAATAGCATGAATGCTTATCTGCAACCACTGGTTTCATGCCATGTTTAGATGACAATCATCATATATAACTATTTATTATCAATATACCATTGGCCTAGCGGTTAGAGTGTTCGCGAAAGGGCAAGAAGACCGGGGTTCAATCTCAGGTCGAGTTATACCAATGACTAAAAAAATGTTACTTGATGCCTCCTTGCATCAATATATCTATAATTCAGCATTATAAGGTAATCTTATTTACCCAACCCCTCCGCTCGGGCAGGATATGACACAAGGTCAATTTTTAAGCAGAGCTTAGCAGGTTTGAATTCAGAGTTTCCCTTCTAGACTAGTTGCCTCACCAAGGCTGAAGAACCTAGTCTGTCCTGCTATTTACCCATAACTGGAGGGAGAATAATTGGATTCATACCTTTCCCAAGGGTATTAGTGCAATGTGAAATGCAATCATATAAGGTATGGAACAAAAGTAAAGTACAGAAATCCAGCAAAAGGAGAAGAGCCCTTCCTTACAACTGAAAAGAGAGACTTCGGGTCCCCCTCGACTATGGTCACCAACTTTAGTAACTTTATCATCCTATAATAGCTTTCTCACAGACAATGAGCACTCTCAATATTATACCGCATTTGGTCTGCCACTAACCCAACAAGAGAGATAGTGATAACCACATACTGTTGTAATATGTATATATATATAACGTGGAGGCAGCTGGCAAATTAATTTTTCGTTAGATTTGAAAGGAGTGCTTTTTAGATTAGCCTTGGCTGATTGGTTGCTTTATTTGTTTATGTAGATGCATGCGGCTGCCAAATTATATATATATATATATATATATATATATATATATATATATATATATTGCCATTTAATGTGGTGATGGCATGGCACCAAGAAAAACTCTGTTTTATTTTAGTTCGTGTTGTGGCTAATGACTCTTTTTGTCTGTTCTAGGCTATGTGGCACACTTAATTCAGCTTGAATAGCTGCATTCTTGAGAAGCATTTGATCATCTGCGCAAATTGCATCTAGTATAGTTTCTCTGGGATATCGTCAGCTTCTTGCCCCATTTGAGGTGTGAAACATATTTTCTTTTCTTAGATACATTGACCATTGTAGTACTTAATCTCGGCAGATTATAACTGGATATAGTATTAATGTATTTACTTGCAAGATTCAAACGACAACAACCTCTTTTCGGCTGGAGTTATAGAATACACCAACTGCTTCTCTGCAAAGAGATAAGACGCTCCCAATAAGTGTCCTGGATATGATACGAAACAATCTGATGTTGAGGTTCTAGTATTGATGTAGCTTTGGGGACTGCAGAGTACCCCTGCATTGCTATCGTCTATGTATAGTTCAAATAAAACTGTTAGACATTCCAACTCTGTACAAAAAATAACTTATGGTAAACTGAATAGTTAGAAATAAAACTGTTTGGTCATTTAACTGGGTATAAACAGATGACCGATGTTTAATTGAATTAGTTTGGTTTGATTCAGTTTAAAGGCGTATCAAACATTGTAGTTTATTTAATGCAAAATCTATTTCATACAACATTATTAAAAACAATTCACTTTAGTATAAGTAAGCAGTTTAAATGTCAAAACAATTAAGTTTAACATAGGTCTACAGTTAAATGTCAAAAGCCACAAGTAAAGGAAGGAAAGGAGGAGGAAAGAAATTAAGAAAGAAAAGAAGATTTGGTCTTATTTAGATTTAGGGCTCATCAACCATTTAATGACAAATCTATTTTTATACATATGAAACAGTTCTATTTCAAACAATTCAGTTTAGCATAAATACATTGTTTAATTTTATCTGACCAATAGATAGGACCCTATCCATTTTTATACATATGAAACAGTTCTATTTCAAACAATTCAGTTTAGCATAAATACATTGTTTAATTTTATCTGACCAATAGATAGGACCCTATCCATTTTTATACATATGAAACAGTTCTATTTCAAACAATTCAGTTTAGCATAAATACATTGTTTAATTTTATCTGACCAATAGATAGGACCCTATCCATTTTTATACATATGAAACAGTTCTATTTCAAACAATTCAGTTTAGCATAAATACATTGTTTAATTTTATCTCACCAATAGATAGGTCCCAGTCAGGTGCAACCACTCCGGATCAGAGTGGACTTGGGAGCAAAGGAAATAAAGGGGTACACTGCATTCCCCAATGCTTCAGCATTACTGTAACCTCACCATCAGATTGTTTAGTGTCATATCTAAGACTCTCGTCGTAGTTCTATTTGAAATAATACAGTAAACATAAGTACAGTTTTTCTTTACATATAGTTAAATGTAAAAACAGCTCTATTTCAAACAATTCATTTTAGCTTTACTTCTATCAAACCCATAGATAGGACCCTATCAGTAGCCACCAGTTCAGGCCAGAGTGTACCTGTTGTTGTATACCGTAATACACATACAACTATAAATATATGCAGAAACATAGTCAACAATAACGACGACTTCAATGAACGAACAAATACACTTATCTATAAAAAAAATAGTCTCTCATGCTTTATTCTCGAAGGGTGGTGTTTCTTGTGTGTGAGAGATGAACTGGAGAAGGGGACAGTCTGCTATTTAACCCAAGTTCTTCTTTGGCCATAGCAGCACTTCATCCTCATCTTGGCTGGGGTTGCTCAACCGTGGGTCACTGAGGGCCCAAGCCCTTTGTCTGGAACTGGTTTTCACTCCGCTGGCCTCCTGTTTCCAACTGCCTCGAACCGTCTGGCACCTGGTTATATTATTGCTTACCGTCTACCTGCTTCCGCTGTTCTTCCGCTTATTTACACAGGTGCATCTCTTGATTGACGGCTCGGTAGAAGGTCAGTCCATAACAATGTGAGTGATGGCAGTGAAGCATTACTGTAGCCTCACCATCAGATTGTTTAATGTCATATCTAAGAATCTCGTTAGTGGACTTACCCCTCTGCAGAGATGCAGTCAGTGTATTCTACAACCCTAGCCGACTGGGCCTTCAGTCATTTTTTAATGTAAAAACAGTTCTATTCCAAACAATTTAGTTTAGCGTTAGTTCTATTTAACCCATAGGTAGGACCCTATCAGTTGCTACAACTTCAGGCCAGAGTGTACCTAGGAATGATGGCAATACTATGTATTCATCAAACTCTACCATTATTGGATGATCACCATCAGATTATTTAGTGCCATATCCTCGATACTCGTGGGGGAGTCTTACCCCTCTGCAGAGAAGCAGTTGGTGTATTCTGGGAGGCCCCATGGAAGTCCTCTCGTGTGAGCGTGTCAGTGACCTTCGTCACAGCCTCTTTCATCTCCTCAATCGTCTCATAATGACAGCCTGTGAGCTTAGGGAATAACCAAAAGTCACAAGGAGCAAGGTCTGGACTATTGGGAGAGTGACGAACTGTCTTCGTGCCCATCTTGCTCAAATAGTCTGTGACAAGGATGGAGTTTCGGACTGGCGCATTGTCCTGGTGGAAATACCACTGACCCGATTTGAAGAGTCCTGGCCTCTTCCGACAGAATCTCTTCCTGAACTTCCTTAAAACCTCAACATAGTAGCTGTAACCCCAACCCTAACCCTTTGGCTAACCAACTCTGGTGTTCTGACTTCTTTACTCCTCCCACACCTCGTATCATCCCTCACTGACTCCCTGCCTTCCTTGAATCTCTTATGCCACTCAAAAACTGATGCTCGATTCATGCAAGATGCTCCAAAAGCAGTCTGAAGCATTCCATACGTTTCTGTGGCATTTTATCCAAGTTTAAAATACTATTTTATTGCATATCGTTCTTCTAAAGAGTCAGATTGCATTTTTGAAATTCACCAGCTGTGACAATCAGGCTTTAGGAGCATGTATTCGAATTGCTGCTGTAGCTGTTCATTTAAACCTGAAATCATAAACATTGGTCAGTCATCTCATAAGATGCATAGCAAAAACATACTGTATTTTCAAGAGTTTACGACGATTTTAAATGACTGTACTAAACGTCTGGAAACTTATTGAATTCACTATCTATAATAGCAGTACGAACGTTCAAAGAAATTAGTTCTAAATTATTTAAAAATGAAATTACCGTCTAACTATGCATGTAAACAAATTACAGACGTTAAATTGGGACTGTTATTTAGCAATACTTAAAAGCATTTTACAGGCTCATAAGGAAAATGTGTTTACAAGTCATATATATTCGATATACTTGTATAAGCAGGATTTGGCATTGAATGACTAACAATGCTTGATATGACATAAAAAAACCCATACCAAACCCAAATCCTGCAACAATATCAAGGAAATCGGTGTCACCATCAGGTGAGTCAACCATTGCTTTTATGCTTTCATCATCATGTCACGCCGCTAGCACGGATATCCCTGACCCTCTCTCGTCACTTCTCCCTATCGTTCATCGCCTCTGGCAGGTCTTCAGTGCTACATCCCATATCCTTACATCGCTGCTTTATGCATGTTCGAGCTGGTCGTCCTGCTTTTGCTCGGCCATATTAGAGGGTCCATAAGAGTACATCACTTAAGAGCTCGTCCCTGCTTCTCCAGCAGTGTCCCGCATGTCTGGTTCGTCTAACTTGGATAGTTTTCGTGATAGGAGGGAGGTGGCCATATAGCTGGTGCCTTGTGGCGTGTTGCCGCCAGGACTTGTTCATTATTGCTCTCTAAATTCTTGTGTAATTGCCGCCTAGCATCTTCTCCAGCCGTTTTGGCGGTAACAGTTTTTGGGGGAGAACATATGTTATAAGTACTTGCTCCTTCTTTGCTCTGTATATGGAATCAGTTACCTGTATGAATAAGAATGTTGCCGCATGATTTTTTGCTGGTTTGGTTTGGTTTCTTTGTTTAATGGCATATCAACCTTTGTAGGTTATTTAATGTCAAATCCATTCTAGAAGAAAAGTAGTGGTACTACTTAACCCATAGCTGGGAGGATAAAGGGGTTCATACCTTTCCCAAGGGTATTTGCCCGAAAGTGAATATGATAGCGCGACTGGAGTTCGAACTCGCTGACTGCGATTCCACCGTCCATCTCTTTAACCATTACACCACGAGGACATCCCCGATTTTTTTGCATGTACTCCTTCAATGATTCCACTAATAGTCAGAATCTGAGAAGCTGCTGATTGATTTCTCCCAAAACTGTTCTGATTTTTCCAAAGAATCTTCTCAAATTCACCTCGGATACAATTGAAAAGCTGGGTATTATAAACCTTAGGAACAATACATCTCTCATTCTTACTAATTCCGAGGTTACCTTTCTTGGGGGATGAGGGATGTATCATTTCATCCGGGTTCTCTCGAGTGTTTTATTAACCCATTGCGGTCTGTAGTGTATATTCATTTAGTTTGGACTAGAAAATATTTTCTTAAATCCAATCAAAAGATTTTTTTTTTAGATTTTATAAATTTGAATGTCTAAATTCGAAACTTTGAGTAACTAAAACTAAGTTTGAAAAGAAATACTTGTGTGTATTTAAGCAAATTAAATCCAATAAAATAACATTAGGAAACTGCTTAGAAAATAACAGAAATCTATTTTCAAAACTTTCTTGCGTCGTCACGAATTTTTGGAAGAAAAACATCATTCGTGAAAATTAAAAATTATTCCGAGGATGTTTTAAAGAAAATACAAATAAAGCATTGCAAAATATCTTAACATGAAATATTAATTCAGTTTAACTAAAAAAAAAATAAATAAATAAAAAATAATGTAGAAAAAATATTAATAATAAAACAGTTTTTCTTATTTTGACTGAATCCTGTTTGAAAAACAACTTTTTTTTTTGCATTCTGTACGAGTTAAATATTTCGTTTATATTTGAGAAACTTAAATTATTTTTGGTTTGGTTTGGTGGATTTTATGGCATATCGACCTTTGTAGGTTATTTAACGCCAAATCCATCTTTATGCAAATAATCTGTTCTATTTAAAACAATTCGGTTTAGCATAAGTACACAGTTTAATTGTCAAAAACATTTCCATTTCAAACTATTCAAGAAGTTATATGTAACAATTCAGTTTAGTGTAAATACAGTTTTAATGTCAAAAACAGTTCTTTTTCAAATAATTCAGTTAAGCATAAGCACGCAGTTTAAATGTAAGTACGGTTTAACTGTCAAAAACATTTCTATTTTATGCTATTCAGTTTACTCAAACAATTCAGTTTAGCATAAGAATGCTGTTAGTTCTATTTAACTAATAGATCGGGCCCTATCAAGTGCTACCACTCCGGGCCAGAGTGGATCTGGGAGCAATGGCAATAAAGGGGTACTCCGCATTCCCCAAAGCTCCAGGACTGCTGGAACCTCACCATCAGATTGTTTAGTGTAATAAACAGGACACTCGTTAGGGGGGGTCTTATCCCTCTGCAGAGGTGCAGTCAGTGTATTCTACAGCCCCAGCCGACTGGGCAATTAAATATTTTTGAATTTTGTAAAATATCTAAATGGCGTCTCTAAAATTAATGTTGTTGATAATTTTACCTAATGTTATCCTACATCTTAATTCCAGAAGCATTTTATTGCAATTTGCTCTTGTTTATATTTTAATGACTGCGAGGAACACCGGGAAATAGAAAATTAATGAAGATTAAACTTTAAGGGCAACTCGAACTCTAATCCCCTTCGGCTACGGAAAAGATAATATCCAATGACAGAGCATAATCCAATATATATGCGTGCGCGTGTGCGTGCGCGTGTTTGTGTAGCTGGGCAGCGGTCTTTCATTTAAGCATTCTTGATTGAATGATAAATTCTCATTTTGTCCATATAATTTTTTTTAAGATCCTATCAAGTTTCCTGATAAGTGTCTTAGTTTTAGGTTGGAATTGGTAGATAAATTTACCAAAATTGTCCCGAGCGCTTTCTGACCATTCATAGGCTATTATCAAGAGTTGATTGCATGCGTAAAGATTGTCTTTAAAAGAATTATTACGCTTTTTCTATCATGAAAAATGACGTGAACGCAAAGTTGGATAAAACTGAGATGCCGATGACATCATTAAATTTACCGGCCTAATGAGTAAAGTGTTCGCCAATGGTCCGAGAGACCGGGGTTCAATCCCAGGTTGGGTAATACCAAAGACTTTAAAAATGGTACTTGATACCACTTTCCTTAACACTCAGCATTATTAGGTACGTATCAAGAGTAAAATGGAGTAGCGCTCTCCCATACACCGCGATATATTAGCTATTGAAAAGGGAGCCTTCGGGTCGTCCTCGGCTATGGTCTCCAACTTATTAACGGAAAAAGAATATTATCAAGAAAAATAGAATATAAAAAAAACAATGAATTTAAAACATGCACCTCGTATATATATATATATATATATATATATATATATATACGTGGGGCCTTCAAAAGTTTCCAGACGATTTTTGTACAGGAATTTAAAATTGTCTTAGACTCTTGAAAATTCACTGTGTTGTTGCTATTTATCGTATGAGATGATTGACCATTTTTTATGATTTCAGGTTTAAATGAACTGCTACAACAGCATTTGGAATACACCCTACTAAAGCCTGATTGTCACAGGTGGTGAATGCAATCTGGACGTGACGACACTTTAAAAGAACAATATGCAATAAAATTCTGTTTTTAACTTAGAAAAAATGCGACAAAAACGTATGGAATTCTTCAGATTGCTTTTCGACCATCTTGCATGAATCAAGCATCAGCTTTTGAGTGGCATAAGAGATTCAAGAAAGGCAGGGAGTCTGTGAGGGATGGTGAGAAGTATGGGAGGAGTAAAGAAGTCAGAACACCAGAGTTGATTAGCCAAAGGGTTAGGGTTAGGGTTACTATGTTGAGGTTTTAAAGGAGTTCAGGAAGAGATTATGTCGGAAGAGGCCAGCGCTCTTTAAATCGGGTCAGTGGCATTTCCACCAGGACAATGCACCAGTCCGCAACTCCATCCTTGTCACAGACTATTTGACAAAGATGGGCATCAAGAAAGTTCCTCAGCCTCCCTCAAATCTAGACATTGCTCCCTGTGACTTTTGGTTATTCCCTAAGCTCAGAGGCTGTAGTTATGAGAAAATTGAGGAGATGAAAGAAGCCGTGACGTAGGTCATTGACACGCCCACACAATAGGACTTCAATGGGGCCTTCCAGAAGTTGTTGGAACGGTAGAACAAGTGCATTGCAGCCGGAGGAGATTACTTTGAAGGTGACTAGAGTTTCATGTGTGTATATCAATAAAAGTGCCCATACGAAAAAAATCTGGAAACTTATTTAATCAGCCTCGTATATATATATATATATATATATATAACAAAGTTTTGCATCCGCTGAATGTTGACCAATGTAAAGTGCTATAAAGATGGACAGCGATCAATAGGCTATCGATTATATGGAAATCAGACCTAACCGATAAAATGAAACGCAGTTTCTTCCAGGCAGTGGTCACATCGATACTGCTATATGGATGCACTACATGGACGCTAACAAAACGGCTGGAGAAGAAGCTAGACGGCAATTACACAAGAATGCTGCGAGCAATCATGGACAAGTCCAGGCGACAACACCCCACAAGACACCAACTGTACGGCCACCTCCCTCCTATCACGAAAACTATTCAAGTTAGACGAACCAGACATGCAGGACACTGCTTGAGAAGCAGGGACGAACTCATAAGAGATGTACTCTTATGGACCCCCATACATGGCCGTGCAAAAGCAGGACGACCAGCACGAACATGCATTCAGCAACTATGTGAGGATACAGGATGTTGTCCAGAAGACCTGCCAGAGGCGATGAACGATAGGGAAATGTGGCGAGAGAGGGTCAGGGATATCCGTGCTACCAGCGCGACATGATGATGATGATGATAAAAGAGTCTCTTCTTGTTTAATGATTGTGTCACTCGGTACATGAAACATTTAGTAAAAAGAATAAGGTAGTAATCGTTTTAAGTTCTAGCTCTGCCCTACTTGATGTTCACTCAGGTTTCAATGGTTTTAATAAGATTTTAAAATGATTTTTAACAAATGTTTTTTACTTGCATTACAGTCTTATGGCGAGTCTGTGTCATTGCTATGGTGGTTGCCAATGCTTTATGCTTTTGAAATACATTTTTCAAAGGGATCTTAATTTTCAACTCGTAAGTTTTAACTGGGTAGGTCAACTTCGAATGTGTGAAAGTGCAGATAGATATTATGCGGATAATTCAAATCATATGCGGTATATATTTATCGGTCACGCAACCTAATTTCCCAACAATTCATCATTACACTAGAGTGACAGTAGATAGCGTGACATACACACACACAGACACACACACAAAGACACACAGAAACATACACCCACACATATGCTAGTATGCTTATGTTTGTCTCTGTGTGTGTGTGTGTGTGTGTGTGTGTGTGTGTGTGTGTGTGTGTGTACATGTAGTTAGTTTTTTTAATGGCATATCAACCTTCGTGGGTTATTTGATGTCAAAGCAATACATCTAGTATGAAATTCTTAGTTGGCTACCGTAGTAGAAGGCGACCTGAAAGCACCTTCTTCAATTGCTACAACACCGAGGTTTAGGAGAGGGCGCTACTCCTTTCCCTGGATTGCTCCTTTATCCTTGATACGTACCTTATAATGCTGAGTATTAAGCAAGGCGGTATCAAGTACCATTTTAAAGTCTTTGGTATGACCCGACCTGGGATTGAACCCGGTCTCCCGGACCATTGGCGAAAACTCTACCCACTGGGGCAATGAACCGGTTTAGTATGACATTAGTTGTACTATATAAGCAATAGCTGGGAAGGTAAGAAAGGTAACAACTTTCACAAGGCAAAGGTTATAGCACGACTGGAGTTCGAAACCGCTTCCTACGAAATTGCAGTCCAGCACGTAAACCACTATACCTGAAACTTAAGAAATTTTCTTCATTGACAGGTATTACTTTCTTGACACAATTCAAATGAAATGAATTAAAACAAATTCAAGACACCAAAGAAAGAAAGAAAGAAAGAAAGAAAGAAAGAAAGAAAGAAAGAAAAAAATAAAGAAATATTTTAGCGAAACAAAGAAAGAAATGAAAAAGAAAGAAGGAGAATAAAGTGAAGAAAAGAAAAGAAAGGATGAAAGAAAGAAGGAAAATGGGTATTACTTTCTCGACACAATTCAAATGAAATGAATTAAAGCAAAAGAAAGAAGGAAAGGAAGAAAGAAATATTTTAACGAAAGAAAGAAAGAAAGAAAAATATTTTAACGAAACAAAGAAAGAAAGAAAAATATTTTAACGAAAGAAAGAAAGAAAGAAATATTTTTACGAAAGAAAGAAAGAAAGAAAGAAAAATATTTTTACGAAAGAAAGAAAGAAAAATATTTTAACGAAAGAAAGAAAGAAAGAAATATTTTTACGAAAGAAAGAAAGAAAGAAAGAAAGAAAGAAAGAAAGAAAAATAATTAACGAAAGAAAGAAAGAAAGAAATATTTTTACGAAAGAAAGAAAGAAAGAAAGAAAGAAAGAAAAATATTTTAACGAAAGAAAGAAAGAAAGAAATATTTTTACGAAAGAAAGAAAGAAAAATATTTTAACGAAAGAAAGAAAGAAAGAAATATTTTAACGAAAGAAAGAAAGAAAGAAAGAAATATTTTAACGACAGAAAGAAAGAAAGAAAAGGAGAATAAAATGAAAAAAATAAAAGAAACATTTAAAAAAAAACGAAGAAGAGTTGAAAAAATCCAGTAAAGGAAAATAAATGATACCAAAAGAAGACGGAATTTAAAAAAAAAAATAGGGAATAAAAAAAAATGACGAAAAAAAATGTAAAGAGAAAGAGGAAGATAGGAGTATTGAACGGAGGAGGACGTCTACGTTAAGAAGGCTAGAAAGAAACGAAGGAAGGAAAGAAAAAAGGAAGGAAGGAAAGAAAAAAGGAAGGAAGGAAAGAAAGAAAAAAGGAATGAAGGAAGGAGTGTAGGTAAGTTGGTTAAAAGGAACCATAGGAGTAAGAAACTGGGTTTGGCGAATGGAATGAATCAACGAAGAAAGAAAAGAAAGAAAAAAGAAAAGAATAAAAGAAGAAAGTAAAGTCGCTGTATAGAAGAAAGAGACGAAGGAAAGAGAAAAGTTGGTAGATAAGGAAAGGAGGATTAGTAGCTGGGTAGGAGGGGTCCATAGGGGTCTCTTATATGTTCGTCCTTGCTTATCCACCAATTCCCCGATAGTCTTAGACTTACTGGGATGTTTTTGAGATAGGAGGTAAGTGTTCATACAGTTTCGTGAGGTGTTGCTTCTAGGATTTGTTCAAAATAGCTCGTAGCATTCTTGTGTAGTTTCTTCTAGCTTTTCTCTACCCGTTTTGCTGGTGTCGATATGGTGCATCCATATAGTAGTATCGACACAGCCGTTAGCCGACCTGCAAGTACTTTATTTACATCAGTTCTGTGCAGACGCAGGATGTAGTTTGGAAGATCTGACAGGAGCGATAGTTGATAGGGACGGATGGAGAAAGAGAGTCTGGGGAATCCGCGCAGTCAGCCTGACTTAATGATGGAGGTAGGAAGAAAGTTAAAAAGGGAAGGAGAAACAATGACAGAAGAAAGAAAAGTAAGAAGGATGGTTGGTTAAAAATTGAAGAAAAGCCAGCAACAACAAAATATAGGTAAGTTACGAAGGAAGAAAAGTTGGCTGGTACGTAAGGAGAAGGAAGGAAGGAAGCAGGGAAGGAATGAAAGAAACTCGATTAAGAAATAAAGGAAAGAAAGCAAGGAAATTAAGAGGAAATAAAGTAAGAAAGAAAATAAGGTTTGGTTTGGTTTGGTTTTATAACTCAACAACCATTCTAGGTTAATTTAACGCCAATTCCATTTTTTTACGAGGATCATTAAATAAGTTTCTAGACTTTTTTTCGTATGGGCACTTTTATTGACAGTACACACATGAAACTCTAGTCCCCTTTGAAGTAATCACCCCCGACTGCAATGCACTTGTTCTACCGCTCCAACAACTTCTCGAGGGCCCCATGGAGGTCCACTTGTGTGAACGTGTCAATGACCTTCGTCACAGCCTCTTTCATCTCCTCAATTGTCTCATAACGACAGTCTCTGAGCTTAGGGAATAACCAAAAGTCACAGGGAGCAAGGTCTGGACTATAGGGAGGGTGACGAACTGTCTTGATGCCCATCTTGGTCAAATAGTCCTTGACAAAGATGGAGTTGTGTACTGGTGCATTATCCTGGTGGAAATGCCACTGACCTGATTTGAAGAGTGCTGGCCTCTTCCGATGGAATCTCTGCTGAATTCCCTTAAAACCTCAAAATAGTAGCGCTAACCCGAACCCTTTGGCCAATCAACTCTGGTGTATTGACTTCCTTACTCCTCCCACACCTCTCATCATCCCTCACAGACTCCGTGCCTTCCTTGAATCTCTTATGCCACTCAAAAGCTGATGCTCGATTCATGCAAGATGGTCGAAAAGCAATCTGAAAAATTCCATACGTTTTTGTCGCATTTTTCCTAAGTTTAAAACAGAATTTTATTGCATATCGTTCTTCTAAAGTGTCCTCACGTCCAGACTGCATTCACCACCTGTGACAATCAGGCTTTAGTAGGGTGTATTCCAAATGCTGCTGTAGCAGTTCATTTAACATGCAAGTTCATTTAACATGCAAGATAGTCAAAAGCAGTCTGAAGCATTCCATACGTTTCCGTGGCATTTTCTTCCAAGTTTAAAACAGAATTTTATTGCATATCGTTCTTCTAAAGTGTCCTCACATCCAGATTGCATTTTTGAAATTCACCAGCAGTGACAATCAAGCTTTAGTAGGGTGTATTCCAATTCCTTCATTTAAACCTGAAATCATAAAAAATGTTCAGTCATCTCATAAGATGTATAGCAATAACATACTGAATTTTCAAGAGTCTACGACAATCTTAAATACCTGTACAAAAAAAGTCTGGAAACTTATTGCATGCACCACGTACATATAAACAGTTCTATTTCAAACAATTCCATTTAGCATAAGTACACTCTTTCGTGATATCTTCTTCCTTTCTTTCCTCTGGATTTCTTTTTGTAATTCATCCCTTTTTACACTTCTTCCCTCCTTCTTTTCTCTGGTCCAGTCGGCTGGGGTTGCAGAATGGATGACTGCATTTCTGCAGAAGGGTAAAACTCTTACAACTAGTGTCCTGCTGTTGACACTAAACAATCTGATGGTGAGGTTTCAGTTATGCTGGAGCGTTAGGCAGGTGGAGTACGCCTTTATGGCTATCACTCCCAGGTCCACTCTAGTCGAGAGTGGTAGCACTTGATAGTCCTATCTATGGGTTAAATAGAACTAAACTGTGTACTTATGCAAAACTGAATTGTTTAAAATATTAAACTACGTACTTATGCTAAACTTAATTGAATGAATTATTTGAAATGCAACAGGTTGTGTATGCTAA
>OY757930.1:81019035-81041535 GCA_963585895.1 Sepioteuthis lessoniana | reverse complement strand
GCTACTGCAGCAATTGGAATACACCCAACTAAAGCTTGATTGTTACAGCTGGTGAATTTCAAAAATACAATCTAGACGTGAGGACACTTTAGAAGAACGATATTCAGACGGAAACGTATGGAATGAGTCAGGCTGCTTTTGGAGCATCTAGCATGAATCGAGCATCAGTTTTTGAGTGGCATAAGAGATTCAAGGAAGGCAGGGAGTCTGTGGGGGATGATAAGAGGCGTGAGAAGGTTAAGGAAGTCAATACACCAGAGTTGATTGGCCAAAGGGTTAGGATTAGTGTTAGGGTTACTATGTTGAGGTTTTAAGGGAGTTCAGGAAGAGATTCCGTCGGAAGAGGCCAGTACTCTTCAAATCGGGTCAGTGACATTTCCAACAGGACAATGCACCAGTTCACAACTCCATCATTGTCACAGACTATTTGAGCAAGATGGGCGTCAAGACAGTTCCTCAGCTTCCCTATTGACCTTGCTCCCTGTGACTTTTGCTTATTCCCTAAGCTCGGAGGCTGTCGTTATTAGACAATTGTGGAGATGAAAGAGGCTGTGACGAAGGTTCTTGAAACGTTCACACAAGATGACCTCCATGGGGCCTTCTAGAAGTTGTTAGAACGGTACAACAAGTGCATTGCAGCCGGAGGAGATTACGTCGAAGGGGACAAGTGTTTCATGTGTGCCCATACGAAAAAAGTCTGGAAACCTATTTTTTGATCCTCTTATATAAACAGTATACGTATCTAATACTTATAATATGATTGAGGTGCCCGTGGTGTAATGGTTATCGTCGTAGGAAACGGACACGGCGCCACGAGTTCAATTCCTGGTCTAGACTGATTGCATTTCACATTGCACTAATACCCTTAGGAAAGGCATGAATCCAATTATTCTCTCTCCAGCTATGAGTAAATAGTTGGGCAGACTGGGTTATCCAGCCTTGGTGAGGCAACTAGTCTAGGAGAAGGAAAACTCTGAATTCAAACCTGTTAAACCCCGCTTAAAAATTGACCTTGTGTCCTATCCTGCCCGAGCGGAAGGGTTGGTAAATGTGATAATAATTCAATTAACTATTTCTCTGTACCAATAATCATTTCTTTGTTTAATGACATATCAACCTTCTTGGGTTAATTAAAACTAAATCTATTCTTGTAGAAGAACAGTTATAATACTATTTAACCCATTACTGGAGGGATAAGAGGGCTCATAGCTTTCCCACTAGTATTAGTCCAATGGGATCGTAAGAGCTGGACTGTCGTTCGAGCTCGGCTTCTACGATACCCCATTCTAGTATATTGGCCAGTACTCCACAGCGTCTCCTTCCGACAACTACTACTAACAATCATTAGTCAACATTTATAGCTTCAAGCAACCATGGCAACAAGGATTCTAATCGAATACAAATATATCAATTTAAATCATAGCTGGAATCCTAACAGGTACTGCCACTCTGGGACAGAGTGAACCAGGCTGTTATAACAATGGGGTCTTACTTCTGCAGTAAATCCAGTCAATGTACTCTAAACCTCACCAACTAGGTAGCTTGATCTTTTTTCTTTGTTTTAAGGGCATATCAACCTTCGTGGTTTATCTAATGCATCCCTGTGTAGGGTGTATCAATGTACATGGGACCCATGTATCTACTAATAAGTAAAGTTGGCGACCTTAGTCGAGGGTGACCCGAAGGCTCCCTTTTCAATAGCTACTACACCGAATGTAGGGGGGCGCTACTCCATTCCCTGGATTGCTCCACTTTACCCTTGATTCTTACCTTATAGTGCTGAGTGCTAAGCAAGGTGGTATCAAGTACCATTTTTTGAGTCTTTGGTATGACTCGACCTGGAATTGAACCCTGGTCTCCTGAACCATTGGCGAACACTCTACTCATTAGGTCAATATCCAATCTACTAATAACTAATAACAATTTTTGGGTTATTTTTTCTTTCAGATTTGAAAATAGTATACTATAACAACTATTAATCCTCAATCACAATGCCTTGGACAAGAGAGGAAAAATATTTTGCCTCACTACTTATTTGGGGACAAAATCATTTAAAAACTATCTCAAAATTGATACAGCACATTAATATAGGATCTCTCAATATTCATGGGACCCATGTGACTGCTAATAACTCTACAAATAATAATGTTGTGCTCTTTTTTGCTTCAGATTCGAAAATAGTATACTATACCAATTGTTAATCCTCGATCACAATGCTTTGGACAAAAGAGCATAACGGGGGTGCTTATAACTTTACCAAGAAGATCGTAAAAGCAGCTCTAGGGTTCGAACTCGTTGACTTTGTAGCCGCAGTTTAGCTATTACTCCACGTGGACTCTCAGAAGGTCAAGACAGGAAAAATATTTTGTGTCACAATTTATTTGGAGACAAACTCATTTAAAACTGTCTCAAAATAGATGGGGGTGTCCTCGTGGTGTAATGGTTAAAGCGATGGACTGCGGAATCGTAGTAAGTTAGTTCGTACTCCAGTCGCGCTATTACGTTCACTTTCGGGCAAATACACTTAGGAAAGGTATGAACCCCCTTATCCTCCCATCTATGGGTTAAACAGTACCACAACTGTTCTTCTAGGAGAATAGCTTTGGCATTAAATTACCTACAAAGGTTGATATGCCATTAAACAAAGAAACCAACCAACCAACCAATCAAAATAGATGCATCCCATCAACTAGACAATGATTGATTTCTGAAACAAGAACACCCCCTCTCACAAAAAAATAATTACATATTCTGGAAGCTGATATGACAATTAAAAAAACATTGATTTGATGTCTCTAGTTCAAAGGGTGCAGTTTTTACGGGGTGTGTTCCAAATGATCACTATTGCACTTGTCTCAGTAATATATCCTTTTCGTATTAGTGGGTTGTATCTATTTTGAGACACCTTGTAGAAGAACCGCAGTGATACGATTTAGCCAATAGCAGTGCGGATAACGAGGTTCGTGCCTTTTCGAATGGTATTAATCAGAGAGTGATTGTAATAGCGCGAAGGGAGTTCGAACTCACACACTTCGAGGCTGTAGTGTAGCACTTAAACCATTACTCCACGCAGACCTTCCCAACTACAACCGTAAGGTAAAAACAAATTGAAGTTATTACTTTCAGAGTGACTCTCAAATGAGCTCAGCCTATATGGTCTGATTTGTCTCGGTCAAAGATATACTGCATATATTGAAAAAAATTATTTGTAGCTAAAAACTATCTCTATCCAACTGAGATAGTGTGCTCCCTGTATATATTATAGTCGGCTTAGAAGTAATTATGGATATGAATCAAACAGTATGAAGAAAGTAGAAAAACGGAATAATATAATTGCCAAACGTTCAAATGAAGAACGCTAAATGCACGTTTGTATATTTTTTGTTATAAACATTTTCTTTTCTCCTGTTATCTCGACAAGCATCCACCGCTTCTCATGATATCAAAGTCCAGATGAAGGTTATTAAAACCGAAACGTTTAACGTAGGCTTTATATCAAAATAAACTCATCTAATTTAGATTATTCTGTTTTTCTCCCTTTTTCATATTATGGTCAGGATGGAAGTAAATTTGAGGCATTACTTTCAGAGCACCCTTCGTTTTTACTACTGGATGTTTTGTGTGTATTTACCCAACGCAAATTCCATGGGCTGAACGATTTGGTTGTTTGGTTGGTTGGTTGGTTGTGTTTAATGGCATATTAACCTAAGTAGGTTATTTAACGCCGAATCCATTTTTATACAAATAATCTGTTCTATTTCAAACAATTCAGTTTAGCAAGAGTACACAGTTTAATTGTCAAAAACATTTTTATTTTAAGCTATTCAGTTTATTCAAACAGTTCTAATTCAACTAATTCAGTTTAGTATAAGTATAGATTTTGTTTACACACTGGTAAATGTCAAAACACTTCTTTATTAAACAATTCAGTTTTGTGTAAGTATGGTTTCAATGTTAAATACATGCGGAAACATAATCAACAATAATGACGAACGAACACACTTCTTTAGAAAAATATACCTCTCACACTTTATTTGCGAAAGGGTTGCGAAAGGGTTGATATTGGTTATGTGTGAGAAGTGAGTTGGAGACGGAACAGACTGCAACGTACAGACCCCAAGTTCCTCTGACTATAGCAGCACTTCTTCCTCATTCTGCTGGAGCTGGTTCTCACTGCCTCGAACTGCAATTCGAACTCCAACTAACTCAAACCGTCTGTGGCACCTGGTTGTATAATTGTTTGACATCCACCTGCCTCCTGTGGGTGTCGCAATTACACCGAATTCAACCCGTCCACATGTCAAGGTGATACCCCGATATCTTCGACCGGATGCACCTGTTTCTTGATTGACGGCCAATATGATACTAGTTTAGTTCTATTTAACCCATAGATAGGGCCCTATCAGGTGTTACCATCCTGGTACAGAGTGGATCTGGGAGCAATGACAATAAAGGGGTCCTCCGCATTCCCGAAAGCCCCAGGATTACTGGAACCTCACCATTAGATTGTTTAGTATCATATCCAGGATACTCGTTGGGGGGGTACCCATCTGCAAAGGTGCACTTGGTGCATTCTACAACCCCAGCCGACTGGGCAAGGGCTGAATGAGACACTAGATCAATTCATAAGCGGAGTACAGCTGGTCTGAATTCAGAATTTTATCTCTTGTAGATTAATTTCCTACTCACGTTTAAAAACTCAACCTGTCCCGGGGTATATGGATTCATGGAATGCAACACGCAAACAAGCTCCTCCAAATGGGTACAAGCCCAGTCGGCTGGGATTGCAGAATACACCGACTGAATCTCTACAGTGGAGTAAGAACCCCCCGCCAACGAGAGTCCAGAATGTGACACTAAACAAACTGATGGTGAGGAGCTTGGGGAAAGTGGAGTACCCCTTCGTTGCCATCACTGCCAAATCCACCCTGGCCCCTAATGGTAGCATCAGGTAGGATCCTATTTATGAGACAAATAGAACAGTTTAACATTTAAACTGAATGCAAACAAATGATTTATGCTAAATGGAATTGTTAGAAATAGAACAGGCTGACATTTAATTGTGTGTAAATAAATTACTGATATTTGATTTAATTGTTATTTATACACAGTGTGACGGCAAATTCTTTAAAATCCCGAAACGGGACTTTATTTTTGCCCGTGTGAAGACGGGGCAGGTTGGCACTTGATCCCTTATAGAATAAGTCCTCGTTCAGAGTTTTTTCTCAGGCATATAAGAACTGGCATATTATGTGGGGGATTGATTTATGACCAGACTGACCACCGCTGACAAGGGGTTCCAAATTTCACCCTATACACACACCCACCAAGGCCGCTAGACTTCCTCCCCTAGAACAATGGAAGATATGGACCTCTAGGTTTAGTCGTAATAATATTAGTAAAGTAGTCGGCAATTCCGGTTTCCCGTGTGATATTTTAAAGGAATTTATAGGACAATTTTAAGCAAGATAACATAAGGCGACGTGAAGCTGGAAAAGAAACATGAAAGTAACAAATTCGTAGCAGACGCTGCAAATAACAACTTCAGGCACGTGGGAACATCAAAATATATCAATCTTTTACTACACAAATATATACACCTTCAACGTGTCAAATATATCATCAATGAATAGTCCATGAAGAAGGTGCCACTTCCATTTTTAGGGTCCCAGTCAATCATTTGGCTTATACCTTCTTCCTTCCCGTGTCAGGCAACCCGAGGGAGGTCACGGAGTATAAACATCTGTTCTTAACGGTCATTCTTTGACGGCTTGCTACTGTTAATTCGAACACGAGGATAGTAGTCATCTTATTTCTATCGTTTCAGTGGGAGACCACGTGACAACAGCAATACTCGGAACCATTTAAATTTGTCGACTTATGCTCAAATGATTTATTTGGAATAGAACTGTTTGATCCGTCCTGGATATGACATTGAACAATCTTATGGTGAGGCTCGATTAATGCTGAAGCTTTGTAGAATGCAGAGTAACCCTATTATTGCCATCGCTCCCAGGTCGATTCTGTCCCCGAGTGATTGCATCTGAAAGGGTCCTATTTCTGGGTCAAACAGACATTTAAACAGAAGGCAATTAAAAGACTTGGGCTAAATTGAAGGGCTTAAAATAGAACTGCTCGGTCATTTAACTGTATATAAACAAATGATTGAAGTTTAACTGAATAGTTTGTGATACACAGCAATACTTGGAACCATTAAATTTTGTTTATGTGTGCTAAATTGAATTGTTAGAAATAGAGCTGTTTGATCATTTAACTGTGTGTAAAAAATGATTGAAGTTTAACTGAATAATTTATGATACACAGCAATACTTGGAACCATTTAACTTTCTTTACTTATATTAAATTGAATTGTTAGAAATAGAGCTGTTTGATCATTTAACTGTGTATATCTCTAAAATATGTTTACAAATCAAATATATATGTAAAAACAGGATCTGGCCTTAAATAACCAACAATATTTGATATGCCATAAAACCAAAGCCAATTGCGAACATTTTCAGACTTTTAAAAGGTATGAGCCCCTTAATTCACTCAGCTGTGGGTTCAATACTATTACTGTTCTTTTACAAGAACGAATCTTTCATTAATTAACCCACGAAGGTTTAATTGCCATTAAGCCAAAAAAACACATCAAACAACTTCGTTCAAGACCTGAACATGCGTCACCGATTCCATTTTCCCGTGGTGTAGTCGTTACCGCCGTAGGAAATGAACACGGCGATACGAGTTCAAATCCTGGACTTGACTGATTGCATTTCACATAGCACTAATACCCTTGGGAAAGGTATGAATCCAATAATTCTCCCTCCAGCTATGGGTAAATAGTAGGACAGACTAGGTTCTTCAGCCATGGTTAGGCAACTAGTCTAGGAGAAAGAAAAACTCTGAATTCAAACCTGTTAAACTCCGCTTAAAAATTGATCTTGTGTCATATCCTGCCCGAGCGGAGGGGTTGGTAAATAGTACCGATTCCATTTCCTGACGACGGTAATCGTAACGCTCCACGAGTCACCTAAGGGTAAGAAGGGTAAGTTTTTATTGTGGGTAGTGATTAGCCTTTTATTTCGGAAAATCTTTGCTACGGTAGAAAATCAGATTCTGATACATCAGTTAGGTTTCTTGTATTCAAGAATAGAAAATAATAAAAAAAAACACGAGAGAGAGGGAGGGGGAGTACGAGAGAGAGAGATGAAGAGAGAAGGAGTGACAGAATTAAAGAGAGAGCTTGAAGGATTAGAGAGAGAGAGAGAGAGAAGGAATGAGAGAATCAATGAGAGGGCTAGAAGGATAAGAGAGAAAGAGAGAGAGAGAGAGAAAGAGAGAAGGTGTGAGAGAATTAGTGAGAGAGCTAGAAGGATAAGAGAGAGAGAGGGAGAGATGAAGAGAGAAGGAGTGAGAGAATTAATGAGAGAGCTAGAAGGATAAGAGAGAGAAAGAGAGAGAGAGAGAAAGAGAGAAGGAATGACAGAATTAATGAGAGAGCTAGAAGGATAAGAGAGAGAAAGAGAGAGAGAGAGATGAAGAGAGAAGGAATGACAGAATTAATGAGAGAGCTAGAAGGATAAGAGAGAGAGAGATAGGGAGAGAGAGAGGGGGGCACAGAGAGAGAAAAAGAGATGACAAGAAAGGACCATATTATGCTGAAAAGAAAATTATCTTAAAAGATGAAAAGTCGGTTGATTTTAAGACAGTGAAAAAAAAAGAAAAAAGAAGAAAAGGCAACGGAAGAAAATAAACGGCAGTATATGATGCGGGGTGATTAGCAGCAAATAGTGGGTTTTGATGGGACGAGGAAAAAAAGGTATTTAGGGGTAAAGAAAAAAAAACTGCCAGAAGATGGCGTAAATTGGGTATAGAAACCAATTGACATTGAAAAATAACAGACAAAGGAGGTCAACGGATGAAAAGAAACAAATGAAGAAAGATTATATATAAACACACACACACACACACGCACCTACATATATGTATATATATATATATATATATATATGTATATATATGTGTGTGTGTGTGTGTTATAAGATAATATACTATATTAATCAATACAATATAACAAGAGTTTTATCTTATACTAAGCACTCCATGATATATAAGAAAAAAACGAAAGAGGATATATCGGTCAGGACCCTCTTTAGTAAAGGAGAAAGTTATGACGCGGAGAGAAAGCAAGGGACAGAAAGACAGACAGACAGATTAAATACCGATTCAACGATAAACAATCCTGTCATAAATGACTGAATTATGCTAATATATATATATATATATATGTGTGTGTGTGTGTGTGTGTGTGTGTGTGTGCGCGCGCGTGTGTTTCTAAATGTATATTTATGTGTGTCAGTACGCGCGTGTGGAAGGAGATAAACAGTGGGACAGATAACGAAATACTATTGCCAAAGATCCTTATGATATACGAACATGACACACATATCTGTGTGTGTGTGTGTGTGTGTATGATGGGTTTGGCAAATATATGCCTGTATGCTTATATTAATACGTCATTTCCTGTACTTTGTATACGCTGTGAAGCTTAATGCTTCCCTCTCTTTTTCACTCACACTCTTTCTCTCTCCATATATATATATATATATATATACGCATTGTAAAATATATGCAGCATTGTTTGCCAATGTCCTGGGGGACCTGGGTTCAATCCCAGGGCGAGTCATACCAAAGACCTTAAAAATAGTACTTGATACATCCTTGCTTAACACTCAGCAATATAAGGAACGTATCAAGGGTAAAGTGGAGCAATCCAGGGAAAGGAGTAGCACCCTCCTCTACGCCTCGGTGTAGTAGCTATTGAAAAGGGAGCCTTCTGGTCACCCTCGGCAACGGCTTTCAATTTATAAATAAGAAAATTTACCAACATATCATGATTTTTATAACTTTAGTAGAATGATATAAAATCAAAACGCACATAGTTAGGTATTGTTCATTACCGAATTCTACTGCAATTTAAGTCCGTAACCAAAAAGATGATTGCGTCATGATACCAACAATAAATTTGCCAAAATATATAAAACGATCACCATATTATGGAACAATTACATTTCCCACTTTATCAGTAAATACTTATATATATATATATATATATATATAAGAGTAGACAGAAAAGTTCATAGGCTGACCCTGATACCCTCATAGAATGTGAGCAAATGAGATTTATTTTTTATAATGTTCCCCTTGAAGTTCACGCACATCTTCCATTGGTGTTGCAGTGGTTAATCCCATTCGGGGAAAAAAATTAATTAGAGCAGATATAATATCCTCATATAAACTTTTCAGTCTATATATATATAGTTTTCATTTCACATACATACACTGGCGCAGATATTATACACAAAACAGTACATAATGATAATCACATATTCACGTGCAAATACATATGAACACATACATATACACGCATACATACACATATACCTTCACACGCAAATATACGTACATAGACAAATACTCGTATGCATATATATATATATATATATATATATATATGTGTGCGTATATATACACACATACGTACATACACACATACGCACAAATAATCTTATATACACTCACATAAATACATACGTACATACATACATACACATACACACAGTTACACATACACACATGCACATAAACCGACACACACATACACACATATACTCTAACGTGTCTTTGGCAGTAACAATTCTCCTAATGAAAATATCCATGAAATAAATTACGAAGACAAAAAAAAAAAAAAATAGACAATTCAATTATTGTCCAGCGTGTGCTTTCTCTCTTCCCACACCCTTAAATCGTGAATTAAATGCATCATTACCACCCCTTGCTACCACTACCTCTAACTGCCGAGTACATCTCTTCAACCCCACACAGCTATCTTTTCCTCCAAAGACTTAAACTTCCAGCCTCCCGACAATATGATTCTTTGTGTTATTTTGGTCAATCTTAATACACTTTTAAAACTTCACTTTCCACTAACGTAGGACGAATCAAGAGAGGTGAAATTCTTTAAGGATCGGCAAAGTATCCGTGCGTTCTGCAAAGAACCAAAGTGTCACTACATTGTCTGCAAGCTGAGATAGTATAGCAAGACGATCTTTGAAAAAGAAAGAAAAGCCATAATTGAATTTTTTTTTTTGTGGTAGCACAATACCACTTCTTATAAAAATGGAAAAACTAATTCAGATATCTGCTTCGATTTCTCTGCACGTGAGACTAATGCAAATATGAGAGGTGTTCGGCAAATCTAAAATCTTGGTGAGGCTCAGAACTTTTTGATCAATGCTCGCAGGTTTTCCCTTTTTTTGCCAGCAAATCTAGTGGGTCGAATACTCCAATCTAATACTAATAGTTGGCGACCGTAGTCGAAGGCGACCAGAAGGCTCCCTTTTCAATAGCTACTGCACCGAAGTGTAGGGAAGGGCGCTACTCCTTACTCTGGATTGCTCCACTTTGCCCTTGATACATACCTTATAATGCTGAGAGTTAAGCAAGGAGTTATCAAGTACCATTTTTTGAGTCTTTTGTATAACTTGACCAGGGATTGAATCCTGGTGTCCCAGCACACTGGTGAACACTCTACCCTCCAGGCCAATGGTCCGGTTTTATAAAAAAAATATATATACGCAATCATATGATTTAAAATATTCTTACTGAATACAAATATTTTGCAGATATATTTTAGCTAGAAATGACACACGAACAGGTATTACCACTCTTTATGGAGGCGTTTGGGCTCATTGGCCTAGTGGGTAAAGTGTTCACCAATGATCCGGGAGACCTGGGTTCAATATCAGGTCGCGTCATACCAAAGACTTTAGAAATAGTACTTGATACCTCCTTGTTTAACACTCAGCAATATAAGGTACGTATCGAGGGTAAAGTGGAGCAATACAGGGAAAGGAGTAGCGCCTCCCCTACACCTCGGTGTAGTAGCTATTGAAATGGGAGCCTTCGCCCTCGACTACGGTCGCCAACTACATCAACTTGTAGTGTAATGGTTATCATCATTCGAAATAGACACGGCAAACTGTTCAAGCCCTGAACGAGGTTGTTTGAATTTCACATTGCGCTAATCCCCTTAAGAAAGGTATGAATCCCACTATTTTCCCTCCAGCTATGGATAAATAGCAGGTCAGAGTGGGCTCTTGAACCTTGGCATGGCACCTGATCAACGACACGGAAAACTCTGAATTTAAAACTGTTAAATTCTTCTTAAAATGTGACCTTGTGTCGCATTCAACTTGTGTAGGAGGTGGTTGGTAAATATATACGACTTTGGCTCTGGTTCACAGCTGACCCGGCGGTAATGGAAATAAAGGGATAAATCGCACGACTCAGAATTTTCGAACCCGAGCTCCACCCCAGTGGGGGGACTCTTACTCCTCTGCAGAGGATGCAGTTCGTATATTCTAATATCCACCGACCGGATTGTTTTCCAATATGCGTGAGATCCCATATTTTCCAAGTTAGAAAAATTATGGTACAATTGCGTTGGTCACCTAAGGAAAATCACTAACAGTTAACTTACATACATGAGTAGACGAATTAATATTGTGTACTGAATTACCGTGACCAGAAAATCTGCCGAACACCTACGCACAGCATACGAGAAAACTTGACAGCTGTTTCGACCGTATTAGGTCTCATCAGCAGTGTACACTATTATCTCCACCACTGGTGATCGAACCAGCGACCACAGAGTGCAGCGCCGAAACTTTACAACTGAGCCACCAGTTCATATCACAGACAAGTGACGTCAAATCAACTCGTCACGGTAATTGCGCGGCCAAATAACCTAAATGCGTCTTGCATGTTTCATCCGTACTCTTTCCAGAGGGCACAAGTTAACTTACGATGAGACAGTTTTTAATTACTCCTGCAACATATGTTATTCACTTGTCGTGAAACTTCATTGATTAGTATTTGTGAAGAATAATCTAAACCATACAACAGCACAAAGAAATTATTGGCGGGCTTACTCATTTCGTCAAAAATGTCGGTATAGTGTTCGCCAATTGTCCGGGAGACCTGGGTTCAATCCCAGGTTGCGTCATACCAAAGACTTTAAAAATGGTACTTGATACCTCCTTGCTTAACACTCGGCAATATAAGGCATGTATCAAGGGTAAAGTGGAGCAATCCAGGGAAAGGAGTAGCGCTTTCTCGTAAACATCAGTGTATTAGCTATTGAAAAGGGAGCCTTCCGGTCGCCCTCGACTACGGGCACCAACTTACTTACAAGGGTAGAAATAGTGACTAACGAGCTGAATTGTGACATACAAAGCGAGTTGGAACTTCAGTCGCGCTGTTGCGTTCACATTTGGACTAATACCCTTGGGAAAGGCATGAAATTCATTTTCCCTGCACCTCAGCTATGGATCAAATAGTACCTCTACTTTTCTTCTAAAAGATGATTAGACATTAAATAACCCACCCAGGTTCATATGCCATTAAACAAAGAAACCAGAACAAACGAATCACCTTTTCTGCATTAAGTAACACAACGGTAGTTGATATGCCATTAAGACAACTAAACTAAACCTATAATGGAAAAATACAGAAAGACTCAAATGGCTATAAGTTTAGAGAAAGGGTATAGTTTATTTACTTAATGGTATATCAACCTTTGTGGGTTATTTTATGCCAAAGTCATCCCTGTTGAAGAAGATTAGTGGTACTATTTAACTCATAGCTTGGAGGATAAGGGTGTTGATACCTTTCGGAGGGGTATTTGTCTTAAAGTGAACATAAGAGAGCTACTGGAGTTTGAAGTCACTTATTACGCTTATTATTATTTAGCACGTTTGCTTGCCCAGTCAGCTGGGGCTGTAGAATACACTGACTGCACCTCTGCAGAGGGGTAATACCCCCCATAACGAGTGTCCTAGATATGACACTAAACTATCTGATGGTGAGGTTCCAGCAGTGCTGGAGCTTTGGGGAATGCGGAGTACCCCTTCATTGCCATCGCTCCCAGGTCCACTCTGGCCCGGAGTGGTAGCACCTGATAGGGCCCTATCTATGGGTTAAATAGAACTAACAACATACTTATGCTAAACTGAATTGAGTAAACTGAATAGCTTGAAATAGAAATGTTTTTGACAATTAAACCGTACTTACACTTAAACTTAGTGCTTATGCTTAACTGAATTATTTGAAATAGAACTGTTTTTCGACATTAAAACTGTATTTACACTTAACTGAATTATTACATATAACTGCTTGAATAGTTTGAAATGGAAATGTTTTTGACAATTAAACTGTGTACTTATGCTAAACTTAACTATTTTCAATAGAACAGATTATTTACATAAAAATGGATTTGGCGTTAAATAACCTACAAAGGTTGATATGCCATAAAACCCAACAAACCAAACCAAACCAAGCACGTTTGCCACGAAGACTCAAGTGACTTCCTCACTAAAGTTTTGAGAAAATATAAATGAAATATATACCGACATTTTTGATGAAACGAGTACACGAGTAATGATTCTATTTGTTAAATTTTGCTGCTAATCTACTGGTTCTAAATAATGAACTAAGTTTTTCACGCGGACAGGAAAACCTTTCGATACACAGTCATTGATTTTACGCTTAATTGGTCGAGTGTTCACCAATGGTGCTGGAGACTGGGGTTCAATCGTAGGTCGAGTCATACCAAAGACTCAAAAAATAGTACTGGATGCTGTTAAGCTTAACAAGCATTATAAGGTATGGGTCACGGGTAAAGTAGGGCAATCTAGTGAATGGAGTTGCACCCTTCCTTACACGTCACTATTGTAGGTATTAAAAATGGAGCCTTAGGGTCACCCTAGACTACGGTCGCCAACTTTACTTATATACTGAAATATTGAAATATATACCCTGTGGACAAAAGTGATTACTGTCCACAAAGCATCATCTCTTTCTCCCCCGCTCTCTCTCTCTTTCTCTCTCTCTCTATATATATAGTTCACTACAGATATATACAAAATTATATTGACTGAGGAGAAAAATCAAGAGAGACAGACAGATATAAAGTAAATGCCGAAAAAAATTCTCTCAACAGCAACAGAATTATGTTATTTATATATATATATATATATATATATATATATATATATATATATGCGAAGGAGAGAAAAAAAGAGATGGAAGATGACTGAGAATTTTGCATTATATAATAAAGCCGCGAAAAAATTAATTGAGCTACCCACATACCTTTCATGATATATATATATATGGTCATCCACAGACAATTTCGTTGTATCACTACTCTTCAGAGTAGCTAGACACGTAAGACGCTTCAAATTGGGATTGAAACCTGCCCAATTTTACGTTAGACTTAGTATCACACCGCTTAGCTATCAGTCGACATACACCATTTGGGAATTATAAGGCGTTATGTAGTAGCTTTCGTTTGTTTACATTTTGCATTACCGGATACCAGTGTGCTCAATTCATTAGAAGAGCTTGTGGGTGGCAACCATTAATTCCTTCTCCATAGTGCTCAACCCTCCGGGGGGGGGGGAGCGTAACATTCTCACACAGGAATGTATGTATGTACGTATGTATTTGTGTATGCAAACATTAAAGTAGGTTGGTTGATATGTAAAAACTGATAAATATATATATATATAGAGAGAGAGAGGGAGGGAGAGAGAGAGACTGAGATAGGAAGTTATATATATATATATATATATGTGTGTGTGTGCGTGTGTGTGTGTGTGTGACTTAACGTCCTTCTGATCTAACCTCCTCTTTGTTGAGTTTAGAGTTTGTTAGTTCTTTTCAAAAAAATACGAAATTGCTCCGGCCCTCATTTCCCGTCGACTGATCGTGAACTGACACTTGATCAACGATTGACTGCTCACTTCCGCGTCGCATTCAGAGTGGTATTCACGCCATAATAACCGGGTCCTCGCCGATTCCGTGGCCAAGTATACGGAAGCGAGCGTTCCCGCCTTTTTAAACTCCTCATTTTTGTGTTTATAAGCAACTCTTTTGGCCTCGACCTGCAGCGCCCTCTGATAATCAGTTGTGATTCATAAACGTCATCGCTTGCCCGGTCATTTTGTCCGGATTCTGTTTGGTCCATTTGAAAAGGCAGAGGAATCCACGTTTCTTTGTGTCGGTCAAGTGTGTGTGTGTGTGTGTGTGAGAGAGAGAGAACGAGAAAGAGAGAGAGACTAGTGAGAGTAAACCTGATGGACTTCTAGGCCCTTGTGTAAAAAAGCTGTTATGGTGAACGAGTTATCATCGGCATTGTTAAAATTAAATCTATTTTTAGTTTTATTATAATTAATTATTATTTACTCCTTGAGAGTTTTTCACATCAGCGTTAGTTGATGGTCTTTCACTGAAATTTGAGTCAGAGTAAGTATCCTCTAGTCTCCAGGACTCTTCTCGGTATTCTGACCGATCCCAATAATGCAGAAGTTTGGATGGTCTCCATTCGTCCTCTTATTTCCAAGTCCTCCAATCCCTTTATAAATCCTTTGGTGACTGTAAAAAGAGCATAAATTACAGTCGGTATAAACGTCACAGTTTTTTCCATTCCCTATCAATGTTGAAGTATTTATCCTTCTTTTCACTTTCTTTCAATTTCACTCCGTGGTCAGCCGAAACAGCAAAGTCCACTATTCGACAAGTTCTCTTCTTTTTTTCTTTACCTTTTTTTTTTTTTTTTTTTTTTTTTTTTTTTTTTGCTGATTATTATATGGTCAGCACGGATGGCCGAGATCAAGTGGTTTGTTTGTATATCAAAGTCCCATAGTAGTTTATGTGTCATTCTCCGGGACAGATGGTTGCTTGTGCATATACCATTTGTCTGTATGGTCAGATTTAAATTTCTTGCACATCTCCCAGTGGATCACCTTTCCCACCCAGTCGTGTCTAGACTTATATTCCTTCAGTGCTAATGTGCTGCATTCGCTTATTATGTGATTGATTATTTTGTCTCTATCACCTCAGAGCCTACATTTGCTGTTTTGTTGCGTCTTATCTATTCTTGCTTTGATATGATTGGTCCTAATAATGTTGTTTTGTGCTATTACGAGGAGGGCTTCGGTTTCTCTTTTAAGGTTTCCCTTTCTTTGGTATGTCTATGTTTTCTTGTGTGAGATGTTTCTTGTTAGTCGCTTAAAACGTCCATCAAGTTGTTTTTCTTTTCATTTTGGCTTTCTGGCTATTGTCGTTTTTCTGTATTGTTTCTGGTGGCTGTAAACAGTCTTCCTTAACGCTTTTGTATGTCGTCTTCGAGTCGTTGTATGGATGTTTACTAGCTGTCTTCAATGCGGGCAAGTTCTCTTCCTCCTTCTTTTCTTGACACATAAAATCTGTCAATGCCATCTCTTGGATATAATGCCTCATGCATGGTCATTATTTTTCTTGTTGTCCCGTCCATATGTTTAAGTTCTTCTCTGGTCCACTTCAGAAATGGTCCCGAATATCTAACGGGGATGACAGCCCAGGTATTATTCCTTTGATAAGATTTCTGCAATGTAGTTTTTTTTTTCTAGATTAGCTTTCTAGAACTCCTGAAATATTCTTTCTTAATTGTTATAACTATTATTATTATCATTGTTATTATTTACTCATTAGAGTTTTTCATATCAGCGTAAGCTGATGGTCTTTCACTGGAGATTGAGTGACAGCAAGTCTCCTAAAGTCTCCAGGCCGCTTCTCAGTGTTCTGGCCGATTTCAAATATGCTGCTGTTTCGATGGTCTCCACTCGGTCGCCAACTTCCAAATCCTCCCGGCCCTTTAATAATCCTTTAGTTACCGTGCCAAAAGCACCAATCACAATTGGTATAACTGCCACCTTCACGTTCCATATTTTTATTATTATTATTATTATAACTCATTTAGAGTTTTTCACATCAGTCTTAGCTGATGGTCTTTCACTGGAGTTTGAGTGACCACACATCTCCTCAAGTCTCCAGGACCCTTCTCAGGATTCTGGCCGTTTTTAGCAATGCTGTCGTTTGGATAGTCTCTACCCGTCCGCCAACTTCCAAGTCCTCCCGGCCCTTTAATAATCCTTTAGTTACTGTGCCAAAAGCACCAATCACAATTGGTATAATTGTCACCTTCATGTTCCATAGTTTTTTCAATTCTCTATCAAGGTCAAGGTATATATCTCTCTTTTCACATTATTTCAGTTTTATTCTGTCCCAGCAAAGTCAACATTTTTGCAAGTTCTCTTTTTTTATTGATTTTTATAAGGTCTGGTGTTCTGGCCGAGATTAGGTGATCCGTTTGTATGTCAAAGTCCCATAAGAGATCGTGAGTGTCATTTTCTTGGACAGGTGCGAGGTTGTGCATATACCATTTGCTGGCATGGACAAAATTTCAATTTCTTACACATTTCCCAGTGGATCAACTTGCCCAGCCGGTCGTGTCTAGCCTTGTACTCCTTCTGTGCCAATTTGCTGCATTCGCTTATTATGTGATTGATGGTTTCATCTCTGTCACTGCATAGCCTACATTTGCTGTTTTGTTGCGTCTTATCTATCCTCGCCTTGATATGATTGGTTATTAAGGCATTGTTTTGTGCTACCATCAGGGGAGATTCTGTTTCTCTCATAAAGTTTCCTTTTCTTAGCCATGTCCGGGTTTTATCGCGTGAGATGTTTATTATTATTATTATTATTATTATTATTATCATCTTACCTCGGTACCGATTCCGGTAGTAGCTAGTCAAAACCGGATGAGGTAAAGATTGTATTATATATAGCAGAGGAGTGTGGAATGCCCTGTTTTCATTGGCTGTTTACTAAAGGACAGATGTCTATAAGATCGGCCGAAGTCTGGCCTTATTATTTTTCTTTGCTTTGGTGGAGGCACCAGCGTAGCACGTCGCGATCACGGAGGCGGCTTGGCTCTTCCAGAGTCATGCTGGGGTTACTGTCGGAGCTGATATGATGCAGAAATAACCCGAAATCGGCGATGAAAACAGTGCATCACTGAAGACATCCTGATGCAACTACGATGTATGATTGAAATTATTATTATTATTATTATTATTATTATTATTATTATTATAATCTGTGCCAATATTTCATACCAAATAAAACTGATGGCTTGTCACTGGCGTCTGAGAGGCAGCAAGTCTCCTTAGAGCACATGGACTCTGTACTGTCATCGGGTTTTCACTGACCCCTACTGAGAGGTTAGACCTAACCCTAAAAACGTGGTGTCTTGTGTGTGATACTAAACAGAATTTGTTAGTGAGGCTCATTTTCTGCAGATCTGGGTAGTGTAGACTATCCCTTCATTGCCATCACTCCCAAATCCACTCTAACCATGGATGGTAGTGACAGATTTTCATCTATGGAACAAATCAAAAATATTCGCATTAGATTGGCGTGCGTGCACAAAACAAACCTAAAAAACGACACAAAAAATGTAAATTGAAACCTAGCATGAACGCGATTCCCGAACCATTTGATATAAAATAACCCAAAACAGGTTGACATGGCGTAAAAATGAATTAATCAATCACTTACATGACTCTTCAAAGAATTCTAGCTGGATCTTGTGGTGTTCTGGTGTGGGTGGTCTCGGATCTCCTATTCACCCTGAGTGCTTCTAGCCCAGTCGACTGGGGATGTAGAATAAACCGAATGCATATCTCTAGATGGGTACCCACCCCCAACGAGTGTTCTTAATATGACATTAAACAATATGATGGTAAAGCTCCAGTGGTTCATGGGAAGGCAGAGTACCCCTTTAATGCCATTTCTTCCAGGTCCACTCTTGCCCGGAGTAGTAGCACCTGTCAGGGTTCTATCTATGGGTCAAAAAGAACTGTTTGACATTTAAACATTGGGCAAATAGATAACTTATGCTGAGTAGAATTATCAAAAATAGAAGTTTTTAATCATTTAACTGTGTATAAACAAATGACATATGTTTAATTGAAATGTTAGTGATACATAGCAATACTTGGGACCATTTAAGTTCATTGAAACATGCTGAATTGAATCACTAGAAATAGAATTGCTTGATGACTGAACTGTGTGTAAACAAATGACAGATGTTTAATTGAATTGTTAATGATACATAGCAATTCTTGAAACTATTTAACTTTGTTGTCTTATGCTAAACTGAATTGTTAGAAATAGAAGTGTTTGATCATTTAACTGTATTCATCGACAAAATGTGTCTACAAATCATACATTTAGCATGTATGTAAAAAATGAATTTGGCATTAAATAACCAAAGATGTTTGACACGCCATTAAACCAAAGTAAACCAAACAAACGAGAATGGTTTGTAGGTTATTGGTGAATGTTCCGAGGGCACCAGCCACTACTGGTATCACTGTCATCCTTACCTTCTACAGTTTTTTTTTCAGCTTTCTGGCAAGATCACGAAATTTGTCTCTCTTTTTGCTTTCACTTATTTTTAACTTTATCGTCTGTTGCCAAGGCAAAATGTACGAGATGATAAGTTCTTTTCTTCTTGTTAACTGGAGGCGGGCGAATGACGACATAATGAGAAGGAAAAACAATGAAAAAAAGGAAGATGTCAGGTATTAATTTAAAGGGAAGTCATGGGTAAATTGCGGCTCCCGGGGCCACATGTGTCATTTTGATGAACCCGCTTTATTTCACGAGGAAAATTCATATTGCCAGTGAATAAATTAGTAACCAGTTTAACTTCATTCGTGTACATTTTTATAATGTATTTTTATATTTTTATTTCAATGTTACCTTTCAATTTAAAAAGACAAAGGAAATTAAATTGTCAGATTGTTGCATTTGTATTTAAAAAAAATAGTTTTAATCAAATTTTGGTTCATGGATAATAGAAATATTCAATTTCAACTTCGATACATGAATTCTATTAATATATTGATTTTTCAAATATTCAATTTTTTTTTCATTATTGCCGTAATTTATCACGGCAATAACGTCTATTAATCAATTTGATATGAGGGATAATATAAAACAAGATTTCAGTTGTTTTATAAAAGAATATTTTTACTGAACAGAAAAATATCAGCATCACCCGGTTTGTAAAGCAGATGGTTACACATATGGTCTTCCGTAGTAAAAAATGGTTGCAGTAACTTCAACATTTCTTAAAAATTGATGTCTCTACTAGTTTTAGAATTATTATCTTCACATTTGCATTTTCCATTTAGTTTTATTTATTTCAAGGATAAAGTATATAAATCATGACGATTATTACACAGGGCAACAATATTATACGGAACGTAATTTCTGTTTGTTGGTTGGTTGGGCAGTTGGCTAGTAGGTGCTTTACGACATATCAATCCTTGTGGGTTATATATATATATATATATATATATATATATATATATATATATATATATATATATATGTGTGTGTGTGTGTGTGTGTGTGTATGTGTGTGTGTGAGAGAGAGAGAGAGAGAGTGTGTGTGTGTGTGTATTGTTTACTGTCATATCCAGGCCCCCCACCACAACCAGTGTCCTAGATACGACACTAAACAATCTGATGATGAGGTTCCAGTAATGCTGGAGCTTTGGGGAATACAGAGTATCCCTTCATTGCTATCGCTCCCAAGTCCACTCTGGCCTGGAGTGGTAGCACTTGAATAATAGAACTAAACTGTAACTTACGCTGAACTGAATTGTTTAAAATAGAACCGACATTTAAACTTCGCACTTCTGCTAAACTGAATTGCTAGAAATAGAACTGTTTTTGACACGGAAACAGTGTACTTTTGATAAACCGAATTGTTTGAAATAGAACTGCTTATATGAATGAAATGGATTTGGTATTAATAACTTATAATGGTTGATGTGCTATCAAACCAAAAGTCTGAATTATGCTGAAGATCCATTTAGTGAAATCTGGGTTTGTAGTTTCTGGTTCTTTTAGATATTCTAAAGTAAGTAAAGTAAAGTTGTCTCCCTTTAGTCGAGGGTGACCAGAAGGCTCCCTTTTCAATAGCTACTACACCGAGGTGTAGGGGAGGGCGCTACTCCTTTCCCTGGATTGTCCCACTTTACCCTTGATACGTACTATATATTGCTGAGCATTAAGCAAGGAGGTACCAAGTACCATTCTTAATCATGCGACCTGGGATTGAACCCAGATCTACCGGATCATTGGCGTACACTCTATCCATTAGGCCAATTAGATATTCAAATATTGCTCAACTTAGTCGATTGAGCTTTTTTATGCGTACGCTTAGGTAACTTCTTTTTGGCTAGACATTGCTGTGCTGGCAGATTATTTTCAAGCTATAGGAATATTTTTAGTCTTTTCTTTTTTATTAATTTTTTCGATGTATTGTTTTGTAATATATTTTTTAATTTACAATTTGAATTATCTATTTTTTTCGCACTGCCAGAGTTATAAAAATATTTTTAAAAGTAAAAATAATATATATATATATATATATATATAATAAAAGAAAAAATTGTCGACTGTTGTTCAGGGTGACCAGAAGGCTCCCTTTTCTATAGCTACTACACCGAGGTGTAGAGGAGGGCGCTACTTCTTTCCCTGGATTTTTCCACTTTACCCTTGATACGTACCGTATATTGCTGAGTGTGAGTACCATTTTTAAAGTATTTGGTATGGCGCAACCTGGGATTGAACCCAGGTCTCCCGAACTATTGTCGAACACTCTACCCGCAAGGTCAATGACCAAGTCGGGACCGATCGGACCGTAACCGTTACTACATATTCGATTCAGAGTAGACCTGGGGATAAATGCTATGAATGAATACTCCACATCAGTAAAAGGTCCAAGTTGTATTTGACCCATAGATAGTACCCTATCAGGTGCTACCATTCTGGGCCATAGTGGACCTGGGAGAGATGGCCATGAAGAGAAACTCCGCATTCCCCAAAGCTCCAGCATTACTGGAACTTCACTATCAGATTGCTTAGTGTCATATCCAGGACACTGGTTTTGAGGGGTCTTAACCCTCTGCAGAGATGCAGTCGGTTTATTCTACAGCCCTAGCCGACAGAGCAGTTTAATTTTCAAAATCATTTCATTTCAAGCTATTTAGTTTAATCAAAGTTCTATTTGAAACAATTCAGTTTAGCATAAGTATGCAGTTTAGTTCTATTTAACCCATAGATAGGGCCCTATCAGGTGCTACCATTCCGGGCCAGAGTGGACCTGGGAGCAATGGCAATGAAGGGGTTCCCCGTATTACACAAAGCGCCAGCATCACTGGAACCTCACCATCAGATTGTTTAGTGTCATATCCAGAACACTGGTTGTAAGGTGTCTTAACCCTCTGCAGAGATCCAGTCGGTTTATTCTACAGCCCCAGCCTACAGGGCAATGTAAAATTGAGTTTTCTAATTAACCCGCAACTACACGTCCACTGCTTCAATCAGCTGAAATAATCCAAGTGCTTGTTTTCATATTCCATATGATGAAGAACTTCGTGACAGCAATGATGCAGATTTTGAAACTGAAGATGATTTAGCTCATAAGGGATTCTGTCAGCCCGCGTTGAATGTTTTGGTATGAGTTTTGGG
>OY757930.1:81011535-81014035 GCA_963585895.1 Sepioteuthis lessoniana | reverse complement strand
TAGCTGCTGTATGTATGTCCGAGCTGGTCGTCCTGCTTTTGCCCGGCCATATGTGGGGGTCTATAGGAGTACATCACTTATGAGCTCGTCCCTGCATGTCTGGTTCTGCTGACTTGGATAGTTTTCGTGATGGGAGGCAGGAGGCCGTATAGTTGGTTCCTCGTGGGGTGTTGCCGCAAGAACTTGTTCAATAGTGCTCGCAACTTTTCTGTGTAATTGCCGTCAAGCTTCTCCAGCCGTTTAGTTAGCGTCCAAGTAGTGCATCCATACAGCAGTATCGATACGACCGCTGCCTGGAAGAAACTGCTTTTCATTTTATGGAAATCGGACCTGACCAATAAAATATATACCTTCACATATATGTATATATATATATATGGTTTTCTTTTTTCTTAAAGAAATTATTGCTCTGTAATGTCAGTTACATTGAGCTATTTACCAGGAAAATTTATATGCTTACGGTTAAATGTTTTTTTGTCCAGATAGAATTCCTCCCAACTCCGGTTTAACTGGACCGAATAATACTATATATACAGTGATCCACAGACAGATCTGTTTCGTTCTATCAGAACTCATATTGTGGTTAGACATACTAGCTTCCCGTAGCTGGGATTGAAACCTGGTTGACTCAAACACCCATCTGGGACTCTACCGCTCATCCACGAGGAACTAATAGCAGCGAAGTAAATTTTAAACGGTTATAAATCACAATTACTATTGTTTACATACATCCGCTTAACGGCTACCGAGAGCTCAATTTATATATATGAACAGCCTTGCAACAAACGCTAATGGCAACGCGATTACTTCATTCGCTAAAGAACTCAACCCTATGGGGGTAGGGGAATATATGTATATATATATAGTCATCTACACACACACACACACACACACACACACACACACATATATATATATATATATTTGGTAAATCGTATTTGTTGTCATCAGGAAAAAAGATATGGAGAAAATTTACATATTTATACAAATGCTTGGTTTGGTTTGGTTTAGTTTTATGGCATATCAACAATTTTTGGTTATTTAATGCCAAATAATGCCATTTTTATACTGATATGTTAAAAAAAAATCATATGCAAAAACTGCCGCCAAAGAAGCAGTTTTGCTTCCAGTAAAGTCTTCATCAGATGATGACTTGGTTTTGGGGCCGAAGCATCATTACCAAAAAAAAATGCCAAATCATCTTTATACTGATATGTTAAAAAGAAAATCATATGCAAAAACTGCCGCCAAAGAAGCAGTTTTGCTTCCAGTAAAGTCTTCATCAGATGATGACTTGGTTTTGGGGCCGAAGCATCATTACCAAAAAAAAATGCCAAATCATCTTTATACTGATATGTTAAAAAGAAAATCATATGCAAAAACTGCCGCCAAAGAAGCAGTTTTGCTTCCAGTAAAGTCTTCATCAGATGATGACTTGGTTTTGGGGCCGAAGCATCATTACCAAAAAAAAATGCCAAATCATCTTTATACTGATATGTTAAAAAGAAAATCATATGCAAAAACTGCCGCCAAAGAAGCAGTTTTGCTTCCAGTAAAGTCTTCATCAGATGATGACTTGGTTTTGGGGCCGAAGCATCATTACCAAAAAAAAATGCCAAATCATCTTTATACTGATATGTTAAAAAGAAAATCATATGCAAAAACTGCCGCCAAAGAAGCAGTTTTGCTTCCAGTAAAGTCTTCATCAGATGATGACTTGGTTTTGGGGCCGAAGCATCATTACCAAAAAAAATCCCAAATCATCTTTATACTGATATGTTAAAAAGAAAATCATATGCAAAAACTGCCGCCAAAGAAGCAGTTTTGCTTCCAGTAAAGTCTTCATCAGATGATGACTTGGTTTTGGGGCCGAAGCATCATTACCAAAAAAAAATGCCAAATCATCTTTATACTGATATGTTAAAAAGAAAATCATATGCAAAAACTGCCGCCAAAGAAGCAGTTTTGCTTCCAGTAAAGTCTTCATCAGATGATGACTTGGTTTTGGGGCCGAAGCATCATTACCAAAAAAAAATGCCAAATCATCTTTATACTGATATGTTAAAAAGAAAATCATATGCAAAAACTGCCGCCAAAGAAGCAGTTTTGCTTCCAGTAAAGTCTTCATCAGATGATGACTTGGTTTTGGGGCCGAAGCATCATTACCAAAAAAAATCCCAAATCATCTTTATACTGATATGTTAAAAAGAAAATCATATGCAAAAACTGCCGCCAAAGAAGCAGTTTTGCTTCCAGTAAAGTCTTCATCAGATGATGACTTGGTTTTGGGGCCGAAGCATCATTACCAAAAAAAAATGCCAAATCATCTTTATACTGATATGTTAAAAAGAAAATCATATGCAAAAACTGCCGCCAAAGAAGCAGTTTTGCTTCCAGTAAAGTCTTCATCAGATGATGACTTGGTTTTGGGGCCGAAGCATCATTACCAAAAAAAAATGCCAAATCATCTTTATACTGATATGTTAAAAAGAAAATCATA
>OY757930.1:80956535-81006535 GCA_963585895.1 Sepioteuthis lessoniana | reverse complement strand
AAAGAGGTTGTGACGAAGGTCATTGACACGCTCACACAAAAGGACTTCCATGGGGCCTTCCAGAAATTGTTGGAACAGTACAACAAGTGCAGTGTAGCGGGAGGATATTACTTAGAAGGGGACTAGAGTTTCAATCAATAAAATTCCCATATGAAAAAAAGTCTGGAAACTTATTTAATAATATTTATAAAAATTTTCAAATTTACTTTCCTGTTAAATGAAAAAATATTTCGTTTCTTATTTGTTAATTTTTAGCTAGATGGAAAAAAAGCTGAACTCTATCTTAATATTATCACTAGGTCGAGTCATACCAAAGACTCAAAAAATGATACTTGAAGCCACCTTGCTTAAAACTCAGTACTATGAGGTTAAAAGGATTAAGGGGATAGTGGAGCAATCCAGGAAATGTTGTAGCGCCGTCCCCTACAGCTTCGTGTAGTAGCTATTGAAAAGGGAGCCTTCGGGTCACCCTCGATTAAGGTCGCCACCAAATTTTAACTATGCTAATTCTGTTTTTTTGCCAGCATTAGTGTTAATGCCGATTTTCCACAAACGTTATCATATTTACCCAACCCCTCCACTCGGGCAGGATATGACACAAGGTCAATTTCTTAAGTGGTGTTTAACAGGTTTGAATTTAGAGTTTTCCTATGTGAAATGCTATCAGTCTCGGCCAGGATTTGAACCCGTGTCGCCGTGTCCATTTCCTACGACGATAACCATTACACCATGGGCACCTTATCTATCTATCTATCTATCTATTTATCTAACTATCCAAACCCCCTCCACTCGGGCAGGATATGACACAAGGTCAATTTTTTAAGTGGTGTTTAACAGGTTTGAATTCAGAGTTTTCCTTCTCCTAGACTAGTTGCCTCACCAAGGCTGAAGAACCTAGTCTGCCCTACTATTTACCCATAGCTGGAGGGAGAATAATTGGATTCATACCTTTCCCAAGGATATTAGTGCTAGGTGAAATGCAATCAGTCTCGTCCATGATTTGAACTCGTGTCACCGTGTCCATATCCTGCGACGATAACCATTACACCAGGGGCACCTCCAAAACATTTCTACAAACGTTTTAGGGAGTAAAATATTTTCCTTTATACAATTAACAAAATCCTAGTAGCTGGGGCTGTAGAATATACTGACTGCATATCCCATCGAGTGTCTTAGATATGACTTAGAGATTTGGGGAATGCTGAGTACCCCTTCATTGCCATTGCTCCCAGGTCGACTCAAACGTAGAGTGGTAGCACCTGATTGGGTCCTACCTATGGGTCAAATAGAAGAAATTGTATGCAAACAAATGACTGATGTTCAATAGTGACAGTCATATCGTAATAATTGAAATAATTTAACCGTGTGCTGAAACGAGCTCGGGCTCGTTTAAGAATGTTATTTACAAAATAAGTTTACAAATTATATATATATATATATATATATATATATATATATATATGTATAAAGATGGTTTAGCATTAGATAAGCTACAATGGTTAATATGTCATAAAAAACAACCAAACCTAACAATTAGCAAATTCGCATAGGTGTTGAAACGTCAAACTAAAATTTATTACAGCGGTTATTCATTTCTAAGGGATCTAATTTTGCCAATACGTTACGGCCCGATGCTTCAGATTATTTTTCACATGATTTATAAGGTGATTTTATCAACATGCCACCATATATGTTTAAAAAAAACTTAGTCGTTGACATAGACAAAAGCCACATATGTGATGTGAAAACTACATGTAAATATGTAACGAATAGAATTCATTAAAAAAAAAACAATGCAAAAAAGTTGTCTAAATTTCTGAGACGATGCTTGATGATTTTTATCATTAAGGGTTTTCGGACTATTGTCTTCATCTTTATAGTTATTTCCACAACGTTTCGGCCGATATGTCCTCCGGCCTTCTTCAGGTGTTTGTCGAACTCGGGAACCTTCACGGAACTTCGAACTACGTCCTTTATTGAATCCACGGGGGTCGCTTGTTCTGATTCCGTTTGCCATAACCGGGTATAAGTGTTAAGTATTCCTGTATTGTTACTCGCCTGCAGTCTGGATTGAACCTGCAACCTTCAGATGATTGTCTCCTTAGAAGCTTAGGGAACCAACGCCTATAACTGTCATGCTATGTGTCCAGCAGGACACACAGCGTAACGGTTATTGGCATTGGTTGAAGGTTCAGTCCTGACTGCAGGTTCAATCCTGATATATCGGCCGGAACGTTGTGGGAATAACAATAAAGATGAAGACAATAGTCCGAAAACCCTTAATGATAAAAATACAAAAAAAAGCTCACAATGATTTGTTGTGTGGCGTGACTGGTATCGTCTTAGGAGTGGGACAAGATGACCAAGATCAAATACAACAAGAAGCTGTTTACCTTTAAATTTGCACCTCGCGAGCAGCAGTGATCCACCAGTTTTCATTTCCCCAATGTTTATGTTTGTTTGGTCTGGTTTTTTGGTCTATGCCATATCAAACATTGTTAGTTATTTAGTGCCAAATCCCGCTTTTACATATTGTGACAATCCGCCCGCTGGTCGTTCCCCAGTATTTCAACCCCTTAACCCAGCCATGGCCATCCAATCGTTTAGTGGTTTCTCTCATCTCCGGCCAAGGATATTTCATATTTCTTTTTAAACAAACAAAAAACAACATACACATCCAAGAGGGTAGAAGAAAAGAGTACAAACAAATACGGACTTGGGTTATCACCAAGCGTAAGAAGAGAGAAGTTTGCGTAGTTTTCCGTGCATCTGTGGGCTATAGCGAGCGTGTATTCGAGCGAAATTCCCGCAAAGCCACCAGGAACGTTGACTCATCCTCTCACGCTGGCCAACCAGGCCTCTGAGTCCACAGCCCCTAGCTCCTGCTCTCTTCTGCCAACTGCTATGTTCTGTCGTCTGCCTTGTTCTGTTCTGTTTGGGACCTTGCCTACTCTCGTCCTCTTCCGGTCTCGTGGGAGATCTCGCGCGCAATCTTTTTATGTGGGTTTCACGCTAAAACAAACTAAGGGATCCTTTGACTGGCACCCACACTCACAGAAACAAACGCCGCCTATCGTGTGACAAAATGAATATAAAGTGTATGATTTGTAAACACATTTTGTAGAAACTCACTGTTAAATGATCAAACAGTTCTATTTCTAACAATTCAATTTAGCATAAGTCAACAAAATTAGATGGTTCAAAGTACTTCTATGTATCCCTAACAATTCAATTAAAAATCAGTCGTTTGTTTACTCACAGTTTAGATATCAAACAGTTCTATTTGATCCATAGTTAGGACCCTTTCAGGTGGTACCACTCCGGGTCAGAGTGGATTTAGGAACAATGTCAATGAAGGCGTACTTTGCATTCCCAAAAGCTCTAACATTACTGGAGCCTCACTATCAGATTGTTTAGTGTCATCTTCAGCATCCTCATGGTGGGGTGGTCTTACCCCTCTGCTGAAACACAGTCGGTGTATTCTACAGCCCAAGCCGACTAGGCTGCAACTTTGTTGTCTCAAGAGAATTCTTTTAGCATTCCATCTTAGTATGCTTAAATCGATCTACCTCTCTATCAATCTAAAATTGTTCCCCCCGTTGGCATTTTCCTATTTGGCCGCCTCGGGCGCCTATGTAATTATTCAACCCAGCAAGCAGGTAAACCCTGAAGAAAGGGCCTCTGAAACCAAGTGATCAATCTTCATATACCCCCTCAGCACGTATTTCAGGTGGACTTCGTAACGGAGGACATTTCCTGTTATCTATCTCCCTACCTATTAAATATAATTATTTCTTTCTTTCTTTCTTTCTTTCTTTCTTTCTTCTTTCTTTGATCTATCTATCTATCTATCTCCATGTAATTCTTTTTCTCTTTCTTTCTTTCTTTCTTTCTTTCTTTGATCTATCTATCTATCTATCTCCATGTAATTCTTTCTTTCTTTCTTTCTTTCTTTCTTTCTTTCTTTCTTTGATCTATCTATCTATCTCCATGTAATTCTTTTTCTCTTTCTTTCTTTCTTTCTTTCTTTCTTTCTTTCTTTCTTTCTTTGATCTATCTATTTATCTCCATGTAATTCTTTTTCTCTTTGTTTCTTTCTTTCTTTCTTTCTTTCTTTCTTTCTTTGATATATCTATCTATCTATCTCCATGTAATTTTTTTTCTCTTTCTTTCTTTCTTTCTTTCTTTCTTTCTTTCTTTCTTTGATCTATCTATCTATCTATCTATCTCCATGTAATTCTTTTTCTCTTTCTTTATTTCTTTCTTTCTTTCTTTCTTTGATCTATCTATCTATCTATCTATCTCCATGTAATTCTTTTTCTCTTTCTTTCTTTCTTTCTTTCTTTGATCTATCTATCTATCTATCTCCATGTAATTCTTTTTCTCTTTCTTTCTTTCTTTCTTTCTTTCTTTGATCTATCTATCTATCTATCTCCATGTAATTCTTTTTCTCTTTCTTTCTTTCTTTCTTTCTTTCTTTCTTTCTTTCTTTCTTTCTTTCTTTGATCTATCTATCTATCTATCTCCATGTAATTCTTTTTCTCTTTCTTTCTTTCTTTCTTTCTTTCTTTCTTTCTTTGATCTATCTATCTATCTATCTATCTATCTATCTATCTATTTCCATGTAAATCTTTTTCTCTTTCTTTCTTTCTTTCTTTCTTTCTTTCTTTCTTTCTTTGATCTATCTATCTATCTATCTCCATGTAATTCTTTTTCTCTTTCTTTGTTTGTTTGTTTCTTTCTTTCTTTCTTTCTTTCTTTGATCTATCTATCTATCTATCTATCTCCATGTAATTCTTTTTCTCTTTCTTTCTTTCTTTCTTTCTTTCTTTCTTTCTTTCTTTCTTTGATCTATCTATCTATCTATCTCCATGTAATTCTTTTTCTTTTTCTTTCTTTCTTTCTTTCTTTCTTTCTTTCTTTCTTTCTTTGATCTATCTATCTATCTATTTCCATGTAATTCTTTTTCTCTTTCTTTCTTTCTTTCTTTCTTTCTTTGATCTATCTATCTATCTCCATGTAATTCTTTTTCTCTTTCTTTCTTTCTTTCTTTCTTTCTTCTTTCTTTGATCTATCTATCTATCTATGTATCTCCATGTAATTCTTTTTCTCTTTCTTTCTTTCTTTCTTTCTTTTTTTCTTCTTTCTATGATCTATCTATCTATCTCCATGTAAATCTTTTTATCTTCCTTTCTTTCTTTCTTTCTTTCTTTCTTTCTTTCTTTCTTTGATCTATCTATCTATCTATCTATCTCCATGTGATTCTTTCCATCCTTCTTTCTTTCTTTCTTCCTTTGATTTATCTATCTATCTCCATGAAAAATTTTCTTTCTATCTATCTATCTATCTATCTATCTATCTATCTTTTATCTATCTATCTATCTATCTCCATATAATTCTTTCTTTCTTTCTTTCTTTCTATCTATCTTTCTTTCTCTCCTTCTTTGATCCATAAAAAAAAAACGGTTATCAGAGTTCAATCCTACCTGTTGGAGTTGAGAAAATAGATATCTACAATTCCCTTTTTCGATTCTACGAATACGTAAGGTCATTTATCGGCCCAATTTTAACCTACAAGACGTGACGGAGGGTTCGGGTAAAAATATGCAGTGATTTGTTTTCATTGTACGTCATTTTATTTGATTTGCTTAATCTGGCAAACTGTTTACACGCGGTACCTACAGTTGTATACACCTTATTCTTTTTCTTATTCTTATCTATCTGACTGGAATCTCTAGTCTTCTGTCCACTTCTGTTCGTATAAATCGACACCAACACTTTCTTTGATTTTCGAAGTCTTTATTCAACCAAATTCCCACGTCAACTGTACGGCTAGAGAAATAGCTATATTAGTTGTCCATTCGTTACGGAAGTTGGACTCTCTCAGATTAACTCTACCTAACTGAAGCAAAGAATTAGAGAACTACTAAAAAGGTCAGCAGGAGGTCATGCTTTGTCTTTCATATCACTGATTATATTCCATGACCCTTCTTCTAAAAAATTACTAATTAATTTTCACCAAGTGGTCACCCACAGAACTGACTCATCCTTGCTTAACTTTAGCGATCTGGTGGATATTGGTGTTTTAAGCGTGTCTTGACCATAAACCATTGTACAAGTATTTTTTTTATATTTTTAAATGCAATGTTATGTTGGTATACCAAAAATAAATGAATAAATAAAATCAACACTATATTTTCTTTTTTTAAACCAAACTCTTCAAAAACAATACCTGACTTGATCGATTGACTGGTTGATGGATTGATTTTAACGGCATCTCAACCTGTTAATTAGAGTTTTGAGAATCACGTTAGTTGTACATTCGTAGAAGTGTTATTGAATAAATAGGCTGAATTTTGCTCGAGGAGTTGCCATTAGGAAACATTGTTTACAGTTGCTCCTTTTTCAAGGAAATCAAAGATAATGAGATCTTTCATGTCCCAGAAAACAGCCAGCATGACCTTCTTTATTGGTCACTGCTTCTTGAACATTTCCGTACACATCGAACATTCTTTTGTAATTTTCCTTCTTAACTACAAAGTGTCTCAATATACATGAGACTCTTGTGACTGCCCTATTATTTCTGCTCACTCAGTATATATATATCGGGTATCTCAATATACATGGGAACCATGTGAATGCTAACTAATAATAATATTGTGTTCTTTTTTTGTTTCAGATTTGAAAATAGGATACAATAACAACTATTAATCCTCGATCACAATGCCTTAGACAAAAGAGGAAAAATATTTTTCGTCACTACTTATTTGGAGACACAATCATTTAAAACTGTGCAAGCAAAATTTCGCAGGAAGTTTAACTTAAGAATTATTCCTAGAAAAGCCAAATTTATCGTTGGGTACACAAATTCCAAGCCACAGGGTCAGTAAACAACCCCAAGAAGACGGCAGAAAATCCCAAATCTTGCAGGAAGTTGACAGCAAGATCTCTTGACAATGTTGATGCGGAGAGAGAGTCTGTTGGTAGAAGTCAGAAAAGTCCCCCCGAAGACATTTCCTAAGAACTTGGTCTTTCACGTGCATCGTTGCTAAGAATCTCAAACAAGGATTTTCGCCAGAGAATTAATTTTTATTTATTGCGGACTTTTTGTTCTCTTCTAGGAAGTTTTTGTGTTGTTTCTTCTTTCACTACGTTTCGGCCAAATTTCACCTCCGGCCTTCTTCAGGTGATTTTACTGCGACCTCAGATCGGAATGCTGAGTCTTGTCTCCTATCCGAGGTCGCGGTAAAATCACCTGAAGAAGGCCGGAGGTGAAATTTGGCCAAAACGTAGTGAAAGAAGAAACAACACAAAAACTACCTAGAAGAGAACAAAAAGTCCGCAATAAATAAAAATTAATTCTCAGATTAAGAAGCCTCATCTCAAAATGATTCCAATTAAAGACAAAGGATTTTCACCTGTAATCATACAAACTTCAGATCAGCCATAAACTCACACCAGCTGACTTGGAGTTTCTTGCCTCATTTATAAATCATCATCATATTGATAGGTTATATCTAGCGTACTCTGCTTTATTTGCCACCATTTTGACTATTGAGTTGAATAATCGCTGTATTTACATTTTTTGTGAAGTTCTTTCTTGGAACTTCTTTTGCATAGGATTATGGGATATCAAGTATTTCAATCTATACTCAATTATATAGTAAAATGTAAAGTTAGCGACCTAAGTCAAGGTTGATCTGAAGGCTCCCTTTTCAATAGCTACTACACTGAGGTGTAAGGGAAGACGATACTCTATTCCCTGGATTGCTCCAGTTTACCCTTGATCCTTACCTTATAATGCAGAGAGTTAAGCAAGGCGGCATTTTTGAGTTTTTGGTATGACTCGACCTAAAGATTGAACCATGGCCTTGCGGGCCACTGGCGATCACTCTACTCATTAGACCAATTACCTGGTATAGTCTCTAGTAACAATTCTGAAAACAAATAATCTTCATTGCCCAGTCAGCTGGTGAGGGGGGACTGACTGCATTTCTGCACAGAGGTATGGCTCCCCCAACGAGTGTCCTAGATATGACATTAAACAATCTTATCGTGAGGCTCCAGAAATACTACAGCTTTGGGGAATGTGGAGTACTCTTTCATTACCATTGCTCCCAGGTCCACTCAGGCCCGGAGTGGTAGCACCTAATAGGGTCCTATCTATGGGTCAAATAGAAGTAAAGAATTCTGATGGTAAACTGGATTTTAAAAAATGAATTGTTTTTACATCAAAAAATAATTGATTCAGTGGTACATAGGAAAACATGGAACTATTTAACTTTGTTGACAAGCTAAACTGAATTGTTTGAAATAGAACTGTTTGATCATTCAACTGTGTGCAAACAAAGACAGTATTTAAGCCAACGACCGGGTTTAAACGAAAGAATATACTTATGCTAAACTGAATTGTCTGAAATAGGACTGTTTGATCATTCAACTGCGTGTAAACAAAAACAGTATTAAAACCAACGACGGGGTTTAAACGAAAGACTGTACTTATGCTAAACTGAATTGTTTGAAATAGAAATTTTTGATCATTCAACTGTCTATAAACAAAAACAGTATTTAAACCAACGACGGGGTTTAAACGAAAGACTGTACCTATGCTAAACTGAATTGTTTGAAATAGAACTGTTTGATCATTCAACTGTGTGTAAAACAAAAACAGTATTTAAACCAACGACCCGGTTTAAACGAAAGACTTATGCTAAACTGAATTGTTTGAAATTTAGTGAAACCATTTTACTGAGTACAAAAAAGAAAAAAAAACAGCCCTGGCTTCAAAATATCTTCAAAATATGTTTAGAAATCATATATCTAAAACATTCACAAACAGGATTTGGCATTATATAACCTACAATAGCCGATTTCCCATAAAATCAAACCAAACCAAACGAAATAATTTACATTGCCCTGTTGGCTGGGGCAGTAGAATACACCGACTGCATCTCTGCAGAGGGGTAAGACCCCCTCAATGAGTATCCTGGATATGACACTAAACAATCTGATGGCTCGTTCCAGTAATGATGGAGCTTTGGGGAATTCGGACTACCCATTTATTACCATCGCTCCCAGGTCCATTCTGGCCCCGATTGGTTGCACCTGTAAGGGTCATATCTATGAATCAAATAGAACTAAACTCTGTACTTATACTAAACTGAATTGTTGGAAATCGAACTGTTTTTGATATTTAAACTTCGTACTTATGCTAAACTGGACTGTTTGAAATAGAGTTGTTTTGACATTCAAACTGCTCACTTATGGTAAACTGAATTGTTTGAAATGAATTTTTTTTGTATCGTAAACTGAATTGTTTTAAATAGAACTGTTTTTGGCATTGAAACTGTGTACTTATGCTAAACTGAATTATTTGAAATAGAACTTTTTATATGCATAAACATTGATTTGGCAATAATAATCTACAATTATACCCACACCAAACAAAAACATTAGCTGTTAAATGACATCAAGAGTTCCTATCGAAAAATACAGATTTTGAACAAATCTATTTGAACATTCGATAAGAGAGTAAAGGCACTACCACTCCGACTTTGAGAGCCGGAGAACAATGGCCAAAGGGTAGGCTCCACACTCCCCATATCTCCAGAAATAGAACATTAACATCAGTTGCAGTTAAATGTCATACCCAGGACCTCACTTTTGGGGAGATACAGTCAGCGAATTCCTTGCCCCACCGAGGGTTGAGCTCAGCTGTTCTCAAAAGAAGTAAATATGGGCTAGTTACGATGTTATCAGCTTAAAATGGGTGTCGCGGTCTTTGACTTTATCAACGAATAAGCGGATCAGACATATTTGTGTGGCGAGAATATTTTATTTACGACTCGCTCTACTGGATCTAATATCAGCACAGACACTTATATATATATATATATATATACTTTCATGTCTTTCAAAGAAAGCTTTTTGTTAATCTTCATTTCGCACCTGTTCAATAAAGTGTTCGAAAAAGTAAGAAAAAACGAAAATTTACATTTTTAGGATATAAGATATTAGCTATACGTTAAGTCATGAATCATGGTCGTTCTAAATTATCTTAAAGCAGAAGAGACCTTAGCAAGAAATCAGTTAACTGGAAAATGCAAAAATCAAGCAAAAAAAAAAAAAAAAAAAAGGAAAGAAGAAAAAAAAGGAAGAAATTCCTTCCTTCTTCTCTTCGTTTGCATTTCAGGTCCATTACTGCGCCTAGTGGCTTATTGGATAAGAACGTTGTTCGTCTTTCGATTCTTCATAGCGAGTCTTCAATAAGTTTTTTGAAAATCAAAACAAGAAAAAAGTTGTTATCTATATTAAAAAGTTTGAATGTCTGTCTTTTCCAGACAGTAATTTATTGAACACTATATATATATGTATATATATAAAGTAAATATATATTAGTAAACGGCTGAAGAAGAAACTAGACGGCAATTACACAAGAATGTTGAGAGCAATATTGAACAAGTCCTGGCGACAACACCCCACAAGACACCAACTATACGGCCATCTGCCTCCCATCACGAAAACTATACAAGTTAGACGAACCAGACATGCAGGACACTGCTAGAGAAGCAAGGACGAACTCATCAGTGATGTACTCCTATGGACCCCTGCATATGGCCAAGCAAAAGCAGGACGACCAGCTCGAACATACATACAGCAGCTATGTGAGGATACGGGATGTAACCCTGAAGACCTGCCAAAAGCGATGAATGATAGGGAGAAGTGGTGAGAGAGGGTCAGGGATATCTGTGCTGGCGGCACGACATGATGATGATGATATATATTTAATAGCATGGAAGCTTGTGTGTGACCACAGGCTTCATGGCGTTTTATAAACGACAATTATCAGCCAGAGAACAAAAGATTTTGAAGGAATCGAAAAAAAAACAACGAAAAATGCAGCCGAAATAACGTTGGAGTTGCGTAGAACTCTTTTTGTGTATGTGGGAGGGGTTATATTTGCGTATTATTGTGTGTAGACGTATAAGTGATATTCAGTATGTGTGTGTATGAAGATTCATGCACCGAGTGGCAAATTTGAGATTGTCTCCTGGATGTGTGAGGCGCGATTTGTAGCCAAAGTTACGACAGATTGACCAAGTAAAATATTTTTAATACATTCGTGTGCTTATGTCTGTGTTTGTGTGTGTGTGGTGATGATTTTAACTATATATATATACGTATATATATATGTATATATATATTGTCATCCACAGACAGACTGTTTCGTTCTATCAGAACTCTTCAGTGTGGCTAGACACGTAGGACTCTCGAAGCCGGAATCGAAACCCATCCAAGTTTACGTTAGACTGAGTCTCAGACCGATCGGCCAACAAGCGTACCACGTTTGGCTAAGGGAATTTTAAAGGTATTATGTAGTAACAGCAGCAGCCGTTTGTTTTACATTTCTATACCCTATCGGCTACCAGAGTGCTCAATTCTTTCGAAGAGCTTTGCATTATGCGAGCGGCGGCCGAAAATTCCTTCACCAGAGTGCACAACCCCCATGGGGGAGCGTATATATTGTCATCCACAGACTGTTTCGTTCTATCAGAACTCTTCAGTGTGGCTAGACACGTAGGACGGTCGAAGCCCAACCTCTCCTCAACGTGACAGGACGGTGGCAACGAGTAGTGCCAGAGCCATGCCGTCGGGAACTTCGGTTCTTGGTAGGGCCACCCAAGGCGGATTGGTCTGGCACCTAGCGGTATTAGGGCCGCAACTCGGCTAAAAGGACACTGGTGAAAATCTAGGAGGTGTCTGTTCCGGCAACCGGCGGCTTCGGCTCGCTCTGTCAATGCGTCTGTAGAAAATCTGCGGCAAACAGGGCGTTTTTCCGGGTAGGACTTGGGACCCTTCCCTCAATCAAACCCCAGAGTATCTTCTTCAATGAACAACCTGTTACTTGCTCGGGAGGAAGCCGGTTCAACCCGACCAGGATGAAAGCCAATACAAGTGCAAGTACAAGAAAATGTGTGTGTGTGTAGTTGGGCAGGAGTATTTTATTTAAGCATGTTTGATTAAATAATTAAGACACATTTTGTCTATATGATTTTATTAACATCCTTTCAAGTTTCCTGATATGTGTCTTGGTTTCAGGTTGTAATTAGTGGATGAATTTACAAAAATTGTCCTTACTGCTTTCTGACTTTTCACAGGTCATCATCAGGGGTTGCATGCATGAATAGAGAGTGTTTTGAAAGAGTTTTTTAAAGGTTTTTTTTTTAGAGTTTTTATAACATTACAAAATCACGAAAACATAGAGTTGTATAAAAACGGAGATGCTGATGAATTAAAAAACCGGAACGTTATCGACGGAAAAAGAATATGATTTATAAATTTTGAATATTCAATAAAAACACTTAAAAAAAACCCTCTTTAAAAAACCCTCTTATAAAAAACCTTCTTTAAAAAACCCTCTTATAAAGAACCCTCTTTAAAAAACCCTCTTATAAAAAACCCTCTTTAAAAAACCCTCTTATAAAAAACCCTCTTTAAAAAACCCTCTTATAAAAAACCCTCTTTAAAAAACCCTCTTATAAAAAACCTTCTTTAAAAAACCCTCTTATAAAAAACCCTCTTTAAAAAACCCTCTTATAAAGAACCCTCTTTAAAAAACCCTCTTATAAAAAACCCTCTTTAAAAAACCCTCTTATAAAAAACCCTCTTTAAAAAACACTCTTATAAAAAACCTTCTTTAAAAAACCCTCTTATAAAAAACCCTCTTTAAAAAACCCTCTTATAAAAAACCCTCTTTAAAAAACCCTCTTATAAAAAACCTTCTTTAAAAACACTCTTTTCACATTCAAACAAACACGTGACCTACAAAAGGTTCAAAAGTGCTCGGGACAATTTTGGTAATTTATCCCTCAATTTCAACCTGAAACCAAGACACTTATCAGGGAACTTGAAAGGATCTTTATAATATCACACACCCAAACACACACACACACACACACACACACATACATATATATATATATATATATATATATATATATATATATATATTGTCTAGTGGTGGAAGAACATTGTTAAGGAACTCTTTGACATAGTAACCGCCGACTCATTGTTATGAATATTTGCACACACCCGCTGGTGCAATGCAAATATGCCCACGCTGCATACATTTAAATATACCTAATCAGCGACAGTATAGTAGCGGTCAGTCTTTTTCTATGGACCTCGGGCTGTACCTATAGCTAATGCTCCTATCAGACTACTACTACCACTGCTAAACTCTACATTATATATATATATATATATATATAAAAATAATGTAAAGTTGACTATATATATATATATATATATATATATATATATATATATATATATATATATAAGTAAATATATATTTGTTTTTATTGATATTTAATAGCTAGGAACTTTGTCTGCGACCTCAGGTTTCATGGCGTTTTATAAACGACAATTATCAGGTAGATAACGAAAGATAATGAAGAAGTCGAAAAAAATCGAAAAATACAGTTAAAAGAACGTAAGAATTGTGTACAGCTCTTTTTGTGTGTGCGCATGTGTGTGTATGTGTATGTATATGTGTGTGTAGGTTCTATTTGCGTATTATTGTGTGTATACGTGATATATAGTATTTGTGTGTATGTGTATGAAGAAACGTATTTGTTGTGTTACAAAAAAGTTGCGGCGGGTTGACAGAGAATTTAAAAAAAAATTGTTTCTTTATATATATTCGTGTGTGTTAGTGGTGGTGATTTTAACTAAGGATCAAAATATAATCATTGCATTTCGAAGAAAATAAAAATTTGATTTGTAAACATAATAGACGAGTGAAGTATGGAGGGCCAGAATTGCAAAAAATATCATGTTGACGAGATATATTATGAGGGACATTCAATAAGTTTCCAGACTTTTTTGTACAGACATTTACAATTGTCATAGACTCCTGAAAATTTAGTATGTTATTACTATGCATATTATGAGATAACTGACCAATTTTTATGATTTCAGGTTCAAAGGAACAGCTACAGCAGGAATCGGAATACACTCTACTAAAGCCTGATTGTCACAGCTGGTGAATTTCAAAAATGCAATCTGACACTTTAGAAGAACGATATGCAATAAAATTCTCTTTTAAACTTGGAAAAAAAGGCCACAGAAACGTATGGAATGCTTCAGACTGCTTTTCAACCATCTTGCATGAATCGACCATTAGTTTTTGAGTGGCATAAGAGATTCAAGGAAGGCATGGTGTCTGTGATGGATGATGAGAGGTGTGGGAGGAGTAAGGAAGTCAATACACCACAGTTGATTGGCCAAAGCGTTAGGGTTAGGGTTACTATGTTTAGGTTTTAAGAGGGTTCAGCAAGAGATTCCATCGGAAGAGGCCAGCACTCTTCAAATCGGGTCAGTGACATTTCCAGCAGGACAATGCACCAGTCCACAACTCCATCCGAGTCACAGACTATTTGAGCAAGATGGGCATCAAGACAGTTCCTCACCTTCCCTATTGTCCAGATCTTGCTCCCTGTGACTTTTGCTTATTCCCTAATCTCAGAGGTTGTCGTTATGAGAGAATTGAGGCGATGAAAGAGGCTGTGAGAAAAGTCATTGACACGCTCTGCCAAAAGGACTTCCATGGGGCCTTCCAGGGGTAGTTGGAACGGTACAACAAGTGCATTGCAACCGGAGGCGATTACTTCGAAAGGGACTCGAGTTTCATCTGTGTACTATCAATAAAAATGTCCATACGAAAAATGTCTGGAAACTTATCGTATGCACCTCGTATATTGTAATATACTATGAAGTATTATGCAATATTGGTATTTTATTATTTGTGTTAGATTGAAATAATAATTTCTATTTGTTATGTTGTATTTATGATATATTGCGTATACATCATTGTAGTCCATAATTGTATGTACGTAAGGAATATAGTGAATATATTATGCTAAGACGTTGTAATAATTGTTTGTATTAGTTATGTCTTATTTTTTTGTTCATTTTTCGGTATTTGAGTGTGTATAGTGATGATTTTAACTAACGAGCTTATAATCTTAATAGCATAATTAATGACATGAATATATGATTTGACGTGTAAGATAGGTCTGGGACGTAAGGGTAATAGTTGGGCAGTTGTAATGGGTCACAATGACTTTTATTCGCTATCTATATTTATTTAATGTTATGTTACGAATACGTTATTGTAATATATGATGGTGTGTGCGTGGAGGATATGTTAAATATATTGTGTGGAGACGTATTTCTAACGCTCATGAAAACATGGTTGATATAATGTCAACAGGTTGTGGAAGTAGATGAAGATGGATATAAAGATTTAATTGAGGAAGGTACTACTTACGTTGCGTCGGGTGTGTTGATTGATGAAGGAAAGTGGCACTTACGGTTCATCGGGTGTGTTGTAGGGTTTTTGTGGAGGGATTTATAGAAGTGGAGGGGGTATAGGTAAGATGGATGGGTTGTGTATGGGTCGAAATGTAAAAACAGACATATACGTTAGATTTTGTTTGTTCCTGGGTGGTTTTAATCAATTGAATGTTGTATATTTATGCAAATTTTGTTAGGTTGTGTGGAGTTTTTAATCAATAAAATGTAGTTAGCTCTACCCTCTTCGGTTAGTTTTATCCTGATGATCCAGAAGGGTGAAACCCAGGCAGATTTCTTCTGACCCATTAGGTACTTATATATATATATATATATATATATATATATATATATTTATCATTAAGGGTTTTCCGACTATTGTCTTCATCTTTATTGTTATTTCCATAATGTTTCGGTCGATATGTCCTCCGGCCTTCTTCAAATGTTTGTCGAAGTCGGGAACCTTCACGGAACTTCGAACTCCGTCCTTTCTTGAATCCACGGGAGTCGCCTCTTCTGATTCCGTTAGCCATAACCAGGTACAAGTGTTTAGTATTCCTGTATTGTTACTCGCTGATTGAACCTGCAACCTCCAGATGATTGTCTCCTTAGAAGCTTAGGGAACCAACGCCTATAAGCGTTACGCCATGTGTCCTGCTGGACAATTCAGAGTGATTTTTTGGGACTTATAAAATTATAATATAAACTTATGATATAAACTTATGATATATATATATATATATATATATATATATATATATATATATATATCTTGTCATCCACAGACAGATCTGTTTCGTTCTATCAGAATATATATATATATATATATATATATATATATATATATATATATTCTTTAAGACTACTACAAAGTCTGAAACACGTGTTGAGCAACAAATTTTCAAAAAATTAAATCTAAAATGCCCAATTCACTTGCGGACCTATTTATCATAAAATATTTACTTTTCTCTTATTAGACAAACAAAATATATATATATATATATATATATATATATATATATATATATATAATCCATTAAGCGGATATATGTAAAAAAAAACAACAAAAAACAAATGTGATATATAAGCGTTTAAATTTCCTTCGCTTGAGCTGGTTTCCTCGTCGCTGAGAGGTAGAATCTTGGATTGGCGTTTGAGTCAACCGGGTTTCGATCCCAGCTTCGCGAATCTAACCTGTCTAACCACACTAAAGAGTTCTGATAGAACGACACACGTCTGTCTGTGGATGACTATATATATAGGGGTTGTTCATACCTTTCCCAAGAGTATTGCTCAGAAAAAGAAACATAATTCTGTTTTTTTTTTCCGTGAAATTTAGTCGAGGTTAACTTTCATTGTCTCGAGGCAAATAAAGAATGTCATATACAAGCATTTTCGCGTTCGTTTCGAAGGAATTTAAGAAGGTTGATACCCTATTAAACAAAAAGAATCCCAAGCAGACGAATTTGGCGTACGCCATTTAAGTATCAGTTGACATTGTATAAAAAAATTTTGACTTTTAATTAAAAAAATATATTATTATATAAAAAGCTGCCCGCAAAGGCAGTGCACGATATCCTAGGATTTTAAGAAAGTGATATCTTGTGATAAAAGGATGTCACGTTATGGCTATTATCGAATTCGAAGTATAACCGTTGATTCTATTGGGTTGCGCTAAAATCACTGAATATTTTAAAAATTAAACAAGCTTAGTTGATTGGGAATGTTGAATAAACCGACAGCATATCTGCCGAGGAGTAAGATCTCCCCCCCACAACGATTGTCCTGATATATGACGCTAAACGATCTGATGGTGAGGCTCCAGTCCTGGTGCTTTGGGAAATGTTGAGTAAACCTTCATTGCTCCCTTGTCCACCCTGAACCGGAGTGGTAGCACCTGAGAGCTTCTTATTTATCGGTCAAAAAGAACTGTTAATATTTAAACTATGTATAAACAAAAGAATTATGTTAAATTGACTTGTTAGAAATAGAACTGTTTGACTATTTAGCTATATGTAAACAAATGATTGACAAATTGAATTGTTTGTAATATGTAGCAATACTTGGAACCAATTAACAGCGTGTAAACGAATGAGTAATATTGAATAGAATAATTAGTGAAAGATAGCAATACTTCAGCTCTATAACTGTGCCTAAATTGAATTATTAGATTACATAGGATTACTTGGAACCATTAATTGAGCAGAAATAAATAAATAGAGTTGAAATAGAATCATTTTATTGTCTGCGAACAAATGATTTACATTCAACAGAATTATAGTGTTAATTCATATCATTAACTGTGTGCAAACAAATCATTTTCAACTCATTCAAAAATAAAATTACCTACAATTTACTTACTTACTATTCTATTAATATAACGTTCTTACTTTCTCTGTGGAAATATTTACACTCTAACCGAAATCCACTTTTCTTACAAGAAAAGACTTTATAATTTCTGTTTTTAAACAAATTTTCTCTCAAGTTAAAAAAGATAGAAGTTATTTGATTGATAGATCCGTGTTCTATTCAATCATTTACATATTCATCCATTATATATATATATATATATATATATATATATATATAAGGTGGAACGATAAAATTGTCGTCCTAGAGAAAACAACACTACAGCTTTATTTCAAAACTTTTATTGAAAAAATCAATTCAGGTAACTTGATTATGTAGTAGACCTGACATCAATTCGATGTAGCCGCCTTCAGCCTCAATCATCGCCACGATACGGATCCGGAACTGGGAGCATGCCTTTTCCACAAACTCCGGCGGGAGCTCGGCGAATACTCGGCGGATGGCGGCGATCAGGCTGGCTTTGGTGTTGTGGGAGGCCATGTTGGTGATATTCTCGACGTATGACCAAACGAAGTAGTCCAGCGGGTTCAGGTCTGGAGAGGAGGGGGGCCAGTGAGAGAAGGGTACAAAGTCGTAGCACTACTTCTGAAGCCAAGCCTGGGTCTCTTTGGACTTGTGGACTGGCGCCGAGTCCTGCTGCCACACTCAGGGTTTGCCACCGGCCACCTGATTGCACCAGGGAATCACCACATTCTTCAGGACATCCAGGTATACTTTGGTGTTGACTTTCAAGCCGACTTCAAAGATGTGAGGTGGCATGATGTGGCCCTCACTTGAAACCACACCAAAGACCATAACTTTGTTTTCATCACCCTGAGCATGTTGAACCGTCCGGATTTGCATTTTGAGGGTGCTGACAATGGTCCTGTTGTCATAACTTAGATCGATAGAGTGCATGAGTTGTACTGCGGCGTATCTCCGATTTCGCTCGTTGAACATTGTGTCACTTTCAGACATGATAGAAGGCTCCTATCGCTCATGGGATTTAAACACAACTGGCCAACTTGTTGATGGTCTGCAACAAAAAAAGAAAGCCGGTTTTCAATAAACGGAAATGGAATCATGTCATCTTTTCTAGGGCAACAATTTTATCGTTCCACCCTGTATACATGATATACAATAATCATATTTATTCTTTCTCCCATGAACATCTGAAAAACCAAACAGCCCAATCCAAGCAATTTTGGAGGTTGAAAAATAAAGGTTTAACTCCTGAGATTCAATGGAGTATATTGAAAAAATCGAATACTCCAAAATATTTTGATAGTAGATGTAGTCTGTGCCCAGAAGAAAAAATACCAATAATGATATACCCAGACCCGGAAAAATTATTAAATCCGAGATGAGATTTAATAGCTAGATGTAGACATAGGAATAAATCTAAACGATAGACAAAGATCATAGATAATGTTTAATTAACTAAAAAATAGGATTCATTTAAGATTTCAGGTGAAATGAATAAAATGAAAAATGGGAAGACACCATGAGATGTGCACGTACTTTTCAATGGAAAGGTAACTGAATTTATAGGCCCGAATATAAATTTTGAATTTAAAATTTTATTCTTAAATTTTGAACTTAATTTAAGATAAGTATTTCTGTAATCCTTACGTAAGTTTATTAAGGAATGTTGTACTTCCCTAAATTATTATTAAATCTGGAGATTTACGTTGAAATGTATTAAGAATTCAAGTTTTTTAAAAATGTAAAATTTAATTTTCTGTGAAAAGTGAGTTTAGAATTTACGTCTAGTATACTTTATTGTGATTCCAGCCGGTAAAAAAAGAAAAATCGGAAGTGGGTAAATAGGGAGGAAACTCTTCACCCCTTTTCTACCCCCTCCCACCTTTCCCTCCTGTGTCTATTCTGACTAATTATTTTATCCATTAGATCTAAAGACGTCCTGTTATTTTTGGTGTTATTGATTCATATCAATACCCATAACAGGATGGAAATAAATCTATAATGCTAATGTGGCCGGTTTTTTTTTTTCTTTAAAGGTACATATATATATTGTCATCCACAGACAGACTGTTTCGTTCTATCAGAACTCATCAGTGTGTCTAGACAGGCTAGATTACCGAAGCTAGGATCGAAACCTGGCTGACTATAACGCCAATATAAGTTTCTACCACTCAGCGACGAGGAAACCAGCGCAAGCGAAGGAAATTTAAGCGCTTATGTATCATATTTGTTTTTGTTTACATATATCCGCTTAATGGCTACCGAGTGCTCAATTTATTTGAAGAGCCTTGCTATAGGCTAGAGGCAACCATTACTTCCTTCGCTAGAGAGCTCAACCCCACAGGGGTAGGGGAGCATATATATTGTCCTCCTTAGATAGACTGTTTCGTTCTATCAGAACTCTTCAGTGTGGCTTGACAGGCTATATTCCAGAAGCTGGGATCGAAACCTGGCTGACTATAACACCAATCCAAGATTATATATATATATATATATATGTGTGTGTGTGTGTGTGTGTGTGTGTGTGTGTGTGTGCGCGCACATACAAACTTAAGAAACGAAGATTTGAAAGCGCCTTCAGTGTATCGTGGAATTTATAAATTCATCCGGGTACCAGCTTCGTTAAAGAAGTGTATCGTGTAACACCACTCTATCAAACGTGATCGGGTTGCAGTCGCCTTTCTACTTGCTGTAAAATGTCAACAGTCGAAATTTCGAACTCTACCCTATCTTACATCCGACATTCGTGCCGGAAGCAAAATTTTGAATCTTTTAAGAGCTTATTATGAGATGAGGAAAAATGTTTCAAGCAGTGATTTCTTTTTTAAATCGCATTTCTAATTAATGAATGCTGACCTGAACTAAATATTTCTAATAATTAATATTTTATCCTGAAATATTTAATAATATAGCATACAATGAGGAAAAATCGTAAGGATATTAATTTAGAAGCTAATTAAGTTAATGAGTAAAAATAATTAAAATTATTTGGTGTAAGTAGTTTTTCAGGATTTGACAAATACAAATACACACGCCTCTTTCCATCCTTCCCACCCTCTCTCTCTCTATCTTATGTATATATATATATATATATGCATGCATCTGTGTCTTTTTCCAAATTTTCAATTTAAACGTTTTAACCATGTGATTGTTTCTTTCTATTTAGATATTTCAGTATATTTTAAAGACAGAATGTTAAAACTCTAGTTATGCAGTTACGTTCACTTTCTGACTAGTATCGTCTGGAAAGATTAGGACCCCCTTATGCAACTATAGGTGAAATAAGCTTTGATTTGGTTTCTTTGCTTAATAGCATATCAACCTTTATAGGTTATTTAATGTAAAAGCCATTCGCCTAGAAGAATAGTAGTGCTACTATTGAACCCATAGCTGGGAGGATAAGGGGTTTTTATACGTTTCCCCAAGGGTATTTGCCCGAAAGTGAATGCAATAGCGCGACTGGAGTACGAACTCGCGTACTTCGATTCCGCAGTCCATTGCTTTAACCATTACACCACGAGGACACCCCCAAGGTTAGTATGGTATTTCTGTAAGAATCGTTTTGGCATTGAATGACCCACGAAGGTTAATATGGTATTAATCAAAAATTATATATATATATATATATATATATATATATATATATATATATATATATATATATATATATATATATATATATATATATATATATATATATATATATATATATATATATATATATATATATATATATATATATTTCTGGTCCAGTCAGCTGGAGCTGTAAAATACACCGACTGCATATCTACAGAAGGATAAGACTCCTCCAATGAGTTTCCTGATATGGCACTAAAAAATCTGATGGTGAGGTTCCAATAAGGCTGTAGCTTTGGGGAATGCAGAGTACCTCTAATTGCCATCGCTCCCTAGTACACTCTGGCCCGGAGTGGTAGTACCTGACAGGGTTCTATCTATGGGTTAATAGAACTAAACTGTGTATTTAAACTAAACTGAATTGTTTGAAATAGAACTGTTTTTACATTTAACTGTATAAACAAGAATTTGTACTCATGCTAAACTTTTGTTTGAAATAGAATTGTTTATATGTATAAAATGGATTTAACATAAAATAACCTACAACAGTTGAGATGGCATAAAACTAACCAACCCAAACCAAACCAACCCAACCAACACATCTGACACACACACACAAACGTAGACACACACACACACACACACACACACACACACACACACACACACACACCGTTTCTCTCTTCTTTTTTTTCACTCTCAAAGATAATCTATTTAACTAACCATCTATCTATTTATCTTTATTTACCCAACCCCTCCGCTCGGGCAGGATATGACACAAGGTCAATTTTTAAGCGGAGTTTAACAGGTTTGATATCAGAGTTTTCCTTTTCCTAGACTAGTTTCCTCACCAAGGCTAAAGAACTCAGTCTGTTCTGCTTTTTACCCATAGCTGGAGGGAGAATACCCAAGGTTATTAGTGCTATGTGAAATGCAATCGATCTCGTCCAGGATTTGAACTCGTGTCGTCGTGTCTATTTCCTACGACGATAACCATTACACCACGTGCCTATCTATTTATCTAGCCGATTATCTATCTATCTATCGATCGATCGATCGATCAATTTTTCAATGATTACCTATACTCGAAACCACTTAGCTGTGTGCAAACGAATGAACAATGTTAAAATAAATAATTAGTGTTAAATAGCAACACTTGTAACCACTTCGCCGTGTGAGATAAAAATGCTTAAAACCATATCTGTCTTGCTATCTTTGTCTCTCTACCGATCAGTATAGCTATCAATATAGCTCCATAAGCTGGGGCTGTAGAATACATCGACTGCATCTCAGCAGAGGGGTAAGACCCCCTCCAAAAATATCCATTACTCCCAGGTCCACTCTGTATCGGCGTTGTTGTACCAGTTAGGGTCCAATATACGAGTCAAATTGAACTGTTTGACTATTAAACTGTGTGCAAACAAATAACTGATGTGAAATTGAATGGTTGACGTTTAACTTGTACAAACAAATGATTAATATAAAATAAAATTATTAGTATTTGATAACAATACTTGAAACCATTTAACTGTCTCCAAACAAATGACAGCCAAATCGACAGTCGCAGTAGAATACTCCAACTGCTGAAGAATAAGACCTCCACCTACAACGAGTGTCCTGGATATATGCCATTAAACAATCTAATGCTGAGTCTCCAGTAAATATGGATCTTTGGAGAATGTGGAGTACCCCTTCATTGCCATCGCTCCCAGTTACACTCTAGCCAGAAGTGGGAGAATCAATGGACCAAATAAAACTGTTTGACGTTTAAGCAGTGCAAACTAATGACTTATGGTAAACTGAATTGATTGAAATAGACCTATTTGGTAAATTAACTGTCTGTAAACTAATGGCTGATGTTAAATTGAATTGTTAGCGATACATAGCAATATATGGAACCATTTAACTGTGTCCAAACGGATGAATAAAGTTGAATTGAATAATTAGTGTTAAATAGTAATACTTTGTTGGCGACTGTAGTCGAGGGTGACGTGAAGGCCCCCTTTTCGATAGCTACTACAGCAAGGTGTATGGGAGGGCTCAACTCTTTTCCCAAGATTGACCAACTTTACCCTTTACCCGTATCTTATAATGCTGAGTGTTAAACTAGGAAGCATCAAGTACCATTTTTTGAGTTTTTGGCATGACTCGAGCTAGGATTGAACCCCGGTCTCCCAGGCCATTGGTGAACACTCTAACCAGTCATTTAACCTTGTGCCAAAAATGAGCTCAGGGTCGTTTATAAATGTCATCAACAAAATATTTTTACAAATTATATAACATATATAAGTAGGTAAAGTTGGCGACTTTTAGTCGAGGGTGACCAGAAGGCTCCCTTTTCAATAGCTACTACACCAAGGTGTAGAGAAGGGCGCTACTTCACTCCCTGGATTGTTACACTTTACCCTTGATACTCACCTTATATTGCTGAGTGTTAAGCAAGGTGGTATCAAGTACCATTTTTAGAGTCTTTGGTATGACGCAAACTGGGATTGAACCCAGGTCTTCCAGATCATTGGCGAACACTCTATCCACTGGGTTTATATACCATAAAACCCAAACCAACTACAGCTATCACAATAAAGCTCTATAGATGTCCGTCTTAGAAAATGTCTGTTCATATCGATGTCTTTACATATTGGTTCATTTATATGACAGACAGTATGCAAATTAAAAGCAATTTTTAGTAGAGTACAGTTGGTTTAAATTTGTAGTTTCTTTTCTTCTAGACTTGTTGCCTTACTAAGAGTAAAGGATCCAGTTCTCCCTTGTATTTAGCGATAGTTGTTGGGAGAAGAGGTGGATTCGTGTAAAACGCAAACCATCTCGTCTCGGATTTGATCTCCGTTTTCTGATTCCATTTCCTTTGAAGCTAAGCGTCTTATAGGTTAATTTATCCCTCCCCGATGATTATTGTATACTTTATAGATAGATAGATAGATAGATAAATATGAACATATTAATGTAGATATGAATAGAGATAGATTAATATGAACTGATAGATAGATAGATAGATAGATAGATAGATTTTTGACAATGACGGGTTACATATATCATCTGGCATGGACGAGTACTACAGCTCATATATATATATATATATATATATATATATATATATATATATATATATATATATACCAACCCCTCCACTTGGGCAGGATATGACACAAGGTCAATTTTTAAGCGGAGTTTATCAGGTTTGAATTCAGAGTTTTCCTTCTCCTAGACTAGTTGCCTCACCAAGGCTGACGAACCTAGTCTGTCCTACTATTTACCCATAGCTGGAGGGAGAATAATTGGATTCATACCTTTCCCAAGGGTATTAGTGCTATGTGAAATGTAATCAGTCTCGTGTATATATATATATATATATATATATATATATATATAAATCCAGCTATAAATAAAATAAAATAATTGGGTTGATTGGAAAGTTGCCTGAGTCAAAACCTTATAAATGCCACCTGGAAACTAAATCTTAAACATACGCTCGTGCTGTCATGGTCAAATCCTGCATGAGGCTGACTGCATTTTATATTGCGGTAATACCTTTTAGAAAGCTCGTGTATATATCATCACAAACCTTATCATCATGTCGTGCTGCTCGTACGGATTTTACCGCTCTCTCTCTCTCTCTCTCTCTCTCTCTCTCTCTCTCTCTCTCTCTATCATCCATCGTTTCCGGCAGGTTTTCCAGGCCACATGATGTGTCTGCATTGAGCTGCTGTAGATAAGTTCTCGTAGGTCGTCCTACACTTGCGCATCCGTGTGAAGGGATCCAATAGAGAAAGTCACTTATGAGTTCGTCCTTGCTTCTCCAGCAGTGTCCCGCATGTCTTGTTAGTATAATTTGGAAGGTCTTCTAGATGAGTGGTAGGTGGCCGAAAAACTGCTGTTTTGTGGGGTGTTGCTTCCAGTATTTGTTTAAATTTAGCTCTTAGCATCCTTGTGCAATTGCCGTCAAGCTTTTTCTCTATACGCCAAATTAGCGTCCATATGGTGCATCCATACAGTAGTATGTACACGAACGCTGCCTGGAAAAAATTGCGTTTTATTTTATGTGATAGGTCTGACTTCCTTATGACCGAGAGCCAATCGATTGCAGTCTATGCTTTCACTAGTCTCGCGTTGATGTCATTTGCTTTAGACATATATATACATATATGTGTGTGTGTGCGTGTGTGTGTTACTGATCAGAGTGAAAATGGTACAAAAGAACCTCAGACGGTGAAACTTCCGGAACGTTGCCCCAGGGTGATTTTTTATTCAGTAGTCGACGCAACATAATGTGTAAGCCTAAGCCCTTGACTTCGATGGACAGGTGGTGAAGTAAGTTATCCCTGCCTTTAATTCTATCCACTAAGACTCCTTAAAACGTCGACTACTCATCAATAGGAAGCAATTGCATTTCGATGTCACACACTCGAGTCTGATAAGCGGAAAAAGGAGTGGAAACAAGTAAGCAACGCTCCGTATCGGAAACTCGGAACTAAGGTGAAGCGGGTGGAGAGTAAGGGGAAAGAAAAGCCTGGAAATGAGGTTTTGAGAGAGAAGAAAAAAAAATAAGTGTAAAGGAATGGGGAGGCGTTGGGGGATGGACAAAAGAGTAAAGTGACATGCTTGGAAAAAAAGTAAAGAATGAAAGGAAGAAAGAATAAAAAACAGATTGAAAGAAAAAGAAATATATAAAAAAAATTCAAGGTGAAAAAAATAAGAATCTAAATTTCCATTAGCTTAATATCAACTGCCTGATCATATATTACCAGTTGTCTCCATTTTCAACTTTTTTGCGAGGTTGGATCCAAAGAATTCAAAAGATTACTCCTACTTTTTCTTTTCATCGTCTTCTTCTTCTTCTTCTTCTTCTTCTTCTTCTTCTTCTTCTTCTTCTTCTTACTAGCATTAGCTGATGGTTTTTCACTGTAGTCTGAGAGACAGCAAGTCTCTTCAAGTCTCCAGGACTCTTCACAGTATTCTAGCCGATCTTAATTATGCCGTAATCTAGATGGTCTCCACTTGTCCTCTCACTTCCAAGTCCTCCAGTCTCTTTACCAATCTTTTGTGGGTTGTTCAAAACGCACCAGCTATAATTGATAACATCGTCATTTTCATATTCTACATTTTTTTTAGTTCTCTAGCAAGCTCTTGGTACTTGTCTATCTTTTCATTTTTACTCTGTGGTCCATCTGCACGGGAAAGTCCAGTATTCAGCAAGTTCTTTCTTTTGTTGAATATCACATGGTCTTGGCATCTGACCAAGATTAGGTGATCCCAGAAATTTTGGCGCATCTTATTCTCCAGGACGCATTCTGGGTAGGGCATATACCACTTGTTCGATTGGTGAAATTTAAATTTCTTGCATAGTTCCTAGTGGATCACCTTCTTAACCCAGTCGTGCCTAGTCTTATATTCTTTGGCGCTAATTTACAGCATTCGTTAATCATGTGTTTGACCGTTTCGTCTCTGTCACCATATTATCTATATTTGCTATTTTGTTGCGTCTTGTCTACTTTTGTTTGAACATAATTGGTCCTTTTGGCGTTGTTTTGTCTCGAGTATCTTACTTAGGAAACTGCCCAGGTGTTTATCCCTTTGATAATATTTCTGCAGTCTTGTTTAATTTCACGTAATTTTCTCGTTCTACCGGAATATTTTTTCTTTTATTTCCGCTTGTTTAATGGTGTCTGCTTCCAATATTTTAAGTTTTTGTAAGTTTCCTTTTCTCAGTGTTCTGAATTTTTATTGATTTGGTAATTCTACTCCTTCGGTTATTTCTCGTTTCCCGCTTCTAATTTTTGCGAATGTTTCTATAACTAATTCCATCCATATATTCTGGGCTTGTATTCTAACTTCCTATGTTAGGGTTTTGACTTCTATTACATTTTTCTCAAACAGTTTGATGTCGGCTATGTACTTAAAGAGATTGATACGTGGTGCCTTCAATAAGTTTCCAGACTTATTTTTTACAGGCATATAAAGTTATTGTAGACTCTTGAACTTTCAGTATGCTATTGCTATACATCTTATGAGATGACTGATCAATTTTTATGATTTCAGCTTCAAATGAACAGCTACAACAGGAATTAGAATCATCATCATCATCATCATATCGTGCTTGCAGCACGGATATCCCTGACCCTCTCTCGCCACTCCTCCCTATCGTTCATCACCCTAGGTAGGTCTTCAGGACAACAACCTGTATCCTCACATAGCTGCTGAATGTACGTTCGTGCTGGTCGTCCTGCTTTTGCGCGGCCATGTGTGGGGATCCATAAGAGTACATCTCTTATGAGTTCATCTCTGCTTCTCCAGCAATGTCCTGCATAAAGCCTGATTGTCACAGCTGGTGAATTTAAAAAATGCAATCTGGACGTGAGGACACTTTAGAAGAACGATATGCAATAAAATACTGTTTTAAACTTGGAAAAAATGCCATGCGATGAAAGCTGGATCTACTGATATGACCCAGAGACCAAGAGACAGAGTTCCCAGTGGAAGCATGCTGGCTCTCCCAGACCCAAGAAAGCCAGACAGAGCAAATCCACTCATACCTTTTGATGATCCCTTTTTTTGACAGCACTGGCATGATCTACATGCACTGGGTATACTATGATGAGGTTTTAAGGGAGTTCAGCAAGAGATTCCGTCGAAAGAGGCCAACACTCTTCAAATCGGGTCAGTGGCATTTTAAGCAGGACAATGCACCTGTCCACAACTCCATCCTTGTCACAGGCTATTTTACCAAGATGGGTATCAAGACAGTTCCTCAGCCTCCCTATAGTCCAGACCTTCCTCCCTGTGACTTTTGGTTATTCCCTAAGCTCAGAGGTTGTCTTTATGAGACAATTGAGGAGATGAAAGAGGCCGTGACGACGGTCATTGACACGCTCAAACAAGAGGACTTCCATGGGGCCTTCCAGAAGTTATTAGAACTGTACAACAAGTGCATTCCAGCCGGAGGAGATTACTTCGAAGGGGACTAGAGTTTCATGTGTGTACTATCAATAATAGTGCCCATACGAAAAAAGTCTGGAAACTTATTTAATGATTTTTCGTATTTTCTTACGATGAAGTATGTTTGTATCCGCCAGTGCATTTCCTAAGTATGTGATTGAGAGTCATCACCCTTATTACAAATTATAATGGTGATAGCGAATCTCCCTGGAACATGGCTCGCTGGATTTTCACCTCAGCTAATCTTTTTCCTCCTGCTGTCAATTCCACTCTCCAGTTTTTCATGATGAACTTCATAACTTTGTTGGTTTACCTGTACATTTTATGACAGTCAATTATCCAGCTTTGCGGAACCATATCGTGTGCTTTTTTGTAGTCAATCCAAACCATTGTTCAATTTTTTGTCTCGTTTTGCTCTCCTTGAGGATGTGTTGATTAATTTCGAATCAATCTCCAGTTCCTCTTGTTCTCCTATGGCATCCTTTCTGTTTTTCGGCGAACAATCAGCTGCTTATTAGCAAGTAGTAAGGAGGTGCCCGTGGTGTAATGGTTATCGTCGTAGGAAATGGACACGGCGACACGAGTTCAAATCCTAGACGAGACTGATTGCATTTCACATAGCACTAATACCCTTGGGAAAGGTATGAATCCAATTATTCTCCCTCCAGCTATGGGTAAATAGTAGGACAGACTAGGTTCTTCAGCCTTGGCGGGGCAACTAGTCTAGGAGAAGGAAAACTCTGAATTCAAACCTGTTAAACTCCGCTTAAGAAATTGACCTTGTGTCATGTCCTGCCCCGAGCGGAGGGGTTGAATAAATATGATTAGCGAGTAGTAAATCTCCTCTCTAATTTGTACTGTTAGGATTTTCATCGATAGGTACGTCATCGGTCTATTATTGTTGGAGGAGGCTTCTTTTGGAAAGTGTATTTAAATTTTAGTGGTCTTTCCTTTGGTCATCGATTTAGATACATCTATTTCTTCTAAGTATCTATTCATTTCGATAACCAATCAGTCGTCGATAGAAGTGGATTTTTAAAACTAGAATCCATATATTCCATCATAGCCTGTCGTTTCTTTTGTTATCATTATTTCTTTTTTCATAACATGATGAGTCCATCATTTATTTTGTGCCATTCTCTTTTCTTTGTCGTTCATTTTTTTTTTCGGTTTTAAAAGACTTTTTTCATTCTTTCCTTTTTTATAGTTTCTTTTTTTATTCTTTCTTTTTCTCAACTCTGTCTTTTCTTTTTCTTTCATTCCGTCATGCTTCTTAACATTATTTTTTTCATAATTTCTTTTATTATTTCTCTTACTGTCATTCTTTCTTTCTTTTTGTATTTTTCAGCTTTTAATTTTTCAAAGACTTTCTTTTTTCTCTCTTCTTCTTTTTTCTCTGCCTTTTTTTTTTCTTAATAGGATCCTCGCATTCTTTCTTTTTTAACATTTCTTTTTCTTTTCTTCTTTTTCTATTTCTTATTCATTCCTTTCTTTTTTAACAATTTCCTTTCTTTTTCTTTCTTTTTTTTTTCATTCTCTCCCTCTTTTCGTTATTTCTTTTTTTTCTTCCCTTTTTTATTCTCTATCTTTCTCTTTTCCTTCTTTCTTTTTCCTCCCTTTTTTTTTATTCTCGCTCTCTTTTCATTCTTTCTTTTTTCTTTCTTTTTTATTCTCTCTCTTTTTTCATTCTTTCTTTTTCCTTCGTTTTTAAATCCTCTCTCTTTCCATTGTTTCTTTTTTCCTTCCTTTTTTGTTCTCTCTCTTTTCATTGTTTTTTTTTTCGTCATTTTTTATTCTCTCTCTCTCTTCATTGTTTCTTTTTTCTTCATTTTTTTATTCTCTCTCTCTTTTCATTGTTTCTTTTTTTCTTCCTTTTTTTATTCTCGCTCTCTTTTCATTCTTTCTTTTTTTATTCCCTTTTTTATTCTCTCTCTCTCTTTTCATTCTTTCTTTTTTCTTCCCTTTTTTTATTCTCTCTCTCTTTTCATTGTTTCTTTTTTCTTCCTTTTTTTATTCTCTCTCTCTTTTCATTCTTTTTTTCTTTTTTAACATTTTTATGTTATTTTTTCACTGTATTTTTCACTCTATCTTATTTCATTCGACTATCGTTTATTTTTTTCTTTCAATCTTTCTTCTTTTTTTTCATTTTTCTTTACATTGCTTTTTAAGACTAATATTTGTCTTTCTCTTTTTTTTTTAAATATTAACCGTGGGTTTTCCTTCTTTATCTTTTAATTTATTCTTTTATATCTTTTAAATTTTATTTGGTTGGGCGCAAGATCACATGATGAGAAGGATTTGAACTTGAAGACACAGAAAGAGTATTCTAAAAAAGCTGTGTGGCAACCTTCTTTAAAAAGTGGACTCCAAAAACCCAAACTTGTCTTTTTCTTTTTTTTATTCATTCCTTATAAATCTCTTTTTTAATACTTGATTCCATTTTCTTCCACCGGCAGGACATTTATTACTAAGTCTCTCTCTCTCTCTCTCTCAGCCTTTCTTTTTTTTCTTTCTCTCTCTCTCTCTCTCTCTCTCTCTCTCTCTATCATACACTCGCAAGCACACGCAGTGTCACCCTATTTCTCTTTTTCTCTCTTTCTCTCTCTATCCCTCCCTTTATCTCTATCTATCTCAATCACTCTCATTATCTCCCTCCCTCCCTCCTTCTCTCTCTCTATCTATCTATCTTTCTTTCTTTCTCTCATCCTTTTTTTCTTTCTCTCTCTCTCTCTCTCTCTCACACACACACACACAAGCGCACGCCGTGTCACCCTATTTCTCTTTTTATCTCTTCTTCTCTTTCTCTCTCTATCTCTATCTCAATCTCTCTCGTTCTCCCCCTCTCACTTTCTCTCTCTCTCTCTCATCCTTTCTTTCTATCTCTCTCTCTATCTCTCTATCTCTCTCTCACACACACACACACACACAAGCGCACGCTGTCTAACCCTATTTCTCTCTTTTTCTCTCTCTCTCTATCTCATTCTCTCTCATTCTCGTTTCTTATTCTCTCTCTCTCTCTCTCTCTCTCACTCACACACACTTTTCGACGTTTCTCCAACACTAAAATCCATTTACTGTCTACTTTTTTAAGGCACCACGACCTGCTTCAAGCAAAAAAACTAAAAGACCAAAATGGCGTTTCCCATGTAAGGCCGGAAGTGACGTAAGCGTTACGTGTTTCTGGTACTTTCGCTTTTTTTTTTTTTAGATTTTCTCTCCTTGTTCCAGCCATTTCAGTTGCACACACAGTCTCTGTCATCAACCATTCCTTGCACCATCTGTCCGTAACCAATGGTGACAGCCCTCTTTTAAGAGGCTCCACTTTTTCTTGGCCATCAATAAAAAAAGGATGGGGGAGGTTACAGGAAAATAAACCAGTCGTCTCTTTCCACTTCACTGAATTCTGTAACGTGAAAGCAAAGAAAATTCTTTTCACTTGGCAAAAAAAAAAACCTTAAAAAATGTTTTAGAATCCATTACATTAAGTGATTTCTTGAATTAATATCGGGTTAAGGAACCAATCGGTTTTATAAATTAAAATGTTAGAAGGTGAAAAACAGAAAGAAAGGTCCATAGAATTTGTGAAACTAAAACATTTTTGATTCGGTGTTTTAGAGTATTTTCCCTCTCTAAGTTAAGTCCTGTTGTACTACGAGACAACCCTTGTCCACCTCATCTAATCATGAGCTAGATAGTCCTGCAAATAAATTAGTTGTGAATTCACTTCTCACTGGGTGTCCATATAATCTTCAAATAGATACTTGTTCTCTTGCTATAATTTAATGGCCAAGGAGCTTGCCCCCTCAGGACAACCAACTAGCAAGTTCTTTCCGAACTGACCTCTGGACACTTGCTCTGGACGAGGGTGACACGAAGGCTCCCTTTTCAGTAGCTACTATACCAGGGTGTTGGAGAGGGCGTTACTCTATCACCTGGATTGCTCCACTTTACCCTTGATCTTTACCTAATAATGCTGAGTAACACTCAGCAAGGTGGCATCAAGGTGGCATCAAGTACCATTTTTTTAGTTTTTGGTTTGACTTGACCTAGGATTGAACCCCGGTCTCGCAGACAATTGGCGAACACTCCAATGGCCCGGTGATAAGTTAAGCTAATTTTCATACAATTTTGGGAAAATCATTCTTAAAACAACTGTTTCAGCTAGATCATCGTAGTTAAACAATGACAAGCAGGCTCAGGCAATATCATCTTGGCGCCTGAAGTACCCCAAAATGGAAATTATAAAATGACCTCATGTCAAATCTGACTTGGTGAAGAGTTGGATCAATGCCCCCCCACACTTCTCCTGTTGTCTCAAGGGAGGGAAATGTCAATGGATCCGAGCTATTTTTAACACTGCCTTCAACTGTGCACACGTATGCAGAAAAGGATTGCTAGGTTGTTGCATTAAGTAACAGCATTCGTCAAACACTTTTTCTGATTTGTATCAAAACTAATATGTTATCAGTGAGTGCTAATCAAAATTCAGTCTTATTACATTTTATGGCGATTTTTGGATAATGATCGATTCTTCGACCATCTAAATCTCCTCATAATTCCCAGAATTTCTAGAATGAAGCTGTGACAAGCAAGATCAGATGTTAGATGGGTGACGTAATTACAACGACTCTGTTAAAAATAGCGCAATTTAGAGTGTTCAGCTTGTTTTTATGCCCAGTCGGCTGGATCTGAAAAATACGCCGACTGCATCTCTGCTGAGGGGTGCGATCCACATCCAATGAGTGTCCTACATATGACACTAAACTGCATCTGATTGCGAGGTTCCAGTCTTAGAGCTTCGTGAAACGTTAAGTACACTTTCATTGCCACTGAGGCCAGGTTCACTCTGACCTGGTGCTAACTTCTAAAAACTTTTTATCTATGATTGACATACAGCCTATGTATATAAAAATGGCTGGCTAATTGAATTGTTTGTGATACCTAGCAATACTTGTAACCATTTTATATTTAAATTGTGTAAAATCAAATGAGTGATGTCAAACTGAATTATTAGAAATAGAAGTTTTTAATCATTTAACTGTGTGTAAAAATGACTGATATCCAGCCTGGTCGAGGGTCACTATGTTACACTACTGATATGCAAAAGAATTGGTTCTAACTCATTTAAAAATGAAATTACCTATTAAATATTCACTAACAAATCAGATATGTATATCCATTTCAAAGGGTGCGAACAAATGACTGATGTTAAATTATTACGATTACATAACAATACTTGAAACCATTTAACTTTATGCAAAAAATGTGTTCAGGCTCTTTCAAAAATGTTATCAACAAAAATGTATTTATCAATCATATATATTCAATATGTATAAAAAGTATTTGGCATTATATAAGCTACAATAGTTGATATGCCATAAAACCCAACGAAATCAAATTATATACGAGGTGCATACGATAGGTTTCCAAACTTTTTTTGTATGGGCACTTTTATTGATAGTACACACATGAAACTATAGTCCCCTTCGAAGTAATCTCCTCCCGCTGCAATGCACTTGTTCTACCCATTCCAACAACTTCTGCAAGGCCCCATGGAAGTCCTCTTGTGTGAGCGTGTCAATGACCTTCGTCACAGCCTCTTTCATTATCTCAATTCTCTCATAACGACAGCCTCTGAGCTTTGGGAATAACCAAATGTCACAAGGTCTGGACTATAGGGAGGGTGACATCTAATTGAAAGTAAACAGGGTTCCAACAAAGAATTGTCTATTGAAACAAATAAAAGAATTAATTTAAAAAAATCTGATTCAAAATTGCAATCATCATCATCATGTGGCGCTGGTAGCACGGATATCCCTGACCCTTTCTCGCCACTCCTCCCTATCGTTCATCGCCCTAGGTAGGTCTTCAGGACAACATCCCGTATCCTCACATAGCTGCTGAATGTATGTTCGTGCTGGTCGTCCTGCTTTTGCACGGCCATGTGTGGGGGTCCATAAGAGTACATCTCTTATGAGTTCGTCCCTGCTTCTCCAGCAGTGTCCTGCATGTCTGGTTCGTCTAACTTGAATAGTTTTCGTGATAGAGGGCAGGTGGCCGTACAGTTGGTGTCTTGTAGGGTGTTGCCGCCAGGACTAGTTCAAGATTGCACGCAGCATTCTTGTGTAATTGCCGTCTAGCTTCTTTTCCAGCCGTTTTGTTAGCGTCCATGTAGAGCAGCCATATAGCAGTATCGATGTGACCGCTGCCTGGAAGAAACTGTGTTTCATTTTATCGGTTAGGTCTGATTTCCATATAATCGATAGCCTATTGATAGCTGTCCATGCTTTCGTTAACCTCGTTTCGATGTCCTTTTCGGTTGATTCGACGCTGCTTCCTAGGTAAGTCAATTTGTCTACTAGTTTAAGAGGGGTTCCTTCTAGAGTGGAGATGTCCCCCGATTGATTATAGCACATATATTCCGTTTTGTGTGCATTAACATAGAGGCCTATGCCTGCGGCTGCTCGTTCCAAACTATGTAGTAATGTTTCGGCTTGGTCTGGTGTATTTGCCAGTATCGCTATGTCATCGGCGTAGTCGGTGTCGGTAATTGTTTTTGCGGGGTACCTTCTGCTTCTTTTCTTCGTCAGCTCGAAGCCATTCTCTCTGATTTTATCAATCGATGTTCTATGTACGTAGTCTAGACAAATGATAAAGAGGTACGGGGCCAGCGTGTCCCCTTAGCGGTTGCAAAATGCATTTATTCTTCTAGCAGTTTCTAGAATTTGGTACTGATTTTTAAAATAGGAAAATATACTGCTCGCCCATGAAAAGCATCAAAGAATCAATCCAAAACAATAGAAAAAGAAGCAAAAAATGAACGAAATTAAAACATTTTTGATTTGGTTTTTGTCCGATTATTTTATCTAAGTTTATATTTGTTAGACTACAAGAAAAATCACTAACTTGTTGGAAATGTCGTTATTAGCAAAAAGAATTGCCGTATATACTTAAGTAATGAACGACCGGTGACCTTATGTGCGGTGGGGTTGATAAATCATCATCATCATCATGTGGCGCCATCAGCACGGATATCCCTGACCCTTTCTGCCCGCCCCTTCTCTATGGTCTGTTGCTTCCGGCTGGTCTTCAGGACTACATCCCGTATCGGCGCAGAGCTGCTGTATGTAGGTTCTAGTAGGTTGTCCTGCTTTTGCTCGTCCACGTGAAGGGGTCCATAGGAGTACATCCCTTATGAGTTCTTCTTTACTTCCCCATCAGTGTCCCGCATGTCTGATTCGTCTAATTTTCGTGATAGGTGGCAAGTAGCCGTACAGCTGCTGCTTTGAGGAGTGGTGCCTCCGTGACTTGTTCAATATTGCTTGCAGCATTCTTGTGTTGTTACCTTCAAGCTTTTTCTCCATGCGTCCATGTAGTGCATCCATACCGTAGTATCGATACGACCGCTGTTTGGAAGAAACTATGTTTTATTTTATCGGTCAGGTCTGACTTCCAAATGAGCTATAGTCAATTGATAGCTATCCATGCCTTTGCTAGTCGTGTGCTCATGCCTGTCTCGATTGATGTGACTCTGCTTCCAAGGTAGGTGAACCTTTATATATATATATATATATAGATGTATATTTTGGCAGCATTTCTTCGTTGATACAAATTTCATTAAACATAATAGACATTTTATGTCTATATATTTTCTTCTGGATCCGTTCGAATTCCCGTATTACTTTTATCGTATTCGGGGGGAATTGATTTATGTATTGCCCATAGTTGTATTTATCCCTAGTACTTTCTGCAAGACTTTGGGCCATCATCACGCGAGGATCTATTTCAAAAGTAATGTAACTTTTTTTTAGCATATTACTACTATGTAAGAGCATCTTTACCGTTGAAGATTATGGCGTTTGCTTTTAAATGGGTTTCTATGATTAGTGTCAGCAGCTAAAGACATTTACGTACATTAGCACTGATTTGAAAATTAATTCTATTAAGTGTCGGTTGCATTTTTCTAGAATCTGCAGTTTTTGTTTATCATAAAAGTAATACGGGAATTCGAACGGATCCAGAAGAAAATATGTAGACATGAAATGTCTATTACGTTTAATGAAATTTGTATATATATATATATATATATATATATATATATATATATATATATATATATATGATTTGTAAACAGATTTGAAGAACCCGAGCTCATTTTTTCACACAATCAAATGGTTTCAAGTATTCTTATATTACGGTAATAATTTGATTTAACATCAGCCGTTTGTTTTCACATAAAGCTTATTCGTTTAGATATTCATGATTAGGTCCAACTTAATTTTAAAACTTTTTAGTTTAATAAAGAATGTTGCGAGCATATTAAACAAGTCCTGGCGGCAACACCCCACAAAGCCCCAAATATACGGCCACCTGCCTCCCATCACGAAAACTATCCAAGTTAGACGAGCCAGGCCGGCAGGACACTGCTGGAGGAGCAGGGACGAGCTCATAAGTGAAGTACTCCTATGGACCCCCACATATGGACGAGCAAAAGCAGGGCGACAAGCTCGTACATACAGCAGCTATGTGAGGATACGGGATGTAGCCCAGAAGACCCGCCAGAGGCGATGAATGATAGGGAAAAGTGGCGAGAGAGGGTCAGGGATATCCGTGCTGGCGGCGCGACATGATGACGATGATGTCTTCACGGGCGGCGTACCTGTTGGGTTCCTGTAATATCTAATGATGGTATTAATTATTCTAGAAAAGAGTTTGATCTTTCGATGGAGCTAAAATTGTTCCGATTGTATCGCTTGCAGAGATGAAAGACCTCCACAAAAAAAGATATGTCCTGGGTATGAGACTAAACTTTGGTGAGGCTAAAGTTCCAGAGGTCTGTTGGTTGGTTGTTTTATGGCATTTCAACTGTATTATAATTATCGACGCTGGGTGTTTTTTTTTTTTAGTAATAAGTTGTTTCCTTGCTTGACTTAGAGGCTCCTCAAGTCTAAGTCGGGATAGTTGCTGACGCTCAAGTTAAAAATAGAAATGTAACGGCAGTAAATTGACCACGGGTTGGGATTAGCGATAAAAAGCTCAAACGGAGAGGCTGCGGGAGATGAAAAGGAAGAGTTTGAAACCAGACATGAAGAGGTAAAGACAGAATCCTGAGCAAGCACGTGCGAGAATTACAACACTCGATCTGCCCCAGAGCACCACCATTTCTGTAGCCTCCCCCTCAGATCGTTTAATGTCAAATCAGGTCAGTGGTTAGGAAGAAGATCTTACCTTTCTACCGGGATGCAGGCGGTGAATTCAACAGCGCAAACTTTTTGATAATCTGGGAAGGGTGGATTCCTCATACTCAAGGGTACATTCTGAGCCGATGTGATTATATCTGATAAATTCCCATCAATAGGTTTAATAGATAAGTAAATTATTTTTGTTTGGAATTATTGCTTAAAGCTATAGTTGTTTACTAGGGAATATTATAATTACTTGAAATTATATATCTCTGCAAACAAGTGACTATTATTCAATCGTAATAATTATTCAAAACCATATAATTAGTAATATATTAGCCAAGTGGGTAGAGTGTTCGCAATGGTCTGTGAGACCTGGGTTCAATCCCAGGTCGGGTCATACTGAAGACTTAAAATGGTACTTGATACCGCCTTGCTTAACACTCAGCAATATAAGGTACGTATCAAGGGTAAAGTGGAGCAATCCAGGGAAAGGTGTAGCGCCCTCCACTACACCTCGGTGTAGTAGTTATTGAAAAGGGAGCCTTCTGGTCGCCCTCGACTATGGTCGCCAACTTTACTTACTTAAATAGGAATACTTGATATCATATAAAGGTGCAAATTATTTGTATTAGATACGATATAACAGAATGAAATATATTTGTATTAGATAGGAATACTCGATTTTATGTTTCTGTGTGCAAATTATTTTTGATTTGATAGGAATACTTGATATCAAGTATCATATAACGGTGTAAATTATTTGTATTAGATAGGAATACTCGATACTATATAACTGATAGCACGTTGTAATAGGTAAGAATACTTGCTATCATATAACGGTTTGCAAATTATTTGTATTAGATTGGAATACTTGATATCATAAAACTAAATGCAAAAACCTCTCAAAAAACAAAATAATGTAAATATAAACGTACAATAAACGCTTTACATAACCTCAAGACCGGTTGAACTGCCATTAAAATCAGTCAATCAATCGATTCTCTTTTTTATTTAGAGCTAGACGAGCCGTGTACCTGTTTGGTTCCCACTTTAACCAATAATGATATTAATGATTGTACTAAGGAAATGGTTTACCGTGTCTGAGGAGAATAAAATGTGTCATATGATTTCAAGTGTAATGGTCCAATTTAACAATAATTATTATTTGTTTGCACACAGTTTAACGGTTTCAAGTAACTATTCCTATTTAACTATTACAATCATTTGTTTACGCACTGTTATATGGTTTCAAGTGACTATTAGTATTTAACAATAATAATAGGTTGACTGTATTCCTAGCCGATGGGTAAGCTGCTCGTATCAAAGAAAAATTTTCCGACTCTGTTGTGACTCCGCAGTATAAACAAGTTGACGAAAGCTATAAACTGTTCAACTACACAAAGATTTATTGACTACTCCAATATGTTCGTAATCACCGGAAGAAAGAAAGAAAGTATAGAAACATGGGACGACCGCGTCAAAAAGACTAAAACATGCAACATGTCATGGTGGTAAAGAGCGAGAGAGAGAGAGAGAGAGAGAGAGCGGATACAGACTTTGAATTTTTTTATCCTGGTTCTAACATGCTTGTCCGCTGTGTCTAATCCACCATATGGAGCGCACATCCCACTTGGGATATGTAAACTTTCTTCTTACATCTTCGTGGCGCGTGTTCTACTGACGTTTTTATCTTATCACTTCTCGCTGTCAACTCAACAAAGGGCACAAGTCGTCTCCTCAGTTCCGCTTGCAGTATCGGGAGCAGACGCATCTGCTTCCGCTCGCTCAGGCGCATACGATCCTCGATCCCCTAGTACTCCCAAGTTACTTTCAATTACCCCGATTGCCCCGTCCTTTCTATTCCTAGATTATTGTCTACTTAATTTATTGATTTATTAATTCAAATTTCTATGAGTGTTTCAGTTACGTTACAATTACTTCCACAACTACAACTGTTATAGAAAACCCAATGATACCGTTTGGTAAATAAAACGATAATTTCTACCTTAGATCGGACACTAACAGGTACTACCACACCAGGTCAAAAAAGACCTGGCAGAAATGGTAATCAAGAGGTACATCATGTTATATACCATATGACATAGATTTTCGGTTCGTTCCTAGTGACCCCGTGTGTTTTGACGAGCTATCACATTGGGATTAGTAAACAGGGGGATAGCAGCGTGTCAGGGCAGTCAGGTCCAACAGGTGTGCAACAGGAAGGAGACTACGTGATATGAGAACCACGCGGTCAGATTTAGACAGAAGCAGAGAATCGAGAGTCGAGCCAGAGACACTCAGCCAATGAGAGGCGTCTCGGACGTGTCTGACGATACGGCTTGCAAAGGGGTGCAAGCATTGGCACCCCCTGGATCATAGAAGAAGATATGGGACAAGAAGAAGTCCCCTCTCTGAGTATATGTCTCTCCATCTATCTCTCAAACTAACAACAAACTCTGGGCCCCTTTCGAGAATAAAATAAGAGATATATTTTTATAACGAAAAGTGTTCAGTTCGTTCATTATCTTTGATTATGTTCCTCGTTGTTCATAAAGACACAGCTGAATATACAACATACAACACTTCCCAGGTTTCAGGAACTAGAGCCTCACCATCAGTTTCAGTTTATTGTTTAATGGCATATAAATTTTCGTGGGTTATTTACTGCCAAAACACTCCTTGTAAAAGAATAGATGCATTCATATCGAGTTTGATTTCACTATGATCAATCACCAGTCAACGATGTGCATGTTGATCTCACTTTAAGTAGAGAAGATATTGCTACCGGGGTGTGTGAACATGTCAACTGATTTTAACTGCCCAGTCTATTGGGACAGAGGAATACTTCGACTGCATCTCTGTAGATAGGTAAGAACCCAGTCTCAACGAGTGTCATTGGAATTAAATTAAACAATTTGATGGTGAGGCTCCAGTAAAGCTGGAGCTTTGGTGAATACGGAGTACCCCTATCCATTCTGACCATGAGTGGTAATTCCTGAAAGAGTCCTATGTATATTCAAATTGAATTGCTTGAAATAGAACTTTGATCATTTAACTGTGTGCAAACAAATGACTGTTGAACTGAATTGTACGTGATACAAAGCAATACTTGGAACCATAATATTTTGTTGACTTACGCTAAAATGAATTGTTTGAAATAGAACTGTTTGATCAATCAACTGTGTGTAAACAAATGACTGTTGAACTGAATTGTAAGTGATACAAAACAATACTTGGAACCATTCAATTTTGTTGACTTACGCTAAAATGAATTGTTTGAAATAGAACTGTTTGATCAATCAACTGTGTGTAAACAAATGACTGTTGGACTGAATTGTAAGTGATACAAAGCAATATTTGCAACCATTCAATTTTTTTGACTTACGCTAAAATGAATTGTTTGAAATAGAATTGTTTGATCAATAAACTGTATGTAAATAAATGACTGTTGGACTGAATTGTAAGTGATACAAAAGAATACTTGAAACCATTCAATTTTGTTGACTTACGCTAAAATAAATTGTTTGAAATAGAACTGTTTGATCAATCAACTGTGTGAAAACAAATGACTGTTGAACTGAATTGTAAGTGATACAAAGCAATACTTGGAACCATTCAATTTTGTTGACTTACGCTAAAATGAATTGTTTGAAATAGAACTGTTTGATCAATCAACTGTGTGTAAACAAATGACTGTTGGACTGAATTGTAAGTGATACAAAGCAATACTTGGAACCATTCAATTTTGTTGACTTACGCTAAAATGAATTGTTTGAAATAGAACTGTTTGATCAATCAACTGTGTGTAAACAAATGACTGTTGGACTGAATTGTAAGTGATACAAAGCAATACTTGGAACCATTCAATTTTGTTGACTTACGCTAAAATGAATTGTTTGAAATAGAACTGTTTGATCAATCAACTGTGTGTAAACAAATGACTGTTGGACTGAATTGTAAGTGATACAAAGCAATACTTGGAACCATTCAATTTTGTTTTATTTTATTTTAGGGGTGTCCTCGTGGTGTAATGGTTAAAGCGATGAACTGCGGAATCGTAGTACGCGAGTTCGTACTCCAGTCGCGCTATTACGTTCACTTTCGGGCAAATACCCTTGGGAAAGGTATGAACCCCCTTATTCTCCCTCCAGCTATGGGTAAATAGTAGGACGGACTAGGTTCTTCAGCCTTGGTTAGGCAACTAGTCTAGGAGAAGGAAAACTCTGAATTCAAAACCTGTTAAACTCCGCTTAAAAATTGACCTTGTGTCATATCCTGCCCGAGCGGAGGGGTTGGTAAATAGTACCATTCAATTTTGTTGACTTACGCTAAAATGAATTGTTTGAAATAGAACTGTTTGATCAATCAACTGTGTGTAAACAAATGACTGTTGGACTGAATTGTAAGTGATACAAAGCAATACTTGGAACCATTCAATTTTGTTGACTTACGCTAAAATGAATTGTTTGAAATAGAATTGTTTGATCAATAAACTGTATGTAAATAAATGACTGATGTTTAATAGAATTGTTAGTTATACTTGGTAATACTTGGAACTATATAACTTTGATGACTTATGTTTAAAAATCATTTATATATGATATATATGTATGAACCGGATTTGGTGTTAAATAACCAACAACGTCTCGTTTATGATTGAGGTGCCCGTGGTGTAATGGTTATCGTCGTGGGAAATGGACACGGCGACACGAATTCAAATCCTGGACGAGACTGATAGCATTTCACATAGCCCTAATACCCCTGAGAAAGGTATGAATCCAATTATTCTCCCTTAAATAGTAAGGCAGACTAGGTTCTTCAGCTTTGGTGAGGCGACTAGTCTAAGGAAGGAAAACTCTGAATTCAAACCTGTTTAAGTCCGCTTGAAAAATTAACCTTTTGTCATATCCTTCCCGAGTGGAGGCGTTGGTAAATATGAAAAACCAACAATGGTTGATATGCCATAAAACCAAACCAAACCGAACCGAACCATTTTTACTATTTAATCCATTGCTGAGGTGGAGGGATAGTAAAATTGGTGCCTCTCCAAAGGGCATTAGTCCCAAAGTGAATGTAATAGCACGACTGGGGTTCGAAATTGCTTCCTGCAATGCTGCACCACTGTAACTCTTTTTTCTAAGTTGTTTATTTAGCTAAGCACAAGGTCAAGGAGCATGAGGCTCCCAGTAGAAGACTTCCCTTTCTAAGCCCAACTGAAAGACTCGGCAAACAGGTTCCGAGATATTAAATTACAGTGAGCGTCAACGCGAACACTGTTGATATTTCTCCATGGGAGAGCTTACTTATGTTATATGAAGAAGCTCCTTTACAAACTTTGTTTTAAGTTGTACTGTTTACTTGACAAAATGTATAAACAAGAAGCGTTGATTACAGTTTTCGTTAAAGAATATGTGAAGCTCTTTCGCTTTTTCAACAATTAATCTCGTACAAATTTTCTTATCACAACATCTAATATTTTAATTGAAGTCGCCGTCCTAATCTGAATTTTGAGAAAAACCGAAAATTGTTTAAAAGATTAAATAAATGGCCAGATTATCTACTCACGCTGTAACGTCTTGTTTATAATTGAAGGGTCAAATAATACACTACGTGTTCTGTTTCCCCTTTCGTTTGATTTATATAAACCCAATGTCAAATGTTAAAAGAATTTTAGTTACTTAAACAAAACCATTTCTATAGAAATTAAGTCAACCGTTTATAAATACGATCATAACTTTTAGAATATTCTCAAGATACACGGAGAACAAAAACTATACATTTTATTCTTACACTTCTATATATATATATATATATATATATATATATATATATATGGTGCATTCAATAAGTTTCAAGACTTTTTTGTACAGGCTTTTAAAATTGTTGTAGACACTTGAAAATTCATTATGTTATTGCCATACATCTTATGAGATGACTGACTAATTTTTATGATTTCAGCTTCAACTAAACAGCTACAGCAGCAACTGAAATACACCCTACTAAAGCCAGTTTGTCACAGCTGATGAATTTCAAAACTGAAATCTGAACGTGAAGACACTTTAGAAGAACGATATGCAATAAAATTATTTTTTTTAATTTGGAAAAAATGCCATAGAAACGTATGGAATGCTTCAGACTGCTTTTGGAGCATCTAGCATGAATCGAACATCAGTTTTTGAGTGGCATAAGAGATTCAAGGAAGGCAGGGAGTCTGTGGGGGATGATGAGAGGTGTGGATGGAGTAAGGAAGTCAGGACACCAGAGTTGATTGGACAAAGGGTTAGGGTTAGGGTTACTATGTTGAGGTTTTAAGGGAATTCAGCAAGAGATTCCGTCGGAAGAGGCCAGCACTCTTCAAATCGGGTCAATGGCATTTCCACCAGGACAATGCACCAGTCCACAACTCCATCCTTTTCACAAACTATTTGACCAAGATGGGCATCAAGACAGTTCCTCAGTCTCCCTATACTCCAGACCTTGTTCCCTGTGACTAAGCTCAAAGGCTGTCGTTATGAGAGAATTTAGGAGATGAAAGAGGCTGTGACGAAGGTCATTGACACGCTCACACAAGAGGACTTCCATGGGGCCTTCGAGAAGTTGTTAAAACGGTACAAGTTCATTGAAGCGGGAGGAGATTACTTCGTAGAGGACAAAAGTTTCATGTGTGTACTATCAATAAAAGTGCCCATACGAAAAATAGTCTGGAAACTTATTTAATGATCCTCATATATATATATACACACAACTGTTACTTTTTACACATACATGCATGTGTGCATGACTGTGTGCGTGTGTGTGTGTGTGTTGCTGTTTATATACGGGATGTCTCAAAATAGATATAACCCATCAATATGCTAATGATTTATTTCTGAGACAAGTAACTCCATGTCACCTTGTATGAGCTTATGTTTGATCTGATTCTGTATGGGTACAGCTGTAGAGCGTTTTTTTTAAGATTCTTTGAAACGATGCACGCGAAGGACCAAGTTCTTTGGTTCAGACTCCTTCCGATATAATCTCTCAGATCATCCACATTGTCAAGATATCTTGCTGTCAACTTCCCGCCACATCTGGGATTTTTGCCTTCTTATTGAGATTGTTTAGTGACCTTGTGACTTGAAATTTATGTATCCAACGATAAATTTGTTTTTTCTGGGGATAATTCTTGAAGTTAAACTTCCTGCGCAATCTTGCATGTACGGTTTTCAAAGATTTTTTCTCCAAATAAGTGACGAAAAATATTTTCCCTCTCATATCCAAAGCATTGTGATAAAGGTTTAAAGCTGTTATAGTATACCATTTTCAAATCAGAAACAAAAAGAATACAACATTATTATTATAAGTAGAGTTATTAGCAGTCACCTGGGTCCCATGTATATTGAGACTTCCTATATTAATGGGTTGCATCTATTTTGAGACAGTTTTGAATGATTTTATCTCGAAATAAGTAGTGATCTAGTTGAGAAGCAAAGCGTTATAAACCTTTGCAATTGTTCACAATAAGAATTATGGCTTTGTAGTTTTAAATGATTCTAAGGTCACCAATCGATCAACATCGATCGATAAAATAAGAGAAAACAGCTTCGAGCTGACAAAGAAAAGAAGCAGAAGGTACCCCGTAAAAATAATTACCGACGCCGACTACACCGATGACATAGCGATACTGGCAAATACGTTCAATCAAGCTGAAACACTACTGCATAGTTTGGAACGAGCCACCGCAGGTATTGACCTCCTTATCAATGCACACAAAACTGAATATATGTGCTTTAATCAAGTAGGCGACATTTCCACTCCACTCTGAAACTGGTAGACAAGTTCACCTACCAAGGAAGCAGTGTCCCATCAACCGAAAAAGACATTGACACGCGGCTAACGAAGGCATAGACAGCTACCGATAAGCTATCGATCATATGGAAATCAGACTTGACCGATAAAATGAAACGCAGTTTCTTCCAGGCATCAGTCGTGTCGATACTGCTGTATGGATGCTAACAAAACGGCTGAAGAAGAAGCTAGACGGCAATCCCACAAGAATGTTGCGAGCAATATTGAATAAGTCCTGGCGGCAATACTCCACAAAGCACCAACTATACGGCCACCAATCTCCCATCATGAAAACTATCCAAGTTAGACGAACCAGATACGCAGGACACTGCTGGAGAAGCAGAGACGAGATCATAAGTGATGTACTCCTATGGACCCCCACATATGGACGAGCAAAAGCAGGACGACCAGCTCGAACATACAGCAGCTATGTGAAGATACGGGATGTAGCCTTGAAGACCTGCTAGAGTCGATTAATGACAGGGAAAAGTGGCGAGAGAGGGTCAGGATATCCGTGCTGGCGGCACGACATGATGATGATGAAGGTCACCTTTCTTCGGGAAGGAAAGAACGCAGACTTTATTTTCCATTTCGTTATAGTGTTTTTGTCTTAACACGAGGTTGCATAAGAATGTCGTAATATTTTTATTGTCTTAATTACTTTGGATGGTATTTTGTCGAGGCCTGGAAATTTTCTGCTTTTAATCTTTTTCATTGTTGCACTTAATTTTATTTGTTCTCCGTCCCACCACCGGACAAGTACAGCACAAGGCCTTTTTTAAAGTGGGTCTGGACGCAGGGCCGCAGTCCACATGTGCCCGGCAAAATCCAAAAATATCTTCGGCTCCGTCGGCATTTCCCAAATGGGGGCGCCTCAGACGCCAGGAAACAAAACAGCAAACAATTGGTAAAACAATGTCCAATTGCACTTAATTCCTCCTCCATAAATTTTCCTAGTTTGGTATCTAAAAAATATTTGACTACCTTAGTCGACGGTGACTCGAAGGCTCTCTTTTCGATGGCTACGACACCCAGGAGTAGAGGAGGGAGCAACTCTTTTCCCTAAATTGCTACACTTTACCTGGATCCGTATCTTATAATGCTGAGTGTTAAGCAAGGTGGTATCAAGTACCATTTTAAGTCTTTAGTATGACCCGACCTGGGATTGAACCCAGGTCTCACAGACCATCTCACTCTACCCACTTTGATAATATATCACTAATTATATGTTAAACGTGGCGGCATCAAGTACCATTTTTTGAGTCTTTAGTATGACTCGAACTTGGATTAAACCCTGATCTCCTGGACTATTGGCAAGCATTCTACTTATTAGGCCAATGCTTGGTTTTTAGTTTGATATCTAGTTCACTATAAAGAACTTTTGATTTCTGGTGGGTTTCTGAGCAATTTCTAGAAATGCTTTTTCTCCTTCTGTATTCTTTCTGGCAACTTTTAGTTTCGGTCTTGAAGTGCTCCTCCTTCCATCCATTTTAATTACTGTCTGTCATGCAAATCGGGATTATCTATCTTCAATTAAATGTCTGATTTTATTAATTTCATCATGAATGTATTCCAGTTGTCCTTTTGGTTTTGTCATAGTTCTCTCTGAGCTTTCTCGAGTTTCTTGCATTGGTATTTGTCTGGTTTATGTTGAGTAATGTTTTTTCTTTTTATCTCGTTTTACCCCAAACTGCAATTGACTTCCAGGGAACTCTACGTTTGGCTTTTGGTTTGGTTTGTATGCACACAACTGCCGCTTTTATACGAGCGGGAATAAAATTTTCATATTTGTTGCTAAGTGTATATGCTTTAGACATCTAAAGAATATCAAATTCGTTTCTTACACTTACCAAAGTACTATTGGCAAATGAAGACCAATTATATGAAACTTTGGCCAATGTTTCTTATTTCTGTGAAAACTCGAACGAATATTTGCTTGGACGATTCTGTGATCAAAAAAGCCCCTTCAAAAGTGAGTATGCTTCACAGCTCAAAACACTGTTTATCCACTTTTTTGTTTATAGATATATAATCAAAACGTGCTTAAGAATTATTTGAGTGGTCTATAGTTTTTTTTCCTTTTTTGGAATTCAATGTTTAGACATGCAAACTTTCTTCGAAAGAAAACGCTGCTAGATATCAACTATTTCTGCTAAAAGAGTTTTGTAAGTTTAATTCATTATTTTCATCTTTCCTTATTTGAACATTTCCTTTGTGCCGGGAATGAGTGGGACAAGGGAATATATATATATATATATATATATATATATATATATATATATATATATATATATATATTCTTTTTCCGGCAGAGGGCGTATATTTTATGAATTCAACCTATTATTCTCGGTAAATACGAGGTGCATACGATAAGTTTCCAGACTTTTTTCGTAAGGGCACTTTTATTGACAGTATACACATGAAACTCTAGTCTCCTTCGAAGTAATCTTCTCCGGCTGCAATGCACTTGTTATACCGTTTCAACAACTTCTGGAATGCCCCATGGAAGTTCTCTTATGTGAGCATGTCAATTACCTTCGTCACAGCCTCTTTCATCTCCTCAATTGTCTCATAACGACAGCCTCTGAACTTAGGGAATAACCAAAAAGTCATAGGGAGCAAGGTCTGGACTATTGGGACGGTGAGGAACTGTCTTGATGCCCAGTCTGGTCAAAGAGTCTGTGACAAGGATGGAGTTGTGGACTGGTGCATTGTCCTGCTGGAAATGCCATTGATCCGATTTGAAGAGTGCTGGCCTCTTCCGACGGAATCTCTTCCTGAACTCCCTTAAAACCTCAACATAGTAACCCTAACCCTAACCCTTTGACCAATCAATTCTGGTGTATTGACTTCCTTACTCCACCCACACCCCTCATCATCTCTCACAGACTCCCTGCCTTCCTTGAATCTCTTTTGACATTCAAAAACTGATACTCTATTCATGCAAGATGGTCGAAAGGCAGTCTGAAGTATTCCATACGTTTTGGGGGCATTTTTTCCAAGTTTAAAAGAGAATTAGTTAGCTAACTTTACTTATTTATTTTAAATAAGCCAATGAATACCAACTTTACTTGTATGATTATAATCACAGTATTTATTATCCGTAATGAGTTACTCACGTTATCATAAATAAACACAAATCTTGTACTGCTATAATCACATTATACATTATCAATGATTAATTAAATCGTTTTCTTACAAATAAACACTTACATTACTTGCGTGATTATAATCACTGAAGTATAAAAAATACACGTTCGGCATAAAATATGCAGTAGATATTGATATGCCATAAAATACAACAGACGTACAAAAAAATAATCAAATAAACAAATGTATATATAAATAAGTTTAATGAGATCAATTCTGATTGGATTTTTAATTTATTTTCATATATCATGAATAATTATCTGTTAGGAGTGTAATATAATGGCCGAGGGATTTCGTTTTATATATCTTGCCTTCCAGTTTAGTTAGGCGGAGAACCTTTCGCTTAGCGCATGGTTTAGTTTGGTGCAACAGGAACGCGGGTGTTCACGCGCGCGCGGAGAGAATGTGTCATTCAGAGATGTTAAAATAAAAATCCCAGATAGGAATTGCCCCCCAGGTGATGGGTGACGTCACGCACCGGAAGCGTGGGCTGAGATTTGAGAAAAGTCAGAGTCGATTTCTAGCCTCCGAAGAAGAAGGTTGACTTTTGGAGCTCCCCGAGGCCTTGCGGCTGGTGCAGCACGTGGTTTGGGGCAGATGAAAAAGTAAGCATAGAAACATGGTATCTCTCTCCTTATGTCGAAAAACCTTTAAACTCAAAGGTAATAAAAAGTTTCGTACCTGAACTGAGAAGTCGTAAGTGTTTTTTTGTGTTTCGGGATTCCTATGTTATCTATATATGAGTTATGAACATTCTATGTACATTTCAAATATTCATGTATGGCTATGTTACAGGAGGTCTACGTCCGAATCAAATTATTTGTACAGCCTGGTGTGATCTAAATGGGTTGATTATATTCGCAAATGCTGGAATACCTGACCTGAAGAAAATAAAAAGTGTATACTTTCACCAAAGATTAAACGTCGGCCTTTGTTTTCTAAACTCGACGAACAGCATAAAAGAAAACGGACCCTGAGCGAGAACACAACATTATCGAAAATGTTACTAAGATTGAAATGATTATTGTCTTTCGAAAGATTTTATTATCATTTATAAAATACCACCTAACTTTTTTTTCCCTCCTTGGGTTAAAAGATAAAGTCTTCAAATAATCGTTCAACATTTCTTTCTTTTCGTCTCTTCTCTCTCTATTTTTCTTCTCTAAACTATTTTTCAGTCTATCTTGTTTTTTTTGTTTTTGTTTTTCTATTTACCTTTTGTCCATTCGTTCTGGTGAAACAGACGATCATATTTACCCAACCCCTCCGCTCGGGCAGGATATGAAACAAGGTCAATTTTTAAGCGGAGTTTAACAGGTTCAAACCTGTTAAACTCCGCTTAAAGATTGATCTTGAGTCATATGAATTCAGAGTTTTCCTTCTCCTACACTAGTTGCCTCACCAAGGCTAAAGAACCTACTCTGCCCTACTATTTACCCATAGCTGGAGGGAGAATATTTTGGATTCATACCTTTCCCAAGGGTATTAGCGCTATGTGAAATGCAATCAGTCAGGTCCAGGATTTGAGCTCGTGTCGCCGTGTCCATATACTGCGACGATAACCATTGCACCACGGGCGGCACCTCCTAAATAATAGTGAAACAGACGATAAGTATA
>OY757930.1:80894035-80951535 GCA_963585895.1 Sepioteuthis lessoniana | reverse complement strand
TGTGAAAAACTCTAATGAGTAAATAATAATAATAATAATAAAGCTGTGGAAAATGAAAGTAACGATTGTGCCAATTGTGATTGGTGCGTTAGGCACAGTAACTAAAGGATTATTAAAGGGCCTGGAGGACTTGGAAGTTGGTGGACGGGTAGAGACTATCCAAACGACAGAATCCTGAGACGAGTCCTGTAGACTTGAGGAGACTTGTTGTCACTCAGACTCAAGTGAAAAACCATCAACGATACAACACATTTACAAATATATGCGGATACCAATACTCAGGCGACTCCGTTGTTCAGGCACGAACGTTTATTAACCTCTGGACTTTCATCGACACGAGGAGAGAGACACAATTCTTAAAAGTCTTTCGTATCATACTATGCAAACAAGACGTCCAACTGCCTGGTCGGACCCCAACTTCTCAACATCATAGTCGGAACTCAAATTCTCAACTGTCTGCCTAAATGGCAGACAACCCAACTGTCTGCTTACATGGCCCAAAATCAACTTTCCAACTCCTCGACTCCATGGCAGAGAAATCAATTCTCTATGCCCCAGTGGCAGAGACAAAAATTGTCTGCCTTCCTGGCTTACAGTCAACTCCAAACTGACTCATTTTCAAAATCTTCAAATTCTCGGGACCATCACTTCCGGGCATGACGTCATTCACATTCTAGCTCCATTTCCTACTCGGGATTTATTATGACAATTGTGATTGTCATGTTCTTTTGCGCGCGTGCGCAAAACTGTACCCAATGCTATGCACCTGAACTAAGAGCCGAATAGTTCAAAGCCCAACCAAACTGAAAGATAAAGTATAATTAACGAAAAATGTTTCATATAACAAAAACATTCCGTAATTATATAACACGCACGAGCTGGATGTGACACAAGATCCATTTTAAGCAGAGTTTAACAGACTTGAATTCAGAGTTTTCTTTCTCCTAGACTGGTTGTCATACTAAAATGGAAAAGTTCTGTCGGTCCTACTATTTACCCATCGCTTGAGGAAGAATAATTAGATCTACACATTCCCAAGAGGATTAGCGCTATGGGAAATGGAAACAGTCTCGTCTGGCATCTAAACTCGTGTCACTGTGTCCAATTTTTACGACGGTAACTATCTGATGGTGAGGCTCCAGTAATGGTAGAGCTTTGGGGAATGCAGAGTACTCCTTCATTGCCATCGCTCACTGGTCTACTCTGTCCCGGCGTGGTAGTACCTGATAGGGCCCTATCAATGGATCAAATAGAACTAAGCTGTGTCCTTACACTAAACTGAATTGCTTGAAGTAGAACTGTTTTGACATTTAAACTCCGTACTTATGCTAAATTGAATTGCTTGAAATAGAATTGTTTTGTTATTTAAACTCCGTACTTATGCTAAACTGAATTGTTTGAAATGGAACTTTTTGTATGTTAAGATGAATTGTTTGAAATAGATCTGATTTTAAAACTTAATCATTACTTACGTTAAACAGAATTTTTGAAATAGAACTGTTTGAAAAAACTGAATAGCTTGAAATAGAAATGATTTTGGCAATTAAACTCTGTACTTAAGCCAAACGGAATTGTTTGAAATAGAACTGATTTTTTGTATAAAAATGGATTTGGCCTTAAATAACCTACAAAAGTTAAAATGCTATTAAACCAAAATAAACAAACAGACGGTAATGATTACAGCTTGAATACCTAATATGATTTGTATGTGAATATTTTGTAGATAACTTTATTTTTAAAAGCTTAGTGCTCATGTGTTTGCACATAGAAAATGCTTTCAAGTATTTCTTTCAAACACTAATAATTCTATATTATAATAATCATTTGTTTGTACTCAGTTAAATGATTTCAAGTTATGTTGTCTAACAGTAATCATTTCATTTATTAAGTATTCCTATGTAATAGTATATAATTTGTATACAGCTATATGGTTTGAAATGATTAATAATTAAATTTTTAGTAAATGATTGACCGGTTCTGTGTGAGCCAATAATGAGGCCCTAATAGGTACTGTTAATCCGTATCAGAATGGATCTAGGAGTAATGTCAGAAAAGGAATACTCCAAATATCGTCACTGGAGCCTCACCAACAGGTGTAGTTTAATGTCCTAATCAAGACATTCGTTGAGGAATGTCTTACCCTTTTGCTAGATGCAATTGGCGTATTCCACAGCCCAAGTTAACAGGGTGGATATATTTTCCTTTTCGATCAGTATTAGTTGGCAATTTTTAACTGCTATCATTACCCATATTATTATTTTTTTCAATTTCGTAGGATTTTTTCTTATTGCTTGAAATCACAGGACTTTTTTTTTTTTCAGAATTAACAATGGAAAATTTTAAATCTTCAGATTTGTGGAAGAGACAGAGGTCTTCTTTGGAATCTGAACCGGAAAGACAAACTTGCAAATATCAAACTTCCTCATCTTCAGCCATTTAACTATAACGCGATGGGGACTTACTTCCCTCTGATGCTCGAGGTTTAAAAGGGTTTTTTGTTTGTTTGTTTATTTTTCATAAAGCTAAGATAAAATTAAAGAATCATCCACTTCCCAGAACTAATTAAAAACCAGTTTTTAGTCAATTTTTGTACATACGACGGTAAAAGCTTTGACCAAGATATGGAACTCAAGTTCTTACGCTGGTGCAAGGACGAGGAACTTTTTCGGAAATCAATTTACTTGTATTGTCGGAATTTCCTAAATTTGTGATAAACTTTGTTATACTTCGATATTTACAAATTCTTCCAATCCGCATGAGGAGATAGGCTTTCATTTCACTATCCATATATTTACCACTGAGCCATGGCAAAAGCCTAACTAGGCAGGTTGGTTGGTTGTTTAGGTTTTATGGCATATTTACCAACCCCTCCGCTTGGGCAGGATATGACACAAGGTCAATTTTTAAGCGGAGTTTAACAGGTTTGAAATCAGAGTTTTCCTTCTCCTAGACTAGTTGCCTTACTAAGGCTGAAGAACCTAGTCTGTCCTACTATTTACCCATAGCTGGAGGGAGAATTATTGGATTCATACCTCTCCCAATGGTATTAGTGCTATGTGAAATGCAATCATTCTCGTCCAGGATTTGAACTCGTATCGTCGTGTCCATTTCCTACGACGATAACCATTACACCACGGGCACCTCCTTGTTGTTTAGGTTTTATGGCATATCAACCTTTGCAGTTTATTTCTATTTCAAACAATTCAGTTTAGTATGAGTACACAGTTTAATTGTCAAAATCATTTCCACTTCAATCTATCCAGTTTAGTTAAAAAGTTCTAATTCACATATTTCTGTTTACTATATCTAGAGTTTTTGTCCATACACAGTTAAATGTCAAAACAGTTCTCTTTCGAATAATTCAATTTAGCATTGTACAGTTTTAATGTGAAACAGTTCTCTTTCAGACAATTCAGTTTAGCATAATTACGCAGATTAGTTCTATTTAACCCATAACTATCAGGGAACTATCAGGTGCTACCACTCCGGGAGTGATAACAATGAAGGGGTCCTCCGCACTCCTCAAACCTCCAGTATCACTGGAACCTCTCCATCAGATTGTTTAGTGTCATATGCAAGACACTCGTTTTGGAGGTATTACCACTCTGCAGAGGTGCAATCGGTGTATTCTACAGCCCCAGCCTACTGGGCCTCAGGATACTCGTTGGGTGGGAGATCTTACCCCTCTGCAGAGGTGCAGTCAGTGTATTCTACAGCACCAGCCGGGTGGGCAAGCCTAACTAGGGACTAAATTCCTTTGAACTAGGGGAATAGATACAGTTCAATTAACATTTGTATTCACTATGCCGAGATATCAGAAATTTTGTCTTTATAGCAACCAAGAAATTCATGCGTTATAATCAAGAAAGAGCCATCTCCCTATTCAACGGCAGGCCTCTGAAATTAATAGACTAGTCTTTATTCCTCGGTAGCAATATCCTATCTACAGAAAGCACTCTCAATGTATGCATAGATAATCGACCGTATAGAAAGCTGATCTTTCAGATAAAATGAAATATGAATTTTTCAAGCTGTTGCCGTATCAGTACTAGTATATGGAGAAAGAGCTAGATGGGAACTACCCAAGGATGCTGTGGGCTGTTCTGAATAAATCCTGGAAACAGCACTCACAAAACACTCATTCTACGGCCACTTACATCCCATCACGCACACCATACAACAACGAAAAAAAAACACTCTGGATACTGCTAGGGAGGTAAGCACGAATTCGTAAGTGACGTTCTTGAGTAGACTCCTACGCATGGGCACACCAGTGTTAGCTGACCAGCAAAAACTTACTTTCATCAGCTCTGTCGGGACACTGAATTCCATCTAGAGAATTTACCTGAGCGATGGCTAATAGGGACGGATGGTGAGATATAGTCAAGGGAATCTGTACAGTCATCATGACTTGATGATGAGAAATTATAAAATCTCGGTATTTTTGATCGAGAAGAAAATTACTGTTTTATTTTTTTAAATGTTAGGGATTTCTTTATTTATAAATGACATTATATTTATCTATCATGTAGACATTCATTTTTTGTTACTTCCTTGTTAGCATATCAACTCTTAAACACTATTCTAAAATCTTTCTAAAATTTTTTTCACGAAACATTTTTTCCTGAATATGATCTAAGGTCGAAGCTAATCGAACCAAAAAAATTAAATCAAAAGAAATATTCCTATTTATCAATATGTGTATACATGAACGTTTTCGGTAATTTTTTAAAAAATGATTTGGAAAATTTTGAAAAGATTGCTCAGTGCCGTTGTGAGTAGAGCAGGTTTAAAAATCTGAAACTTTACGATATCTTTTATCTAATATCAGTTTGGAAAAATGTAATAACTCATTTTCCGGATTAATGTTTTAGACAACGATTTACTCGTTTAAAAAAGATACAATGAGTATTTTTTAATCGTTTTCTTACAGATTTTGAGAATATTGTTCGTAATCTTCCGTATTCAACTCTATGACCGTCTTAACCAAAAAATACAGCAAACATGTTTTTCTCACAGAGTAAAACATGTCCCCAGAGAATCAACAACATTGCGTAGTTTGTTGTTAGTCATTGCTTACACTAGGGGGAGCAAGAAGGTTTTTGTGGATATTAGTTTGTTTAATTGATATAGTAGTGGTCGTAGTTAGTTTGAGGTTGTTGATTTTGGATTTATGTATCTGACTTTTTACCCTTCTTCTTAACCCATTAACTTGTATTTTTTGTCTATGGAAGACTGCAAGATAATTACAGAAGGAAGGAAAGAAAACAGACGAAGATACCTCTTAACACCAACTTTATTTTAGTGTTGAACGACAATTCCTGAAACGAGTACAAATATTCGCAGACAAGGTGTTAAATTATAATAGGCTCATTTATAATAGGCTCATTTTCGGGGACTTTACGAATTTGAAGCCAATGGTTATGTCCGGTAGGTGTTTTCTGTGAGGTATGTTTTTCGATGGTAAAAGTGTGCGTTTCATCATTTTGTCCAGAAGAATTTTCAGTAAGGTATTTTTAGCAGAGGTAGCTTATTAGCAGCAGACATCGTTAAGTATCAGGCCCCTGGGACCCAAATTAGTACATTCTCCCACTGCAAGCACCCGAGAAAAAAGGGGCTTCTCAGTGCCAGCGATACGGAAGAAGTGTCAGAATTTCTCTTTAGCGCCAAAAAGCCTCTTTCTTTTTGGCATGCTCCGTTCCTGCTTCCTGTCGGAGGGCTTCCGGGAACCACTACATATTTCATTTGTTTTTATTTCATCTTTTTTATTTCATTTTTTATTAATCCCTTAAGCTCGTTACTGGTGATGAGAAGTGGATCCTTTATTATAACGTCAAACGCTGTCGTCAGTAAATCAGTCAAGGAAACAGACCTGCTCAACAATAGAAAGGTTGACTTCATTCAAAGAAAGATCATCTTGAGAGTATTGCCGGATATTCAAGGAATTAACCATTACGAACTGTTGGACAATAATCAATTACTTCTAATCTCTACTGCAATCAACTTCTTCATTTCAAAAGAGTTTTGGACGAAAATGTACGTGGTACATTCAATAAGCTTCCAGACTTTTTTTTCAAGCATTTTAAATTATGTTATTGCTATACAACTTATGACAAATTTTTATGATTTCAGGTTCAAATGAACAGCTACAGCAGCAATTTGAATACACCCTACTAAAGCCTGATTGTCACAGGTGGTCAATTTCAAAAATGCAATCTGTACGTGAAGACACTTTAGAAGAACGATATGCAATAAAATTCTGTTTTAAACTTGCAAAAAATGCCACAGAAACGTATGGAATGCTTCAGACTGCTTTTGGAGCATCTTGCATGAATCATGCATCAGTTTTTGAGTGACATAAGAGATTCAAGGAAGGCAGGGAGTCTGTGAGGGATTATGAGGGGTATGCGAGGAGTAAGGAAGTCAATAGACCAGGGTTTATTGGCCAAAAAGGGTTAGGGTTATGGTTACTATGTTGAGGTTTTTAGGGGGTTCAGAAAGAGATTCCATCGGAAGAGGCCAGCACTTCAAATCGGGTCACTAGCATTTCCACTAGGACAATGCACCAGTCCACAACTCCATCCTTGTAACAGACTATTTGACCAAGATGGGCATCAAGACAGCTCCTCACCTTCCCTAGACCTTGCTCCCTGTGACTTTTGGTTATTCCCTAAGCTCAGAGTCTGTCGTTATGAGACAATTGAGGCGATGAAAGAGGCTGTGACGAAGGTCTTTGGCCCCCTCACACAAGAGGACTTCCATGGAGCCTTCCAGAAGTTGTTAGTAAAGTGCAACAAGTGCATTGCAGCTGGAGGAGAATACTTCGAAGGGGACTAGAGTTTCATGCGTGTACTATCAATAAAAGAGTCTATACGAAAAAAAGTCCTACCTCTTTAGGCAACAGAAAGGGGGCCATCCTCCATAAAGATCACGCTTATCCTCACACGGCTCAATGGACTAAAGTTCTCTTCAGTGAGACCAGTTGGGAAAAATTGTTTCATCATCCATATTTTCCTGGCCTTGCTCGTTCAGATTAACACTTGTATTTCGATGTTTCAGTTTAACACCAAGATAAGAGGCAGAAAACGTGGTTTTCTCCTCAAAGCCTAAAGATTTTACAAGTTGGACATGTATAAGCTTTTTGACTGATGGAATGAGGTAATAAGAAATAATAGATATCATATTAATGATATTAATTTCTAGAGTCCTAGTTCCTTCATTTAAAATATATCTGCAGTGTTCGGACATGACATTCGTATCAACCTGATGTAATTATATTAAATAAATAATAGTTTAAATCTTTAAACAACCTTAAAACACAAGAAAAGAGATGGTTACTGCAATCTATATGACGATCATTTACACACACCACACGTGAAACGTAAAGTCAGATGTAGTATATAAAATTGTGAGCCTCTTTTTAAGTTTTAAAATCACACACACACACACACACACACACACACACATATATATATATATATATCGGGCTGAGTAATGAATACTTTCCGTTTGAGTAAAATGTAATTTAGCATTAATCATTTTTATAAAATAATTTAATTTTTATCATTAAGTGTTTTCGTACTATTGTCGCCATCTTTATTGTTATTTCCACAACGTTTCGGCTGATATGTCCTCCGGCCTTCTTCAGGTGTTTGTCGAACTCGGGAACCTACACGGAACTTCGAACTACGTCCTTTATTGAATCCACGGGGATCATCTGTTCTGATTCCGTTAGCCATAACCAGGTACAAGTATTTAGTATTCCTGTATTGTTACTCGCCTGCAGTCAGGATTGAACTTGCAACCTCCAGATAATTGTCCCCGAAGGAGCTTAGGGAACCAACGCCTATAACCGTGACGCTCAGTCATTATTTTGAATCCCAGCTTGTCCATTGAAGTAAAATTCAGTTGGTTTCCAGCATAAGAAGTTTGCCACAAACGCTTTCACCTTACGAGAAACTATGTTATTCCGAGCGTTTTATAGAGAATAGAAAATCACTCGATGCAATGTCAGCGGAATTGAGTGGATGGGCTAAATTTAGCCGAAATCCAAAATTTTTTCCTTGTCGAGTCGGCTGCGGCAGTAGAACATACCGACTGATTTTCTGCAGGGAGGTAAGAACCCCCCCACTAACCGATGGTGAAGTTCCGGTAACTTTGGAGAATACAAAGAACTCCTTCACTGCCATTGCTCCCAGCTCCACTCTAGCCCTGAGAGGTAGCACCGCATAGGGTCCTATCTATGAGTCAAATAGAACTACACTGTGTACTAATGCTAAACTGAATTGCTTGAAAGAGAACTGTTTTGACGTGTAAACTCCATACTTATGGCAAACTGAATTGTTTGAAATGGAATTGTTTTTTAAGCTAAGCTGAATTGTTTGAAATAGTCCTTTTTTGACATTTAACAGTCTTCCAAGGTGTAGGGGAGGGTGCTACTCCTTTCCCTGGATTGCTTTACTTTACCCTTGATTCTTACCTTATAATGCTGAGTGGTAAGCAAGGTCGCATCAACTACTGTTTCTTGAGTCTTTGGGCTATTGGCCAACACTCTAACCATCATGCCAATGACTAGTAAACAAAAACTATACTTTTACTAAACTGAATTGTTTGAAATAGAACCGTTTGACTAAACCGAATTGCTTGAAATAGAAATGTTTTTGACAATTGAAATGTGTACTTATACTGAACAGAATTGTTTGAAATAGAACTGTTTATTTGTATAAAAATGGATTTGGCATTAAATAACCTACAAAGTTTGATATGCCATAAAACCCAAACAAACAAACAAACACTATTTTTCCCGCGTAAATCTAGATGAAGGCAGCTTTGTGGTATCAAGAAGTAGCATAACATTCTCTTACTGTGGGATGCAGTGCGTTTTCTGAAAAGATTTTCATGTACACATTACAGCAGTTGTTGTGAGTATAAGTGACCAAGATTGAAATCGTTACAGAATTCTCTCTCTCTCTCTCTCTCTCTCTATATATATATATATATATATCTGTGAGAGCCATCGAACTTATCTACAACATCTCTGTGCAGACTCTAGATGTAGTCTAAAGGACCTCCCGAGTGTCATTGCCGATAGAGACGAATTGTGAGTTTTAGCTTTGTACCAAGGTGCGTTGTCATGCATAAATATTGGAGTTTCAACTGTCTCTTTGCGTAAATGAGGAAGAGCATGCAGGTGAAGAAGCTCTTTATAAACACTGACATTAATATTACCATGAAAAAAAAACAATGGGTTCTAGTTCCACTGAAGAAATCATCCCCCTCACCATTACGCTACCCCCTCCTAATTTCACAGTTTTCTTAATGCATTGAGGAGATAAGCGTTCCACGTTTTTTGTCTTACAAACCTCTTACCATCAGATCCAAGCAAGTTGAATTTAGATTCATCACTGAAAGGAACCATATTCTATTGTTCCTCTGTCCACAAGATAGGCTCTGTGGCGAAGTCAAGACGAACCTTTTGATTTTTCTTAGAAATCAAAGGTTTGCGACATGGAATCCAAGCCACAAATTTTTCTTTATTTAACCTACGGGAAACAGTTTTTTTTCTAGAGATTAGCTTTCCTGTTTGCTCAAAAAATGCACGAAGAATAGACGTTACTGTATCGAAACGGTCTTTTAAAGACATTTTAACAATCTTCCCGTTAGGTAGTCATAGGAGGCCTGCCAGTTCTTGGTTTCGGTTCAAGTGTCTTATCAGCCTTAAATCTACTTATTACCCGATAAACAACGCTTTTTGATATTCGAAGGATGCCAGCAATTTCAGAATATGATTTACCTACTGACTCATTGGCTAAAATCAGTTTTTTTCTTCTTCTCGAGTTAAACAATTACGTGTTTTTGCCTCCCTCTTGCTTTAAAATAGTTCCAACGATATATAACGGTTGACGATAAATCAAAATTAGCGATCAAGTTGGTTAAAAATTACCTATATTACCATAATTCAAAAGCGTTCCTTAACTTTAACCATAGCAATATATATATATATATATATAGTTGACTATTAATTTACTGTAAAAAAAATTTCTAAAACTTTATATGTAATTGATACATTGTCATCCACAGACAGACTGTTTCGTTGTATCACCACTCTCCATTGTGTCTAGACACGTAGTATGCTTGAAGCTGGGATCGAAACCCGCCCAACTTTACGTTAAACTTAGTATCATACTGCTCAGCCAACAAGCGTACCACGTCAGCTAGGGAATTATGAGGTATCAAGTAGTAGCGTTCGTTTGTTTACATTTTATACCTAACCGGATACCAGAGTGTTCAATTCGTTCGAAGAACTTTGTATTTTGCGAGCGGCAGCTGAAAATTCCTTCCGCAGAGTGCTCTACCCACATGGGGGAGCGTATATATTGTCATCCACAGACAGACTGTTTCGTTGTATCACAACTCATCAGTGTGTCTAGACACATAGGACGCTTGAAGCTGTGATCGAAATCCGCCCAACTTTACGTTACACTTAGTATCATACCGCTCAGCCAACAAGCGTACCACGTCAGCTAGGGAATTATAAGGTATTAAGCAGCAGCAGCAGCGTTCGTTTGTTTACATTTTATACCTTACCGAAGTAAGCGAGTTCAAACTCCAGTCAAGCTATTCCGTTCACTTTCAGATTAATACCCTTGTGAAAGGCATGAATCCATTAATCCTTCCCGGCAATGAGCTAAATAGTATTACTGCTGTTCTTCTACAAGGATTTCTTTGGCATTGAATAACCCATGAATGTTGACTTGCCATTAAACAACGAAATCGAATCCATAGTTTATTTGCACATTTATACGCTGTTCTTATACGAAATAGATTCCTAGATTAGACTGTTTGCAATTCACATAGGAATAATACCCTTTGGAAAATTTCCAGTTAGCTTGGGTTGTAGAATACACCGACTGCATCTCTGCTGGGAGGTATGACTCTCCCAACAAGTGTCCTGGATGTGACACTAAACAATCTAATGATGGGGTTCCAGTAATTCTGGAATTTTTGGGAATACAGAGTACTCCTTCATTGCCATCGCTTCTAGATCCACTCTGGCGCGGAGTGGTAGCTCTTAATAGGGTCCTATCTATGGGTGAAATAGAAATAACTTGAACTTATGTTAAACTGAATTGTTTGAAATAGAACTGTTTTCGACATTGAACTATAAACTATACCGACACTTGACTGAATTATTTGCAGGTTAATTCTGCGTTAAATGACCCGAAACGGGTTGATATGCCTTAAAACAAAGCCACCAACCAAACTTTGGAAATTCTCCTTGCAGCTTTTGGTAAATTGTAGTGTAAAATAGATCATTTAACCTTCGTATGGTAACCGCACTTGAAGAAAAGCTGTAAATCGAAATCACCTTTACTCTTCTTAAAAATTGACCCTGAGTCCAACTCTGTCCGTAACGGAAGGGTTAAGTAAAGGCAAGACATACGGTACCAAGTATTCCTATCTAATACAAACAATTTTCAAACAGATCTTTTCTGAGCTGAAGAAGGGACCAAAGCAATGACTTCACGTACGTATGAGAGAGGACCAAGAAAAATAATAATGAAGAGGTAATCCACACTACCCATCTGATGTAGATTAGTGTTTTAACCAGGAGAAGTCATTTCTGGTAGGTGGGGGGGTATTATTTCCCTACGGGGGATACATTCAGAGTAAGAACAGCTGACAGTAAATATAATTTCTATATCTATCTTTTATTTATCTCCTCTCTTTTATGTTTGTGCATTAATTTCTGTTTTTCTATTCTTCTTTCGTCGTCCGTTCAAGGTATAAATATACAAATATAAGAGTGTGTGTGCATGTGTGTGCATATGTATGTGAGTATATATATATATATATATATATATATATATATATATATATATATATATATATATATATATATATATATATAATGTGTGTGTGTGTGCATTTATATATGAGTAGATAGATAGATAGATAGATAGATATCTTTCTATCTATCTATCTATCTATCTATCTATGTAATTCGGTTCATATCTATCTATCTATCTATCTATCTATCTATGTAATTCTGTTCATATCTATCTATCTATCTATCCAAGATAGATATGAAATGAATGAGATAGATAGATAGATAGATAGATAGATAGATACATACATACATACATACATACATACATACATACATAAAATACTTGGAGATATTGATTGGAATAAATATTTTATCTATCTATCTATCTATCTATCTATCTATCTATCTATCTATTAAGTTGTATGGCTCCTTCTTTTTCTTATCAATATCAATTTCTTTTGAAAAATATTTTGCTTGCATGCTTATTCTACCCAAATCCACTTTTGTATTAAACATGCACACGAATGATTTTTCAAGTAGTTAATATATATATATATATATATATATATATATATATATATATGTGTGTGTGTGTGTGTGTGTGTGTGTGTGTGTGTGTGTGTGTGTGTGTGTGTGTGTGTGTGTTCATTCCTTTTGTTAAATCATTCTAGAACAGCAGCTGGTATTATACTTAAATTATAAGTTTATCTCAAATGACCAAGAAATTTCTAATTTTTTTCAACTGTTTGCTGAGAAAACATCATTAAAAATAAATATTCGTGAAGACTTCAAATAACTTGTTTTAAAAGAGCAACTTGTTTTTCTTGGAACTTCAAGTGTTAATCTAAGGGGCGAGTCTTGTAATATTTTGTAACTTGAGAGGCAGTTTTTCTCAAATGACTTCGCTGTTCGCCGAATCTGAAATGGACGCTTCAGTCAGTATCGTCTGCTAACACTGCAAAACCTATTCAGTAGCCGTTAAGAGGAGCAGAGTCAGTTAATAATTACTGAATCCCATGACAGATTTTTTTTTTCTAATGGTAATTTCTTCTTTCCTATAATCATAATCACTAGAGCGTGGAGCTAAGCAACCAAGCATGGATTTTCGTTATGTTAAACATTTTTTTTCTTTTCTTTATTTTTTTTTTTTGCGTTGTCTGCCTCGTGAAAGTTCTTTACAAATGTCACGATTATTTTATCTCGTTCTTTATAGGATACTTTTTTTTTACGTTAACATCGTCATTATTTTTCTAGTTATCTATATTAGAATGTTCTGATTTTTGAAGAGTATTGTGGCGTATCAAAAACAGCATATCGTTGCAATAATTTTAAAACATTTTCGTTTAAAATGAAGCAATTTGATGATGGTGTAAAGACGGTGTTCATGAACAGTCAGTGATAATACTTTTTTCTGACCTCATCAGCAAAACCAAAGAATCAAATGGCTGTTGAAAACACATGTAATAGAAAAAATCATTGATTGAAGAGTTTTTTTAAATATCTCAGAAATAGAAAAAAAATACTGTAAAATTCATTACTTAAAATTTTATTATAAAAATCAATTCCAATGTATTTTTAGAGTAAACATCATTTAAAAGTATTTTTAATGTAAAATATATTTCTTATGTATTTATAATAAAAATCATTTCCAATGCAACTTTACGGTAAAAATCCTTTCCAATGGATTTTTATAGTAAATTTATTTCTGATGCATTTTTACAGTAAAAATCATTTCCAATGCATTTTTATTGTAAAATCATACTCAATGAATTTTAATATAAGAATCATTTCCAAAGAATTTTTTTTGTAAAAATCATTTCCACTGTATTTTTATTGTAAAAATCAATTCCATTGCTTTTTATAGTAAAAATCATTTCTAATTTATTTTTATACGAAAAATGATTTCCAATGTGTTTTTATAGTAAAAATCATTTCCCATGCATTTTTTTTACGAAAAATGATTACCAGTGTATTTTCATAGTAAAAATGATTTCCAATGCATTTTTTTACGAAAATGATTTCCAAAGTATTTTCATAGTAAAGATCATTTCCAATGCATTTTTATAGTAAAAATCATTTCCAATGCATTTTTATACGAAAAATCATTACCAATGAAATTTTATTGTAAAAATCATTTCTAACGTATTTTTATACGAAAAATCATTTCCAATGCATTTTTTTACGAAAAATGATTTCCAATGTATTTTCATAGTAAAAGATTATTTCCAATGCATTTTTGTACGAAAAATCATTTCCAGTGCATCTTTATAGTAAAAATCATTTCTAGTGCATTTTTATAGTAAACATCAATTCCAATGCATTTTTATTGTAAAAATCATTTCCAATGCATTTTTATTATAAAAATAATTTCTAATGCATTTTATAGTAAAAAGCATTTTCAATGCATTTTTAAAGTAAAAATCATTTCTAATGGATTTTTATGGTAAAAATTATTTCTATTGCATTTTTATAATAAAAATCATTTCCAATGCATTTTCATAGTAAAAATCATTTCAAAAGAATTTTTATGATAAAATCATTTCTAATGCCTTTTTATAGTTAAAATCATTCCTAATACGTTTTTATTGTAAAAATTATTTCTAATGCATTTTAGAGTAAAAATCATGTCCAAAGCATTTTTATTGTAAAAACCATTTTAATGCATTTTCATAGTAAAAATCATTTCAAAAGAATTTTTATGATAAAATCATTTCTAATGCATTTTTATTATGAAATCATTTCTGATATAGAAAACTGTCCGAAAACATAGCTATATATTTTTGAAAATTATTATGCAAATTATTTGTATCTAGAATTGTCACAGGAAGCTAAGTTTACAAAAGATTATGATTATTAGTATCTTGAAACCTTAACATTACTTGAAATACTATTATTGAGAGAAAATTATCAATATCATATACAAATATTTGAACCATTTACACGCGTTATATATATATATATATATATATATATATATATATATATATATTATATATTACATACATATATATATATATATATATATATATTATAACAGTGTTGATTGTCACTAAATTATTTTGTGGGTTTGTATATAAATATATATTTTGACATATTCATAAATATGTAAGTAAATGCTGTAAAGTTGACAACCGAAGACGAGAGTGACTCGAAGGCTCCTTTTTCAAAAGCTACTACACAGAATTGTTGGGGAGGGCGCTATTTCTTTCCTGTGATTGCTTTCACTTTACTCTTCATCCAAACATGTTGAGTGTAAATGGAGGCGTCATCAAGTAACATTTTGGAGTCTTTTGTATGACTCGACCTAGGATTGAACTCCAGTTTCCAGACACATAAACGAATACTCTATTTACTTGGCCAAAAGGCAGGTACTGCAGTCTGGTATATTGATGAATAAAGAAGCTAACTATCATTAATAAACCAATGCGACAATCGTATTTTTGAGGTGTATGACACTAAACTGCAGCAGATTGTGAGAATCAAGTCCAGTAGCTTTTGGAAATATGGAGTACCCCTTCATTACTTTTATTTGCAGGTCTACTCTGTCCCGGAGTGGTAGTACCTCAAAGAGCCTAATCTATTAGTCAAATAGAACTGTTTAGCAATTAGATTGTGTGAAAATAAATGACTGGTGTTAAATTGAATAGTTTGTGTTGAAACCATTTAACTGTGAGTAAGCAAAGGATTAATAATAAGTATAATTGTGTGTGTGTGTGTGTGTGTGTGTGTGTGTGTGTGTGTGTGTGTGTGTGTGTGTGTGTGTGTGTGTGTGTGTGTAAACAGGATTTGGCATTAAATAACCTAGAAGGATTGATATGCCATAAAATAGAACCAAACAGTCGAACGTACACGAGTCAAAATATAATTATTCTTGTTAGATTAGAACACTTGAAACGATTTAATTGTTTGCAAACAAATGAGTTTTGGCTTGTTTAAAACTTAACCTATAAATTATTCATTTACAAATCATATGTGTGTGTGTGTGTGTGTGTGTAAACAGGATTTGGCATTAAATAACTTAGAAGGATTGATATGCCATAAAACAGAACCAAACAGACGAAAGTACACGGATCAAATGATCTGATACTGATGTAGTTTTTATAAAAGCCAATTAGAATGAATAAGGAAAAAATGTTTTTATTTTCCAAGTGTGCATAAGATGCCATTTTGTTTTTATTTCGTTTCAGGTTACCCATATGGATCGGAGAGACCAGCATCGTACTTTTATAGAGGAAACGTTTATCAAAAAGGAGTCAGTAACTGCAACACAAAGAGCATTCCGTGTGCACTTCGGGCTTGGTAGACACTTTGGTAGACACTCGGTAAACACTTTGACTTTGGTAGACACTTTGGTAGACACTATGGGCTTGGTAGACACTTTAGTAGACACTTTGGTAGACACTATGGGCTTGGTAGACACTTTAGTAGACACTTTGGTAGACACTTTGGGCATGGTAGACACTTTGGGCTTGGTAGACACGATCCCGCACCTAATCGAAACACGATTTTATTATAGATATAACTTCCGAACTACTGGATCAGCATTGAAACGAAATTGTTGCCATTCCACACAAAATGATTCGTCGAGTTATGGACAACTTTCTCAAACGTCTTCGTAAGTCTGTGGACAATAAAGGCAAACAGACAGATGTAATTTTTAAAATGAAATAAAACAAAATGGTATCATAGGATCATTCGGAAAATAAATATACCCTTTTCATTATATATTCTAATTTGCTTTTATTAAAACTACAAATGTGATAGGTCATTTTGACCCATCCTGTATATTCGAGAAAGAGTTAATTATCAAACGCCATTAATGCTGTAGGAGAGTGGACTCAATATCGCTGATAGAACATTTGTAGATCCAAGTTTGAATACCGTAGATTCAGAGACAACGGTACTTGCTGAGTGTCAGTTCATCACCTATACTCTCATCTTACTGTACATATATATAAGTTCACCTACCTAGGAAGCAGTATCACATCAACTGAAACTGACATCGACATTCGACTAGCAATGGCATGGGCAGCTAGCGATAGGCTATCTGTCAAATGGAAGTCAGATCTGACCGATTAAATAAAACGCAGTTTTTTTCCAAGCAGCGGTCGTGTCGATAGTGCTATATGGATGCACTAGATAGACGCTAACTAAACGTAGGGTGAAAAAGCTAGACGGCAAGTACACAAGAATGCTTCGAACAATATTGAACAAGTCCTGGAGGAAGCACCCCACAAAGTTGCAGCTGTATGGCCACCAACCACCCATCACGAAAACAATCCTAAATTAGACGAACCAGACATGCTGGAAACTGTTGGAGAAGTAGGAACCAGCTCATAAGGGATGTACTCTTGTGGACCCCTTCACATCGACGAGCAAAGGCAGGATGACCAGCTCGAACCTACATGCAGCAGCTCTGTGTTGATACGGTATATAACCCTGACAACCTGCCTAAAGCAACGGACGATAGAGAGGGTGGCGAGAGAGGGTCAGGGATATCCGTGCTGATAGTGTGACATAATGATGATAATACATGCACACACACACACACACGCACACACGCGCATATATATATATATATATATATATATATATATATGTATGAATTTACTTTGCTATTTTTAATCCGGGATAATATCTTTTAGTAGTGTCAGTTCATCCCCTATGCGCTCATCCTATATATATATATATATATATATATATATATATATATATATATTACACCTTATTTCGCTGTATAATTCAGGATAATGTTTTGTGAGGGTAGAAATATTTGAGAGTTAAATATCCTGACACCCCCAACCTCGTTTCCTCGTTGGCCTATTTCGTACAACCAGGTCGTACGTCATCTTTAATGATCCACACCTTACTCCTTTTTTCTCTTTGTTAATATTTTTTGTTGTTGTTGTTTTTTTGTTGTTGTTTTTTTTTTTGGCTTTTTATCTAATTTTCTTAAAGGTTGTTGCTTTCTCTATCAGTTATTTCTTTCTTCTCCTGATTTTAGTGTAAGAAACACATTTTTGGTTTGTTTTTGTTTCCTATCTATCATGAGTGCCAATAAGTATGTAAGAAACTTTGAAATGATTAGAAAGTGACTGTTTATATATATAAGGTGGCGACCTTAGTCAAGGGTGACCCGAAAGTTCCCTTTTCAATAGCTACGACACCGAGGAGTAGGGAATGGCGCTAATCCATTCCTTGGATTACTCAACTTTACCCTCGATCCTTACTTTATAAAGCTGAGTGTTAAACCAGGCGGCATCAAGTACCGTTTCTTGAGTCTGGGTATGACACGCCCTGGGATTGAACCCTGGTCTCCCGGCCCATTAGCGAACAATTTACTCTTTAGACTAATGGCCCGATGATGCTATCATCCTCTGACTGTCATTTCAGAATTTTTGTTTTTTTGTTTTTCTTCACCCTCGGTTAAGCGCTCGTGTCAGTGATCGATACTTGCACCGAACGGCTTCCTTTCACTTGCGACTCGGTACAGGAATCGAACTCTTTCTAATCCTCTGGATGCATCACGAATAGAGTAAGCCTCTCCTTGGTGGCGTGTTTGCTGAACTCTGCTGCCACGTATTTTCTTGTTGATCCGTTCATATTGCTGTATTGTTTTTTATTGTATTCGGCGGGAATTGATTGATGTATTTTCCATAATTGTATATATATCCCGCGGACTTTCTGCCCGACTTTGGGCCATGATCAGGGGAGAATCTATTACAAAAGTGATGTAACTTTTGTGAAAATCCTACTAGCATACGGCCTACCAAAAGAAACCGTAGCAGTGATAATGATTCTCTACAGAAACACCAAAGTGAATGTACGTTCACCAGATGGAGACACGGAATACTTCGACATTGTTGCAGGAGTACTACAAGGAGACACGCTAGCCCCGTACCTTTTTATCATCTGTCTAGACTACAAGCTTAGAACTTCGATCGACAAAATCAATGAAAATGGCTTCGAGCTGACTAAGAGAAGAAGCAAAAGATACCCCGCAAAAACAATCATCGACGCCGACTACGCTGATGACTTGGCGTTACTGGCGAATACGCCTAATCAAGCAGAGACACTACTACATAGTCTGGAACGAGCCGCAGCTGGCATTGGCCTCCATGTCAATGCACACAAAACTGAATATATGTGTTACAACCAAACAGGCAACATTGCCACTCTAGACGGAACCACCCTGAAACTAGTAGACAAATTCACCTACCTAGGAAGTAGCGTCTCATCAACCGAAAAAGACATCGACACACGACTGACGAAGGCATGGACGGCTATCGATAGGCTCTCGATCATATGGAAATCAGACCTAACCGATAAAATGAAACGCAGTTTCTTACAGACAGCGGTTGTGTCGATATTGCTATATGGATGCACTACATGGACGCTAACTAAACGGCTGGAGAGGAAGCTGGACGGAAACTACACAAGAATGTTGAGAGCAGTATTGAACAAGTCCTGGCGACAACACCCCACGAGACACCAACTATACGGACACTTGCCCCCCCATCACGAAAGCAATACAAGTTAGACGAACCAGGCACGCGGGACACTGCTGGAGAAGCAAGGACGAGCTCATAAGTGATGTACTCCTATGGACTCCCACATATGGCCGTGCAAAAGCAGGACGACCAGCTCGAACTTACATTCAGCAACTATGTGAGGACACAGGATGTAACCCTGAAGACCTGCCGGAGGGGATGAGTGATAGGGAGAAGTGGCGAGAGAGTGTCAAGGATATCCGTGCTGGCGGCTCGACATGATGATGATGATGATGATGATAATGTAAAAGCGTCTCTACCGTTGGAGTATATTACGTTTGCTTATATTTCTAATTTGTTTTTGAGTTCACTCAATCAACGCAGAGTTTGATGTTGTGTATTACTCACAGCAGCTTTTACGATGTTAAGTTGTGTATTACTCACAACAGCTTCTAAAATGTTAAGGTTGTGCTTAATTCAAACCCTGTGCAAAACTCTTCATTGACTTGATCTAGAGTACAATGATTTTTTTCTATCATGAATACCGATTATTGTTGGCCGAAGTGTCGGTCGAAATGCGCCTAAGTTTTATATTTTGATCGACTTCAGCACACACACACATACACACACACACACACACACACTCACATATATATATATATATATATATATATATATAAGAGACAGAGATTGACAGAAAAAGAAAGAGAGAATGTTGGGGCTGCGTTGTGGTCTTGAAGGGCCAGAAATGAGTAACATGAAGAGATGTAATGTTTACAGCAGTATATATTTACGGAAATACAGACAGTTTGGGTTACCAATAACTGACTTGACTCGCTTGACTGGTTAATCGAGTCAGTCAATTTTTATAATGTCGGGGAGGGTCCATGCAGTGACGTCATGGGTATATCACCATAACAGGCTGAGAGAATCTTATAACCCTTTTAAGGAAAAGAAAATTAAACAGTTCATAGTAGAAGTATTATTGAACGGTTCTGCATGATTATACGAACTAAGCTGAAATTTTTAATGAATCATAGATAAAAAAATAATCCTGCGTTCTAAAAACTAGCTTGGCTCTAACATTAGGAACAATTCTGTTGAAACTGAAGCAATTTTCGATCATTCGATAAGAAATAATATGGAAATTTACTAAGCTTTTTGCTCAGATGTGGCACAAGGCCATATGAAAGGGGCACCCAATGAGACTCGAACTCACTCGTGTAGGTTTGCTAGTCGAGCTTGCTAACCATTACACCACCAGAGGCGCCTTCAATAAGAAATAATATGGCTCAACAGATTACTCTTTGATTTTTGGCATCCCCAATTAGACACTGATCATACCCAGAACTTCAGTTTGATGTGCCATAAAAAAAAAAAAAGAAGCAACTTGAAATGTTACATTCTTTTAACAGCATATGTCATGATCGTCGAAAATCATAAGTTTTAGGGTAGGATAAGGATTAAAACAATTGCAAACGGTATATTTAATTTTATGTATTTTGAATTATCTCATTAACAGCTCTAAGGTTGTCAAATAACGATAGACCAGTTTATAAAAGGTAGTTTTTTGTCTTAAATGTTTAATTCCTAAAACCTGATTAATACTATAGCTTAGTCGATTGGGGCTGTAGAATACACCGACTGCATTTATATAACGAGTGTTATAATTAAGACGCTTAATCATCTAATACTGTGATTCCAGTCCATGAGCTTTTGGGAATTTAGAGTACCCATTTATTGTCATATGTTGAGGTTTTAAGGGAGTTCAGGAAGTGATTCTGTCGGAAGAGGCCAGCTCTCTTCAAATCGGGTCAGTGGCATTTCCACCAGGACAATGCACCAGTACTCAACTCCATCCTTGTCACAGACTATTTGACCTAGATGGACATCACGACAGTTTCTTACCCTCCCTATAGTCCAGACCCTGCTCTCTGTGACTTTTGCTTATTCCCTAAGCTCAGAGGCTGTCGTTATGAGAGAATTGAGGAGATGAAAGAGGCTGTGACGAAGGCCATTGACATGCTCACACAAGACGACTTCCATGGGACCTTCCAGAAGTTGTTGGAATGAGTAGAACAAGTGCATTGCAGCTGGAGGAGATTACTTCGAAGGGGACTAAAGTTTCATGTGTGTCCTATCAATAAAAGTGCCTATACAAAAAAAGTCTGGAAACTTATTTAATGATCTTCGTACATGTAGAAAAAGAATTTGGCATTAAATAACCTATAGTGGTTGATATGCCATGAAACCAAATCAAACAGAATAGAACTATTAGCGTTATATAGTTTGAAATAATTTAACGATTTTCAAGCAATATTTAGCAACACCTGAAAACGTTTAATTGTGTACATGCAATAACTAAGGAAACTTAAAACAATTTAGCTGTGTGCAAACAAATGAGGTCTAGCTCGTTAAAAATAATGATACTTACAAGCTATTTGCTTATATATATATATATAAGTATAAAAAGGACTTGGCATCAAATAACCAACAAATGTTGATATGCCATAAAACACAACCAACTAACCTGATTGTTTCTAATATTTTCAATATCAACAGAACCTCTTTTCATTGCCTCTTGTTTCTGAAGACCAAACAACCACAAAACGATTGCCCATTCGCCAGGGCCTGTAGAAAACACCGAGAGCACTTCTGCAGATGAGTTAGACTTCCCCAATTCGTGTCCTGAGGTGACGCTCCAGTATTGCTGGAAATTTTGGGAATGCGGAGTACCCTTTTATTACCATCGCTCCCAGGTCCACTCTGGCTCGTAGTGGTAGTACTTGATATGCTCCTATCGGTGGGTCAGAGAGAACTAAACTGTGTACTTATTCTAAACTGAATTGTTTGAAATAGTTCTGCTTATGTGTATAAAAAGGGATTTGGCATTAAATAACCTACAAATGTTGATATGGCATAAAACCGAACCAAACAATACAATCAGCTGATACGGTAGAACGTTGGTAGGACACTAGTGCTGGAGCTTTGGAGAATGTAGAGTACTCCATCAGTGCCATTACTTCCAGATCCACTCTGACCCAAATTGGTATTACTTGTTAGGGTCAAATAGATCTAAGGATTATTATTATTTCTTATTTGAAATAATACACCTGAGTGACTTCGATATGACATTAAACTGCATCTGATGGTGAGGCTCCTGTCCTGGAGTTTAGGGAATGTAAACTACTACTTTAATATCATTGCTGCAGACTCATACCAAATTTTTATTTAAGTCAGGGTTAGTGTCCGGTTTGTTTGTTTGTTTGATTGTTTGGGTTTTATGGTATAACAACCTTTGTAGGTTATTTAATGCCACATCCATTTTTATTCAAACAGTTCAACTTAGCTTAAGTACACAGTTTAATTGTCAAAAACATTTCTATTTCAAGCTATTCGGTGTAGTCAAACAGTTCTAATTAAAAAAATTCAGTTTAGTATAAGTATAGTTCTTGTTTACACACAGTTTGATATCAAAACAATTCTATTTCAAACAATTCAGTTTAGTCTAAGTCCAATTTCAAAGTCAAAATCAGTTCTATTTCAAAGAAATCCGTTTAGCATACAAAAACAGTTCCATTTCAAACAATTCAGCGCAGTATAAGTCCATAGTTTAAATGTCAAAATAATTCTATTTCAAATAACTCAGTTTAGCATAAGTACGTAGTTTTGATGTCAAAACAGTTCTATATTAAGCAATTCAGTTTAACATAAGTATGCAGTTTAACTCTATTTTACCAATAGATAGGACCCTATCAGGTGCTACCATTCCGGGCCACAGTGGATTTGGGAACAGTGGTAATGAAAAGGTATTTCGCATTCCCCAAAGCTCCAAAATTACTGGAACCTCATCATCAGATTATTTTGTGTCATATCTAGAACACTCGTTTGATGGTGGTGGGGTCTTACTCTTCTGCTGAGATACAGTAGATGTATTCTACAGCTCCAGCCGACTGGGCAAGTTTGTGTCCGGATTCATGTTGCTTGTATAAATTCTGACACTGTCTGCCGAATTCGCTGATTTCATCTCTGCAGTGCGGTAACCCCCCCCCCCCCGCTAACAAATGTTTCGTATATAACACTAAATTATCTGATGATGAGGCTCCAGAGTTTTGGAAGTTTGTGGAGTGTCTCTTAATTTCCATTACTCCGAGGTCTACTTTGATCCAAATTGGTAATACTTGTTAGAGGTCCATCTATGGATCAAATAGAACTATTTAACCACTTATTATCCTTGAAACCACTTAACTCTGAGCAAATAAAACTATTAGTGTTAGATAGTAATACCAGGGAGCATTTAACTGTGTGCAAGCAACAAATAGGAATACTTGAAAAATTGAGCCATTTAGATATTTATAAACAAATGCCTAATAATAAATTGAATTATAAGTTATCTCCCTTTAGTCGAGGGCAACCGGAAGGCTCCCTTTTCAATAGCTACTACACCAAGGTGTAGGGGAGAGCGCTACTCCTTTCCCTGGATTGCTCCACTTTACCATTGATACATACCTTATAATGCTGACTGTTAAGCGAGTAAGTATCAAGTACCATTTTAAGGTCTTTGGTATGATCCAACCTGGGATTGAACCCTGGAACTGCTGGATAGCAATACTGGCAACTATAAAGTTTATGCAAACAAAGGATTAATATAAGTAGAATTTAGAATTTGGTAGCTCTACTTGAAACTATTTACCTGTGAACAAAGAACTGGTTAATATGGAATAGAATATTTAGAGTTGGTTAACACAAATCGAAATCATTTGACTATGTCCATACAAATACGCTCTGGGTAAATTAAAGGTTGATTTGGTTTGGTTTGTTGGGTTTTATGGCATATCAACCTTTGTGGGTTTTTAACGACAAATCCATTTTTATGTAAATAATCAGTTCAATTTCAAACAATTCTGTTTAGCATGAGTACGCATTTTAATTGTCAAAACCATTTCTATTTCAAACTATTCAAGCAGTTATATATAACAATTCAGTTTAGTGTAAATACAGTTTTAATGTCGAAAAACAGTTCAATTTGAAATAATTCAGTTAAGCACAAGCACGCAGTTTAAATAAAAATACGGTTTAATTGTCAAAAACATTTCTATTTCAAGCTATTCAGTTTACTCAAACAATTCAGTTTAGCATAAGAATACTGTTAGTTCTATTTAACCCATAGATAGGGCCCTCTCAGGTGCTACAACTCCGGGCCAGGGTGGACCTGGGAGCGATGGCAATGAAGGGGTACTCCGCATTCCCCAAAGCTCCAGCACAGCTGGGACCTCACCATCAGATTGTTTAGTGTCATATCCAGAACACACGTTGGTGGGGGGGGGCTTACCCCTCTGCAGAGAAGCAGTCGGTGTATTCTACAGCCCCAGCCGACTAGCCAACATTTAAAGGTAATGTTACCCACAAACTGTTCTCTAACAATTTATCTATATGTATATATAATTTGTAAGCGAAGGTTTGTTTGATGACAGGCCTTGTTTATATGACACTATGGGTGGCATCTGTTTCCGTGGGTGTGGGTGCCAGTCAGTGAATCCCTTTGTCTGTTTTGGTGCGAAACCCACACAAAGGGCTTGCACGTGAGATCTCCCACGAAACCGGAGGGACGAGAGAATGAAGGTTCCAGAGATCAATCGGCAGGAGTGGTCAGTCAAGAGAATGACAAAGTCGGCAGAAGGGAGCAGAGGAGACCAGTCAATAGAATAGGTCACCCGGGAGATGAGTGTCGGGCAGAGAGGAGACCGGTCAGCAGAAGTTAGAAAGGCAGCTGCTAGGACCTGTTGACCTACAGATGCCGGGTTGATTAACGCGAGAAGATGAGTCTGCATTCCTAGTGGCTTTGTGGAAGTTTCGCGCAAATACACTCCTGCGATAGCCTGCAAATGTGCGGAGAACTGCACAAAAGTCTCACAGACTTCTCCTTTCTTGCGCTTGGAGATAACCCAAGCCCGATTGTTTGTTCATTTTCTTTCATCCCCTCAGTTGTGTATTTTGTGTGTTGGTAAAGAAATGTGAAATACCCCTGGCCGGAGATGAGAAAAGCCACTAAACGATTCTAATGGCCAGTTTGGTTGGTTGAGATAGTGGGGTTCGGCCGGCAGGTATTGGCACGTATATATATATGTGTGTGTGTGTGTGTGTGTGTGTGTGTGTGTGTGTGTGTGTGTAAGTAAATAATGGAGTAAAATCTGACAATTTACAGAAAAAATGATAACTAGGTCATTCCAGTTGAAGGAGAGATTTATTGAAAAACGAAATCGACTCTATAGAGTTTCAGTTTTAATAAACCATCATCAGGACAGGGAGGATTGATATTAGTGATGTTGAATCAACGATGGATGCATTAAATAAACGGCCAGCACATTCACAACATAGAGTTTTTTCTTTTGTTTTTGCATTTTAAACCTCTATCGTTTACTGAACATGATTAATGTAGACTTCATTTCTCAATAAATCTCTCCTTCAGCTTGGATTACTTCGTTATCAATCTCTCTCTCTCTCTCTCTCTCTATATATATATATATATATAAACAGGGTCTGTCATCAAATAACTTTTGCCCAGTCAGCTGGGGCTATAGAATACACTGACTGTACCTCTGCAGAGGGGTAAGACCCCCCCCATAACGAGTGTCCTGGATATGACACGAAACAATCTGATGGTGAGGTTCCAGCAGTGCTGGAGCTTTGGGGAATGCGGAGTACCCCTTCATTGCCATCGCTCCCAGGTCCACTCTGGCCCGGAGTGGAAGCACCTGATAGGGCCCTATCTACGGGTTAAATAGAACTAACAGCATACTTATGCTAAAATGAATTGAGTAAACTGAATAGCTTGAAATAGAAACGTTTTTGACAATTAAACCGCACTTACACTTAAACGGCGTGCTTATGCTTAACTGAATTATTTCAAATAGAACTGTTTTTCGACATTAAAACTGTATTTACACTTAACTGAATTATTAGATATAACTGCTTGAATAGTTTGAAATGGAAATGTTTTTGACAATTAAACTGTGTACTTATGCTAAACTGAACTGTTTTCAATGGAACAGATTATTTACATAAAAATGGATTTGGCGTTAAATAACCTACAAAGGTTGATATGCCATAAAACCAAACAAAACAAACAAACAAATCAAATAACTCGAGAGAGTTGTTATATAACAAAACAAAACCAAACCAATCGAGTATACTCAGGTTTCAGAGAATATTCTTAAAAGGAATGTCTGTTTGCATTCCAACGGTTTTATTTCAAATATTTTTGAAATTTATATAATGCAATTACTTATATGTGCTGTAAATATCAAAATAAGCTATTGGTTGATCGATTTGTTTACTTATATCTCAGACTGTTACGAAAGGAGTACCGAAATAAATTATTAGCAAAAATAGGACATTTATAGAAAAATTTGAGAACCACTGAGATAAACATTTTATCTTTTACTTACATACTAATCTTTTTTTCATTCTGTCATTTTTTTCCTCCAACGATATTTTTACTTTTTTTCGCACTTAGTTGTTGTTGTTGTTGTTGTTGTTGTTGTTCTTGTTCTTCTTCTTCTTCTTCTTCTTCTTCTTCTTCTTCTTCTTCTTCTTCTACCCTGTGAGTGACACTTTATTTTGATCATACAAGAAGACAAGAAGAAGAAAGAAAGAAACAAACAAACAAAAAAACGTTTTGTTTGTTTGTTTCTTTCTTTCTTCTTCTTGTCTTCCCTAAGTGTGTGTATTCATTATGACCTGTTATTTCTTCTTCTTCTTCTTCTTCTTCTTCTTCTTCTTCTTCTTCTTCTTCTTCTTCTTCTTCTTCTTCTTCTTCTTCTTCTTCCCTGTGAGTGACACTTTAGTTAGTTTTTCTTTCTTTCTTTCTATCTTTCTATCTTTCTTCTTCTTGCCGTCCCTAAGTGTGTGTATTTATTTTGACCAGTTCTTCCTCTTCTTCTTCCCTGTGAGTGACACTTTAGTTTTTCTTTCTTTCTTTCTATCTTTCTTTCTTTCTTTCTTTCTTTCTTCTTCTTTTTGCCTTCCCTAAGTGTGTGTATTTATTTTGACCAGTTCTTCTTCTTCTTCTTCTTCTTCTTCTTCTTCTTCTTCTTCTTCTTCTTCTTCTTCTTCTTCTTCTTCTTCTTCTTCACATTGAATCTTCGTTATTTTTCGCTGGACTAATCTTCTTTTCCTTTCTTTTCTTTTCTTTTCCTATTTTCCGCTCACTAACGACATTTACTTCCTGCTAAACGCGCGAAAAAATATTGTTTGTTTATCATTAGTCGACGACTGTGAAAAATGCCAATTAGAATATATTTGCTCACCAAAACTTTTCTTCTTTTAGCTCCCATCTCTTTCCCACCCACCGAGAAACTGCCAATGTCTTCAGCATTCTTCTCTACCAAAACAACTCCTTCATTTGTCTGCAAAATGTGTACGTCTATCTTTTGCTGATGAAGAAAAAATGACAGATCCAAGCCAAGGGTCTGTGGAACCTGTGTATTTGTTCTCTAGCACAACAACCGATATCAGCAAAGTCTTTTATATCTGTTTTTTCCACGACTGAGCCATTGGTGAAGACATCGATATCAAATTTGTTTCTGTTGAATGCATTTGTTTGAACTCATTTAGAGAAAACCAAAGAAATTGTGCCACAAACTCTGAGTGTTTCTTCGTATGAGTCAACGGGGAGCTCTATATAAACAAAACAGAGATTTCATTCCCTCCCCTTAGAGATCTATTTGAAGGATTTTTCCCCCTTACATTATGGAGTTAATGTCCATTTGCTTTTCAGAAGTCAAAAATCTGTTCCCGAGAGGACACACTTCTCGACCCCCAACGAGACTAAAACAAAGAATTTTTCCAGCCCAGAAGTAGCTTAAATTAGGTTTGGTAGGTTGATTGCGGTATTTCTGTGTTAAATGAGTTAGCATCGCAAAGCAATTCACCTGTATAAAAAGTCTGATGTTCTATAACTGCTTTCCTAACGAAACATTGTATCAGATTAAACTTATACAAAATACTCTTCTTCCAGGGCAATAAGTTGATAGATAGTGTTATAGTACTTACCCTATTTACCCAACCTCTCCGCTCAGGCATGATATGACACAAGGTCAATTTTTAAGCGGAGTTTAACAGATTTGAATTCAGAGTTTTCCTTCTCCTAGACTAGCTGCCTCAACAAAGCTGAAGAAGCCAGTCTGTCCTACTATTTACCCATAGCTGGAGTGAGAATAATTGGATTCATACGTTTCCCAAGGGTATTAGTGCTATGTGAAATGCAATCAGCCTTGTCTAGGTTTTGAACTCGTGTCGCCGTGTGCATTTCCTACGACGATAACCATTACACCACGGGCATCTCCATGTTATGGTACTTACATTACGGATTGGGCATCTCAGGTGGTGTAATGGTTAGCAAGCTAGACTAGTAAACCTACGCGAGTGAGTTCAAGTCTCATTGGGTGCCCCATTCATTTGGCCTTGTGCCACATCGAAGCAAAGAGCTACGTTAATTACTACTTACTTTATGGATTATAATGAACTCTTCCTGTTACTATGAATGTTAAAATGAACTCTTCCTGTTACTATGAATACCGGGAGAATATTGATCTCGGTGTAAAGTTAACACCAACCTGGGCACCTCTGGTGGTGTAACAGTTAGCAAACTTAGAATAGCAAACCTACACGAGTGAGTTCGAGTTTCATTGGGTGCCCCATTCATTCGGCCTTGTACCTCATCGAAGCAGACAGCTTCTTTTATCTATGCTGTATTTATACTTTCATTCAATATACTTGTTTCATGTAATCCCGAGTTCGTGTCTTTCTTCTGGGCCTTTTACTGGTCCACAACAGATAGATTGATTTTAACGGCATGTCAACTCGTCTAGGGTTATTTTATTCCTAGAGTTTAGGGAATCGTGTTCATTGTCTGCTTATATTTATAGTATTTGTATAGTTTATTAAGATTTTTTTTTCTTTTTGTACATGATTATCTGTTATCAGCAAGTTATATTTTCATGCTAATAATTTTTACACAGTTTTCTTGGTTCAATTAACTAATAAAGATAATCCCTGGAGAATAATTGATACGTCCCCAACAGGTACTACCTCCTCGGGTCAATGTGCACGAGGGATTGAATAATAACTTGAAGTTCCCTTTTTGATATCTGTCAATATAGCAGCGGAAATGGTACACTAAGAACTAGAATAACAGGAAATCCACCGGTTATCGAAAGTAAACAAGACGCAGGTGTTCTCGGCGAAAATGCCTTGTCAACTGCATAAGTGGCATACTAGAAGAAGGCGTGTCCACGTGTAATCTTTAGACGGAAGGCTGAAGTGGGTGAGAGCAAGTGGGCATCCGGGATGTTATATAACCAGAAACCAGAAAAAGGAAGAAATGTTTCACCGAAGATTCGTACCTAGTAACCTGTGCTTGCAGCTCAGCCTTCTTCGACTCCCACGCGCTCTACCAATACGTAGATTTTGGGTAATAAAAGGAAAAGAAAAAAAACAGTTTATATTTTTACATATTGGCGTTGTTGTCTTTCTCTGCTATATAATTAGAATAATAACAATGAAAAGGGTACCGAACACTCGCCAGCCCTCCAGAATTAGAATCTAATCATGAATGCAATTTCGTGTCATACAATGGATACTCCTTTTTTGTGAGAGGTCTTTCCCCTCTGTAGATGATAGTCAGCTTAATCCAAGCCTCGCCGATGGGGTAAGGTCTGTATCCGGATCTAGCACAAAATGCATTGTCTTACGAGACCAACTAATTCCATCCAAACGCTATGTTTAACAGCGAAGAATCCATATGTTCAACTTTTAATGAAATGTGATTTAGATTAGATTTAGATCGGATTCTTTTCATGTGAGGAAAAGTCATTCGTTTTAAATATAAAGTTCATTCAATAGATTAGAGGTATTGTTTTTGAAAAAGCGAAATATATATATATATATATATATATATATATATATATTCCGAACTTTTTTCCATAAACGTAAACCCTGCATAGTTTGGAATTAGTTTATAGCGAAATTTATTTTAATCCCCCAAAAATGTTTTTTGGAGGCTATTCAAAATGGCAGCAAATCAGAATACTCCATGTTAGAACAGAGGTCTGTCATCAAAATTTTAGCGTTTGAGACGAGCAAACCATGTGAAATTTACTAAATGATGTGTGATATACGCAGAGAAGTAAAAAATCTTTACAAATGGTCTAAATCGGGGGTCCGCAAATCCCAGCCCACGGGTCACACCCGGCCCTTAAGAGATTTTTGTCTTGCCCACCATCGTACACTGGATTGACATTACATTACATTACATCACATTTGACTAACAGTGCGATGATACGTTGAAATCGAAATTTCAGTTCAAATCCGCTGCTGATTTCTACAAAAAATATATATTACCAAGCGGAAAATATTCAAACATCTTGACTAATACAAAATTGATGATATCATTACTTCGAAATACATATGCTAGTGAAACCTTTTTTTTCAAAATGAAATCTACTGAAAGTCATTTAAGAAGAAAGTTGTGTGACGACAACCTGGATGATGTTTTTCTCCTGTTATCAATAAATATTTCAACTGACTTGGAGAAGTTATCGTATAATAAGCCAAAAAATAAGTGTCTCATTAAGTCATTTACCATTTATTAACGTATTTCGTTTGTTGCAAAGAATTGGCTTTTTTTTGTGATTGTAAAAATAGATGTTTTTTTTTCTTTTATTCCTGTTGTACAATAAGGAATTTGCTTTTTTTTTGTTGTTGAATGCGTTTTTTTTTTCTTTTCTTTCTTTTTCTTTTCTTTTCTTTTTCTTTTTTTTTTCTGATATTTCTGCAGTAAAATATGAAGCCTTGTTAAAATAAAATTATACCAAATTCCTTGTTTTGCTTAAAACCTCCATAAAATTTATTTACGAGATTAAATAAAATGACCCTCCTCCTTGACACTGCATAGCTGTTGGGCCCTCTCTCTCTAAAAAATTACCAACAACGTTTTGACGACGTAATAAGTGAATTCAAACTCAAGACACCCCAATAAGGTAACTGTCTCGCTATTACCTTTGGGAAAGACATGAACCCCGCTTATCTCTCCAACTATCTTTTGAATATTATCCCTTTTGTCTTTTTTACAAGGATAACTTTGGCATTAAAAAACCTACGTAGGTTGGCATGCCATTTAACTAAGAAAATAAATGAAACAGTTAAAACAAGTAAACATTTAGCTGACCTCCACCGTTTGTCTTATCTAATAGATGTTTTTTTTTTCTTTTATTCCTGTGGTAAAATAAGGAATTTGCTTTTGTTGTTGTTGGATGTGTTTTTTCTTTCTTTTTTTTTTCTATTTCTGCAGTAAAACATGGAGCCTTGTTAAAATAAAATTATATCAAATTCCTTGTTTTACTTAAAACCTCCAGAAAATTTATATACATCTTTAGTAAAATAACCCTCCTCTATGACACGACATTTTGGTCCTCTCTCACCAAAATGTTGCCGACTCCTTTAGGTTTATCATTCAAAGCTATGGAGCAGAATCAAAAAGACTCTCCTGTAAAGAAAAAGTTATAGACGCAGCGACCAGTAAGGAAGGTCATGCTGAGTGTCTCTTGAGACGGGAAAGGACGCATCACAACTTATTTCCTTTGAAAAGGTGCAATTGTAACCAATACTTTCTTGTCAATTCTTTTGACAATATTTCACCTTATTAATTGAATGACCCTTATAATTTCTGATGCTTTGTTTTGGTTAAAATGAAAATTGTTCCCATGAGTCACTGTTGTAATAATCATCAGTGCTGTTGAAAGAAATAGAAAATTTTCGCGTCCTTTGACATGCCATGTCCTTTTGGAAAGAAAACTAAAAACTAATTTTATGCTTTCTAGTTTTGCTTAAGATATTATATCTAAACACATCCAAATTAGCGCGACATAAGTGTTAGATACAATAGAAGTGATAGAAGTATGTATGCAAGAAAACATAAAAGTTTATCTCTACAATCTAGTGTTAAGGAATGGCAAGATGCCCCCAGCTGTTGACAGCATATATATATATATATATATATATATATATATATATATATATATATATATATATATATGTGTGTGTGTGTGTGTGTGTGTGTGTGTCTGTGTGTGTGTGTAAGAGAGAGAAAAAGTTAAAGAGTGTGCAGAGGTGGGATGACTACTTATTTTCTGTCGTGAAACTGAAAATAAAATAGATAATGTATATATGTGCATATGTTATTTATGTGTGTGTTTGAGTGTGTGGGTGGCGAGAGAGCTTATTTTCTGTCGTAAAAATGAAAATAAAATAAATAAAATGAATCAGCAATGCTACAAAAAGAATTTCAACCTATCTATCTATTTATCGATAGAGTATATATAGGCATGCACATTTGACAGCAGCAGCAACCACTGAAATTTTGGGTGCACTGATGAACAAAGACTTTTCCGAATTTTATCTATAATGACCTTGATTGTGCTTACCTCTGTCAGAACTTACCAGCAAACCCCATTTTTCCATTATCTGACTGACTTCTTTCAACGACGCTTGTTATTGTATACCGTAATACAACTACAAATATCAGCAGAAACATAATCAAACATATTCTACGAATACAATAAACGAACGAACACACTTCTTTATAAAAATATACCTCTCTCACTTTATTCTCGAAAGGGCGATGTTTCTTGTGTGTGAGAGGTGAGTTGGAGACAAGAAGGACTGTTATTTTGACCCAAGTTCTTTTTCGACCATAACAGCACTTCTTTCTCATCTTGGCAGGGTTGCTCAACCGTGGGTCACTGAGGGTCCAAAGCCCTCTGTCTGCCGCCGGCTCTCACTTCGGCATCTTGTCCCCAACTAACTCGAACCGCCCCGGGCACTTGGTTATATTATTGTCTTAATTGAATTGTTTGAATTAGAACTGTTTGACTAAACTTAATAGTTTGAAATAGAAATGTTTTTGACAATTAAACTCTACTTACATTTAAACTGCGTGCTAATGCTAAACTGAATTGGTTGAAATGGAACTGTTTTTGACATTGAAACTCTACTCGCACTAAACTGAATTGTTTAATATAGAATTGTTTTGACATTTAACTGTGTGTAAACAAAATCTATACTTATACTTGGCTGAATTAGAACTGTTTGAATGAAGTGAATAGCTTAAAATAGAAATATTTTTGACAATTAAACAGTCCTTACATTTAAACTTCGTGCTTATGCTAAACTGAATAGCTTGAAATAGAAAAGGTTTTGACAATTAAACTGTGTATTCATGTTAAACTGTATTTTTCGAAATAGAACTATTTGCATAAGAATAGATTTGCCGTTAAATAACCTACAAAGGTTGACATGCCATAAAACCAACCAACCAACCAACCAAAAAAGAAATTATCAGTAGCAGAGAAGATAAACAATAGATGAAAACCGGTTTCAAGATGTGAATAGAGAATATCTGTCGACTAAAATAAGAGAAAAATATTTGGGTATATATATATATATATATTTCCACAGACACACTGTTTCGTTGCATCACAGTTCTTCAATGTGGTGAGACACACAAGATGCTTCCAGCTAGGATCGAAGCCCGGCTAACTTTTATATCAGTCAGATATCTTACTCCAAAACTATCGTAACTCTCTATGTAAGCGAAGGAATTTTACGTATATATTTATTTACATATACGCTTACCAGCAACCGGAGTGCTCAATTTATGAAAAGAGCTTTGCATTTACACGTATGTGGTTGCCGGTAATTCTCCACTCGAGTGTTCAATCCTATTTGTCGGAATAATTTTCTTTCGTAGTTTTGGAATATCCTGTTTTGTTTGTTTTACTTGACCCACCACAGTATCTTTTGATTCTGTCTTCTTTAGTCAGAATCTTTTGGTTCATCTCTTCGAGTTGCATTCTCATATTTGTCTACTGTTTTGTTTTGGTTTTTTCATCCCAAAATATCATGCTTTTCCGTCCTTAGTACTTTCGCTTCTTATCGCACCTGCAGAAATTAGCTCGTTTAGTTCAATGATGTTGCCTGTTGGGATATTTGTTGAGACGAGGATCATTAAATAAGTTTCCAGGCTTTTTTTTGTATGGGCACTTTTATTGATAGTACGCACATGAAACTCGAGTCTCCTTCGAAGTAATCTCCCCTGGCTGCAATGAAATTGTTGTACCGTTCCAGCAACTTCTGAAACGTCCCATGAAAGTCCTCTTGTGTGAGAGTGTCAATGACCTTCGTCACAGCCTCTTTCATCTCCTCAATTGTCTCATAACAATGGTCAAAGAGTCTGTGACAAGGATGGAGTTGTGGACTGGAGCATTGTCCTGCTGGAAATGCGACTGACCCGCTTTGAAGAGTGCTGGCCTAAACTCCCTTAAAACCTCAACATAGTAACCCTAACCCTAACCCTTTGGACAATTAACTCTGGTTTATTGACTTCTTTATCTCCTTCCACACCTCTCATCATACCTCTGCTACTCGATTCATGCAAGATGGTCGAAAAGCAGTCTGAAGCATTCCATACGTTTATGTGGCATTTTTTCCAAATTTAAAACACAATTTTATTTCATACCGTTCTCCCTCACGTCCAGATAGCATTTTTGAAATTCACCAACTGTGACAATCAGGCTTTAGTAGGGTGTATCTTAATTGCCGCTGTAGCTGTTCCTTTGAACCTGAAAGCATAAAAATTGGTCAGTCATCGCATAGGATGTATCGCAATAACATTTTGAATTTTCAAGAGTCTACAACAATTTTAAATGGCCATACGAAACTTTTACCTTTTCAGTTTCGGTGTTAACGTTTTCTACTCCTTTTTTTTTTGAGGGATGGAAAGGATATCTTTTCAGCCCTTTTTTTTTCAATTAATTCTCAGTTTTATTTTGTCTTCTTGTGTTAATATTAGTTTTGTGGGGGTCTTTGCCATTTCGATTGTCAGTATTTTCTCTTTTAATTCGGTTAGGGGTCACTTTCTTTACAACTGACGAAGAAAAGAAGCAGAAGATACCCCGCAACAACAATTACCGACGCCGACTACGCCGATGACATAGCGATACTGGCAAATACACCTGACCAAGCCGAAACTCTTCTGCATAGTTTGGAACGAGCAGCAGCAAGCATAGGCCTCTATGTTAATGCACACAAAACGGAATATATGTGCTATAACCAAACGGGGGACATCTCCACTCTAGAAGGAACCCCACTTAAACTAGTAGACAAATTCACGTACCTAGGAAGCAGCGTCGAATCAACCGAAAAGGACATCGAAACAAGGTTAACGAAAGCATGGACAGCTATCAATAGGCTATCGATTATATGGAAATCAGACCTAACCGATAAAATGAAACGCAGTTTCTTCCAGGCAGCGGTCACATCGATACTGCTATATGGATGCACTACATGGACGCTAACAAGACGGTTGGAGAAGAAGCTAGATGGCAATTACACAAGAATGCTGCGTGCAATCCTGAACAAGTCCTGGCAGCAACACCCCACAAGACACCAACTGTACGGCCACCTGCCCCCTATCACGAAAACTATACAAGTTAGACGAACCAGACATGCAGGACACTGCTAGAGAAGCAGAGATGAACTCATAAGAGATGTACTCTTATGGATCCCCACACATGGCCGCGCAAAAGCAGGACGACCAGCTCGAACGTACGTTCAGCAGCTATGTGAGGATACGGGATGTTGTCCTGAAGACCTACCTAGGGCGATGAACGATAGGGAGGAGTGGCGAGAGAGGGTCAGGGATATCCGTGCTACCAGCGCGATGATGATGATGATGATTTAGTGTTTCGATTTAGGTTTCGGGCTCTTGTTCATATTCTTCGCTGTTTATTTGTCCACGGATTCCTTGTATATCTAAGTCAGACAACCAACTTTTCTTTAATAACCCTCAAGCTCGATCAGCAAGTCTTTTGCTTGTTGCATTAAATCTAATGGATTTAGTTGATATTTCTATTATTATCTTTCTCTACCCTCTTTGTATAATATTGTTCTTTGAATAAAAGTGAAGTATATTTTCTAGTCTATTTTTTCCGTTGGTTTCTGTCTGTTGAGTAGTTGCTTTGAGCGTTATTGGTCTACCAGGAATTAAAACAGCTAACTTTCACGGGATGCCGATCAGGTCCTCCATGTTGGCTATCAAGGGATCACCTGCCGATCATGTCAGATCTGTCAACTGAGTCCCACGATCATTTGGATTTGGATTTTGGATTAGCAATTAACATGGGTTGAATAATCTGTCTATATCAGAACCAATGGTTGATACTTATCTGTGCTCCTGTCACAGATGTAAACGGTCATTTTTTATTGGAAGATATTCCAGCAGTTTACAAAAAAGTAATAAAAAAGACGATGCGTACACCTTTAAAATAAATGACTTTTGATTAATTTAAAGTGCTCAAGACCATTTATTCTTTATTTATTTTAACTTGGGAAGCGATTTTTTTCTTTTGGGATGACAATCCTTATTGATTTGATTTTTTTTTTTTTTCATTTTCCCACTCCTTTTCAATTTTTTAAATTTTTGGTCGGAGAAATCTAAAATCAAATGAAGTTAAAACCCTTCAAACTTTATTCATATTCATTTGATAATAAGAACTGAGAAAAAAATGAACAAATTAATGATAATTCCGCTCAAAGCTATTCGAACTGAGGATTTCCGCGTTTTCTGTCTTTTTCGCGTCAATACATAGAATAATTCCTTTTATTTTTATCATTAAGGGTTTTCGGACTATTGTCTTCATCTTTATTGTTATTTCCACAACGTTTCGGCCGATATGTCATCCGGCCTTCAACGATACGAAACGTGGTGGAAATAACCATAAAGATGAAGTCAATAGTCCGAAAACATCTTAATGATAAAAATCAACAAGTTTCGTCTCAGAAATTTAGATAACTAATTCATTTTATTTATATCTATGGTCAGACTGGGACAATTCCGTTACCATACTTTTAAGTTGACGGATAATTAATTTTGTTCTTTTAGGATGACATTCCCAAATCTTTTGAAAAAAAATGTTTTTTCTTGTTTTTTTTTTTTTTATTTTTTCCTTCTCCAATCCCTTTTGAATTTTTAGTCGTTGGATATTAAATTCATTTGAAGATTTCAACATTCAAATTTTACACACATTTTATTATAATTATTTACTCTTTCAGAGTTTTTACACCAGCGTTAGCTGATGGTTTTTCACTGGGGCCTAAGTGATAACAGGTCTTTTCAAATCCCTAGGTCTCTTCTCAGTATTCTAGCTGATCTCAACAATGCTGTAGTTTGAATGGTCTCTACTTGCCCTCTTATTTCCAAGTGCTCTTTTCCCAGTATCAATCCTTTGGTGACTGTACTGAGTGTACTAATTACAATAGGTATCACCGTCACTATCATATTCCATAGTTTTTTTCAGTTCTCTAGCAAGGTCTAGATACTTATCTCTCTTTTCGCTTTCCTTCAGTTTTACCCAATGGTCAAACGGAACGGCAAAGTCAACTATTCGTCTGGTTCTCTTTTTCTTTTCTTTTTGTAGACTATCACTATGTCTGGTCGTCTGGCCGAGATTACGTGATTCGCTTTCATTTCACAACCCCAAAGAAATTTTTGCGTCTCATTCTCTTGGATGGGTTCTGGGTTGTGTATATCCCATTTCTCCATGGGGTCAAATTTAAATTTCTTGCACAATTCTCAGTGGATCACTTTCACCACCTAGTCGTGTCTAGTCTAATAGACTGTTTGCACAAACTTGCTGCATTTGCTTATTATGTGATTGATCGTTTATTATTATTATTTACTCATTAGAGTTTTTCACATCTGCGTTAGCTGATGATCTTTTACTGGAGTTTGAGTGACAGCAAGTCTCCTCGTGTCTCCAGGACTCTTCTCAGTATTCTGGCCGTTCTCAATAAAGTAGTAGTTTGGATGGTCTCCACTCGTTTGCGAACTCCCAAGTCCTCCAGTCACTTTAGTAATCCGTTTGTTACTGTTCCAAACGCACTAATTACAATTGGTATAATTGTCACCAGCATGTTCCATAGCTTTTTCAATTACCTACCCGTGTATTCGATCCAGTGGTAGATATTATAGTATACACTGCTGATGAGACCTGATAAGGTCAAAGTAGCTGTCCAGTGTTTCCCTATGTCGTGCGTAAGTGTTCGCCGGATTTTCTGGCCATGGTAATTCAATTCACAATATGATTCCTCTACTATAAAAAGAAAAAAAAACATACATCTATATCCTAGCCGTTGAGGTCATAATAAATTACGCGGATGCGTATTTCTAATCCTCTCGGGAAGACGTGACCCAGGAGGTGACCGTGTCCTCTGTATAGAGTACGGATGTAACTTTCAAGACACATTAAAGTTAATTGGCCGCGCAATTACTATAACTGGTTAATTTGGCGTCACCTGTGTGCGATATGAACTGTTGGCTCAGTTGTAGAGTTTCGGCTCTGCAGTCTGTGGTCGCTGATTCGATCTCCGGTAGTGATCACAGTATACGCTGATGTTGAAACGTTATAAGTTCGAAGCGGCTGTCTTGTGTCTCCGTATGTCGTGCGTAAGTGTTCGTCGGATTTTCTGGTCATGGTAATTCAATTCAGAATTTTCAAATCTGTAACAAAAAAAAAAAAAAAAAAAGAACACAACATTATTATTTGTAGTTGAGTTATAAGCAATCACATCCTGTGTATATTGAGACCCCAAAGACTTATCTCTCTTTTTGTTTTTTCTATTTTTAATTAGTAGTTTGTCCACAGTTCGGCATTTTGTCTTTTTTGTTAATTATTATAATCATTAATATCTATATTAGGAGTAATAATTATTCAAAACTGTATATCAATGAATTAATATTGAGAATAGTTACCAAAAACTATTATTGTTTAATAGTGTTTATTATTATTACTGTCTGAAAACCATATATATATATATAATTACTTGATCAAAAGAAGACTCACTTCAACATTAAATAATCCAGTAGGGGTTGATGTGCTGTAAAACTAAGTAGCCAGTTATTCTCCCACCAGCTACGGAAGCACCGTCGACTGAAACTGTGGAAAACGCTGACTGTATCTCTGAAGAGGGCTCAGACCCTCAACTAACAACGAGTGTCCAGGATATGACACTAAACAACATCTGGTGGAGAGGCTTCTGTCCCGGAGCATTGGAGAATATGGAGTACCGTTTTATTGGCATTTCTCAAAATTCCACGCTGACCTGGAGTGTTAGTACCTTCTTGCTTTCCACCTATGGCTCAAATAGAACTCTTTAACCATTTAACTCTGTGTAACCAAATGACTAAATCGAATTATTCGCGTTGGATACGAATTCTTGAATCTTTTTAACTGTGTACAAACAAATAATCAATTTAGAATAGAATTATTACAGTTAAACAGTATGACTTGAAACTATTTAACTATATGCAAACAAATAAGCTCCAACTTCTTTAAAATGTCCCCTACCAACTCTTCGTTTAGAAATCATATAATCAATATATATATATATATATACATTGTCATCCACAGACAGACTATTTCGTTGTATCACATCTCTTCAGTGTGGCTAGACACGCAGGACGCTTGATGCTGGGATCGAAACCCGCCCAACTGTGCGTTAGACTTAGTATCAGACCGCTCAACCAACAAGCGTACCACGTCAGCTAGGGAATTATAAGTTTGCGAGCGGCAGCCGAAAATTCCTTCACCAGAGTGCTCATCCCGTAGTCTCTAATGTAGAAGAATGTGACGATACTAACTCGTATGGTTTGAACACGGATCTCCAGCCAACAAACACAGCTGTTGAAAGGGATTGTGCCACTGGGTCACTTGGCTAAAAATAGTGGATGTATAAATTAGTCAGACAGAAGTTTGGAGTATGTGAAGAGAGAAATATGAAGTGTAGCATTACAAGTTAGTATTCGAAGTATTGCGTTAGCGTTCGGTATTAAACGAGAGGAAAGAGATTATAAAGTATCGTCCAAAATTACCCCCAAGTGGAACATTTCAAAAGCATCAAATACGCTACCAGGTTTGATATACCTTAAAAATCAACCAACCCACTATCCATCCATCTATCAATATACGGTAGACTGGCTTCTTCAAATTCGGTATGGCAACCAGTCTTAGAGAAGGAAAACTCTGCATTTAATCCCGTTAAACTCTGCTTAAAAACTGCTTGTCGGATCCACCTTAAAAAGAGGGGTTGGGTAAATACTACATAAAGTAAATAAAGTTAGCGACTGTAGCCGAGGGCGACCAGAAGGCTCCCTTTTCAATACCGAGGTGTAGGGGAGGGCACCACTCCTTTCTTGGATTGCTCCACTTTATCCTTGATACATACCTTGTATTGTTGAGTGTTAAGCAAGAAGATATCAAGTACCATTTTTAAAGTCATTAGTATGACGCGACCTGGGATTGAAACCAGGTCTCCCGGACTATTGGTGAACACTCTACCCACTAGACCAATCATACACTTTACTCTATTACATTGTATTGCTCTGCATTTTTAAATGAAATTTACATCTTTTTTTGTCAGCACGAAGCCGTTTTCTGATTTTATCGATCGATGTTCTAAGCACGTAGTCTAGATAGATGATAAAGAGGTATGGGGCTAGTGTGTCCCCTCAAAAACAATTACCGACGACGACTACGCCGATGACATAGCGATACTGGCAAATATGCCCAACCAAGCCGAAACACTACTGCATAGTTTGGAACGAGCCGCCGCAGGCACTGGCCTCCATGACAATGTACACAAAACTGAATACATGTGCTTTAATCAAACAGGCGACATTTCCACAGTAGACGTAACCTCTCTGAAACTGGTTGACAAATTCACCAACCTAAGAAACAGTGTCTCATCAACCGAAAAAGACATCGACATGCGGCTAACGAAGGCATGGACGGCTATCGATGAGCTATCGATCATATGGAAATCAAACCCGACCGATAAAATGAAACGCAGTTTCTTCCAGGCAGCGGTCGTGTCGATACTGCTGTATGGACGCACTACTTGGACGCTAACTAAACGGCTGGAGAAGAAGCTAGACGTTAATTATACAAGAATGTTGAGAGCAATATTGAATACGTCCTGGTGGCAACACCCTCAAAACACCAACTATACGGACACCATCCTCCCATCACGAAAACTATCTATGTTAGACGAACCAGACATGCAGGACACTGCTGAAAAAGCAGGGACGAGCTTATAAGTGATGTACTCCTATGGACCCCCACATATGGCCGAGCAAAAGCAGCACGACCAGCTAGAACATACATACAGCAGCTATGTGAGGATACGGGATGTAGCCCTGAAGACCTGCCAGAGTCGATGAACGATAGGGAGAAGTGGCGAGAGAGGGTCGGGGATATCCGTGCTTTTAATTTCTGTTCTGTTTCATTTGAAATTGTTAATTCTTCTTAGAAACAAGTATAAAGAAATATTTTTAAATGTCTTATAATTTCGGTTATATCATTATTCACTGGAGAATTCTTCCGAACCTCCAAAACAGCAAGAGCTTAAAATTTTATCAGCTTTTTTAATCTATGATCGACAGTGTGTCTTCCAGATAAAAAGGAAGAAATTATAAATAATTTAAATAAAATAAATGTAAGTAAAATAAGAAACAACAAGCAAGATAGACAAATCTGATAAATGACTTTTAAAACTTATATCTTAAGAGAAAATACGGTGAAATATACATACGTCTTGGGAAATCGCAATTAAGTTTATAAAGGATCTTACATAGCGACGTCTTCGTTTTAGAATTATTACATGATTATTTGAAATGCTCATATTTACAATTTTTTCGAAGATGCTTAAGATAATTCCATTCTAAAAAGAACCCAATCGGCTGGTGCTGTAGAATACACCGACTGAATCTCTGTAGAATTGTAAAACTCCCTCCAGTGTGTATCATGGATATGACACATAACCAGCTGATGGTCCTATTTACCCAACCCCTCCGCTCGTGCAGGATATGACACATGGTCAATTTTTAAGCGGAGTTTAACAGGTTTGAATTCAGAGTTTTCCTTCTCACCAAGGCAGAAGAACCTAGTCTGTCCTACTATTTACCCATAGCTGGAGGGAGAATAATTGGATTCATACCTTTCCCAAGGGTATTAGTGCTATGTGAAATGCAATCAGTCTCGTTCAGGATGTGAACTCGTGTCACCGTGTTCATTTCCTACGACGATAACAATTACACCACGGGTACCTCCCATAACCAGCTGATGGTAGGGCTCCAGCCATGGAGCTTTAGGAAACGGTAAGTACACTATCTTTGCGATTACTCCCTGCTCCACTCTAACCCGGAGGGGAAGTACCTGTTAGGATCCCATTCATGGGTTAAGTAGAACTGTTTAACTATTAAACTACGGGCAAATAAATGACATAAATTGAATTGTTTGTGCTACAAAGCAATACTTGAAATTATTTTACAGTTTACAAAACGAATGGTTTTAGATGGCAATACTTGAAGCCATCGAAGTTTGTGCAAATAAATGATTAATTCTAAACGAAATTATTCGTTTTAAAGGGAATACCTGAAACAGTTCAAGTGTGTGCAAAAATCCAATAAGTATTATTACATAGCAAAACTTGGAATAATTTTCCTGAGTGCAAGTGAATGAATAGTGTTGAATCGAATTATTAGGGGTAATAGCAATATTTGTAACCACTTCACTTAGCGCAAAAGAATGATTAATATTAAATAGAATTATTAATGTTGTTAGATAGCAATAACTGAAACCATTTAACTGAGTGCACACAGTAGTAATACGTCAGTTCATTTTTCAAAGCTCCATTTTTCATTTCTCCAAATTCATTTTTCAAATCTCCATTTTTCATTTCTCCAAATTCATTTTTCAAAACTCCATTTTTCATAGCTCCAAATTCATTTTTCAAAACTCCATTTTTCACTTCTCCAAATTCATTTTTCAAAACTCCATTTTTCACTTCTCCAAATTCATTTTTCAAAACTCCATTTTTCATAGCTCCAAATTCATTTTTCAAAACTTCATTTTTCATAGCTCCAAATTCATTTTTCAAAACTCCATTTTTCACTTCTCCAAATTCATTTTTCAAAACTCCATTTTTCATAGCTCCAAATTCATTTTTCAAAACTCCATTTTTCACTTCTCCAAATTCATTTTTCAAAACTCCATTTTTCATAGCTCCAAATTCATTTTTCAAAACTCCATTTTTCACTTCTCCAAATTCATTTTTCAAAACTCCATTTTTCATAGCTCCAAATTCATTTTTCAAAACTCCATTTTTCATAGCTCCAAGTTCATTTTTCAAAACTCCATTTTCATAGCTCGAAATTTATTTTTCAAGGCTCCATTTTTCATAGCTCCAAATTCATTTTTCTAAACTCTATTTTTCATAGCTCCAAATTCATTATCTCTGAAGAGGGCTCAAACCGTTATCCAACAAGGAGTGTCCAGGATATGACACTAAACAACATCTGGTGGAGAGGTTTCTGTCCTGGAGCATTGAGGAATAAGGAGTACTCTTTTGTTGGTATTTCTCACAAGTCCACGCTGACCTGGAGTGCTAGTACCTTCTTGGGTCCCACCTATGGGGCAAATAGAACTCTTTAACCATTTAACACCGTGTAACCAAACGAATAAATCGATTTATTCGTGTTAGATACGAATTCTTGAAACTTTTTGACTGTGCGCAAAGAAATAATCAATTTGGAATAGAATAATTGAGGCTGTAGAATGCACCGACTGTTTCTCTGCAGAGGGGTACCACACACCACAACGAATGTCCAAGATATGACACTAAGAAATCTGAGGTTCGACTAATACTGGAACTTTGGGGAAAGCTTAGCCCCCACCTTCATTGCGATCGCTCCCAGGTCTACTCTGGCCAAGAGTGGTAGCACTTGATAGAGTCCTATCTATAGGTCAAATAGAACTAAACAGTGTACTCATGCTAAACAGAATTGTTTGAAATAGAACTGTTTTCGACATTTACACTACGTACTTATGTTAAGATGAATTGTGTGAAAAAGAACTGTTTTGTATGCTAAACTGAATTGATTGAAATAGAACTGATATGACATTTAACTAAGTAAAAACAAAAAAGCTATGCTCATAATAAACTGAATTGTTAGAAATATAATTGTTTATATACATAAAAATGGATTTGGCATTAAATAACCGACAATGGTTGATATGCCATAAAACCCAATCAAACCAAATACTATATATTTAATATATATGTATAAAGAGGATTGGCATTAAATAACCTACAATGGTTGTTATGCCATAAAAGCCAACCAAACCAAATTCTGTATATTTGATATATATTTATAAAGAGGATTTGGCATTAAATAACCTACAATGGTTGTTATGCCATAAGACTAAACGAAACGAAACCAAACCAAAACTAATTCATTTGAAAATAGGCTTACGTACTAAATATTCAAATAGAAATCATATATGAATAATCATTTAACCCGTAAGTAAACAAATGGCGGATATTGAATTAAATTTCAAGTGTTACATGACAATACTTGAATACATTTAACTGAGTGCAAACAAATGAGTTCAGACTCGTTTAAAATGTTATCAAGAAATCATTTGTTTTCCAATCATATTGTATATTCCTCATAGCTATCGGTTGAATAGCACCACTGCTTTTCACCTAGATGGCGGGGGCTTTGGTATTAAATAAACTTAGATGGTTGATATGCCATTAAACAGAGAAACCAAACCAAACAAACCAATCATATATATATATATATATATATATATATATATATTGTCATCCACAGACAGACTGTTTCGTTGTATCACGACTCTTCAGTGTGGCTAGACACGTAGGACGCTTGAAGCTGGGATCGAAACCAGTCCAAGTTTAAGTTAGACTTAGTATCAGACCGCACGGCCAATAAGCGTAACACGTCAGCTAGGGAATTATAAGGTATTAAGTAGCAGCGTTCATTAATTTTCAGGTAAGTAAAAAAATAGATTGGATAAAATAATTTATGAACCAGTTGATTTCATCTTGCTCAAGATGATTGTCTTTTTTTAAATGCAAATTAAATCTCCAGAAAAGGACCAGTACTTTCCAGGTTTAATGACTCTTTAAAGCTTTCTTCGATAGTAACCGTTTAATTACCATGACTATTCTTGAGAGAGAAGTGATTTCTCGTGGCCTTCTTCGTAGTTTGAATTTGAAACTACTTCTTCTAGTTTCTCCGCTATCATGGTTTGGGAGTCAAATCCTCCCTGTTAGCTTATTCATAGCAAAGCAAGAAATGAAATCATTCTTTTCTCAAGCTTCAGCTCAAATTGAACGCGAAATATTCTTAACCAGAAACTGAGCTCAGCTCACCACTTCAATTTTCTGTGCTGATGACCATCACGCCATCTACTTTCCTTTGATCTAATCACACGAAAAAAATATTTAATCTCACATTTAATATCTGTGGTTTTAAAATGTCAACTCTTTCTGGAATCAAACTTTCACGCTTTTTAATGTCTTTAAATCTATTGCCTATGAGTTAGTATTTTTCTAATAACAAGGAAATTACATGAAGATAAACAATGGATGAGAACTGGTTTCAAGATGTGAATAGAGAATATCTGTCGACTAAAATAGGAGAAAAATATATAGGTATATATATGTAACATACTCATATGCATGCAGAAACATAGTCAACACAATAATGACGAACGAAACACAGTTCTTTAGAAAAATATACCTCTCACACTTTATTCAAAATGGTACGAAAGGGTTACTAAAGGGTTATGTATGAGAGGTGAGTTGGAGACTGAACAAAGACTGCAACGTATAAACCCCCAGCTCTTCTGGCTATAACAGCACTTCTTTCTCGTTCTCCTGGGCTACTCAACCGGGGGCTATGAGGGCCCAGCCTCTGCTGGGACCTGTTTCTCACTCCTCGAACTGCAATAACTGACTCCAAACTCTGATCTCCACCTAACTCGAACTTCCTGTAGCACTGGGTTATATAATTGTTTGACATCCACCTGCTTCAGCGAGTGTCGCATCTGCACTCAACTCAACCTGTCCAGAGTCAAGGTTATCCCCTGATATCTTCGACCAGATGCACCTGTTATTTACACAGGCGCATTTCTTATTTGACAGCTCGGCCGGGTCGGAGGTCAATATGTTACACACACACACACACACACACACACATATATATATATATATATATATATTGTCATCCACAGATATACTGTTTCGTAGTATCACAACTCTTCAATGCGGTTAGACAAACTAGATGCTTCAAGCTGAAATTAAAGCCCTGCCGACTTTTACATCAGTCGGATATCTTACTCTAAAACTATCGTACCTATCTACGTAAGCGAATGAATTATACGTATAAATTTATTTACATATACGCTAATCGGCTACCGGAGTGCTCACTTTATGCGAAGAGCTTTGCATTTCACGTATGTGGTAGCCGGCAATTCTCCATTCGAGTTCTCAACCCCCGGGGGTGGAGCATATGTTTATTTTTATCCACAGACAATTCAGTTTTATCCCAGCTCTTCAATGTAGCTAGACACGCGAGATACTTCAAGCTAGTATCGAAAACAGGCTGACTTTTACATCAGACGGATATTTTACTCCAAAATTATCGTACCTCTCATCTATGGCAACCTGCTCAGCATAATGGCTGTTGAGGCGAGGAGTCACTGTGGCGAAGTGGTTAAGATGCTGGACAGCTTCGTCATAGTTAAGCGAGTTCGAACTCCACTCATACAATGACATTCACTTTCAGACAATTACCCCTGGGAAAAATACGATCCACCTTATCTCGCAAGCTATTGGTTTAAATAAATGCCATTACTGTTCTACACAAATAGATACGGCATTAAATAACCCACAAAGGCTGATATGCCATTAAACAAAGAAATCAAATCAAACCAAAAGGTAATAGAAACGGAAACGGTGACCCGAGTTCAAAACCTGAACGAGGCTGTTTTGTGTTTTGCTTTCTCCCTGGTGCCCTTCAGAGAGGCGTGAATCCAACACTTTCTATCCTTACACCAGCTATCGCTGAATAATTAGCGTGACTGGATTATTTTGTCTTGGTAAGACAACCGGTGTAAGCGAAGGAAATCTCTGAATTCATACTTGCTTTACTTCGTGTAAAGATTGACCTTGCGTCACATCCTGTCAGTTGCATTAAAAAATCAATCATTTTCGCTTGAAGAGGGTTGTAAAAACTGTAACATTGGCAAACCTACTATAAGAATTCCTCCTCTAATTTTTTTTACTATTAAAAGAAATATTTTATTTCCCCCGGATATTGGCATAATGGTTTGAGTGTTCGCCAATGTTCCGGAAGCTCTGGGTTCAATCCCAGGTCAAGTCATACCAAAGACTCAAAAACTGGTACTTGTTGCCTCCTTGCTTAACACTCAGCATTATAAGGTACGGATCAAGGGTAAAGCGGGCTAATCCTGGGAAATGAGTTGCACCCTCCCCAACATATATCGAAAGGGGAGCCTTTGGGTCACCCTCGACTACCGTCACCAACTTTACTTTTTATATCCCCCCATACAAATATATATATATATATATATATGTGTGTTTGTGTGTGTGTGTATGTGTGTGTGTGTGTGTGTGTAGTGTGCCGTAGAAGACATTTAATGTTTTTCATTTCTTTATTATATTTTACAATTTGATCGAAGTAGTTCCCAAGATAATTAAAGGGAAAATTTACCATTTTTATTCAAATGCTGTCCAATTTTTAAAACTTTAAGTGACTTTTGTGACCCCCTTTCCTGATGAGCTGCGCCTTGCTTTTTCAACATAGCCCAGCATGTCTTGTTCGTTTTGCTTTGATGGTTAGTGAGATGAGAGGCCAGTGGCCGTACAGCTGGATGCTATTTCCAGGATTTTTTCTAAGCTGCATGCAGCTTTATTAAGAAGTTCCAATCTAGCTTTTCCCTGAGTGTTTTTATTAAAGTTTAAGTAGTGCAGCTATACAATAGTAATGACACGGCTTCTGTTTAGAAGAAATCCCGTTTTATATTATCAGAGAGATAAGACTTCCATACGGAAGATTACGTGCTGATGGCAGACCATGTCTTTCTATGCTGGCATCGCTTTCTGTAGATGAGATATTTCTACCGATATCCGTGAACTAAGCTTGCTATTTAATATGGAGATTGAACTATCTTTAAAACTTATGGATTCTGTTTCATGTGAGTTCGCCTCTTGCTAGCTGCTCAAGGCTTCGGCTTGAGCAGCTGTGTTCGAGAGAAGGGCTTGTGTAACGTAATGTCCGAGAGATTTCGGTTCATGCCTTTGAGTTTAGCACATGGGTTAGTTAGGTGCAACATTGAGGCAGGTTTGAACGCAGGCCCGCGCGGGCGGACGAAGTTGTCACTCAGAGATGTCACAAAAGTCCGAGACGAAACGGGTGAGGGAGTGCGAGTGGCGTCACGCACCGGAAGCACGCAGAGGTTTGTGGAGAATTGAAAGAAAGTTAGCGAGTTAAAAACTAGACGCCAAACGAGGAGGTTCGACTTTTGGGACTCGCTGAGGCGAGACGAATTTGTGCGCCGTGGGTGCCGCATGAGATAGGGGCCAGAGGAATAAGACAGCATAGCAAGATTGTGTCTCTCCTCCTTATGTCGAAACCTTTAACTCAAAGTTAATAAAAAGGTTTCGTACCTGAACAAGAAGTCGTTACGTGTTTTCTAATTCCGAGATTCCTATGTTCTATGTATATATGTTACCAACATTCCATGTCCATTTCACCCATTTCGCACATGGCCATATTCGTGTATCTAGCGTTAATTGTGAATATGGTACTCTTGTTCTTCTGTGTAATCTGCTTCTGTGATAATTTCTCTGTGATATCGTTTGCTTCTTACTATATATATATATATATATATATATATATAATGCTGCTATGTCTAGTTGTTTCTTCTTTGTTAATAATATAGTTAAATAGTTTGGTATAATTAAAAAAAGCGCTCGCAGTCGATGATAGAGCGTGTGTGGACTTAGGTTAAAATAGTGTAGACACAAAGTCAAGAAAATTATTATAATATAGTCAAATAAAAAAAAAAATATATATATGGCATTTCCCACCATGCCTTACACAACAGGGTTTAAAGGATACCAACCAACCGGGAACCACTTGCTATGTTAATCCCTTAGACAAGAAACTGACTGACACTGAGCGCCGTTGACTCTGTATCTGTGCTACACAAGCAGATAGATAGATAGAAAGATAGATAGATTTCCATATATTTTAGATAGAAATCCATTGAAAATCGAGAAGAAAGGCTTTGTAATTGGTCAGGAATTTCTAGTGACTTTATTTTTAAAAAAAGTATTGAAAATTGAGAAAAAAACGATTCTAATTAGTCAGGAGTTAATTTAAACTTTACTGGCCATCTATTCTTTCATTCTAAACTTCAGGCGTATGCATAGGAGCTTACCTGAAGATCGGATAAGTGGAATTCAGAGTAGTGAGTAAATTTAACTTGTTTTATTGTTTTACAGAGGAAATATAGTCACCCTTTCTCTCTCTCTCGCTTTTTCTCTCTCTCTATCTATCTCTCTCACACTCTCTTTATATATATATATATATATACCGGTCCATTGGCCTAATAGTCAGAGTGTTTGACAAGACCTGGGTTCAATACCATGTCGAGTCATACCAATGACTTAAAAAATGGTACTTGATACTTCCTTGCTTAACACTCAGCATTATAAGCTATTGATCAAGAGTAATGGAACAATTCAGGGCAAGGAGGAGTAGCGCCTTCTCCTACACCTCGGTGTTGCGGCTACTGAAAAGAGAGCTTTCGCGTCACTCTCGACTTAGGTGGGCCAACTACGATATATATATATATATATACAGGTAGTTTACGAGCATGTCTATGTCTTTACGTGGGTATCTATGTACCAATAGATAAACACTGAGCAACGGAAGAGTTTTCTTTTTAACTTTTGAGTCGATTTTATAAAAGATTTCAATCTTTTCGTTGTTAAAAATATTTTTTTATTATCCTTTCTCGTTCCCTTATTTTTGAAATTCTCCCGAGACGATCTCCATCTTTTTCCTACGGTAAAGATGATACTGATTTCTTCAAAATTCGATTTGTAGATGCCATTTAGCGTTTTTTTTTTAAAATATATATTTTTTTAAATCTTTTCTTTTTCTTCCGTTTTTAATCTTATCTCTCTCTCTCATCTCATTTCTTTCTTCTTCATCTGCGTTTTATTCATATTGGTTGGTTGGTTGGTTGGTTTTCAGCAATGTCAACCCTTCATGAAATATTTTGTACCGAACTCAGTTTTACAAATATCGAAATTGTAAATGGTTTGTAGGTGTTTTATGGCATATCAACACTTGTGGGTTATCAAAAGCTTAATCCTATTTAAACAAATTTATATGAAAGTAGCAAATTTGGTGACCATTGTTGATGGTGACCTGCAGGCTCCATCTTTAACAGCTACTACAACGAGCTGTAGAGGTTATCACTACTCCTTTGCTTGGATTGCTACACTTTACCCTTGATACGAACCTTATAATGTTGAGTATTAAGCCATGAGGTATCAAGTATCGTTTTTTGAGTCTTTGGTTTAACTTGACCTAGGATTGAACCCGGTTTTCCAGAGTAATTCGTGAACACTCTACCCACTAGGTCTATGGGGTGATATTGCCATAACTCCTTGGTTAATTCTGACCCGGGGTAGTTCAACCTGTTAGAGTCACATTTACGGGTCAATTAAACTAGAAGACAAGTTCATCTACCAAGGAAGCAGTGTCTCATCCACAGAGACAGACATCAACACGCGACTAGCAAAGGCATGGACAGATATCGATAAGCTATCAGCTATATGGAAATGAGACTTGACCGATAAAATAAAACGCGGTTTCTTCAAAACAGCGGTCGTATCGATACTGCTGCATCGATGCACTACATGGACGCTAACTAAACGTATGGAGAAAAAGCTTGACGGCAACTACATAAGAATGCTGTGAGCAATATTGAACAAGTCCTGGAGGCAGCACCCCTTAAAGCAGCAGATGTACGGCTACTTACCACCCACCAAGAAAACTATCAAAGTTAGACGAACCAGACATGCGAGACACTGCTGGAGCAGTAAGGACGAACTCAGAAGTAATTTACTTCTATGGAACCCTTCACATAGACGAGCAAAGGCTGGACGACCAGCTAGAACCTACATACAGCAGCTCCGAGCTGATAAGGGATGTAACTTTGAGGACTTGCCGGGACCAATGGACGATAGAGAAGGGTGGCGAGGAAGAGTCAGAGATCCCCGTACTGATGGCGTGACTTGATGATGATAAAAGCTGTTTAAAAGTAATTCATATTCAATCATGCTACGTGCCAAAAATAAGCCTCTCAAGAAACATCTACACAAAAATATAAGGAGCCGATCGGAGACTTGTATATACTGTCGTGGAAAATGGACACGGTGACCCGAGTTCAAACCCTCGGCGAAGCTGTTTGCCTTTCCCATAAAACTAATGCTGTTGGCCATGGGTAAATAGTAAAGGAGCGTAGGATGTTCATGCTAGGTAAGGCAACTAGTATAGGAGAAGGAAATTTCTGAATTCAAAACTGGTAAGTTCCTCTTAAAAATTGACTTTGTGTCGCATCCTGCTCGTGCGGAGGGGTAGACAAATATATACACAAAAATCTAAATTTAAACGTATAATAGACGCGATTTCCAAACCTCTAGGCATAAATTAACACTAGACGGGTTGATAAACCATTAAAATCTATCAATATTCTTTTTGGTGTCTTAGTTTTTATTGTAAAAATTTTAGTCTCGGCCATTCCTTCTTATTGTAACCGTCGCCTTTAAAAAATAAACTTACAAGATTTAGCCTGTGTAACCAGCAAGAGGTTGAAAGCCCACTCGCCTGGAGCAGTTGAAGGTAACGACTAAATCTCTGCGGAGAGGTAAGACTCTCCCAACGAGTAACCAGGACTTGACATTAAACAATCTTATGGTTAGGTTCCAATGATGCTGGAGCTTTGGGGAATGCGGAGTACCCTTTCATTGGCATTGCTCCCAGTTCCACTTTGACCAGGAGTGATAGCACGGGATAGGGTCCACTCAATGCGTCAAGTAGAACTGTTTGCAATTTTGACTGTGAGCAAACAAATGACATGCAAAATTGAATTATTAATAAAAGAACAATTTGAGCATTTAACTTTGTATAAACAAAAATGACTGATACTTGGAGCAATCCAGGGAAAGGAGTAGCGCCCTCTCCTACACCTTGGTGTAGTAGCTTTTGAAAAGGGAGCCTTTGGATCACCCTCAACTACGGTCGCTAACTTTACTTACGTACCTGTGTAGAAACAACAGCAATACAACAGTGCGAGCAAAATAGTTTGAACTCATTTAAAAATGAAAGTATCGACAAACTATCTCTTTAAAAATAATACACATCTATTTAGATGGGAGTCAACAAAAGTGAGTACACCCCTTAAACACTACACCCCTAAATGTCCAAATTGAGTACTGCTTGTCATTTTCCCTCCAAAATGTCATGTGACTCATTAGTGTTACTAGGCCCATGTGTGCATAGGGAGCAGGTGTGTTCAAATTTGTAGTGCAGCTCTCACACTCTCTTATACTGGTCACAGAATGTTCCATCATGGCACCACTTGGCAAAGAACTCTCTGAGGATCATAAAAGACGTATTGTCGCGCTACATGAAGATGGCAAAGGCTACAAGAAGATTGCCAACACCCTGAAATTGCGCTGCAGTACAGTGGCTAAAATACTTGGAACCATTTAACTATGTGCAAGCAAATGAGTTTATCGAATAGAATCATAAGCGTGTAAAGAAATGATTAATATTGAATTGAATTGTTAGACAGCAATAATTGAAACGATTTTTCGCCAATGGCCCGGGAGACCGGTGTTCAATCTCAGGTCAAGTCATACCAAAGACTCAAAAAATGGTACTTGATACCGCCTTGCTTAACACTCAGCAATATAAGGTACGCATCAAGGGTAAAGTGGAGCAATCCAGGGAAAGGAGTAGTGCCTTCTCCTACGCCTTGGTGCAGTAGCTATTGAAAAGGGAGCCTTCGGGTCACCCTCGACTGCGGTCGCTAATTTTACCTTACTTACTTATCTGTGTAGAAACAATAGCAATACAACAGTGCAAGCAAAATAGTTTGAAAACATTTAAAAATGAAATTACCGACAAACTATTCATTTAAAGATAATGCATATCTATTTAGATGGGAGCAAACATATGATTAATTGTAAATAGAATCATTGATGTTTGATAGAAATACTTGAAACCATTTAACTGTGAGCTTAAAAAATTACTTAATACTCGTTTGAAAATTTTATCGATAAAATCTGTCATAAATATATTGGCACGATGGTTAGAGTGTTTGCCAATTCCCCGGGAGACCTGGGTTCAATCCCTGGTTGAGCCATACCAAAGACTCAAAAAGGTACTTGATGCCTTCTTGCTTAACACTCAGCATTATAAGGTAAGTATCAAGGGTAAAGTGGAGCAATCCCGGTTAAGGAGTAGCGCCCTCCCCTACAACTTGGTGTTGTAATTATCGAAAAGGGAGCCTTCCGGTCGCCCTCGACTAAGGTCACCAACTTTACTTTTTTATATATAAAGAAAATTTTGCTTTAAATAACCAACAATTGTTGAGATGCTATAAAACCCAACCAAACCAAATCCTATTTATTTTGTAGATGTGTATAAAGGATTCGGCATCGAATAACCTTACAATGGTTGATATGCCATAAAACTGAACCAAACTAAATTATATTTTTTAATACATATGTAAAAAGAGGATGTTGGGTGTCCTGGTGGTGTAATGGTTAAATGTGATGGACTACTGAATCGAAGTACGCAAGTTCAAACTCCAGTCGAGCTATTACGTTCACATTCGGACAAATACGTTTGGGAAAGGTATAAACCCCACTGTCCTTCCAACTATGGGTTGAATAGTACCTCTGCTGTTCTCCTAGGAGGATGACTTTGACATTAAATAAACCGAGAAGTTTGATATGCCATTAAACAAAAGAAACCAAACTTAGACAAAAAGAGGATTCGGCATTAAATAACCTACAATCGTTGATATGCCATAAAATCAAAACAAACCAAATCATATATATTCAATAAATATGTATAAAGAAGATTTGGCATTAAATAACCTACAATGGTTGATATGCCATAAAACCCAACCAAACCAAATCCTATATATTTAATATATATGTATAAAGAGGATTTGGCATTAAATAACCTACAATGGTTGATATGCCATAAAACCCAACCAAACCAAATCCTATATATTTAATATATATGTATAAAGAGGATTTGGCATTAAATAACCTACAATCGTTGATATTCCATAAAACCCAACCCAACCAAATCCTATATTTTTTAAATTCATGTATAAAGAGGATTTGGCATTAAATAACCTACAATGGTTGATATGCAATAAAAGCCAACCAAACCAAATCCTATATATTTAATATGTATGTATAAAGAGGATTTGACATTAAATAACCTACAATGGTTGATATGACATAAAAGCCAACCAAACCAAACCCTATATATTTAATATATATGTATAAAAGGGATTTGGCATTAAATAACCTACAATGGTTGATATGCCATAAAAGCCAACCAAACCAAATTCTGTATATTTAATATATATGTATTAAGAGGATTTGGCATTAAATAACCTACAATGGTTGATATGCCATAAAACCAAACCAAATCAAATCCTATATATTTAATATATATGTATAAAGAGGATGTGGCATTAAATAACCTACAATGGTTGATATGCCATAAAAGCCAACCAAACCAAATCCTATATATCTAATATATATCTATAAAGAGGTTTTGGCATTAAATAACCTACAATGGTTGATATGCCATAAAAACAAACAAGATGCTGGACTTTGGTGAATAGTCTTCCTTTTGCAAGTTGGCATTTTTTTTTCTGACTTATCCTTGTGCAGCAGAGTACCATTTGTTTGGCGTGTTAATTACACAAGTCACTAGTGTCAATACGATAGAAATTCACTCACCTGACTAATCAGAAACTCTTCGATTATATTCATAGCGACTATTTTTATTTGAACAAAAAGTCTAATCGATGAGGATTTTTATTCCTCGCTTAAACCACTCTCCCATTGATATTACTAGTCTGCCACTTTTTTTTTTATAGGGATCTGTGTATCCTGGGAAAAATGAAACTAAATTGCATCTGGTGGTGAGGCTACTGTTCCAGAGCCTTTGAAACTCTTGTGTACCTTTACATTATCATCAATCTTAGGTACGGTCTAACCAGGAGTAAGCCCAGTCGGTTGTGGCTGTAGAATACAACGACCGCATCCCTGCAGATGGGTAAGGCCCCCGCAACGAGCGTCCTAGATACGACATAAAACCGAACGATTGTGAGGCTACAGGTTTGGAGATTTGAGGATTGTAGAGTAACCCTTCATTACCATTGCTCCCAGTTTCACCCTGACCCGGACTGGTAGTACCTGATAAAGTCCTATCTATTAGTCAAATAGAAGTTTGATTATTTAACTGTGTGTAAACACAATGACTGATGTTTAATAGAATCGTTAGTGATATGTGGTGCCTTCAATAAGTTTCCAGATTTTTTTTTACAGGCATTTAATATTGTCGTTGACTCTTGAGAATTCACTATGTTATTGCTATACATCTTATGAGATGACTGGCCAGTTTTTATGATGTCAGGTTCAAATGAACAGCTACAGCAGCAATTGGAATACACCCTACTAAAGCCTGATTGTCACAGCTGGTGATTTTCAAAAATGCAATCTGGACGTGAGGACACTTTAAAAGAACGATATGCAATAAAATTCTGTTTTAAACATGGAAAAAATGCCATAGAAACGTATTGAATACTTCAGACTGCTTTTCGACCATCTTGTATAAATCGAGCATCAGGTTTTGAGTGGCATAAGAGATTCAATGAAGGCAGGGAATCTGTGAGAAATGTTGAGAAGTGTGGGAGGAGTAAGGAAGTCAGAATACCAGAGTTGATTGGCCAAAGGGTTAGGGTTGGGGTTAGGGTTACTATGTTGAGGTTTTGAGTGAGTTCAGGAAGAGATTTTGCCGGAAGAAGCCAGCTCTCTTCAAGTCGGATCAGTGGCATTTCCACCAGGACAATGCACCAGTCTACTACTCCATCCTTGTCACAGACTATTTGACCTATATTGGGCATCAAGACAGTTCCTCAGTCTCCCTATAGTCCAGACCTTGCTCGCTGTGATTTTTGGTTATTCTCCAAGTTCACAGGCTGTCATTATGAGACAATTGAGGAGATGAAAGAGGCTGTGACGAAGGTCATTGGCACGCTCACACAAGAGGACTTCCATGGGGCCTTCCACAAGTTGTTGGGACGGTACAACAAGTGCATTGCAGCCGGAGGAGAATACCTCGAAGGGGACAAGTATTTCATTTGTGTATTCTCAATAAAAGTGCCCATACGAAAAAAAAGTCTGGAAACTTATTGAAGGCCCATCGTATGTGCAAACAAATTATTACTATTAGTTAGAAATGATCACTTGAAAACGAGTAATCGTTAGCATAACGCAGGAATACCATATTTACCCAACCCCTCCGCTCACGCAGGACATGACATAAGGTCAATTTTTTAAGCGTAGTTTAACAGGTTTGAATTCAGAGTTTTTCTTTTCCTAGACTAGTTGCCTTACCAAGGCTGAAAAACCCAGCCTGCCCTACTATTTACCCATAGGAGGGAGAATAATTGGATTCATACCTTTCCCAAGGGTATTAGTGCTATGTGAAATGCAATCAGTCTCGTCCAGGATGTGAACTCGTGTTGCCGTGTCCATTTCCTACGACGATAACCATTACACCACGGGCACCTCCATTACGCAGGAATACATGATCTCAGACAACTCTCCGTAAATTATTTTTATACGATAAGAATAACGATCCAATATAATTATCATTATTCAACAGGAATACCTGAAATCACTCATCTCTAAAAAAATGTTTATGTTAGATAAGAATACTTGATACCATATGACTGTGTGCAAAAAAAAACACTCGAAACAAATAGCAAGACAAAAAATCTTGGGGGTTCCGTGATGTAGCGGTTAACGCGCTAGACTGTGGTATCGTAGTT
>OY757930.1:80809035-80884035 GCA_963585895.1 Sepioteuthis lessoniana | reverse complement strand
GCCCTGCATATAACAACAAAAAAACTACAATCAATAGAATTAATATTGAAAATAGTGACCTTGTTTTGAAATGTCTTCAGTTTTTTCTTTAAATATTCTATTTTTCTTGATAATATTCTATTTCCGTTGATAGCATTCTACTTTTTTTAAATTAATCAGCATTTTTTTGTAATGTAATAAAAAAAAAACTAAAAAAAAACACTTTAACAAACTCTTGAACAGCACTCTTTATATATGCAAGCAACCCCTGATGTGGGCCTATTAATGGTCCGAAAGCGCTCGGGATACTTTTGTATTCCATCCACCAATTGCAACATGAAACCAAGACACTTATCAGGAAAATTGAAAGGATCCTAATAAAATTATATAGGCAAAATGTGTCTTTATTATTTAATCAAACATTCTAAAATGAAAGACAGCTGCCCAACCACACACACACACATACACACATATATACGAGGTGCCTTCAATAAGTTTCCTGACTTTTTTGTACATGCAATTAAAATTGTCGTAGACTTTGGAAAATTCACTATGTTATTGCTATACATCTTATGAGATGACTGACCAATTTTTATGATTTCAGCTTTAAATGAACAGCTACAGCAGCAATTGGAATACACCCTACTAAAGCCGGATTGTCACAGCTAGTGAATTTCGAAAGTGAAATCTGGATGTAGGGACACTTTAGAAGAACGATATGCAATAAAATTCTGTTTTAAACTTGGAAAAAATGCCACAGAAACGTATTGAATGCTTCAGACTGCTTTTGGAGCATCTTGCACAAATCGAGCATGAGTTTTTGAGTGGCATAAGAGATTCAAGGAAGGCAGGAAGTCTGTGAGGGATGAGGAGAGGTGTGGGAGGAGTAAGGAAGTCAAAATACCAGAGTTGATTGGCCAAATAAAGAATTTCATGGATAAGGACCGTCGTGTGTCGATAGAGACAATAAATGCACAGTTTGATGTCAGTGTGGGAACTTTACACACAATTATTCGCGAGGAACTGAAGATGCGGAAGACTTGCGCGAAGTTTGTCCCAAGGGTGCTCAGAAAAGATCAGAAAGAAAGACGTTGTTATGACAGCAGGGAGATTGTCGACCTGATCAATTCAGATCCCGCAGTTCTTGATGCTCTGGTGACCTGCGATGAGAGCTGGATCTACTGCTATGACCCAGAGACCAAGAGACAGAGTTACCAGGGGAAGCATGCTGACTCTCCCAGACCCAATAAGGCTAGACAGAGCAAATCCACCCACAAACTTTTGATGATCCTTTTTTTGACAGCACTGGCATTATCTACATGCACTGGGTTTCCACTGGACAGAATGTCAACAAGGAATACTATGTTGTGGTTTTAAGGGAGTTAAGAAAGATATTGCTAGGGAAGAGGCCAGCACTCTTCAAATCGGGTCAGTGTCATTTCCACCAGGACAATGCACGCGTTCACAACTCTATCCTTGTCACAGACTATTTGACCTAGATCGGCATCACGACAGTTCCTCACCCTCCCTATAGTCCAGACCTTGCTGCCTGTGACTTTTGGTTATTCCCTAAGCTCTAGAAAAATCTTAGTGGCTGTCGTTATGAGACACTTGAGGAGATGAAAGATGCTGTGACGAAGGTCATGGACATGATCACACAAGAGGACTTCAATGGAGCCTTCCAGAAGATAGTGGAACGATACACCAAGTGCATTGCAGCCGGAGGAGACTACTTCGAATGGGACTAGAGTTTCATGTGTGAACTATCAATAAATACGAAAAAAAGTCTGGAAACTTATTTAATGAAACTTGTACATATATATATATATATATATATATATATGTGTGTGTGTGTGTATGTGTGTGTGTGTGTGTGTGTGTGTGTGTTTAAAATAGCACTGTTTAAAATAGAACTGTTTTGACATTTAAGTGTGTGTAAACAAAATCTATACTTATACTAAATTGAATTGGTTGAATTAGAACTGTTTGACTAAATTGAATTGCTTGAAATAGAAATGTTTTTGACAATTAAACTGTGCACTCATACTAAACAGAATTGTTTGAAATAGAACAGATTATTTGTATAAAAATAGATTTGGCATTAATAATCTACATTGGTTGATATGTCATAAAACCCAACCAACCAACCACAAAGCTTTGACTTGTTGTTCTCTTGCGTATTTTCGGTTTTTCTCTTTAACATATTTGGTCTTTATGGTTGTTTTTTTGTGCTGCTCTAAGAAGAGAATCAACTTTTTCTTTTTAGATTTACCTTTCTTGGCCATGTCCAGGCCTTCTCGTTTGATGTTTCCTCTGTTTGTTCCTTGAAATATCCATACAGTTATTGTTCATTCCATTTCTTTTTCCTAGTTATTACCATTTAGTTTTCACTTATGCTGTCAGTGCTATTACTTTCTTTGTTCTTTTTTATGTAGTCTTTGAATCCTCGTATTGATACGTCCACGCATTCTTTAATGTTGCCAAGTCCGCTTCCTCCATTTTTTCTTGACACATACAGTCTGTCTATGGCATCTATAAAGTCTGATATGTTGTTCATCGAAATCAATTGTCTTGCCCTCTGGTCTATTTATCTGAGTTTTTCTTTGTCGATTTTAAGATTTATTCCAAGTATCTTACAAAGGGTACTGCTCAGATGGTTACTTTTCATTCAAAAGATCTTTAACCAAAACCTAGGGTGAGGGGTGTTGACATGTATGTTCCATCCTTAAATTCGGGTTTTATTTTTCCAATCATATTGATTGTACTCACCTAAGTAAATAATTAGTTCCACAAAGTGCAATTTTTGTATTTCATGTTGACTGTCACTGGCTCGCGTCTTGTTCATATGTTTAACTATCCCTTTCTTGGTCATGCCCAGGGCTCCAAGGATTATTGGGCTGAGTAGTAGTTTTAAGATGCCACATTTTTTTCAGTATCTATTCCCAGTTCTTTAAATCTACTTATTTCGCTATATTATTTGACTGATGGTTTGAGTGTGGGTCATGGTTATCTTTCGATGGCTGTTTTTATTCTCATCTACTGAAGCCACTCATAGATGAGCAGCAGTAGTCCCCCCCCCACGATCGAACTGACAATCCTGATCGTTGTGGACCCCCACATATGGCCAATCAAAAGCATGACGACCAGCTCGAACATACATAAAGGAGCTATGTGATGATACGGGATGTAACCCTGAAGACCTGCCAGAGGCGATGAATGATAGGGAGACGTGGAGAGAGAGGGTCAGGGATATCCGTGCTGGCCGCAAGAAATGATGATGATGATGATGATGATTTGACTGATATGTTATTATCTGTTTGGTTGTGGTTTCTTTGTTTAATGGCATATCAACCTTTGTAGGTTATTTAATGCCAAAGCCATTCTCCTACAAGAACTGTAGTGGTACTATTTAACTCATAGCTGGGAGGATAAGGGGATTCATACCTTTCCCAAGGGTATTTGCCCGAAAGTGAAGGTAATAGCGCGACTGGAGTACGAACTTGCTTACTACGATTCCGCAGTCGATTGATATTCTGATAACTGCAATTGGGAAGACTTCACTATCCATGGATAGTATGATCCTATATATATATATATATATATATATATATATATATATGTATGTATAAAATATTGTTAAAGAAGTCTTATACTCCTGATTGGTTCTTCAAGAAATACTTGGGATAAAAACGAAACAGCCTGTCTGTGGATGACAAAATATATCAAAGGATATCAAGGATCACTCCATATACAAGATATCAAGGATCACTCGATATACAAGATCGTTGATATGTATATCAAAGGAAATCAATTAACTTGGATTATTAAAAATACAGGCATATAATCAAATTTATTTCAATAAACAACATAATTGTCGTGCCGGGGACTCAATGTTAGTGAAAAACTGGTTTAACGAAAGCGTTTACAACGTTGGAGTAAGGTTGGTTTTTAGATTTTAGATTTTAGATTTTTAGATTTTTAGATTTTTAAGATACTTTCTGGCGTTTTACTAGTTGGGGGCGGTCGTAACCCCGATCAACACACTACAAGATCGAGATTAATTAAGCGTAGCAGCAGAAAATTGAATAAAAAAACGCCTAAAAGTTTTAACAAGTTTTAGTGGGCTAGCGGGACCTAACACACGGGAATAAGAAAAATATTTTAAAAAAATAAAAATAAAGAGAAACAATCTGTTTACAGGGACTCAAAATGGACCCAATTCAACTGCTATTTGCTGGCCTTAAGGTGAACCAAAAAATGGGGCACCCATTATTCTAGTTCCTTAATATCTTCATTGCCTTTGTCCCTTTCTTTAGTTACCTGGTTTATATATATATATATATATATAAAGAACAAGCGTGTATTGTCATCTGACGAGGCGAAGAAAATATCCCTTCGTCGAAATAAATTTATAATGACACTTTAGCAATGGGTGAGTTTTCTTCCAGTTATATATATATATATATATATACATATGTTGGCATTAACAGACACACTGTTTCGTTGTATCACAACTCTTCAGAGTAGCTTGACCCGCTGGACGCTTTCAGTTGGGATCGAAACCCGCCTAACTTTACATCAGACTTAGGATCTTACCGCTCAGCCCACAGACGATATACGTCAGCTTGGGAGTTTTAACGCATTATGTATCAGGTTTCGCTTGTTTACATTTACTGTAAAAGTTTATTTATGTGGACTCAAAGTTAGTACCACAGAAAGAAAACACGGGTTAGAGGTAAGAAAGATATATTAACAAAAGTTACAAAGGATAGTGTAAGGTTAAGGGAAGCTTACTATCCGGTGGTGTCCAATATTGGTTGTTATACTACTAGTACTCCTGCTAATACTACGGTATAACAATATTGTTATCTCACGTAGTAATATAGTGCTAGAAGAATGAATCCATGATGCTGGTAAGTTTCGGTCTCACAATATATATATATATATATATGCAAATATTAACCATCCGCAGAATCCTTGAAGGTGTACGGGCAAAGAACCTACAAGCGACATTAATATTTGTCGACTTTACCAAGGCTTTCGACTCCATTCACAGAGGACAGATGGAACAAATCCTACTAGCGTACGGCATACCTAAAGAAACCGTAGCGGCAATAACGATTCTCTATTGAAACACTAAAGTAAAAGTACGATCACCGGATGGAGACACAGAATACTTTGACATTGTAGCAGGAGTACTACAAGGGGACACGCTGGCCCCGTACCTCTTTATCATTTGTCTAGACTACGTACTTAGAACATCGATTGACCAAATCAAAGAGAATGGCTTCGAACTGACGAAGAAAAGAAGCAGAAGATACCCCGCAACAACAATTACCGACGCCGACTACGCCGATGACATAGCGATACTGGCAAATACACCTGACCAAGCCGAAACTCTTCTGCATAGTTTGGAACGAGCAGCAGCAAGCATAGGTCTCTATGTTAATGCACACAAAACGGAATATATGTGCTATAACCAAACGGGGGACATCTCCACTCTAGAAGGAACCCCACTTAAACTAGTAGACAAATTCACGTACCTAGGAAGCAGCGTCGAATCAACCGAAAAGGACATCGAAACGAGGCTAACGAAAGCATGGACAGCTATCAATAGGCTATCGATTATATGGAAATCAGACCTAACCGATAAAATGAAACGCAGCTTCTTCCAGGCAGCGGTCACATCGATACTGCTATATGGATGCACTACATGGACGCTAACAAAACGGCTGGAGAAGAAACTGGATGGCAATTACACAAGAATGTTGCGTGCAATCCTGAACAAGTCCTGGCAGCAGCACCCCACAAGACACCAACTGTATGGCCACCTGCCCCCTATCACGAAAACTATTCAAGTTAGACGAACCAGACATGCAGGACACTGCTGGAGAAGCAGAGATGAACTCATAAGAGATGTACTCTTATGGATCCCCACACATGGCCGCGCAAAAGCAGGACGACCAGCACGAACGTACATTCAGCAGCTATGTGAGGATACAGGCTGTTGTCCTGAAGACCTACCTAGGGCGATGAACGATAGGGAGGAGTGGCGAGAGAGGGTCAGGGATATCCGTGCTACCAGCGCGATATGATGATGATGATGATATGCAAATTTCATTAAACATGATAGACATTTTATGCCTACATATTTTCTTCTGGATCCGTTCGAATTCCCGTATTACTTTTATCGTACACGGGGGAATTGATTTAGGTATTGTCCATAGTTGTATGTATCCCTAGTACTTTCTGCCCGACTTTGGGTCATCATCAGGGGGGGATCTATTACAAAAGTGATGTAACTTTTGTTTTAGCATATTACTACTGTGTAAGGACGTCTTTGCTGTTGGAGATTATGGCGTTTGCTTTTAAATGTAATTCTGTAAATAGAACCAGTAGCTAAAGACATTTAAGTACATTAGCACTGGTTTGAAAATTAATTCTATTAAGTGCTGGTTGCAGGTTTCTAATATATAGTGCTTCGAGAATCTGAAGTTTTTGTTTATTATTTTGATGTTCGAGTATTGTTGTGTTTTCGGTGAGAATTTTTCGTAGTTGTGTTGTTGGACTATGGACAATACCAAAATCAATTCCCCCCGAATACGATAAAAGTAATACGGGAATTCGAACGGATCCAGAAGAAAATATGTAGGCATAAAATTTCTATTATGTTTAATGAAATTTGCATTAACGAAGAAATGCTGTCTAAATATATATAGGACATTGGCCTAGGGGTTAGAGTGTTCGCCAATGGCCCGGGAGACCTGGGTTCAATCCCAGGTCGCGTCATACCAAAGACTCAAAAAATGGTACTTGATGCCTCTTTGCTTAACACACAGCATTATAAGGAACGGATCAAGGGTAAAGTAGAGCAATCCAGGGAAGGAGTAGCGCCCTCCCCTACACCTTCGTGTAGTAGCTATCGAAAAGGGAGCCTTCGGGTTTCCCTCGACTATGGTCGCCAACTTTACTTTACTTATATATATATATATTACTTTAAAAGTTTCTTTACTTTCAGAACCAAACAAGAGTTTAAGAGCTCTTTAACAATATATTTTTCCGAAATCCACACGAATATCTAAGTAATATGTGCGAAGTTTGATGAATATTTAACTGAAGTTTATATTTTTTTTAATTTCTAAATTTAAAACTTTAATATTTAAATCAGGTCTCCATATAGTCCCCTATGGGTAAGTAAAATTTTGACAGGTTCAATAAATACACAGGAGGTAAATTTTAGTTAGTATTTACAAAGCCCTTTAAAATTACAAAACAAAAATCGCTGGATCATGTGGACTAGTTGCCAGATATCGTATACCTGATTGGGTGTGATGACCACTTGTAATATGTGGTTGACATACACCCCGTTCAAAACATATGTATCATTTAAATGAACGAACGTTGCTGAAGGGCAAATTCGGTGAATATTTAGATACTTTTCTTGAAAAGAATTTATTGAATTTACCTTCCATCTTAAATCGAACTTTACATAGACATGCTCAGTCGTTTGGGGCAATAGAATACACCAACTGCATCTCTGCAGTGAGGTAAGACCCCCCCCCCACGAATGAGTGCCCTGATATATGACACTATAAAATCTGATGGTACTATTTACCAACCCCTCCGCTCGGGAAGGATATGACACAAGGTCAATTTTTAAGCGGAGTTTAACAGGTTTGAATTCAGAGGTTTCCTTCTCCTAGACTAGTTGCCTCCCCAAGGCTGAAGAACCTAGTCCGTCCTACTATTTACCCATAGCTGGAGGGAGAATAAGGGGGTTCATACCTTTCCCAAGGGTATTTGCCCGAAAGTGAACGTAATAGCGCGACTGGAGTACGAACTCGCGTACTACGATTCCGCAGTGCATCGCTTTAACCATTACACCACGAGGACACCCCTCTATAAAATCTGATGGTGAGGCTCCAGTAATGCTAGAGCTTTGGCGAATGCAGAGTACCTCTTCACTGTTATCGCTCCCAGGTCCTCTGCAGTCCGCAGTGGTAGCACTTGATAGGGTCATATCTATGGGTCAAATAGAACCAAACTGTGTATTTATGCTAAACTGAATTGTTTGAAATAGAATTGTTTTGACTTTTGAACTCCTTACTTATGCTAAACTGCACTGATTGAACTATTTGAAATGGAATTGTTTTTGTGTGCTAAACTGAATTATTTAAAATAGAACTGTTTTTAACATTGAAACTGTACTTACGCTAAACTGAATTTTTAAAGAATAAAACTGTTTTTGACATTGCAACTGTACTATCGCTTAACTGAATTGTTTGAAATAGAACTGTTTTGATATTTAACTTTGTGTAAACAAAAAAAACTATACTTACACTAAACTGAATTGTTTGAAATAGAACGTTTTACCTGTTTAAAAAATGGATTTGCTAAACTGAATTGCTTGAACTAGGACTGTTATGACATTTAAACTGCATACTTATGCTAAACTGAATTGCTTGAAATAAAACTGTTTTGACATTTAACTGTCTGTAAACAAAAACTATACGTATACAAAACTGAATTGTTTAAAATTTTCTTCGGCTTTAAATAACCCGAAAAGGGTTGATATACCGTGAAACAAAACAACCAACCAACCCATCTGTGTAAACATTTAAACGAATATTACAAGATGGAGGTCATCATATGATTTAATTCGTTTTGTTTTCGTAATCATAATAGTTTATAAAATCTACTTTGTAATGAAAATATTCCACATATCCAGGGCTACATAAAATGGTCCATTTTGACACCAGGGCTGAGGACATTTTGCCAGGGTGAATGAATCATTGAGGGCGAATTTACTAGTTTGTATAAATAAATCCTTTAACACAGCGAGGTTAAAAGTTTATTTTCGGCCGACGCAATTTTTAGCATTTTGTAAATTTATCATCTTTAGAGCAATCAGAAAAGTTTTGGATAATCACTTGTTTATCTACAAAAACCAAATTAAGAATTTGAAAGAAGACTTTAAAACTCGATTCAAGGATCTTTTATAAATGGAAATTTCAAAAGGGATTATTTCTTTGCTTGTAGCGGATTTAGAAAGAGTAAATTTAGACACCTTTCTTAAATAAAGAAGAATTTATTGAAATGACTTTCGATTTTGAAGCGAAGTCTATGTAGACATTTAAAGGAATTAAACCTTACTGGATGAACAATAAGCTCTTGCAAAATATCCCAAGCTTGGTGCAACTGTCGAGGCTATTTCATAAATTTTTCCAAATTTGCATAGGGTGGAATCTGGGTTTAGCTACCTTTATCACTTAAAAGCAAACAGAGGAGAACTTAGAACATAGAGAATGCGGGAGATTCCAACGTTTTCTGAAGGCCGTGTTTAAAATACAATGAGGATTTCTTGGAATAATTGAAATGAAAATATTGGAAAGAAAGAAAAGTAAAAGAAAAAAAGATACGAATAAACAAAAAGAAGAGGTTTTATATGAAAATAGTGAAATGCAAAAGAAAAAGCGTATATAAAGAAAAGAAGAAGTGAGAAATAGAAAAAAAAAAATGAGGAAAAGAAAGAAAAGTTATAAAGAAAATGAAAAAAGGAAAGAAAAATTAAAAAAAAAAAAGAAAAGTTGTGGCTAAAATGAAGTAACGATCTGAGAAAATTGATATGAAAATATCGTAAAGAAAGAAAAAAGGGAGAAAGAAGAAAGAAAGGAATAAATAAAAAGAAGGAAACTGATATGAAAATAGAGAAAAGAATTTTTTTTAAAAGTGGTGGGGAGAGAAAAGAAAGGAATAAAAAGAAGAAAAATGGATATGAAAGTAGAGAAAAGAAAGAAACGACAGAAGGGAAAAAGATAGATTATGAAAGGAAGAAAAAAAAGAAAACTGATTGGAAAATTGCGAAAAGAAAGAAAAGGAGGAAAGAAATAAATGAAAAGAAGAAACTGTTATAGAATTAAAGAAAAGACAGAAAAGAAATGAAAAAAAGAAAAAAAAAGGAAAAAAGATAAAAAGAAAAGAAATAAAAAAAAGTTGATCTGAAAAGAAAAAGGAAAAGGAGAGATAAGAAGCGAATAAAAAGAAGAAAATTCATGTGGAAATAGAGAAAAAAAAAAGAAAATATATAGGGGAGGGAAAGAGAGTAAAGAAGGAATAAAAAGAAGAAAATTGATATGAAAATAGAGAAAAAAAGGAAATATAGGGGGTGGGGAAAGAGAGTAAAGAAGGAATAAAAAGAAGAAGAAAATTGATATGAAAATAGAGAAAAAAGGAAATAAAGGGGGTGGGGAAAGAGAGTAAAGAAGGAATAAAAAGAAGAAGAAAATTGATATGAAAATAGAGAAAAAAGGAAATATAGGGGGTGGGGAAAGAGACTAAAGAAGGAATAATAATAAGAAAATTGATATGAAAATAGAGAAAAAAGGAAATATTGGGGGTGGGGAAAGAGAGTAAAGAAGGAATAAAAATAATAAGAAAATTGTTATGAAAATGGAGAAAAAAGGAAATATAGGGGGTGGGGAAGAGAGTAAAGAAGAAGAAGAAGAAGAAGAAGAAGAAGAAGAAGAAGAAAATTGATATGAAAATAGAGAAAAAAGGAAATATAGGGGGTGGGGAAAGAGAGTAAAGAAGGAATAAAAAGAAGAAGAAAATTGATAAGGAAATAGAGAAAAAAGAAAATATATTGGGGTACGGAAAGTGAGTAAAGAAGGAATAAAAAGAAGAAAACTGATATGAAAATAGAGAAAAGAAAAGACAAAGGGAAAAAAAAGTGAAAAAAAGAACAAAAAGAAAAAAATGTATGAAAATAAAGAACAGAAATAAAAAAAAGAAAATGTGAAAAAGAGAGAAAAGAAAGAAATAAATAGAAGAAAATTAATAAGAAAATAGAGATAAGAAAGAAAGGAAAACCGGAGAAAACCGAATAAAATAAAAAAAGAAAAGAAGAAAAATAAAAAGAAGGGAAATATAGAAAAGAGAGAAAACGGGAAAAAATAAAGAAAGAAAAAAACAGAATGAAATTTTGGATGTCAAGAAGAAACCTGAAATGAAAATAAAGAAAAGAAATGATTTTGTTTCGTTTGTTTTGTTTTGTTTTTTTTTTTTTGTTTAATGGCATATCAACTTTTGTGGGTCATAAAAAGAACAAAAAATGGGAACGAAGAAAAAGAAAGGAATATACAGAAAGATGAAACGAAGGAAAAAACGAATGAATAGAAAAGAATAAAGAAATAAAACAAAACCAAAAAAAAAAACATTAAAAAATCAAAAACAATATGAAAAGGAAAAAAACAACAAGAAAGACAAAAAAATAAATAAATTATCTAAAAACCGAAAAGAAACTTTCTTGTTTATTCAATTGGCGCTCTATCTACTCAGCTTTCTTCTTTGATTTGCTGAAGTCAGTTTTTGATAGTTCGACATTTTTCTTTTCTTTTCTCTTTCAGCCATTTTGAGTAGATGAAAGAAAAAAAATGTATTCAGTTTATTTCCGCCTTTACTTCATAGTCGGATGAAGGAGTTATGGAAGAAACTAAAAGATGCCAAACGACGAATATTTTTTATAGTCATAAGGTAAATAAGTGATTTCTAAAGATGGCCTCTGTATCGAATAGGAAATGCTATTTCATCAACACACCGGAAGTCAATAGACATAACAAGTGAATTCCATTGAGGACATCAGGTATTTTTCCCGCGCAGACTTTGCTAACTACTTAACATCTAACAACAACCTGCTTATATTTACTAGTTGCCGTAAAAAAAATGGCGCCATTATTATATGCACAAAACGACTCTTTTTAACAATATATTTCACCACCATCATTATCATCATCATCATGTTCCGAGAACAAGAATATTCTTGAGTCTCTCTCTCTCGCCAACCGTCCCTATTGGTCATCGCTCTTCAGTATCCACACGCACATCGCACCTGCATTTAGTATTTAATAATTATTCCTATTACGAAGTTCCTTCAATAAGTTTCCAGACATTTTGGTACAGGCATTTAAAATTGTCGTAGATTATTGAGAATTCAGTACGTTATTGCTATACATCTTATGAGATGACTGACCGATTTTTAAAATCAACGAATTAGAAAGTGAGTTTAAATATGACGGAGACTTCTCATTTACACATACAAGTTTGACTGGATCCTGCTTCATTCTTTAAGAGCATTTTAAGTGCACAGCTCAGATTTTTAAAAAAATTTCTATATTTGGATGTTTTCGCAGTGTTATGCCATGTCTACCGTAAAGTAAGGCGGGTTTCGATCCCAGCTTGAAGCGTCCTGGGTGTCTAGCCACACTCAAGAGTTGTGAAACAAGAAAACATTCTGTGGATAACAAGATATACGCTCCCCTCCCGGGGGTTGAGCATTCTGGCAAAGAAATTAACGGCTGCCACCCACGTAGTGCAAAGCTCTTCTAACGAACTGAGCGCTCTGGTATCCAATAACACAATATATAAACGAGCGAAAGCTACAACATATGCGTTAGAATTCCTTTGCTGACATATGAGGATTATTAAATAAGTTTGCAGACTTTTTTCGAATGGGCACTTTTATTGATATTACACGCTTGAAACTCTAGTTCCCTTCGAAGTAATCTCCTCCGGCTGCAATGCACTTGTTGTACCGTTCCAACAAATTCTCGAAGGCCCCATCGAAGTTCTCTTGTGTGAGCGTGTCAATGTTCTTCGTCACAGCTTCTTTCCCCTCCTCAATTCTCTCATAACGACAGCCTCTGAGCTTAGGGAATGACCAAAAGTCACAGGGAGCAAGGTCTCGACTACAGGGAGGGTGAGGAGCTGTCTTGATGCCCATCTTGGTCAAATAGTCTGTGAAAAGGATGGAGTTGTGGACTGGTGCATTGTCCTGATGGAAATGCCACTGACCCGATTTGAAGAGTGCTGGCCTCTTCCGACGGAATCTCTTGCTGAACTCACTTAAAACCTCAACATAGTAACCCTAAACCTAACCCATTGGCCAATCAACTCTGGTATATTGACTTCCTTACTCCTCCCACACGTCTCATCCTCCCTCACAGACTCCCTGTCTTTTTTGGATCTCTTATGCCACTCAAAAACTCATGCTCGATTCATGCAAGATGGTCGAAAATCAGTCTGAAGCATTCTATACGTTTCTGTGGCATTTTTTCAAAATTTAAAACAGAATTGTATTGCATATCGTTCTTCTAAAGTGTAACTTACGTCGAGATTGCATTTTTGAAATTCACCAGCTGTGACAATCAGACTTTTGTAGGGTGTATTCCAATTGCTGCTGTAGCTGTACATTTGAAGTTGAAATCATAAAAATTGGTCAGTCATCTCATAAGATGTATAGCAATAACATAGTGAATTTTCAAGTGTCTGTGACGATTTTAAATGCCAGTACAAAAAAGTCTGGAATCTTATTGAAAGTACCACGTATGCCGTCGAAATGGCTGAGCGGTTATTTGCCATGTCTACCGTAAAGTTAGGCGGGTTTCGATCCCAGCTTGAAGCGCCCTGTGTGTCTAGCCACACTGTAGTGTTGTGATACAACGAAGCAGTTTGTTTGTGGATTACACTCCACACATATATATATATATATATATATATGCGTACGACAAAGAGTGTATTTACCTAACTGTTTCGCTAGCGGTGGGATGTGACAGAAGGTCATGTTTTAAGTAGAGTACAGCTTGTTTAAAGTCAGATTTTTCATTCTCTCAGGTTGGTTGGCTAAAAAAGAAAAGAAGAAGCCAGTCTACCCGATTATTTACCCACACCTGGAAAGAGAAGAGTTCGTCTCATGCTTTTCATAAGGGCATTAGCATCATGTGAAAGTCAAACAGCCTCGACCCGAATTTCATTTCTCAAGATGATAACTGTACACGTTTAGACTGCCTAAATACATCTGCGGAACGTCGAGAAAAGTGTGGAGAAGTACCCTAGGCTAATGACTTTATGCTATTGAAAAGTGCTCAAAACAAGGTAAATTATTAAATAAGTATTACGGATTTTAGTTATCTGTCGAATAATAAAACTGGACTTGGTAGCCAGATGTAAGTAAATATTCACTTTGTAATTTGGCGCCAGATGGAGCCACATGACTAAGTATGTTAACACCAAAAACCTCGGGAACGGTATGAATCGACCTATTCTCCCTCTAGCTATGAGTAAATTGTAGATCTGACTGGGCTCATTAACCATGTTGTGGCAACCTATCTCGGAGAAAGAAAAAATCTTAATTCAAACCACTTGTAAACCTGCTGAAGCAAGGGCTCTGCCAGGCCATTCCTGACCTAGCTAAACTACTTTATTAGATAAGAATACTTGAAATTATACCACTGTGTGCAAGTTATTTGTATTAGATAAGAATACTTGAAACCATACTGCTGTGTGCGAGTTATTTTTATTAGATAAGAATACTTGAAACCATACTGCTGTGTGCAAGTTATTTGTATTAGATAAGAATGCTTGGGTGTCCTCGTGGTGTAATGGTTAAATCGATGGACTGCGGAATCGTAGTAAGTGAGTTCGTACTCCAGTCGCGCTATAACGTTCAGTTTCGGGCAAATACTCTTGGGAAAAGTTTGAACCCCCTTATCCTCCCAGCTATGGGTTAAATAGTACCACTATTGTTCTTCTAGGAGAAGGGCTTTGGCATTAAATAAAGGTAGATGTGCCATTAAATAAAGAAACTAAACCAAATCAAAGAATACTTGAAACCGTACCACTGTGTGCAAATTATTTGTATTAGATAAGAATACTTGATACCATATAATCGTACGCAAAACAACTCTTAAAAATCTATATAAATATAAACGTACAATTTTCTATCCTCCGGGCATAAAACAACCCCAGACAGGTTGATATGCCATAAAAATAAATCAAACAGTTTTTATTAGTAAAGGGGCATCGACTTACGCCAGTAACAAGGTGATGACGTCAAGGTTTGTTTTTAGTTTCCTGATACACTCGGCTTCGAACGTGTCACACCAATGGTCCAGCATCAAGAAGGGTATACGAGACTGTTTTGGTCTCTTTAGATTCCAGCATCTCCGAATGCATCACAAAAACAATGAGTCCGTCCAAATTCACAGAGCTGTAAGTCTATCAAGTCAATAAGTTTTAAATATTTCGCAAAAGCAGCCCCTGTGTCGTAGAGGTAAACCAATGTCGTATAATTTTTAGTGATGTCAATAGTAAAAATAATAATACATATACAAATACAGGCGGACTATTGTAACATAGCCATACATGAATACGTGAAATGTGCATAGAATGTTCATAACTCATCTAGAGATAACATAGGAATCCCGAAACACGGAAAACACTTGACGACTTCTTAGTTCAGGTACAAAACTTTTTATTACCTTTAAGTTAAAAGGTTTTTCGACATAAGGAAGAGAGAGGCACAATCTTTCTATAACGACGTTTTCATCCACCCCAAACCACGTGCGCACCTGCCGCAAGGCTTCGGCGAGCTCCGAAAGTCAACCGTCTTCTTCCGACGCTCAAACTCGACTAACTGACTTTTCTCAAATCCCTAAAATCCTCCTCGCACGCATTCACATCCCTCGGTCATATTTCTATCAGGGATTTTTATTTTGACATCTCTGAATGACACATCCTCCCGCGTGCGCGTGAACACCTTCACTCATGTTGCACCTAACTAACCCATGCTCTAAGCGAAAGGTTCTCAGCCTAACTAAACCGAAAGGCAAGATATATAAAACGAAATCCCTAGGACATTATATTACACTCTTTCGTTTCGGATACGAACGGGTTATAAATTTCTGGCTTCGGTCCATTGCGACAAGAGGAGATAGACAAAATTCTTAAAATCTAATAGTAACCATACTATGCTGACCCCATCCAATGCGCGGCGCATCTTGTGATGTTTAAGATCTCAATTCACCTCTGCCGGTTGAGATACGGAAAAACTCAAACGCACGCTTCAACGGTAGAAAACCCGACTACCCCTTCAACGGTCGAATACCCATCTACTGTCTTTTCAAATTTTCAAATTCTCAGGAAAATCTCTCCTGGGCATGGTGTCATCCAACACTCCAGCCCCATTTCCTAGCTAGGGGTTTATTATGACAAATGGCGATTGTCATATCCTTTGTGTGCGGACGTAAGACTGCACCCAATGACTATGCACCTGTACTAAGAGACCCGAGTGGTTCAAAGCCTTATCAAAGAGAATGATAAAATATAATTAACGAAAAGTGATCAATATAAAAAAGAGCATTCCTTAATTATATAACACCAAAATCACAGGTGCGCTGTTTGTTTGTTTGTTCATTGGCATATCAACCTTTGTAGGTTATTTAATGTCATTGCCATCCTTCTAGAAGCACAGTAATTGTACTATTTAACCTAACAGCTGGGAATATAAGAGGGTTCATGCCTTTCCCAAGGGTATTTGTTCGAAAGTGAACGTAATAGCGCGACTGGATTCGAACTCACTTACAACGATTCTGCAGCCCATCGCTTTAACAATTGCACCACGAGGACCACCCTGGTGCGCGGTACGTTACTTTTGTACTAATATCCTTTGGAAGGCATGAACCTCTTATCCCCCTGCTATGGGTTAAATAGAACCACTACTGTTCCACAAGGAAGACTTTGGCATTAGATAACACACAAAAGTTGATATGCCATAAAAAAAAAGAACCAACAAAAATGTTTCAATACCACAGCAAATACTTAGCAAATAATTCCATATAAAAGAAAAAAACTTTAAACATCACTCATATTTTTTGTGGTAATATTTATTTCAGTAGAAGCTTTATTTTTTAAAATGTTATATCTGCATCTTCAGACTAAGAAATGATGACAAATTTTAATATGAGAGGTTATTAATACCTATGTTGTTTATAGAAAATAATTTTCTCTCTCTAAATTCATTTATTCATTAATCTTTTTAAAATTACATTTTGATTTTAAAATTTGTTTGTCCTCATAAAAATTACTTAAATTGAGGTGAAAAGAAAAAAGGAGACAACTATTGATACATCATGCTACATTGGTACGACATTTGTCAACCAGACAGGAAAAACAATTCTTTTAGTTTTTATATTTAAAAAAGAGGTGAAATTTGATTTAGGTAGGTAGGATAGCCCGAATATTGTCATTTGAAATTTTTCGTCATTTCCTTGTCTAAATATGTAGATCTAACATATCAAAAAATAAAGGGTCTACTGAAAGAAGTATTAGATATTATCAGATATAAAATAACAGAGGTTAAAGGTTTTTCGTTCATATGGTATATATATATAAAGGAGACCCATAGATTGTGTTCTACAAAAGAAAAACAGAATCGTCATATAAAACTTTTACCAGGAAGGTGAAATTCAAATTCCTTTTAGTTTGTATGCTGCCTTGCTGCCTAATAGCTTATATATTATATATATAAATATATATATATATATATTATATATAATATATATATATATATATTATATATGTGTGTGTTGTGTGGTATAATTATTTATATACACATATATATATAAGATAGATAGAGAGATAGATAGATCTCTATATATATTTACTAGATATATATTTATGTAAATATATATATATATATATTTATATATATATATATTTGTGTATATAGATATATGCATATATATGTGGATGTACATATATATATACATATATATATATGTATGTATATTTATATATATGTATATATATACGTTTGTATGTGTGTGTGTGTGTGTGTGTGTGTGTGTGTGTGTGTGTGTGTGTGTCATCATAGCGCGCCGCTAGCACGGATATCCCAGACCCTTTCTCGCCACTCGTCTCTATCGTCCATCACTCTGGAAGGTCTTCCAGGTTATATCTTGTATCAGTACAGAAATGTTGTAGATAAATTCTAGCGGGTCGTCCAAACCCTTGCTCGTCCGTGTGAAGGGTTCGTCGTTACTTCTTCAGCAGTGTTCCGTATGTCTTGTTTGTCTAATTTGCATAGTTTTCGAGATGGGTGGTAGGTGCCGTACAGCTGTTGTTTTGTGGGATGTTGCCTCCAAGATTAGCTCAATACAGCTCAAAGCATTCTTGTGTAATTGTCGTGAAGGTTTTTCCTCAAATATGCTCATTCAGTGTTATGTGGTGCATCCCTACAGCAGTATTGATACGGTCACCGCTTAGAAAAACTGCTTTATTTGATCAGAGAGGTCCACTTCCATATTACTGATAGTCTATTGATGGCTTTCCTTGCTTATATATATATATATATATATATATATATATATATATATATAGCATGTAAGTAAATAAGTAAAGTTGGTGACGAAGTAAAGGATGACCCGATGGCACCCTTTTCTATAGCTACAACACCAAGGTGTAAAGGAAGGTACTACTCCCTTCCCTGGGAGGGCCCCATTTTACCGTTACCTTATAATGCTTAGTGTTAAGCCGGGGGGCATCAAGTACCATGGTATAACTCGACCTGGGATTGAACCACAGTCTCCCGGACCATTGGAGAACACTCTACTCATTAGGCCAATATATATATATATATATATATTAAAATTAATGGAATCCAACTTATATCACACGAAACAGCTCAAGAGTGTTTTGTTCTTTTTATGAGGGGTGGCGATAATGTTGGGAAGGGACTATGTTTGATCGTCAAGTGCAGTTCCTTCTTCAAGTGCAGTTCCTTCTTCAAGTGTAGTTTCTTCTTTAAGTGCAGTTCCTACTTCAAGTGTATGGAAATAATAGCTTCTCCGTTTGGCATCTCGTCATAATGCAGCATCAACTGCAGTCTAATTTACTGTGTACATTCTTTCGCTGCAATATAAATTCACCAACGCCCCATTTAAGATTGGTTCAAGTAGCATCTTAATTAATTGATTTTGTAACTTAAATTCTTATGTCAGGCGCAAACACTGTCATCGTATTACTGTGTAAATTGATCTTATTTGTTCACTACCCTAAGCGGTCGCCTCGGATCAATATCTTTTGCCGGAGTAATCAACATTAGAATATAAGACAACAAAGAAGCATTCTTATTGGAGAAGAAATTAGTTTGAGTGAATATGGATGTCTACGCATGATTACGAAAAGCACTGACCGTTCGAGCAAAAGGGGACAAGGAAAGAAGAAGGCAGAAAAATAAAAAATAAAAAAAATGAAAAAAGACGGGAGGAAGAAATTATCTAAAATAGGAAAAAAATAATTGAAAAAACAGAAAATGTAAAATTTGAAAAAATAAGATTAAAATGAAGAAAAAAGATTTTCATACAAACGAAGGAAGGAAAGAAGAAGAAGAAGAAGAAGAAGAAGAAGAAGAAGAAGAAGAAGAAGAAGAAGAAGAAGAAGAAGAAGAAATAAAATAAACTACTAATACTATATATAATCACATAGCAAGTGCTTTTCTTTTACTGAGAGTATAAACATGAAACACTAGTCCCCTTCGAAGTAATCTTCTCCGGCTGCAATGCACTCGTTGTACCGTTCAAACAACTTCTTGAAGGCCCCATGGAACTCCTCTTGTGTGAGCGTGTCAATGACCTTTGTCACAGCCTCTTTCATCTCCGCAATTGTCTCATAACGACGTCCTCTGAGCTTAGGGAATAACCAAAAGTCACAGGGAGCAAGGTCTCGACTATAGGGAGGCTGAGGGGCTGTCTTGATGCCCATATTGGTCAAATAGTCTGCGACAAGGATGGAGTTGTGGACTGGTGCATTGTCCTGGTGGAAATACCACTGACCCAATTTGTAGAGTGCTGGCGTCTTCCGACGGAATATCTTCCTGAACTCCCTTAAAACCTCAACAAAGTAACCCTAAGCCGAACTCTTTGGCCAATCAACTCTGATGTTTTGACTTCCTTACTCCTCCCACACCTCTCCTCCTTCATCACAGACTTTTGCCTTCCTTGAATCTCTTATGCCACTCAAAAGCTCATGCTCGATTTATGCAAGATGGTCAAAAAGCAGTCTGAAGTATTCCATACGTTTCTGTGGCATTTTTTCAAAATTTAAAACAAATTTGATTGCCTATCGTTCTTCTAAAGTGTCCTGACGTCCATATTGCATTTTTGAAATTCACCAGCTGTGACAATCAGGCTTTAGTAGGGTGTATTCCAATTGCTGCTGTAGCTGTTCATTTGAAGCTGAAATCATAAAAATTCGTCAGTTATTTTGTTAGATGTATAGCAATAACATACTGAATTTTCAAGTGACGACAAAAATTTTAAATGCCTGTACAAAAAAAAATCTTAAAACTTATTGAAGGCACCACGTATATGTAATATATATTTATCATATATATATATATATATATATATATATGTGTGTGTGTGTGTGAATATGAAAATATCTGAGACAGTAGATTCCAAGAATGTACTGCTTTATATAAGAATAATCCGCCAATGTTTCGAGGTTTTTTTAATGAATTGTTTTCAAGGTGATTATATGGGATATTGCCTCATTGTCAATATTTTCAAATGCTTCAAAGAAAAGAAAAACATGTTTTATAGATCTTAAAGTTTTATCATTTTCTTGCAGCTCATTCCCTCGGATGAATTCTGGTTTATTCATACACCATTCAGTAGTAGGGTCAAAATTTAATCTCTTGCAAAATTCCCATGGATCACCTTTCCCACCCAATCATGCCTACATTTAATAATGTGATTAACTGCTTCCATATCAATATAATGTACATTTACCATTCGGTTGATAATTATCGATTTTTGATAATTCTCATTATCATTATCACTTATATCATTATTAAATTTTGTGCATTGAAAAGAAGAATAAAAAAGCAACTCTGTCGACGGTTTTTATTTAAGGTTATGGTTAACAAGTAGACTGCAAGTCTTTACTGATTGCTGATTTTATCAATTCAGTGAAAATATAAACAAAAATAAGGAAACCGGAAACGGAAAACTAGAGAGCCTACGTATCGGTTGCGGGTAATATCGATTATCTCCCTTTGCTTTTTTTCTATCATTTACGATTGTAAATCTACTATCTCACGCATTAAACTTCTTCTTCTTCTTCTTCTTCTTCTTCTTCTTCTTCTTCTTCTTCTTCTTCTTCTTCTTCTTCTTCTTCTTCTTCTTCTTCTTCTATCTATCTATCTATCTATCTATTCTTTCTGCTATTATGTTACGCTTCTTTCCTTTTTCTTATCATTTCAGTTGATGAAATTTGTTACACTGTTCCTCGGCTATTGGCGTGAAATTATCTTGAACTCAACAGGTCATATGTATTCCTCCGCAGTGAAGTGGCACGTGCGTCGGCTGCCGATTGGATGAATGGCGACCAGCGAAGCGTTGTAAACCTGACAGACGATAGTGAAAAGTGAAAAGAGGCGGCATTTAGCGACTACAACGACGACGGCAACGTTGAAAAAGCATACCCACGTCAGTTTTCAATCAATATGCCCAATGTAACTCCGAGAAACATCCTTTGACTTAAATAAAAGTAATACCGCAATTTAGTTGGTTGGTTGGTTTATTGGGTTTTATGGCATATCAACCTTTGTAGGTTATTTAACGCCAAATACATTTTTATGTAAATAATCTGTTCTTTTTAAAAACAATTCAGTTTAGCTTAAGTACACAGATTAATAGTCAAAAACATTTCTATTTCAAACTATTCAAGCAGTTATATGTAACACTTAAGTGTAAATACAGTTTTAACGTCGAAAAAAGTTTTATTTCAAATAATTCAGTTAAGCATAATGTTATATTTTGACCTTCGACCCGGCCCAAAAATATCATTCCAAGGTGATACACCGGAAGGAAGTGACGCATTCCAATGGCCAGTAATCGAAAGAGATCACGTGGGTGGATTAAAGCTTATGATATGGGACAAGGTGAAGGTCCCTTTGTGCCACTACAGTGATGCACCGGAAGAGAGTAACCTCTGAACTGCATGACAGTTATTTCCGCTTGATGGCGATTAAACATTCGATTTCAAAGATCCAGTGGGCGATCGTGTGGGCGTTGAATTATTATATAGTTGAGTTGAGTTGGGTGCCAAAGCAATTGCCAGCAGACTTCCAGAGAGTTAGAGACCAGATGTGGTAGGGAAAGCCACACCCGACCGAGGGGGTCCTCGGAAACCCCCGATGGAGTTAGGGTTCCAGAGAAGATGCTGATAAGATGCCATAAGGAAAGCCAGCATCCAGCAGTGGACCCCAAGACCTCTGGTTGAGCATCTAAGAGAACAAGAAAGACACAACGTGACGGTCAAAACAGTGGGGTCAAAATATGAAGTTTATGTTCGGTCTACAGCACCCTCTCACATGCAAACCTTGAACAACCCTTTCGAACCCTTGCAATAAAGTGAGAGGTGAATATTTGTAAAGAAGTCTTCCTGTGTCTTCCTTCCTGCGTCTTTATCTTGCGTCGTTTATTACTGCGTCTGTTATCATTGCGTCGGTATGTATCCAGCATATATATGTATATTTCTGCATGAATCAGCAGATGAGTATATAGCAATAAGAACGCAGTTTAAATGTAAGTATGGTTTAATTGTCAAAAACATTTCTTTTTCAAGCAATTCAGTTTATTCAAACTATTCAGTTTAGCATTAGTATGCTGTTAGTTCTATTTAATCCATAGATAGGTCCCTATCAGATGCTACCACTCCGGTCGGAGTGGACCTGGGAGCCATGGCAATAAAGGGGTACTCCGCATTCCCCAAAGCTCCAGCACTGCTGGAACCTCACCATCAGATTATTTAGTGTCATATCAGGACACTCGTTGGGTGGGGTGGGGGGTTCTTACCCCTCTGCAGCGCAGCAGTCAGTGTATTCTACAGTCCCAGCTGACTGGGCAAGCAATTTAGAATAAATTATAGCTTTGAATATGGTGACTTTATCTCATACAGAGAGAGGATTTAGCTTGGTTTTATGGCATATATATCACTGCAGTTTATTTAATGCCAAATCTTCTTTATACATATATTATAAATATATAGGTTTATGTTCGTTGGTTGATTGGTTGGTGTTTATGGCATATCAACCCTTGTAGGTTATTTAACGCCAAATCCATTTTTATATAAATAATCAGTTCTATTTCAAAAAATTCAGGTTAGCATGAGTTCCCAGTTTAGTAGTCAAAAATATTTCTATTTCAAGTTATTCAGTTTTGTCAAACAGTTTTAATTCAATCAATTTAGCTTAGTATAAATATAGTTTTTGTTTTCGTGCAGTTAAATGTAAAACTGTTCTATTTCAAACAATTCAGATTAGCGTAGAACAGTTTCAATATCAAAAACTGTTCTATTTCAAACGATTCAATATAGCATAAGCTCGCAGTTTAAATATTAAAACTGTTCTGTTTCAATTAATTCAGTTTAGCATAAGTACGCAATTTAGTTCCATTTTCTTGATAGATAAGACTCTATCAGGTGTTACAGCCCCGAACCAGAATGAACCTGAGAGTAAAAATAGAACTCATAAGCGACGTTCTCCAATGGACTCCTACACATGGACACACCAGTGTTGGCTGGCCTATAAATACTCACTTTGTTTAACATACTATATCGTCTAAATGTTTACCCTTAAGTGCAATGCAATCGTGAAGTCTCAGCCTAAGGCTCTTCAGCTTCAACATTGTCTCTAATATTGTAATAATTTCATCGGGGATAAGATTTTTCAGTTTATCCGTTGTGTGTGGTCTCTATTAAAAGACTTGAGCCTTCAGATATCTCCAGAGAAAGTGCATACATTTGCGGGAAGACCCACTCAAGGTGCGACCCCTGAGTTGAAATGATAGAGTCACTGTTTTATAAGTTTTAATGATAAACCCACAATGTTCACCCCTCCGCACCATCACTACAGCTTTACACTTGAGAGATCATTTTGTCGGAACCTGTGTGCGTGTTTACCAATCCATGCAAGCAAACATTTGCATATACAGTCCTATTTATTAATTATCCACACATCATCATCATCATCATCATGTCGGGCCTCTAGCACAGATAACTCTGACCCTTTCTCGCCACTTCTCCCTATCGTTCATCGCCTCTGGCTGGTCTTCAGGACTACATCCCATATCCTCACATAGCTGCTGTATTAATGTTCAAGCTGGTCGTCCTGCTCTTGTTTGGCCATATGCGGGGTCCATAGGAGTACATCACTTATGAGCTCGTCTCTGCTTCTCCAGTAATGTCCTGCATGTCTGGTTCGTCTAACTTGGATAGTTTTCGTGATGAGAAGCAGGTTGCCGTATAGTTGGTGCCTTGTGGGGTGTTGCCGCCTGGACTTGTTCAATATTGCTCGCAACATTCTTGTGTAATTGCCGTCTAGCTTCTTCTCCAGCCGTTTAGTTAGCGTCCAAGTAGCGCATCCATATAGAAGTATCGACACAACCGCTGCCTGGAAGAAACTGCGTTTTATTTTATTGGTCAGGTCTGATTTCCATATGATTGAAAGCCTTTCGATAGCTGTCCAATCCTTCGTTAGCCGTCTGTCGATGTCTTTTTCGGTTGATGAGACGCTGCTTCCTGGGAAGGTGAATTTGTCTACCAGTTTCAGAGAGGTTCCATCTAGAACATTTAAACAAGAAGGGAATTTCTATGGTGTGGTGGCTAACGAACTGGATTGCAACATCGAAGTAAGTGAGTTCGAACTCCAGTCGTACTATTACGTTCACTTTCGGACTTATACCCGTAGGAAAGGCATGAAACCCCTCATGTATTCAGCTGTTGGTTAAATTGTCCCACAACTGTTCTTCTACAAGGATGCCTTTGACATTAAATAACCCACGATGTTTGATATGCCATTAAAGTAGGTGCCCATCGTGTAATGGTTATCATCGTAGGAAATGGACACGGTGACACGAGTTCAAATCCTGGATGAGACTCATTTCATTTCACATAGCACTGATACCCTTGGGAAAGGTATGAATCCAATTATTCTCCCTTCAGCTATGGGTAAATTGTAGGGCAGACTGGGTTCTTCCGCTTTGGTGAGGCAACTAGTCTAAGAGAAGGAAAACTCTGAATTCAAACCTGTTAAACTCCGCTTAAAAATTGACCTTGTGTCTTATCCTTCATAAGTGGAGGGGTTGGTAAACATGGATATGCCATTAAACAAAGAAACCAATATATAAATTCTCATCATCCCCAAGGCAAGCCGAGAGCCCGGATTCCAATGATTCTCTCGCACCATTTGTTCCAATCAGCCATCGCACCTGGTAAATCTTCTGGACGGTATTTAGTGTCCGCATGAAATTGATGAATATAGGTTTTGGCTTGTTGGTCAACACTGGTCTGTCCATGTATAATTGTCCATATTCTCTCAAATTAATTACAAAAAAAAACAAAACATTTCCTTACTTGCTATGATATTTAGCGAGCTGGGTTAGCGTAACAGTCAGTGGGTGCTCCATATATCTAAAAAACGGTGTCTTCCGTAAAACTGATTCAGAATTTAAAACCGAACGTAAAATTTACGCTTGTTCAATTCATTTTCTTGGGGGTTGAAAAAATGGGTCCTATCATAGGAAAAGTCATGAACAAACAAAATAACACACAGATCAATAAATTAATCAATCAGTCTGTGAGGGAAATTCAAAAAAGCGGCAAATACTTAAGTGTTTAGGAAGGATGAAATCATTGTACCCCAAAATCATAAATCACGTTAAACGTCCGGACATTTTCCTGCTCGGCTGGACATTCCTGCGCTCTGTTGGGCTGTTAAACGGTTGTTGCTACTGTTTAAGTTGCGTTTAAATAAGTGAACAATGATCTTGCGTTTTTTGCTATGTAGCTGGCTGGCTGGCTGGCTGGCTGGCTGGTTGGTTGGTTGGTTGGTTGGTTGGTTGTAAGGTCGTTGTATGGTTACTTGGTTTGTGAAGAACATTCTAGGCTTGTTAGCTGTATCGAAAGGTGATGGGTTATCGTACTCAAAAAGGTGTCTGATATACGAATTATGAGTTGATAAGAGTAAAGAAGAAAGAAAAAATTACATGGAGATAGACAGATAGATAGATAGATAGATAGATCAAAGAAAGAAAGAAAAAAAGAGAGACAGGAAGAAAGAAAGGCATTGCGGACTAAGTTCTCTGGATAATTAAAAAAAGACAATAAATAAGATAGATAGATAGATAGATAGATCAAAGAAAGAAAGAAAGAAAGAAGGAAGGAAAGAAACACATTGCGGACTAAGTTCTCTGGATAATTAATAAAAGACAATAAATAAGATCAATAGATAGATAATTAGATAGATAGATCACAAAAAGAAAGAGAGAATGTACGAAAGATATAACAGACTAATTAAGCAGTATAATTCAAAAGAAACACAATGAATGGGAGAGCTAGCCAGTTAGTTAGTGAGATAGATAGATAGATAGATAGATAGATAGATAGATCTGACAGACAAGTACAGCTTGTAAGGAACCCCACTTAAACTAGTAGACAAATTCACGTACCTAGGAAGCAGCGTCAAATCAACCGAAAAGGACATCGAAACGAGGTTAACGAAAGCATGGACAGCTATCAATAGGCTATCGATTATATGGAAATCAGACCTAACCGATAAAATGAAACGCAGCTTCTTCCAGGCAGCGGTCACATCGATACTGCTATATGGATGCACTACATGGACGCTAACAAAACGGCTGGAGAAGAAACTGGATGGCAATTACACAAGAATGCTGCGTGCAATCCTGAACAAGTCCTGGCAGCAGCACCCCACAAGACACCAACTGTACGGCCACCTGCCCCCTATCACGAAAACTATTCAAGTTAGACGAACCAGACATGCAGGAAACTGCTGGAGAAGCAGAGATGAACTCATAAGAGATGTACTCTTATGAATCCCCACACATGGCCGCGCAAAAGCAGGACGACCAGCTCGAACGTACATTCAGCAGCTATGTGAGGATACAGGTTGTTGTCCTGAAGACCTACCTAGGGCGATGAACGATAGGGAGGAGTGGCGAGAGATGGTCAGGGATATCCGTGCTACCAGCGCGATATGATGATGATGATGATATATATATATAGAGAGAGAGAGAGAAAGAGACAGGTAGACAAAGATAGATAGATAGATAGATAGATAGATAGATAGATAGATAGATAGATAGATAGATAGATAGATAGATAAATTAAATGAAAGAAAAATGAACGAAATAAATACTTGAAAAAAGAAAAACAGCGTTTATTATTATTATTATTATTATTCTTTTTCGAGTTTTTCACACCAGCATTAGCTGATGGTTTCTCACTGAAGTTTGAGTGACAGCGAGTATACCCAAGTCTCTTGGACTCTTTTCAGTGTTCTGGCCGACCTCAGTAATGTTGTATTTTGGTAAGTCTCCATTCATCCTCTTATTTCTAAGTCCTCCAGTCCTTGTACCAATCTTTTGGTGACTGTAACAAGAGCACCAATTACAATTGGTATCACCAACACTTTCATGTTCCCTGGTTTTTTCAATCCTCTAGCAAGATCCAGGTACTTATCTGTCTTTTCGCTTTCTTTCAATTTTACACTGTGGTCAGCTGGGACAGCAAAGTTCACTATTAGCCAAGCCCTCTTTTTTTGTTGTTGATAATCAAAAGGCCTGGTCGTCTGGCCGAGTTTAGGTGATCTGTTTCTATGTTAAAATCCCTGAGGGGTGTGTGCGTTTATTTCTCCAGGACTGATTCATGGTTGTGAATATACCATTTTGTTGTGCATATACCATTTGGTAGTTGAGTCAAATTTTAATATCTCGCTTAATTCCCAGCGGATCATTTTTTCCACCCAGTCGTGTCTTGTCTCACATTCCTTTTTTATTTCTGGGGCTGCAAAATACACCGACTGCATCTCTGCTGAGTGGTCAGACTTACCCAAACTAATGAGTGTCCAAGATATGATACTAAACAATCTGATGGCGAGGCTCTAGAAATACAAGAGCTTTGGGGAATGTGGAGTACCTCTTTAGTGCCATTATTTCCAGGTCCACTCTGGCCCGGTGTGGTACCACCTGATAGGGTCCTATCTATGGGTTAAATAGAAATAAACAGTGTATTTATGCTAAACTGAATTGTTTGAAATAGAACTGTTTTTACATTTAACTATGTGTAAACAAAAAAAATTGTGCTCATGCTAAAATGAATTGCTTGAAATAAAACTCTTCATATGTGTAAAAATGGGAGTTGGTATTAAATAACCTACAATGGTTGATGTGCCATAAAACCAAACCAAACCAAGCCAAACAAAACTTTTTTTTGTGTTAGCTGCATTCACTTACTATGTAAATACCTGCTTCATCTTTTACTCCGCCTACACTGGCTCTTCTGTGGTGTATTATCTGTTTCCGCTTTAACTTAATTAGTCCTTATGGCGTTGTTTTTGCAGCTGTTTTTGGCAGCTTCAAATAAGCGTTTAATGCTCTTTCTAACATAACCCTTGTGTTGATTCACCAACGTAATGCTCAATACACACCAGTGCATTTTCTTCTTTCCTTGTTTTGATGTACCAACGCAATCCTCAAAACGGGCCAGTGCATTTCCTTCTTTTCCTGACACAAACAGTTCCTGTTTTCTTTCGGATATAAAGTCTTGCGTGTAGTCATCAATTTTCTTCTCCTTTGGTATATTTGTGTTCCTCTTTTGTTGATTTTAAGAGGGATTGTGTAGGTGTTTATATCTTTGATGAGATATCTGCTATAGCGCCAAGTTTCTTGTTCTTCTGAGGCAATCCTTTCCAATTTTTTTCTTTCATCTCCGCTTACTTGATGATGTCCGCTTCCAATGTTTCCAACTATTGTAGATTTTTTCTCTTCAAACGCTCTAACGTTTTCCTAATTTGGTAGTTCTATTACGTTCGCTGTTTCTGTTTCCCTGCTGTTCATTTTGAGCATGGAAGATTCTTCAATGCTAAAAAAAACTATTCCCCTATCCTGGCTGTATATTCTTAGTTTGTGTTCATTTGCCTGTTCTTTTGCATTTTTTTTTTTTTGCAAATACATTTATATAATCCATTGACATAAGATGATAAATGTTGTGATTCTGTACGTATTTGTAGCCCTCCAAATGTTTTCTAAGTTGAGTTGCATCATTGCTATAATGAATTGTAATAGTAAAAACAAGTCTCCCTGAAATATGCCTTTTTGGATTTTTACTTCTATTAAACTTCGTCCTACCGCTGTCAATTCTACTCTCTAGTTTTCTTCCCCAGTTAGCTGTGGCTGTAGAATAAACCGACTGCACCTCTGCAGAGGGGTAAAAAAAACCCCCACCAATATGTGTCTTGCTAATGACACTAAACAATCTGATGGTGAGGTTTCAGTAATGCTGGAGCTTTGGGGAATGCGGAATATCCCTTCATTGCCATTGCTCCCGGGTCCGCTCTGGCTCGGAGTGGTAGCACCCGATAAGGGTCTTATCTATGAATTAAATAGAACTAAACTGTTCTTGACTTTACAGTTTTTACATTTAAACAGGGTATTTATGCTAAACTGAATTGTTTGAAATAGAACTATTTGCATAAAAATAGAATTGGCGTTAAATAACCTGCAAAGATTGATATACCATAAAAACCAACCAACCACCAGTTTTTCTTGGCTTTCGTGACGAAGTTTATGAGTTGTCAGATATTTTGTACATTTTCAGACAATCTATTATCCAAGTTTGCAGGATCATATCAAAGAGTGTTTTGTAATTAATCGATGTCATAGCTACATTTTTCGCCTTGTTTTGACTTCTTTAATGATATGCTGGTGTATATATAGTTGGTCATTCGTTTCTCTTGCGCCCTTTGCGGTGTTCTTTTTGTTCTTCGCGAAATAGTTTGGGGCGTTCCAGAAGTTAATAGATTTCTTATCTCAGCTGCTAAGATTTTCCATATCATAAGTAAACACGTTTCTGCTGGTGATGGTTCCTTTTTAGGCTCCTCCTTGATCAGGGTAGTTTTGCCTTTCGTCATCCATTCCAGTATGCCCGCTCCTTGTTCGCATTTTCTCAGATGAGGAATTGTTTGTTGTAGATGGACATTATTATTATTATTATTATTATTATTATACTCCTTGAGAATGTTTCTCATCAGCTAACGCTGATGGCCTTTCAATGGAGTTTGAGTGACAGCAAATCTACTCAAGTCTCCAGGACCCTATATCAGTATTTTTGTGGATCTCAATAATGCAGTAGTTTAGATGGTCTTCACTCGTCCTCTTATTTCCAAGCCCTGCAGTCCCTGTACTAATCCTTTGATGACTGTACGAAGAGCATCAATTACAATTGGTATAATCGTCACTTTCTAGTTCCACAGTTTTTTTTTCATTCCTCTAGCAAGGTCCTGGTACTTATCTTTCTTTTCACTTTCTTTCAACTTTATTCTGTGGTCATCCGGAACAGCAAAATTCACAATTTTGCAAGTTCTGTTTTTTTGGATTTTTTTTTTTTTTTAGATAATCATAAAGTCTGGTCGTTTGGCTGAGATTAGGTGATCTGTTTGTATGTCAAAATCCCTGAAAAGTTTGTGCGTCTAATTCTCCAGGACAGATACTGGGTTGTGCATATACCATTTTTTCGTATGTTCAAATTTCAATTTCTTGCACAGTTCCCTGTGGATCACCTTGCCCACCCAGTCGTGTCTAGTCTTATACTCTTTCGGTGCTAATTTGTTGCATTCGCTTATTATGGTGATTGATTATTTCGTCTCTATCACCACCTAATTTATATCTGCTTTTTTGTTGCGTCTTAAGTGTTCTCGCTCTGATATTATTGGGGGTGTCCACGTGGTGTAATGGTTAAAGCGATGGACAGCGGAATCGTAGTAAGCGAGTTCGTACTCCAGTCGCCCTATTACGTTCACTTTCGGGCAAATACAGTTGGGAAAGGTATGAACTCCTTTATCCTCCCAGTTATGGGTTAAATAGTACCACTACTGTTCTTCTAGGAGAATGGCTTTGTCATTAAATAACCTTCAAAGGTTGATATGCCATTAAACAAAGAAACCAAACCATCTGATATTATTTGAAAGAATTTATTTCCTCTCATGTATTACGTTCACTTTTGGATTAATTTTATGGGAATGTATGAACGCCCTTTATTCTCCAACTATGGGTTAAATTCTTGTTCAAGATTGCTCGCAGCATTCTGGCAGCAACACCCCACAAGACACCAACTGTACGGTCACCGGCCTCCTATCACGAAAACTATTCAAATTAGACGAACCAGACATGCAGGACACTGCTGGAGAAGCAGGGACGAACTCATAAGTGATGTACTCTTATGGACCCCCACACATGGCCGTGCAAAAGCAGGTCGACCAGCACGAACGTACATTCAGCAACTATGTGAGGATACGGGATGTTGTCCTGAAGACCTGCCTGAGGCGATGAACGATAGGGATAAGTGGCGAGAGAGGGTCAGGGATATCCGTGCTACCAGCACGACATGATGATGGTGGTTAAATACTACAAGTACAGTTCTACTACGATAATGTTTTCAGCATTAAAATAAGCCACAAAGGTTGATAAAGCATTAGACTAAAGAAACTAAACCTTTTGTCCATTTAATTTTTGTTGTTTTTCTTGATAACCCACTCAGATTTTTCCTCAAGAGCAAAAAAGAGCACGTAACGGGGATAATAATTGGTGCTGTGTCAGGCTTCAATTATACTAATAGTTAATGTCACTTAGTTGATAAAGGGTTGGTTGGTTGGTTGGTTGGTTGGTTGGTTGGGTATTATGGCATATTATCCTTTTTGGCTATTTTAATGCCGAATCCTCTTTATGCCTATTTTATATGATTTCTATATTCATAGTTTGTAGATAACATTTTAAACGAGCCACAGCTCATTTGTTTGGTTGAGTTTTATGGCATATCAACCTTTGTCGGTTATCTAAAGCCAAATCCATTTTATGTAAATAATATGTTCTATTTAAAACAATTCAGTTTAGCATAAGTACACTGTTTAATTGTCAAAAACATTTCCATGTCAAACAATTCAAGCAGTTGTATGTAACAATTCGGTTAAGTGTAAATACAGTTTTAATGTCGAAAAACCGTTCTATTTGAAATAATTCAGTTAAGCATAAGCCCGCAGTTTAAATGTAAGTACGGTTTGATTGTCAAAAACATTTCTATTTCAAGCTATTCAGTTTAATCAAACAATTCAGTTTAGCATAAGTATGTTGTTAGTTTTATTTAACCCATAGATAGGGCCCTATCAGGTGCTACCACTCCGGGCCAGAGTAGACCTGGGAGCGATGGCAATGAAGGGGTACTCAACATTCCCTAAAACTCCAACTCTGCTGGAACCTCACCATCAGACTGTTTAGTGTCATAAGCAGGACACTCGTTGGATGGGAGTGGGGGTCTTACCCCTCTGCAGAGAAGCAGTCAGTGTATTCTACAGCCCCAGCCGACTGGGCAAAGCTCATTTGTCTGTATATTAGTAAATGGTTATACATAGGATTTGTAAGTCACTAGTTTGTCGGTAGTCTTATTTTTAAATGAGCTAGAGTTAATTTCTTTGCAGGCAAGTATTAGTATTGTTTTCACATAGTTAAATGGTTCCAAATATTCTCACAGGAATAGTTCTATTTAGTATTAATCAAATGTTTGTACACTGTTAAATGATTTCAAGCATCGCTACGTAACACTAACCCTTCAATCTAGGCGCACAGTTAAAAAGTTTCAAGTATTTCTAATCAATTCTAATAATTCTATTCAACATTACTCATTCGTTAGCACACAGTGTAATTCTTCCAAGTTTTGCTATGTAGCACTAACAATTTAATTAAACGTCAGTCATTTGTTTACACACATTTATTTTTTCAAAGTGTTCAATTTCTAAATAATTAATTTAACGTAAGTCATTTACTTGCACTCAATTCAAATGTTAAAGAGTCCTATTTGACCCAGAAATAGGACCTTAAAATGTGATACCGCTCCCGGACAGAGTTGACCGAGAAGAAATGGCAATGAAGAAGTACTCCATATTCTCCAAAGCTCCAACATTACTGGAGCCTCACCATCATGTTTATCTAATGTCATACGCAGGACACTCGTTGGTAGAGAGGGATGTCTTACCCCTCTGCAGAGATACAGTCGGTGTATTTTATAACTTCAGCTGACTTTGTTGATAAAGTTGAGATAGAAAATTCACTTTTAAAATTCCGTACTGTGAAAAGAAAATTTGTCCTTCCTTAACTTTCTGAGAGGAACTCACACCTCAATGAAAATATTTACTCTTGTTTTTATTTTTTTAGCAAAGGCTAAATAACAAACAAAAGGGAATTTTTTTTATGTTCTTGATGTTTTCGTTTGTCACTTTTTATAAACTCATTGGTGTGTTTGTTTTTTTCTAACAAGGCGAGAAGCTCAGATGGGCTGCGCTTAGCAAATTCAATTCTGCATTCGACGGCCGACTGACAACACACTCCTCTGAAGAGAAACAAATTGATTTAATTAAACGATTGAGTTTTTCACAGAATAATTTTTTTTTCTGTTTCTTTAATTCATCTGCAGCTATGAAAGAAAACAAGAAATAGAAATTCGTTCTATTCACAATTATTGGCGATATCATCTGAATAAAAAAAAGTAATTTTTTATTAATTGATACACGTCGTTATCGTCGGTCCAAATACAAAGAGATCTTTTATATCTCTTATAAATAACAGCACTATAAACAATTTTTCATGGAAACTATAATTTCTTCGAAACGAAAAATACCAGAATTTTATCATTTCACCTCGGTGTAGTAGCTATTGATAAGGGAGCCTTTTGGTCGCCCTCGACTACGGTCGCCAACTTTACTTTTTATATCATTTCAAGTGAAGCAGTGTACAATCAAATCGGAAATTATTCGGTATTATTCATTGCCAAACGTAGCTGCCAAATATATGATCATATCATGATCACCGTGTCATGCTGCTAACACAGATCCTCTCTCTCTCTCTCTCTCTCTCTCTCTCTCTCTCTCTCTCTCTCTCTCGTTTCTATCATCCATCGCTTTCGGCAAGTCTACCTCCTGTGTTCACACTGTACTGTTGTAGATAAGTTCAACACCTTGAAGAGGCTGTTTGCATTTCACATAGCAGTAATATCCTTTGGAAAGGTATATATCCTATTATTCTCCCCTCTTTCATGGGTAAATGGTAGGACAGGCTGGGCTATCGAGCCTTGGTTTGAAAACCATTGTCGGAGAAGGGAAACCCGTTAAACTCCGCAAAAAAGTGACGTTATATTGCATCCTGCTCTGGATGAATATATGTATGATTATAATAAAAATATTCAAAGAAAATGAGTTGGAATTATTCTATTTGAAAATATACCAGAGGATTCTTATAAATCTCCAAGAGAGCTCAATGTATGATAATTAATGTATAAATTTATAAATTTCATAAAGTAAAAATTCATTTAATTTGAAAAAACTCAACCAATCGTCATTTGGCTATTATAGATTTATTTCAGCTGGCTACTCCATAAGAACAACCGACCTCTTCAGATAGCCATCACATAATGGAGAGATTTTTTTTTTAAATTAGAAAATATTCTTTTAGGGGATTCTTACTTGTTTAAAAAAAGTGAATAAATAGATAAATGATTTTATATTTTATATTGCATCCTGCATGTGCAAAGGGTGTATTTTATATATATACATATACGTATATATATATATATATATATATGTGTGTGTGTGTGTGTGTGTGTGATATAAAATCAATGTCCAGAGACGATAATATGGAACTATTTAAATTGAGGTTTCTTATAAAGGCATGGACAGCTATCGATAGGCGATCGGTCATGACATGACCGATAAGTAAGACATGACCGATAAAATAAAACGTAGTTTTTTTTCCTAGCAGCGGTCGTGTCGATCCTGCTATATGAATTGTCTACATGGATACCAAATAAACGTATGGCAAAAAAGGTTGACGACAATTACACAAGAAGTTTGCTTGTAATATTGAACAAATCCTGGAGGCAGCACCCGACAAAGCAGCGGCTGTTTGGCCACCTACCACCCATCACGAAAACTTTGCAAGTTAGACGAACCAGACATGCGGGACACTGCTGGAGAAATAAGGACGAGCTCATTCACCTGGACTAGTAAAGGTTGGACGACCAGCAAGAACCTATATACAACAGTTCTGGGCCGATACAGGATGTAGCCTGGAAGACGTCCCGGGAGCGATGGATGATAGAGACGGGTGGCGGGAGAGGGTCAGGGAGATTCATGCGGGTGGTACGACATGATGATAATTCTCCAGGAGTGCTTGATATATGATTATTAATATAGAGTTTCTTGGGTTTTTCTTCCAATCATAATACATATATATGTTATATTCTCATGTGCTGTATCATAACGACACAATAATAAAGACAGACGCAGGAAGTGTCAAAGACGCAGGAAGACTTCTTTAACAAAATATGTACCTCTCACTTTATTGCAAGGGTTCGAAAAGCTTGTTCAATGTTTTATGGTGAGAGGGAGTTGGAGACCGAACAGAAACTGTAATATTTTGACCCCCACTCTTATGGCCGTCAACGTTGTGTCTTTCTCGTTCTTCTGATGCTCAACCGGAGGCCCTGGAGTCCACTCTGCTGGGTGCTGGCTTTCTTTACTGTATCTTATCAGCATCTTCTCTGGACCCCAATTCATCAGGGCTTCCCGAGGGCCCCTTCGGCTGGGTGTGGATTTCCTTACCACATCTCGTCTCTAACTCCGTCCGATCTTCAACTCAACTGGCTCGTCGAACTCAACTGAGCTATATACTCGTTCGACGCCCACTCGATCTTTGAAATCGAATGTTTAATTGTCATCAAGCGGAAATGACTGTCATGCAGTTCAGAGGTCACTCTCTTCCGGTGCATCAGTCTATGAGTGTACCATGGGTTTTTTTTTTTACCTCGTCCCATTTCCTCAGCTAATTCCCGCCCACGGGATTTCCTCTCATAACTGCAATTAGAATGTGTCACCTCCTTCCGGTGCATCACCTTGGAATGGCATTTTTGCCCGGGTCAAAAGGTCAAAACATAACATGTATATATATATATATATATATATATATATAACCCTTCTGCAAGGGCAGGATGCATTAAGTCATTTTTGAGTTACTGTGATTATGATATAATACATGGGTGAACAAAAATAATTTTGTATATATATATATATATATGTGTGTGTGTGTGTGTGTGGTCCTATGCTAGTCAAGGTACCCAATGTGCTGTGACTACCAGTTACAGTACTTGTTGTGGCTCTTGTGTTCGTGACTACCACATTTGCTTCCGACTGTTTGCTTTTTCAGTTCCTTCCGTTCCCACGCTGCGTTTGAAAGATCCACAAAGTGGGGTTGACATAATTCAACCGGATCTACTTCAGATGGTCACGTAATAGGAGTGGCTAGCTTGTCTAGCAACTTAAGGAATGGAGGAAACCTGTTGTTAACAAATAATAATGATCCTTGCATATATATATATATATATATATATATATATATATATGTAAAGAGGATTTGGTATCAAATAACCTACAATGGTTGATTTGGCATAACACCCAACCAAACCAAATCCTATATATTTAATATATATGTATAAAGAGAATTTAGCATTAAATAACCTACAATGGTTGATATGCCAGAAAAAACCCAACCAAACCAAATCCTATATATTTAATATATACGTATAAAGAGGATTTGGCAGTAAATAACCTACAATGGTTGATATGCCATAAAACCCAACCAAACCAAATCCTATATATTCAATATATATGTATAAAGAGAATTTAGCTTTAAATAACCTACAATGGTTGATATGCCAGAAAAAAACCCAACCAAACCAAATCCTATATATTTAATATATGTTATCTACACAACGTGTCTAAAAACCATGTATTTATTATATACATATATATGTATACAAAGAACTTGGCTTTAAATAAACTAACATGTTTGATATGCCATAAAACTAAACAAAACAAAGATGTTTACAATCAAATACTGAACATGGACGAACAATAAACGCTTTCCATTCTCAATTATTGGGGATATCGTCTGAATAAAAAAAAATAAAAAAAAAAAAACCGGTGCCGAAATAGTTCAAGCCGTGAAAGATACCGGCCGGGGTTATTAGTAATGCGATAGTTGGTGTGCATACATGTTGTGCATTGCTTCACTCAGTGCGTGATTTGAAAACCGCACAAATAAACTTGCAACGCATTTTTCTAACTCGAAGATCTATTCTTTATGGTACGAACAGGGCTACCGAAGCAAACAAAAAGTTTTCTTGTGTAAGTTGAAGGTGAAGTTGATCACGTGACAGTAACCAAAAATTTCGAAAAATTTCGCTACGGCTAGTAAGCCCAAAACTGTGGATTCGTAGGTTTTGCTCGAAAACATAGAAGCAAATCAAGCGAGTAGTATAGGTGAGTATCAGGCGAGCTCGTTTACTAAAATATCGCTAAACTTTAGATTTCCTCCAGTTATTAATGGAGATCTTTATAGTCGGTCTTTAATGCAGTTGGCTGGGGGGCTGTAGAATACACCGACTACAACTCTGCGGAGGGCTAAGCACCCCCGCAATGGTAGTCCTGGATACAACTCTAAACAATCTGATGGTGAGGTTCCAGTGATGCTGGAGCTTTGGGGAATGCGGAGCACCCCTTCATTGCCATTGCTCCCAGGTCCACTCTGGCCCGGAATGGTAGCACCTGATAGGGTCCTATCAATGGGTTAAATAGAACTAACTGAATACTTATGCTAAACTGAAATGTTTGAATTCGAACTCTTGGACTAAACTGAATAGCTTGAAGTAGAAATGTTTTTGAAAATTAAACTGTACTAACAATTAAACTGCGTGTTCATGCTAAACTGAGTTGTTTGAAATGGAACTGTTTTTGACATTGAAATTCTACTTACACAAAACTGAATTGTTTAATAAAGAACTGTATTGACATTTAACTGTGTAAACAAAATCTGTACTTATACTAAACTGAATAAGCTGAATTAGAACTGTTTGAATAGACTGAATTGCTTGGAATAGAAATGTTTTTGGCAATTAAACTGTGTACTTATGCTAAACTAAATTGTTTGAAATAGAACTGACTATTTGTATAAAAAAGGTTTTGGCATAAAATAACCTACTAAGGTTGATATGCCATAAAACCCAAACAACTAACCAACTAACAAACATCGTCGGTCCGAATTCAGAGCAAATATATATCAGTGATAAACAAGTGAAATTCTAACAAGTTTTAAGGTGGAAACCCCCGTGGTATAATGGCAAAAGGGCTTGACTGTAAAGTCGAAGTAACTGAAGTTCGAATTCTAGTCAATCTTTAATATTCTCTTTCGGACCAATACCCTGGTGAAAATTATGAAATACCATATCCCTCTCTCCAGTAATGGGTTAAATTTTAACACAACTGTTTTTCGATGAGGATGGCTATGACATTAAATAACCCACGAAGGTCGATATTGTTATATAATTGCGGGAGGATTTTTTTTATACTATCATTTTTCGTTTTGTATATCTTACCTTTCGGTTTAGTTAGGCTGAGAAGCTTTCGGTTTAGTTCATTGGTAAGTTAGATGCACACATTGAGTGCAGGTGTTCACGCGCGTGCAGGGCGGATATGACAGTCACAGATGTTACAATAAAAACCCCAGATAGAAAATGAAACCGGTGACGTGAATGACGTCATGCCCGGAAGCGATGAGCTGAGGATTTTGGAATTTGAAAAAAACAGTTAGTTGATATTCGACGCTATAGGAAGGAAGTCGATTTTTGGAGCTCGCCGAGGCCACACCAGACCAGTAGTTTGCGCCGTACGTGGTGGGGTCAGATGGAAAAGTCAGTATAGAAAGAAATTGTGTCTCTCTCTCTCCTCATGTCGAAAAACCTTAAACACAAAAAGGTAATAAAAAGTTTCGTACCTGAACCAATTTCGTGTTTTGCGGATTCCTATATGCGTATAAACATTTTATGAACCTTATGGCTGTTTCACATTTTCATATCTTGGTCATATTTTTGGACCTGTATATTACAATATGCCATTAAACAAAGAAACCAGACACTGTCTTTTCTTCTAACGCAAAGATACCAGAATTATTCCTTGTGGGATATTACACAATAAAACTCGATATTTTTACGTATTATTTATTAGCAAACTCAGTAGCCAAAAATATTAAAATACAGCAGTCAAAAACTAAATACACTTCATAAAATTGCTTAAATGTATGCATTAAAGCAGATTTATTTCAAGTTCCCGTGGTGTAATGGTTATTGTCGCAGGATATGGACACGGCGACACGAGTTCAAATCCTGGACCCGACTGATTGCATTTCACATAGCAGTAATACCCTTGGGAAAGGTATGAATCCAATTATTCTCCCTCCAGCTATGGGTAAATAGTAGGACAGACTAGATTCTTCCGCCTTGGTGAGGCAACTCGTCTAGGAGAAGGAAAATTCTGAATTCAAACCTGTTAAACTCCGCTTAAAAATTGACCTTGTGTCATATCCTGCCCGACTGGAGGGATTGGTAAATATGATATGACCAATTTTTTATTATTTTGTTTGTGGATATGCAATTAATTTTTTTTTTTTTAATTTTAGATAAAGTAAAACTATTTACTTCTTGTTCTCCTAATGAACGTTATTTAGTGATTGAAATTCCTCTCGATGATGGCCATCCTTTTCTCATGGGAAACAAAAATATTTTACCTTAAATCTTTCTCTTGATCCCATTAGTCAAATCTCGTGGCTTGACGTGTTATAATTTCGTTGAGGATGAAAAGGAATATTCTTTATCATAAAATATAATTCGTTTTTTTGTTTAATATACTTCTTACTTTGACGCCATTACTAACGAGGCCCCCTGTCAAATGGGGTTACCCTTACCAGGGGATACAGTCAGCATATTATAGCCGCGCTGACAGGGATAGGTGATGATCAAGATAAAATTCAATAAGACAGGAATGGTTCTTATGAAGAATAAATAAAAACAAATCGTTCAACAAAAATGTGTTTTAGACCAAAGCAAGATTTAACAGAATAAGCCCTTAGGCAGCTGTACTAATATATATATATATATATATATATATATATAGAGAGAGAGAGAGAGAGAGAGAAATTGAGGAACAAGGTAATCCAAAAGGAAGAATTTCATTTTAAAAAAAGTGAAGGTTATAACGTTTCGGTTCTAATGAACCATCGTCAGGACAATGAAGGATGATATCTAGTGATGTTAAATTACTGATGGATGTTTTATAAAATACAAAACAAGGAGGGAATATAATATACACTTAGAAAGAGGTAAACTTTTAATCAATAAATCAGCGATCGTGTTTAAGAAATATAAATATTTAAACACGAACGCTGATTTATGGATTAAATCAATAGGGTATATATATATATATATATATATATATATATAGGGAGAGAGAGAGCTTATAGCGGTGTCTGTAGAGTAATGGTCATCGTCGTTAAAAATGATCGCAGTGACCCGAATTCAAATCCTGAACGAGGCTCTTTGCATTTCAAAGAGAGCTCACACCCTTGAGAAAGATATGAATCCAACTATTCTTGCTTCGGCTATGGAAAAATAGAAGGGCAGGCTGAGCTCTTTAATCCATGGCAGCCGGTCAAGTAGAAAGAAAACTCTGAATTCAAACCTGTTAAATTCACCTTAAAAGTTGACCTTGTGTCGTATCCTGCTCGTGCAGAGGAATATATATATATATATATATATATATATATATATATATCGTTGCGGACATGGCTACACATATATATATGTGGAGTTTTAGATTGTTGTTTGAATGGCATATCAACATTCCTGGTTTACTAAATGCTTAAGCTATCCTTGTTGAAGTAAAGTAATGGCGCTATTCAAATAATAACTTGATGTATAAGAGGGTTCATGCCTTTGCCATGGTCATCGATCTGAAAGTAGAAGTAATAGCACTCTTGGTGTTTGTACACGTTTACTACGATGTTGCAATCAAGTACGTTAGTAACTGTACCCGAGGACTCCCCGTATATATGGAAGTAAGAATGTATATTATTTAGGGGTGAGCATGTCTGTGTGACTGTGTGTGTTGTGGGCCATGGCGCGTGTGTATGAGTCTAATAGGGATTGGATCTGTCTCTGCAGGTGTATGTGTGAACATATGTAACGTATATGAATTTGTGTGAATGGATGTGATGTATGAGAGTGTGCGTGTGTGTGTGTGTGTGTGTGTGTGTGTGTGTGTGAATGTTATATCCGTATATGTGTCGGCGTGTGGTGATATCAGAAAAGTAGAACTGGATAAGTTTTTGAAAATTTTGGCGAAGAAATATACTTACCGAGATTGAATCTCTATAAGAAGATATTTGTTTCTAACGTCCATTGTTAGACATAACTTTGTTGTTCTAAGTCGACGCTGAAGGCTAGTAAATAAGAGACTGACGGTCTTTGTACGTGAGAGAGATACGAGGATCATTAAATAAGTTTCCAGACTTTTTTCGTATGGGCACTTTTATTGAGAGTACACACATGAAACTCTAGTCCCCTTCGAAGTAATCTCCTCCGGCGGCAACGCAGTTGTTTTACCGTTCCAACAACTTCTGGAAGACCCCGTGGAAGTCATCTTGTGTGAGCGTGTCAATGACCCTTATCACAGCCTCTTTCATCTCCTCAATTGTCTCATAACAACAGCCTCTGAGCTTAGGGAATAACCAAAAGTCACAGGGAGCAAGGTCTGGACAATAGGGAGACTGAGGAACTGTCTTTATGCCCATCTTGGTCAAATAGTCTGTGACAAGGATGGAGCTGTGGACTGGTGTATTGTCCTCGTGGAAATGGTACTGACCCAATTTAAAGAGTGCTGGCTTCTTCCCAAGGAATCTCTTGCTGAATTTCCTTAAAACCTCAACATAGTATTCCTTGTTGACTGTCTGTCCAGTGGGAACCCAGTGCATGTAGACCATGCCAGTGCTGTCAAAAAAGGGATCATCAAAGGTTTGTGGGTGGTTTGCTCAGTCTGGCCTTCTTGGTTCTGGGAGAGCCAGCATGCTTCCACTGGGAACTCTGTCTCTTTGTCTCTGGGTCATAGCAGTAGATCTAGATTTCATCGCATGGCATTATTTCCAAGTTTAAAATAGAATTTTATTGCATATCGTTCTTCTAAAGTCCAGATTAATTTTTGAAATTCTCCAGCTGTTACAATCAGGCTTTAGTAGGGTGTATTCCAATTTCTGCTGTGGCTGTTCATTTAAACCTAATATCATAAAAATTAGTCAGTCATCTGATAAGATGAATAGCAATAACATATTGAATTTTTAAGAGTTTACGATAATTTTATTGAATGCACCACGTAAAACTGAAGACCCTATATATGCCCGGGTAGAGTTCAGCTCCGTTACAGTTAAACTGCACGCAAGCTGAAAGTGCCGAAGGTCTGGATACTCGGGTGTGCCCCTTTTGTCTACTGTGATCGAGATGAAAGTTAATACTGTTGTAAGGGAAACGTGAATTTCATCTCTATTATAAGATCTTCGGTGGGGCTACTAGGTGCCGTAACACTCCCTCTGTGAAGTAAGGTGTCTTCGAAGTTTGTCTTTGTTCTTTTTTTTTCTTTTTTGATACCACCACGTGCTTTCTGCAACATTGACATGACTTCCGAATTGGGTAAGTTATACGGTTTCATTTGCAAGGTATTAATCAAGGTATTCTAAGAGTTTGTTAATGAGATAGAAGGAGAGAGATGAAAAAAAGATTTTGAAGTTTTCAGTGTGAGAAAATTTCTAAAAACTGTCTATCAATTTTTATGAAATCATAATCTCATGTCAGATTTATATCGACGCCATTATCTTTAAATGACGCGAATATTATATATATTTTCGTATAAATGTGAATAGATTAAGAACACGTCTTTTATCCGTAGCAGCGTTCGGTGATGCACAGAAAGAAAACACTCTTTTATGATAAGAAATAGAAAAAAGAAAAAGATACAAATATACTCCATAGGGTTCATGCAATGGTTTGCGGCCACGATGAGCACCAGAACATTAAGATAAAATTGTTGTGTAGCCAGATCTATGATTTTACTATTTGTTTGACGATAATATTGATAGCTTTTACCTCCAGCTTGTGTTCTTTTGAATACCTATTGTTATATAGTCATCTACAGCATCACAACGACACAATAATTAAACAGACGCAAGGACAAAGACGTAAGAAGAAAGGACGCAGGAATGAAGGACGCAGGAAGACTTCTTCATAAAATATTTTACCTCTCACTTTATTTGTAAGGTTTCGAAAAGGGTTACTCAAAGTTTGCGTGTGAGAGGGAGCTGGGGACCGAACATTACTGAAATATTTTGACCCCGAAGTTATGGCCGTCAGCGTTGTGTCTTTTTCGTTCTTCATGGCTGCTCAACCGGACACTGGAGTAAACTCTTCTGTGTGCTGGCTTTCCTTACTACACACGTCTACTTCCGTCTTCCACTGTACTGCTTGCCCTCCTTCTCGCCTATCTCCCACTGTCCTCAATTCGTCGGCCTTATTTACCTTCAAACTCCCACGCAGCAATATAGGCACGCCTCAACGCCTGCGCAACCTCTTCCGATTTCCAGCGACCGGGATGTGTCACTTCCTTCCGGTGCACCACCTTGAATGGCATTTTTGGCCGGGTCAAAAGGTCAAAACATAACACTATCTCCTTTCTTCCGTCGTAGACCAAACGCTGATTTGCTGAGACTTTCGAACACAAAGACGTCTGTCGTTGGGAACAATGAACTAGAAGCTCCTCTTTTGTGTGCTCATTCCTTTTATGAATTCCTTAGGTATAAACATTCATCGTTTTCTAACGTATCACCCGGGTTACAAATCCCAAGGAATTGGCCCTTCAGTACGGGGATAGAACAATATTTACACCCCATCTTTTTGCACGTGTGAACTTCAATTTTTCAAAACCAACTAATTAAATTTCAATTTTTTTCTACTGTCTAGATTTTTAAAAACATGATTGTGAATATTAAATCCTTGATAAATTCTCGAATTTATCTCGAGGTTATCACCTGTCAGTCATGCACAGTTGACCTAACTGCTCTAAATACAATTTCAAATTCGTATTTTTTTCTAATTTTTCAGTATCACTCAAAGAATAGATACAACTAAACAATTATTTAAAAAAATTCTGAAATTTTACGAATATTTGCTGAAATTTTCCTTTGATAGAATTACCTGATGATTTCGAATATAATACTATTCAGAAAACCAGAAAAGGTTGACTTGCAAGTGATCTTCAACTCTAAAACTGAGAAAGGGATTATTTGATGACAAAATTTATTAGAAAAGACTATTTTTAGGAGTCAAAATTTCTGAGACGAAGCTTGATGTTTTTTATCCAGCAGGACACATAGCGTAACGGTTATAGGCGCTGGTTCCTTAAGCTTCTAAGGAGACTATCATCTAGAGGTTGCAGGTTCAATCCTGATTGCAGGCGAGTAACAATACAGGAATCAGAACAGGCGACCCCCGTGGATTCAATAAAGGACGTTGTTCGAAGTTACGTGTACATTCCCGAGCTCGACAAACACCTGAAGAAGGCCGGAGGACATATCGACCGACACATTGTGGAAATAACAATAAAGGTGAAGACTTCAGTTCGAAAGTCCTTTATGATAAAAAGACTAATTTTATATCGATTTCTCAATTCAATTTACCGTAATTATGCGCATAGAATAAATATTTTTTTCCAGATTTTTAAGTCAAAAGATAACAAAATATTAACTTTACCCAGTACAACCACTCCGAGTCAGAGTGGACCAGGGACAATGCAACTCGTTCGCATTAACCACGTGGCATGCGTTTTTATCGAAAGAAAAAAACACTGACCAAATGAGCAAACAGGTTTTTCATTATCGACAGACAAGGTCAAGCTGAAAGAAATGTCTCACGATTTTCATCCGGCTTCTAACAGTTTAACATGGTTTGGCTACAACCAGCTCGGCCGAAATTGAACACCTCCTGATTTAGTACCATGCCATTTTGTTCCCATCTTTGTTTTCTTTTCTTTTTTTTGTCTGTTGTTTATTTCGGATTTTACTAAGACCTGTTGGCTTGTGCTACTTAATTTGTTTCCTTTCGTCTATGGATCTTTAGTCTTTTAACTGGTTGTCTTTTTTTAACATATGTGGTGCATTCAATAAGTTTCCAGAATTTTTTGTACAGGCATTTAAAATTGTCGTAGACTCTTGAAAATTCAGTATTTATTGCTATACATCTTCTGAGATGACTGACAAATTTTTATGATTTCAGGTCCAAATGAACAGCTACAGCAGCAATTGGAACACACCCTACTAAAGCCTGATTGTCACAGGTGGTGAATTTCAAAAAAGCAATCTAGACGTCAGGACACTTTAGAAGATTGATATGCAATAAAATTCTGTTTTATACTTGGAAAAAATGTCACAGAAACGTATGGAATGCTTCAGACTGCTTTTCAACCATCTTGCATGAATCGAGCATCAGTTTTTGAGTGGCATAAGAGATTCAATGAAGGCAGGGAGTCAATGAGGGATGATGAGAGGTGTGGGAGGAGTAAGGAAGTCAATACACCAGAGTTAATTGGCCATAGGGTTAGGGTTAGGGTTAGTATGTTGAGGTTTTAAGGGAGTTCAGCAAGAGATTCCTTGGGAAGAAGCCAGCACTCTTCAAATCGGTTCAGTGGCATTTCCACCAGGACAATGCACCAGTCCACAATTCCATCCTTGTCACTGACTATTTGACCAAGATGGGCATCAAGACAGTTCCTCAGCCTCCCTTTAGTCGAGACCTTGCTCCCTGTGACTTTTGGTTATTCCCTAAACTCAGAGGCTGTCAATATGAGACAATTGAGGAGATGAAAGAGGCTATGATGAAGGTCATTGACACGCTCACACAAGAGGACTTCCATGGGGCCTTGCAGAAGTTGTTGGAACGGTAGATCAAGTACATTGCAGCCGGAGGAGATTACTTCGAAGGGGACTTGAGTTTCATGTGTACTATCAATAAAAGTGGCCATACAAAAAATGATCCTCGTATTTACCAACCCCTCCGCTCGGGCAGGATATGACACGAGGTCATTTTTTAAGGAGAGTTTAACAGGTTTGAATTCAGAGTTTTCCTTCTCCAAGACTAGCTGCCTCACCAAGGCTAAAGAACCCATCGTCATCATCATCATATCGCGCAGGTAGCACGGATATCCCTGACCCTCTCTCGCCACTCCTCCCTATCGTTCATCGCCCTAGGTAGGTCTTCAGGACAACATCCCGTATCCTCACATAGCTGCTGAATGTATGTTCGTGTTGGTCGTCCTGCTTTTGCGCGGCCATGTGTGGGGATCCATAAGAGTACATCTCTTTTGAGTTCGTCTCTGCTTCTCCAGCAGTGTCCTGCATGTCTGGTTCGTCTAACTTGAATAGTTTTCGTGATAGGGGGCAGGTGGCCGTACAGTTGGTGTCTTGTGGGGCGTGCAATCCTGAACAAGTCCTGAAGAACCCGGTCTACCCTAATATTTACACATAGTTGGAGGGAGAATAATTGCATTCATACCTTTCTTTTAAGCGAATACTTTTTCTTTTTCAGTTCTGCTAATATCCTTCTTTCAAACCTTTTTCTGCTTTTTTTTTATTTTCTTTACACTTTTTAATCACCACTCCATCTTCTTCAATAATTATTTCTTTTCTTTTTCTTTAACGTCTTTCTTAAATTGAATAGGTTTCTTAGTTTCATATGACTTTTACTTTTGGCTTAAATTCAGGTTGACTGTCTTCCTTCCTTCCTTCCTTCCTTTCTTTCATTTGTTCGTTCTTTCTTTCTCCATTATTTCTTAATTTATTTTTCTCTTATTTCTTTCACTTTCTTTCTTTCTTTCTAATTGAATTGTTTATTTTCATTTCTTCGAATGGCATTTATTTTTTAACCACTTTTTTTCTATTAATTTCGGCTTTCTTACTTTCACTTTCTCTATCTTTCTTTCTTTCTTTCTTTCTTTCTTTCTTTCTTTCTTTCTTTCTTTGTTAATTTATTTATTGATTTATTTTTCACCCCTCTTTTCATTCACTTTCGGCTTTTTTGCAATTATTTTTTCTTTCTTTCCTTCTTTCTTTCTTTCTTAATTAATTAATTAATTAATCAATTAATTAATAATTCATTCATTCATTCATTTTCACCCCTTTTTTCTTTCATTTTCGGCTTTTATACTTTTACTTTCTCTTTCTTTCTTTTTTTTTTCTTTCTTTCTTTTCTTTCTTTCTTATTGAACTGGTTCTATTCGTTTCTTCATATTACATTTATTTTTCACTTTACTTTGTTTTTCAAACACAACTTTTCTCTCGCTGTTTTCTTTCTTTCTTTTTTCTTTCTTTCTTTTTTTTCAGTCTAAATAGGTTTAATTCGTTTCCTTATATTACCTTTAGCTTTTGGTTTCTTTCTTTCTTTCTTTCTTTCTTTCTTTCTTTTTATTTTGAATTGCTTTGGTTTTCTTTCATTACATTCATTTTTCGAGTTTTTTTTTCTCTCATTCTTTTTTTCTTATTTTAATTTGGCTTTATTCACTCTTAATTTTGGTTCGATTCCTGTTTTTCATTCTTTCTTTCTTTCTTCCTTTCTTTCTTTCTTACTTTCTTTCTTATTAAAATGGTTTTATTTGTTCTCTTTTATTACACTTAGTTTGTTTGCTTTACTTCTTTTTTCTTTTTCTTTACTTTCTTATTATTCCATTCTTTCTTTATTTGCTTCTTTCTTTTTTCCTTCCTTTCTTTCTTTCGTTAATTCTTTCTTTTATTGAATTGATTTTATTTGTTTTCTTTTATTGCAACTATTTTTTTTCTTTCTTTCTTTCTTTCTTTCTTTCTTTCTTTCTTTCTTTCTTTCTTTCTCTCTATTTTCATTTTTTCTATTTTCTTTTTTTCTGTTTCTTTTCTTTTAATCAATCTATGTATCTATTGCAGTCTTTGTCTTTGTCTTTGTCTGTTCTTTCTTTCTTTCTTTCTTTCTTTCTTTCTTTCTTTCTTTCTTTCTTGTTTGTTTATTTATTTCCTTATTTTTTTCTTGAATATATTTGCTTTTCTTCGTCAACTTATCTTTTTCTTTCGCTGTGGAATTTTTTCTTTCGATGTGGATTTTTTTCTTTCTTTCTTTCTTTCTTTCTTTCTTTGTGTATATATGTGTATTCTCCTTTCTTCCTTCCTTCCATTCTTGTAGAATACTACGACTTCACCTTTGCGGAGGGGTAACTCCCCAACAAATATCCTAGATATGACACTAAACAATCTGTGAGGTTCCAGGGGTTTTGGGGAATGCAGAGCAATCCTTCATTGCCATTACTCCCTGGTCCACTCTTGACCAGAATGGTAGCACCTGATAGGGCCCGATCTATATGTTTATAAGAGGTGAAAAATAAATAAATTAATAAATAAAGAAAGAAAGAGAAAGTGAAAGAAAAAGGTGGTTGAAAATAAATATAGAACTAAACTGCATACTTATGCTAAACTGAATTGTTTGAATTAGAACTGTTTGACTAAACTGAATAACTTGAAATAGAAATCTTTTTGACCATTAAACTGTACTTACATTTAAAATGCATGCTTATGTTAAACTGAATTGTTTAAAAATGGAACTGTTTTTGACATTTAAACTGTGCTTACGCTAAACTGAATTGTTTAATATAGATCTGTTTTGACATTTAACTGTGTGTGAAAAAAATCTGTTCTTATAGTAGACTGAATTAGCTGAATTAGTACTGTTTGAATAAACTGAATAGGTTGAAAAAGAAGTGTTTTTGACAATTAAACTGTGTAATCATGCTAAACGGAAATAGAAATGATTATTTCAGTAAAAATAGAGTTGGCATTAAATAACCTACAAAGGTTAATATTCCATGAAAGCCAAACAACCAAAAAATCAACCAACCTTGAAACAAGCAAACTTTCATCTAAATGACTTGATTCGGCATTAAATGACCCGAAAAGGGTTGATATGCCGTAAAACCAACCAACCAACCAACCAACCTTTCTTTTTTCTTCTTTGTTTTATGCCTGCATGTAGTAATTTATCCAACATTAAAACAACTCGAATGGAGACTTGTGCGTCACAATTTACAAAATTTATTCAGTGGCAAATCAGGCACCAAGCTATAATCTCAGCCATATTCCTTTTTATGTATGTGCTTTTGCCTTATTTATTTATTTATTTCTGTGTAAACTGTAGAAAAATAATTTTATTATATACTCCTAATGCATGCTTGAATGGCTGTCTTGCCAGACTCTTGACTTAATCAAAAAGTTACATTTTAACAGAGTTAAGAAGTAAATAAACTGTTGGATAACAATGGAGAATAGATTAAAATTGGATTAGAAAAACTCTACCCATTTAAAGAATTCGTTAATGAAAAGAAGAGTGAGTGGATGAGTGACTAAAGAAAAGAAAGAAATAGTCAGCGAGCAAATTAGGGATTTCGTGGGCGAGGGATTTAAAAATTGTGTGGGGAAAAAGAAGGAGAAAGTTTTAAAAAGATATAGGATTTGAGGAAAGATAAATGGGGTTGGTTAGTAGAAATTATAGAATGGAAAATCAAAGTCAAGCTTAGTTGAGGGGAAGTGAGAGAGAGAAACAGATAGACAGAGATGAGATAGATAAGAGAGAGAGAGAGAGAGAGAGAGAGAGAGAGAGAGAGAGAGAGATTGGGTTATTTGGAGAAAAAAGAAAGAAGGAAATAAAGCAGAAATGAAAAGTTTTTTTTTTCAATAAATCATCTTTCTTCCTTCGTTTCCTTTTTTTACTCATTTATTTCTTTCTTTTTCCTTCTTTCTTTTTTCTTTCTTTGTTCAATTTTAATTTTTCACTCTTTCTTTTTTTCATTTTTTTGTTTCATTTTTACTTTCTTTTTTTCTTTCTTCCTTCATTTCCTCTTTTCTTTCTTTCTTTCTTTCTTTCTTTGTTCTTTTTTTATTTTTCACTCTTTCTTTCTTTATTTTTTGTTTCATTTTTACTTTCTATTTTTCTTTCTTCCTTGATTCCTTTCTTTCTTTTTTTCTTTCTTTCTTTTTTTTTGTTCTTTTTTTTATTTTTCACTCTTTCTTTTTTCAATTTTTTGTTTCATTTTTACTTTCTATTTTACTTTCTTCCTTCATTTATTCTTTCTTTCTTTCTATATTTTTTGTTCTTTTCTTATTGTTCACTCTTTCTTTTTTCATTTTTTGCTTCATTTTTACTTTCTATTTTTCTTTCTCCCTTCATTTTTTTCTTTCTTTCTTTTTTCTTTCATTCTTTTATTCGTTTTTATTTTTCACTCTTTCTTTTTTCTTTTTTTGCTTCATTTTTACTTTCTATTTTTCTTTCTTCCTTCATTTCTTTCTTTCTTTTTAATTTTCAGTCTTACTCTTTTCCTTTTTCCCTCGTATTTATTTGATTTTTCATTCTCTACTGTTTTATCTCCTTCCATTTTTTCAGTTCTTCATTTGTTTCTCGCTTCATTTCTTTTCTTTTTTTTCCTTTTTTCTTTCTTTCTGATATGCCGGCTTACTTCTTCAATTATGTCTTTCACTTTTTATTTGCATTTTTCTTTCTTTCTTTCTTTCCTTTCTTTCTTTCTTTCTTTCTTTCTTTCTTTCTTTCTTTCTTTCTATCCGTCTATGCTTCTTTCTATCTTTTAATCTCAATTTCCTTCTTTCTGTCCTTCTCGTTTTTTTTTCTGTTTTTCACTCTTTCTTTCTTCCTGTGTTTCCCTTTCTTTCTTTCTTTCTTTCTTTCTTTCTTTCTTTCTTTCTTTCTTTCCATTTTTCATCCCGCCGATGCTTCTTTCTATGTTTTAATCTCAATTTCCTTCTTTCTGTCCTTCTCGCTTTTTTCTGTTTTTCACTCTTTCTTTCTCCCCGTGTTTTTCTTTCTTTCTTTCTTTCGTCTCTCATTGAAATTAGGAGAATATAATTTTGATTATTAAGAATATAAATATAATTAGTTAACGCCCCATCTTAATTCAAATATATAAGGGATAGTCCCGTTGTGTAGCGGTTAACTTGTTGGACTGCAAAATCGTAGTAAGTGAGATCGAATTCCAGACACGTAATAACGTTCATTTTCGTATTAATTGCCTTAGAAAAGGTTTGACCCACCCCTAGTCCTCCTCAACAGTTGGTTAGATAGTACCACTAATATTCTTCTAAAAGTATGGCATTAAATAACCCGTTAGGGTTGATATGCTATTAAAACAAAGAAACTGAGTCCAAAATATATTCGTGTTTTTTCACTGTTAATAATAATAATAATAATAATAACAGCAACAGCAGCAGCAGCAGAAGCATGAGCCACTGTGAGACGCCATGATGACCAGAGAAGGAGATGGTTGTATGTACAGGGATTTTCAACGATGTTCTAATTACGCTGGCAAGGAATGTTTCGCGAGTTTTTTATTTGATTAGGAAATTCTTTGGAAAGTGTGTCCATCGCTGCGGGGACCAGTGGCCAGCAGTTCCGCCATGTGCGCCCACAATGGGCGCTAACACGTCGAAATTGCTTGCATCGGAAATTGGTCTGAGGAATACCATTAGAGGCCACCCCGGACATTTCCCTTAGTCGGCCCGGTCTCCGGATTTCAAATCAGTGAACTCGGTAAGTTGCAATCGGACATTCGCTATTACGAATGTTTCACACAACACTGGACAAAAAAGAAAAAAAATGAAAAAAAAAAAAAAACAGAATAAAAAAGTAATGGGGTGACTACAAGTTTACAGACGTATTGCTGACCAGAGGATTTCGGTACGGTCAACTCGACGAAATAAAGTTTTTGACTTGGCGTTCAATTAGAGTCTGTAAAACGTCTTTTCCCATTTAACTACAAAATCACTCGCCTTCCTATGATCTACCAACTTATATAGGGATATAATTTTGATTAAATCTCATAATATATCTCCCCATCTTTTCTCTTGGTTAAAACCCGTTTCTCTCTATTCATGCATCTGTCTCTCTCTGTCTCTGTATCTATCTATCTATATATATATATATATATATGTGTGTGTGTGTGTCTCATTTTTCTTATCTATCCCTGTATTCTTTATTATTCCCAGTCTCTTCTATCTATCTATCTATCTATCTATCTATCTCATTCTGATCCTATCTATCTATCTATCTATCTATCTATCTCATTCTGATCCTATCTATCTATCTATCTATCTCTCTATATATATATATATGTGTGTGTGTGTGTGTGTGTGTGTGTGTGTGTGTCTCATTTTTCCTATCTATCCCTGTATTCTTTATTATTCCCAGTCTCTTCTATCTATCTATCTATCTATCTATCTCTGACCTATATATTCTCAATTTTTCATTCAATCTTTCCTTTCAGTACACCTAAGAATCTATCTCAATCGATTTCTATCTATCTATCTATCTATCTATCTATCTATCACAGTCAGTAAATATCTATCAACCAGAATGTTTTTTATAGTTTTTATCTCATGCGTTTCTTTCAATACATCAATATAAGAATCTATCTCAGTCGATTCATATCTATCTATCTATCTATTTCTTTCTGTTAATCTATCAATATCTCTTTCTTTCTGTCTTTCTTTCTTTCTGTTTATTAACCTACCCGTCTACCTACCTACCTACCTACCTATCTTTACGTCAATTACTTAATAGATACTAAAAATATAATTACTTGGGTATGTAATTTATTTTAGCAAATAATATTGTTTTATGAATGTTTTTTTCGTTATTCATGAATCTTTATCATGCCTTCTTCTCCTCTTCACTTTGAACAACTTTCTGGGCCGAGGACGAAATGTAATCTCATGTTCAGTTTAAGAAGGGCTCCTCTTCCCCTCTCAATATCAGCCTATTGCCCCCACGTTAAACGATAAGTTTATTAGTTAATGTTGAGGTACTCTCATAGGGGAAACCAGAGGAAACCGAGTCATTTCTGTCACTGACCCACGTACCTAAAGGCCTTTCACAGATTCTCCTTCCCTGGTAAAAAAAAAATGTTGGGGAAAAATCAACACAATTTTCCAATCAGAGTTCATGAGACCACCAATTAAACGATAATTCAGTGAGGTCAGATTTTAATTAGATTCTAATTAGAGTTTTATCAGATATTAACCAGATTTTTATTAGAAACGGAGTAAATATTTAAACCTGTTCTGATTAAAAGCAAATTCCTTTCAGTCCAAGCTTGGGTACCACGCTTGGTGTAATGGTTAACGAGATAGTATGCATAATTATGGATTGGTTTCGGTTTCTTTGTTTAAAAGTATATCAATTTTCGAGGATAACTTAATGCCAAAGCCATCTGTTGCATATTGACCTTTGACAGAGCCGTCAATCAGGGATTTCTAACTCAGGATGTTCCAACTTTGCAAACAGGAAGACACTAATGCGTGGGTGTAAGCAGAGCACGTGTGTTGACAGTCGGAAGCGAGTCACGTGGGTTGATAACCGGAAGGCGTGAATTGATGTTGGTTGTGTGTGAGAGGTGAGGTGGAGACGGGGACAGACTGCTAAATATTGACCCAATATTCTTCTGACCATAGCACCACTTCTTCCTCATCTTGGCTGGGGTTGCTCAACCGTGGGTCACTGAGGGCTCAAAGCCCTCTGTCTGTTGCTGGCGCTCAATTCGGCATCTTATCCCCAACTTACTCCAACTCTAACTGCCTCAAGCCGTCTGTGTCCTGGTTATATTTTTGTTTGACATCCACCTGCTTCCGCTGTTCATCACTTGATTGACGGCTCGGTCAAGGGTCAATATGTTACAACAGTTGTAGTAGTATTTAACACTAAGCTTGAGGGATACGTGAGTTCTTGCCTTTCCCTAGAGTATTAGTTTAAAGTTGAACGAAATAGAACGACTGGAATTACACCTCGCTTACTACGATGATTCAGTCAAGCACGTTACCTACTACACCACGAGGACCTTGCACAGGCATGGTTAAGTTTGAAACTTTAGATAATGAAGCCTTCAATAGGAGGTAGAATAAAAGTCTCTTTAAGGCTTTATCTTGCTCTGCTGGCTAATACTTTAGCACTTGGTTGATGTAAGAAAAACATTTTTAGACATAATGGTTCGGGTGTTCGCCAATGGCCTGGAAGACCGGGTTTCAACCCCAGGTCGAGGCAGACTAAAGATTAAAAAAATGGTACTTGATCCCTCCTTGCTTAATACTCAGCAATATAAGGTACGGATCAAGGGTAAAGTGAAGCAATCCAGGGAAAGGAGGAGCGTCCTTCCCTACACATCTGTGTAGTAGCAATTGAAAAGGGAGCCTTCAGGTCCCCCTCGAAAAAGGTCACCAACTTTACTTATATATATATATATATATATATGATACGATCACAATACGAGACGTTCACTTTCGGGCAAATACCCTTGGGAAAGGTATGAAACCCCTTATCCTCTCAGCTATGGATTAAATAGTACCACTTTATTTAGTACCACTTTTAATAGTACCACTTTAAATAGTACCACGGCTTTGGCATTAAATAACATACAAAGGTTTATATGCCATTAAACAAAGAAACCAAACCAAACCAAACAATACGAGAGACCAAGGACCGTAAAAAAAAAATCAAAACACACGAAAAATAGCCTGTAAAGTAAGAAAGGTAGCATCCGTTAACAACAACACCGCAAATCACTAATCTTTGCCAAGAAGAAATAGCCATAATTACCTTCTCTTAACAAAATAAACTTCTAAATAGATGTTCTAAAACTAATATCTAACTGTCGGCATGAAAACAAATTTCTACTAAACCATCTAAAAGTTGATATCTCCATAGACAAATCCTACAACTATTACTACTACTAATAATAATAATGATTTTTTAAATTATTATACTCCTTGCAAAATTTTCACACCATCGTTAGCTGATGGTCTTTCACTAAAGTCTGCGTGACAGCAAGTTTTTAGATCTCCAGGACTCTTTTCATTATTGTCATTGATCTCAGCATTGCTGTAGTCTGGATGATCGCTGCTCGTCTTCTGATTTCGAACTCTTACAGTCCTCTTTCCAAGCCCAAGGGTAGCGTTCCAAGTGCACCAATTAAAATTGGTATCACCGTCACTTTCACGTTCTATAGCCTTTTAGTTTTCTGGCATGATTCAAGAACTTGCATCCCTTTTCGCTTTCTTTGATTTTGACTTTTTGATCCGCAGGGAGAGCAGGTTTTCTTTTTCATTTCGTTTTTTTAATTATCACTAGTTTTGGACTTTGCTCAAATGATATATTTGTATCTCAAAATGCCAAAGAATTTTGTGCGTCTCATTCTCTTGGAGGGATTCTAGTTTGTTCATATACTATTTGGTAGTTTCACTTTCTTGCACAGTTCCCAGTGGATGACTTTCCCACCTAGTCGTGTCTTGTCTTATAATTCCTTTGCGCTAGTTTGCCGTATCCACTTATTATAGGATTAAGGATTTTCGCTTCTTATTGCTATATAATTAAGGAATGATTTTTTTTATATCAATCATTTTTCGATAATTATATTTTATCATTCAGTTTGGTTGGGCTTTGAACTATTCGATTTCAGGTGCATAGTCATTGGGTGCAGTTTTACGCTCTTGCACAAGGCATATTAAATTACCATTGTCAAAATACCCCCCCCAGACAGGAAATGGGGCTGGAGTGTGGATGACGTCATCCCCGGAAGGGATGGTCCTGAGAATTTGAAGATTTTGAAAATAGTCAATTGAGATTGAACTATGAAGGCAGAGAGTTGAGTTTCTGTCATTGAGGCGTATAGTTGCGTTTTCTACCGTTGCGGCGGCGGTTAAGTTTTTCGGATCTCGACTGGCAGAGATGAATTGAGATCTTAAACACCACAAGATGCGCCGTGCGTTGGGGGGAGTCACATTAGTAAGAATTGTGTCTCTCTCCTCGTGTCGAAGAACCGAAGTCAGAAATCTATAAACCGACAGAGTCCGCGTGTTTGTGCCAACGTTTGCATATGCATGGTATACAACATTATTTGATTAATCCTTCTTTTATTTATTTATTTATACGCAACAGAGTAGCACGAAAATTGATAATATGCAACAGAATAGTAAATATAGGTTATGTGAATTGGTTTTGTCTCTTTTAGTTAATGGTGTATCAACCCTCGTTGGTTATTTTATGCCAAAGGGATATTTTTAGAAGAATAAAATTATGTAGGGACAGAGATAAAACGGTTAATCACATAATAAACGTACGAAACAAACTATTACAAAAGAAGTAAAAGAGTAAACATGAGTGGGTGGGAAGGAATATCTACAAGGAATTGTGCAAGAGATAAAATTTGACCACACTAACAATGGTTTATACAAAAACTAAAATCTGTCACAGAATATAAGACGCATAAAATTCTCTGGGATTTTGAGATACAAACGGATCACCGAATTCCGGCCAGAAGAACAGACCTCGTGTTAATTGATAAGAAAACGAGAACTTGTCGTCCAGTGAATTTTGTTGTTTTGGTTGGTTTATTGGGTTTCATGGCGTATCATTCCTTGTCGCTTACTTAATGCCAAATCCTTCATAGTACAATTTGATGGAGACTCAAACTCGGTTAAGTCGTCATAATAAATTTATTTCGGTGGAGAATATTACTCTACTCTCCGTCTCGTCAGATGACAATTTACATGCTTTTCTCTTGTAGCAGAGTAGCGAATGTGGAGTTACAGTTCGTATTCAGAAGATAAATTAAAAGAATTTAAAAAAATAAATAAAAAACGGAGAGTAGAGTAATATTCTCCGCCGAAATAAATTTATTATGACGACTTAACCGAGTTTGAGTCTCCATTTAATTGTACTATATACGCTCTGAATGTGAATTTTGTTATACCCTAGCGAATAAATAGGGAACTAACAATAGCCATACATTGAGCACTCTCATAGATTTATATGATTTTCCTCATATATTCTATGTAAAGAATAATACACACCCACTGTCTTTGGACACTGACTGGATATTGTAATATATATATATATATATATATATATATATATATATATATATATATATATATGTTCAAATGTCCTCTGGAAGACTGTCTCCAACGAAAACAATACGAAAATTGACTCTTTCAAGACGTCTTACAATGCACCTTAATGATTCTTGTTCTTTAACCCTACATCTTTAAAGTCAATCTCTTCTCAAATCCAAATTTCGAAAAATTTGAGTTCAAAAAACTACTATAATGGCCCACGAAATTAATAAGCCACGGCAGCAAATACAAGAAGACCTATATATAAAAACAAAAACGAAAACTATAATTAATTTAATTAACTTTGAAAATAGTGACAATGTTTTATTAGTTATTAACGAAGTAGAATTTCAAGGAAAATTCAAAATAGTCTATTTCTCCTAATATCCACCTAGATAGGAGGATGGAGGATAATACCCGAAAACTCACCAAGGTATGTCTGCTCTATGTCAAAGGACTAGCTGAAAGGATCCAAAAGATATGTAGTCCATATGACATCAGGACAGTATTCACTAGTGGTTCAACTCTCCGGAGGTATCTCTTCCGGGTCAAGCCACCAACGGAATTAAACATGACCAAAAACTGTGTTTACTCCATCCCTAACAGCTGTGGTAAAATATTCAAGGGTGAGACAGGTCGCACACTAAAAGTAAGGCTAGAAGAACATCGGAAGGCAGTAGTACGATGTGAGATGGAAAAGTCGGGTATGGCGGACCATATATGGAAGGAAAAGGGAAATCATCTGTCCTTATGGGATAAAGTTGAAATAATTGATTGGGCTGAACTTTGGAGGATTAGACACCTTAAGGAATCAGCACATACTTTGGGCTACATTGACCTGCTGAGTAGACCAAGTATAGATTTGAATAGAATATGGGAACCGATAATTAAGAAGGCTAGATGGAAAAAAAATCTGAATATGAACACAGGTAAAAATCATACATAATAGTAATAATTCTAGTCTAGTAAGAACATTAAGTTTATAAGTCCCAAAAATTAACTCTAAATAGTCCCGCAGGACAGATAGCGTAACGGTTATAGCCGTTGGTTCCCTAAGCTACTAAGGAGACAATCATCTGGAGGTTTCAGGTTCAATCCTGACTGCAGGAAGACTTAACCCGGTTATGGCTGACGGAATCAGTAGAGGCGACCGCTGTGGATTCAATAAAGGACGTAGTTCGAAGTTCCGTGAAGATTCCCGAGTTCGACAAACACTTGAAGAAGGCCGGAGGACATGTCAGCCGAAACGTTGTGGAAATAACAATAAATACGAAGACAATAGTCCGAAATAGTCTGAATCACAGTCTAACGTAAAGTTGGACGGGTTTCGATCCCGGCTCCGAACGTCCTACGTGTCTAGCCACACTGAAGACTTCTGATAGAACGAAACAGTCTGTCTGTGGATGACACTATATATATATGTTTTCTAAACGAATAATTTGTAGGTAACAGTATTCAAAAAGCCAGATTTGATTTGTTTGCACACAGTTATTGTCATCTAAAATTGTTCTTTTTTATTACAGTTGAATGGTTTCAAAGAGATGCTAACGAATATTAATTCAGTTTAATACTAATTCTTTGTTTTCGCTTAGTTAAATCAGGTTTCAAGGGTTATAAAGGATTAAACCGTTCTTTTGACCCATATATGGGCCTCTAACGACGACTCCGGATCAGAGTGGACCAGGGAGTAATGCCATTGAAGGGATAATCCATATTACCCGAAATTCCAGGTCTGGAATGGTTTAGTGTCATATCCAGGAGACTTGTTTGCGGGTTCTCATCCTCTTAGACAGATGCAGTCGGTGTTTTTTATAGTTGTAATATATTAACGTGACCTGCAGGTGTGAATACGGTGGATGTTGTTGACAGATAGATTGATAAGACCGGTGTGATCACCGAAATGTCATCATGCCCACAGGTGCTGTGTATCAGAGGATGTTGACAGGATTATATCCGCTCAAGTATAATATCAACAAGGTGACTGCCGAAATGTCACCATGCCCACAGTTGTTATGGTGAAAACACGTGCATCCGGTCGAAGATATCAGAAAATCACCTGAAGAGTGGGCGTTGTTGAATTCGGTGATAGTGGCAGATGCGTACGCCCACAGAACCGGGCTTGGACAAGTAGCCAATGGGAAGCAAACAACATAACCAATGAAAAGCAAAGAAGTGAGATGTGGGCATAACCATGGTTAACGAAAAAGAGGAATTGCTGCAGGTCACGTGAGACTTGTAGACAATGTAAGTTCCTGAATTTCGGCTAAAGTCAGTTGTTCACTGGCTCGTCCGTCTCCCGACAGCTCCTCCGTGAGCGCGAACTCTCTGGGATTGCTTTCTTCTCCACACAAGTATTTTCGCCGAAAATAAAAATATACTCTTATATTTTTATATACATACGTGTTCCTCGTTGTTAATAACGACACAGTGTACTATACAACACAGTCACAGGCGACTGGGCTGCTTTCGAGCGGATATAGACTGAACATGAAAGACAGCAAAAAGATAGACAAGTGCTTGACCTTTGCTAGAGAACTTAAAAGCCTGTGGAGCATAAGTGCGACGTTTATGTCAATTCTTTATTGGTGAACAGGAAACCGCCCCCAAAATCTTGGAAAAAGCCCGGAGGAATTGGAAATTAGAGGAATAACCGAAACTATCCCGATTACAGCATTGTTTTGATTGGCTAGAATACTAAGACGAATCCTAGAGACCTAACTTGCTGTCACCTAGACTCTCGTGAAAGACAAACACTAATTAAAACTAGTGTGAAAAATCTCCCCAAAATTAAATAAAAACGCTAGAAAACAATGAATTAAACATGATATAGTTAAAAGAATAACAAATCACAAAACAGATATATACATGTAATTACCTATACAGTATGAAGTAGACTGCCCTTCCCAGAATGCCGTACGAACCAGATCAACCCATCGATCATGTACCACATAATGGTATTTAAAAGGGATACCCACCACTACTTGTCTTGATGATCGTAAAGGGCAGGGAAATTTGTAAGGATAATAATAGACACGCCAGGTTTTAAATTTAAAGAAAACTGAAAGTAATATTTCCATATCAATTAATGTCACAATCATGATATTGATTTTTTTTTATGATATTGATTTATTTGCAAACATTTAAACTTTCCAAGATAAGATTCATTTCCCCGATATTTCATTTTTTTTTCTTGCTTGTTTGTTTTTTGTTGTTTGTTGTTTGTTTGTCTTTTGTTTATTTTTATTTTATTTTTTTAGTGTGTTTTTTTTTTGTTTATTTATTTTTGTTTCTTTTTTTTTTTTTCTCTGTGTGTGTGTTTTGTAATTAATTGAACACTGATATTTGGTTGAAACCAAAAAAGCAATGAAATATTTTTTCGTATATTGTTTTTGCTGTTTATTGCCTGGCGCCTGAGGCGCCCCTATGAGGGGGGAATGCCGACGGGGCCGAAGGTATTTTTGGTATTTGCCGGACGCGCGTGGGCTGCGGCCCTGCGTCCGGATCCACCTTAATAAAGGCCTTGTGTCGTATTTGTCCAGTGGTGAGACAGAGAACAAATAAAACAACATGGAATTTTCTCACTTTTTTTAATTTCTGTTCAGTTTAATTCATTCGTTTTTTGTATTTTCGCATTTACAACTGAAAAATCCAAATGTTTCAGATAAATGACGGGCGATCTCGGGTACTTGTCTCCCTGGGCATGAGATTATGTTGACGACACGTTGTACCAACATTTCACAGTGTCATTAAGACTTGTTTTCATATTTGCTTCATTGTTGTTAATGTCGGGAGTTTTGTTATTTTTCTCATCATTAACCAAGCATAAATCTATTTCAAGGTTTGGTTTTCATTCTTTTTAAACAAATGCAGTCTTCTCAGATGTCGCCAGAAAACAGTTACAAGATGGCATGTTAGAGTTAAATGATTATTTTAGAAACATTCAGGTTTTTAGGGGAAAAAAGAAGGAAAGAATGAGAAAAACCAAAAGAAAGAAAGAGAAAAACAATAAGAAAGAAAGAAAGAAAGAAAGAAAGAGGAAAACAATAAGAAAGAAAGAAAGAAAGAAAGAAAGAAAGAAAGAAAGAAAGAGAAAAATAATAAGGAAGAAAAAAAGAAAGAAAGAGAAAAACAATAAGCAAGAAAGAAAGAAAGAAAGAAAGAAAGAGGAAAACAGTAAGAAAGAAAGAAAGAAAGAAAGAAAGAGCGAGCAAAACCAAACAAGAAAGAAAGAATGAAATAAAGAAAGAAAGAAAAGGGAAAACAATAAGAAAGAAAGAAAGAAAGAAAGAAAGAAAGAAAGAAAGAACGGGGAAAACAATAAGAAAGAAAGAAAGAAAGAAAGAAAGAACAAAAGAAAGAAAGAACAAAAGCAAACAAGAAAGAAAGAAAAAAGGAAAGAAAAAAAGAAAGAAAGAGCAAAAGCAAACAAGAAAGAAAGAAAGAAAGAAAGAAGGAGCAAAAGCATACAAGAGAGAAAGAAAGAAAGGGAAAACAATAAGAAAGAAAGAAAGAAAAAAAGAAAGATTCTTCAAGTCCATGAGCAAGATTTTGATAACCAAAATAGAGAGAAAAAGAACAAAAACAAACAACAAAAGAAAAAACAAAACAAACATAATAGAAATACAGAAGAAAAGTCGATGAAAAAGCAATCAAGAGGGAAAATAAAATAACCTGCTAAATCAAAGAAAGAAAGAAAAAAAGAAAAAAAAGCAACCAGGTACGAAAAAGAAGAGAAAAAAAAGAAAATAAAGAAAAAGAACAGAAAATGAAGTCAATGAAAAAGAGGAAATAGAAAGAATAAAAGAGCAAAAAGAAAGAAAGACAGGTTGAAAGAAAGAGATGGTTTAAAGAAAGAAAGAAAGAAAGAAAGAAATGACTACTCTTTAAAATGAAGGCAAACGTTTGACCAAAGACGATAAAAAAACAGATGTACAATTAGCACAAGAGAATATATATATATATATATATATATATATATATATATATATATATATATATATATATATAAATGTGTTAGTATATATATATATATATATATATATATATATATCGAAGTGGAAAAGACGGTAGACTGACAAAAAAGAAACGATTAAATGAAAAAAGACCAAAAAATACCAGATGATGATTACAAAACACAGAACAAAAACAAAACGAAAAGCACCATAAAAAAAACGAGAAAAGACTGTTAAAATTCCTATTAACAAAAAAAGAAAAACAAAAAGCAAAAAAAGAAGGAAGTGTAAAATACTGACAAAAAAAGGCTGTCTGTCGTTTCAATGGACAATAGCCTAAGCAAGTGACATTAAAATTGAAGGGCTGGAAAGAGTGTGGGTGACGGAAAGGAATTTTCTTAACTGAAACTTCACAAGGATTCAACCGCAGACTTTCTTGTGTCGCTGAACCGATGCATGTCTCTTCTGATTTGTCCAATGAAGATGCTGGCACCATTAGGAAAATTGAACGTCAACAAAAGAAGATGAAGACTCTTTTCGAAAACTTTGAAACTTATCGAACCTTCGGAAGCGGGGAAGGCTCAAAATGTTCGGACTGTAAACAAATACCAAAAGAACTTTTCATTTATTAAAGTGTTGTACCGTTCCAACAAGTTCTGGAAGGCCCCATGGAACTCCTCTTGTGTGAGCGTGTCAATGACCTTCGTCACAGCCTCTTTCATCTCCTCAATTGTCTCATACCGACGACCTCTGAGCTTAGGGAATAACCAAATGTCACAGAGCGCAAGGTCTGGACTATACGGAGGCTGAGTAATTATCTTGATGCCCATCTTGGTCAAATTGTCTGTGACAATGATGGAGTTTTGGACTGTTGCATTGTCCTGGTGGAAATACCACTGAGCCGATTTGAACAGTGCTGGCCTCTTTCCAAGGAATCTCTTCCTGAACTCCCTTAAAACCTCAACATAGTAACCCTCACCCTAACCCTTTGGCCAATCAACTCTAGTCTATTGACTTCCTTAATCCTACCACACCTCTTATAACCCCTAATAGACTCCCTGCCTTCCTTGAATCTCTTATGCCACTCAAAAACCGATGCTCGATTCATGCAAAATGGTCGAAAAGCAGTCTGAAGCATTCCATACGTTTTTGCGGCATTTTTTCGAAGTTTAAAACAGAATTTTATTTCATATCATTTTTCTAAAGTCTCCTCACGTCCAGATTGCATTTTTGAAATACACCGGCTGTGACAATCAGGCTTTAGTAGTTTGTATTCCAATTCCTACTGTAGCTGTTAATTTGAACTTGAAATCATAAAAATTGGTCAGTCATCTCATAAGATGTATAGTAATAATATACTTAATTTTCAAGAGTCTACGACAATCTTAAATGCCTGTACAAAAAAAAAAAAAAATCTGGAACCCTATTGAAGGCACCACGTAAGTTCTAATAGTATAAATATTTATTATGTTACGGTTAGAATAACATTGGTATAGAAGAAAGATTTTTCCAACAAAAATATAATCTCTCTGTATCAATATCTACGTGAATACACTCACTTAATGATCGATGACGTGAAACTCTCAGTCATGGGTTTGTCCTATCTCTTATTATGTTTTATTAGTTTGATATATGTTCAGTACAATACTGGTCTGGCCCAGTTGGCTCGGGCTGTAGAATAAACCGACTGTTTCTCTGCAGAAGGGTAAGACCCTTCCCTACCGAGTGTCTCGGATGTGACACTAAATAATTTGATGGTGAGGCTCCTGTAATGCTGGAGCTTTAAGAAATTCAGAATACCCCTTCATTGCCATCGCTCCCGGTCCAATCTTGCCCGGAGTTGTAGCATCGGATAGGGTTCTATCTATGGTTGAAATTGAACTAAGCTATGTACTTACGCTGATATGAGATGTTTGAAATAGTTTAAATGTTAAAAAAAGTTCTGTGTACTTCGGTTGAACTGAATTATTTGAAATAGACGTGTTTTTATGTAAAAAAAAATGGATTTGGACTTGATCTACAATGTCTGATATGCCATAAAACCCAACCAACCAACCGACCAACCAACCAATTCTGGTCTTTTAGCCGGGATTAGGTGATCCGTTTGTATCTCAAAACCCAAAATAATTTTTTGTGCCTCATTCTCTTCAGGGAGTATCCTCGTGGTGTAATGGTTAAAGCGATGGACTGCGGAATCGTAGTAAGCGAGTTCGTACTCCAGTCACGCTTTTACGTTCACTTTCGGGCAAATACCTTTGGGAAAGGTATGAACCCCCTTATCCTCCCAGCTATGGGTTAAATAGTACCACTACTGTTCTTCTAAGAGAATAGCTTTGGTATTAAATAACCAACCAATGTTGATATGCCATTAAACAAAGAAACCAAACCAAACCAAACCAAACCAATCATTCTCTACAACATATTCTGGTTTGAACCTTTACCATTCGGTAGAATGGTCAAACTTGAGTTCCCTATGGATCACCTTTGCCAAAGAGTTGTGCCTAGACTTGTACTCCTTTTGGGCTAGTTTTCTAAGATCACTTATTAAGTGATTAATCGTTCCATCTCCATCTCCATATAACCAATACATTCTATTCTGTTGAGTGTTATAAATTATTGGTGCCCGTGGTGTAATGGTTATCGTCGTAAGAAATGGACACGGCGACACGAGTTCAAATCCTGGACGAGACTGATTGCATTTCACATAGCACTAACCCCTTGGGAAAGGTATGAATCCAATTATTCTCCTTCCAGCTATTGGTAAATAGTAGGACAGACTAGGTTCTTCAGCCTTGGTGGGGCAACTAGTCTAGGAGAAAACTCTGAATTCAAACCTGTTAAACTCAGCTTAAAAATTGACCTTGTGTCATATCCTGCCTGAGTGGAGGGGTTGGTAAATAGGATTAATATAATTAGGGCGTTGGTTTTTGCTGTGGTTAGAAGAAATCCAATTTCCTTCTGGATATTTCATTTTCAACGTCATGCCCACATCTTCTTGTGTGCAGTTCCGCCTGTTTATCGCTTGAAAATATCCGTACAATTGTTTTTCTTCTTATTTCTGTTTTCTAATTTTTATATTTCTGCTTGTTTTTATATTGCTAATGCCGCAAGTGGTTACGGTAGTAAGTCTTTTTTTCTTTCTTAGCTATTTTTAATTTACTTCTCGAGACCTTGTGTCGATGCATCGACTAGTCATGACGAATACTCTTCCTCCTTTTCTATGACATCTCTGGGTTGAAAAGCCTTGTGTATAGTCATAAATTTCCTTATGATTTGGGTCAATTGGTCCGAATTCCTCCCCTGTCTGTTTTAAGAAGGATCCAGAGTATCTTACAACGAGGACTGAGACGCTATTTATTCTTTTGATGAGATTTCTGTTGCAGAATTTGGTTTCTAGTTTTTTCTCGACCTTCTGAGGGATTCCTTTCTTATTTCTTTTATCTTATCTAGTTTTTTTAAGCGTTTCCACTTCCAATATTCTCAAATACACGTAATTTTCTTTTTCTCTAAGACCTCTGATGCCTTACTGATCTGGAAGTTCCATTCCTTTCATTGCTTCTCCTTTCGAATTTTTCATTTTTAATCCCAAATTCCGTTCCTATATCCTTGCGGTATATTCTCATTATTTGTATTCAGGGGCTCCTGTTTATTTAGCTGGGGTTGTAAAGTACACCGACTCCATCTCTGCAGATGAGCAAGACCCCCTCTCAACGAGTGCCTTGGATGTAACACTAAACCATCTGATGGTGAGGCTCCAGCTCTGAAACTTTGGGGAATGCGGTGAACCCCTTCATTGCATTTGCTCCCCGGTCCTCTCTGAACCAGATTGGTAGCACTTGATAGGGTCCTATCAATGGGTCAAATAAAACGGTTTAACATTTAAACTGAGTGCAAACAAATGACTTATACTGATCTGAATTGTTAGAAATAAAACTAATTCACCTACCTAGGAAGCAGTGTCTCATCAACCGAAAAAGACATCGACAGACGGCTAACGAAGGCATGGACAGCTATCGATAGGCTTTCGATCATATGGAAATCAAACCTGACCGATAAAATGAAACGCAGTTTCTTCCAGGCTGTGGTCGTGTCGATACTGCTATATGGATGCACTACTTGGACGCTGACAAAACGGTTGGAGAAGAAGCTAGACGGCAATTATACAAGAATGTTGCGAGCAATATTGAACAAGTCCTGGCAGCAACACCCTACAAGGATCCAACTATACGGTCACCTACCACCTATCACAAAAACTATACAAGCTAGACGAACCAGACATGCCGGACACTGCTGGAGAAGCAAGGACGAGATCGTGAGTGATGTACTCCTTTGGACCCCCGCATATGGCCAATCAAAAGCACGACGGCCAGCTCGAACATACATACAGCAGCTATGTGATGATACGGGATGTAACCCTGAAGACCTGCCAGAGGCGATGAATGATAGGGAGACGTGGAGAGAAAGAGGGTCAGGGATATCCGTGCTAGCCGCCTGACATGATGGTGATGATCATCATCATTAAATTCTGTGTAAACAAATGACTGTACAATTGAATTGTTTGTTGTACATTGCAATACTTGGAACTCTTTAACTGTGAGCAAAATTACAAGCTTATTATTGTATACCACGACTATAATCAGAATGATATCAATCACGACCGTAATACAATACATACACAAATAAAAAAAAACAGGAACGCTGTCGTTTTAGATACGAACGAGTTTATTAATTTCTGACTTCGATCCATGGCGACATGAGGATGGAGACACAATTCTTAAAAGTCTATGCAAACTATACTATGCTGACTTCTCCCCGACGTGTGGTGCATCTTGTGGTGTTTAAGATTTCTGCCGGTAGAGATCTGCAAAAACCCAACTACGTCTTTCAACAGTCAAAATCTAACTCTGCCTCAAGGGTCCAATCTCAACTGACTCTTCAAAATCCTCAAATTCTCAAGACCATCTCTCCCGAGCATGACATCATCCACACCCCAGCCCCATTTCCTGTCTGGGGGTTTATTATGACAAATGGTGATTGTCAAATCCTTTGAGTGTGAGCGTAAAACTGCACCAAATGTCTCTGCAGCAGGAATTAAGAGACAGGAGTAGTTCAAAGCCTTACCAAACTGAATGATAAAATATAATTAACGAAAAATGATTAATATAAAAAAATCATTCTTTAATTATATAACATTATGCTCATTCAAAAACGCTATCAACAAAATGTGTTTACAAATCATATATTTGATTTATATGAATAAAGAAAATTAAGCCTTAAATAAACTAAATGGTTGATATGCCATAATACCAAGCCAAGTCAGGCCAGTTTATATTACGCCTTGTGAGTTTTTCACACCAGCGTTAGCTTATGGTCTTTCATTGAAGTCTGAGCAACAGCAAGTCTCCTCACGTCTCCAGGACTCTTCTCACAATTCTTGACTATCTCAACAATTCTGTGGTTTGGATGATCTCCGCTTTCCAACTCCTCTGTTCCTTTTACTAAGTCTTTGGGGATCGTTCCAAGTACACCAATTACAACTGGTATTACCGTCACCTTCTTGTTCCGAAGCTTTTTTTAGTTCTTGCGCAATATATTATTATTATTATTATTATTGTTTAGTCATAAGACTTTTTCACATCAGTCTTTCACTTCGATTATGAGAAACAGCAAGTCTCCTCATGTCTCCAGGACTCTTCTCAGTATTCTCGCCGTTCTAAATAATGTTGTAGTTTGGATGGTTTCTACTCGTTCGCCAACTTCCAAGTCCTCCAGTCCCTTTAATAATCATTTAGCTACTGAACCAAAAGCACCAATCACAATTGGTTTAATTGTCACTTTCATGTTCCATAGTTTTTTTCAATTCTCTAGCAAGGTCGAGGTACTTATCCTTCTTTTCACATTCTTTCAGCTTTATTCTGTGGTCAGCCGGGACAACAAGGTCGACAATTTTGCAATTTCTCTTTTTTTGTTGTTGTTGATTATCATTAAGTCTGGACTTCTGGCCGAGATTTAGTGATCCGTCTGTATGTCAAAGTACCATAAAAGTTTATGTGTGTTATTTTCAAGGACAGGTGCTGGGTTGTGCATATACCATTTGTTCTTATGGTCAAATGTAAATTTCTTGCACATCTCCCAGTGGATCACCTTGCCGACCCAATCATGTCTAGTCTTACTGTCCTTCTGCGCTAATTTGCTGCATTCGCTTATTATGTGATTGATGGTTTCGTCTCTATCACCACATAACCTACATTTGCTATTTTGTTGTGTCTTATCTATTCTCGCTTTGATAAAATTGGTTCTTATGGCGTTGTTTTGTGCTGCTATTAGGAGAGATTCTTTTTCTCTCTTAAATTTTCCTTTTCTTAGCCAAGTCCAGGTTTTCTCATGCGAGGTGTCGTTTATATTAGTCGTTTAAAACGACCATAGAGTTGTTTTACTTCACATTTTTGTTTCCTAGTTATTGTCACTCTGTTGTCAGTATTGTTTCTGATGGCTGTAATGAGTCCTCATTATTATTATTATTATTATTATTATTATTATTCACTCATTAGAACTTTTCACATCAGCGTTAGCCGATGGTTTTTCACTGGAGTCTGAATGACAACAAGTCTCCTCAAATCTCAGTATTCTGGCCGTTCTCAATAATGTAGTAGTTTGGGTGGTCTCTTCTCGTCCGCCAACTTCCAAGTCCTCTAGCCCCTTTAGCAATCCTTTAGTTACTGTTCCAAACGCACCAATTGCACTTAGTGTAATTGTCACCTGCATGTTCCACAGTTTTTTCAATTCCCTAGCAAGGTCGAGGTACTTATCCTTCTTTTCACATTCTTTCAGTTTTATTCTGTGGTCAGCCGGGACAGCAAAGTCGACTATTTTGCAAGTTCTCTTTCATTTAGTTTAGCAAGCATTTTGAATTGAATAACACGGCTACTTATTTCGGGCACATGACAATCCTTCTAATAACATTCGACTGAAATCTCAATGCAGATTTACTTCATGATTTCCAAAGAATATATTTTCATATAAACTCAAAAGTTAAATTTTCACTGTAAATTTTTTTTTCTGCTTATTATATTCGAGGAGATAAATGTCGAAATAAGACATCAGGCAGACAATATTTTAAGTCCATTTAAAGTGGCCCAGACACCTGCAGAGGAATAAAACTGTCCCAACCTGTGTATGAACTAAACAATTTGATGGTGAGGCTCTTGTAATACTGGAGCTTTGGGAAACGCGGAGTACTCCTTCGTTACCATCTCTCCAAGGCCAAATATGGCTCGGATTAATCGTGCCTGATAGGGTCCTATCTTTGGGTTAAATAGAATTGTTTAATATCTAAACAGTGTACTCATGCTAAACTGAACTGCTTGAAACAGAACTGTTTTTTTTAACTCTGTGTGAACAAAATCTGTGTACTTATGCTAAACTAAATTGTTTGAAATAGAAGTTTAATTATTTAAAAGTGTTTAAATAAAAAACCGTATTCAAACGAATGACGGTGTGTAAACAAGATACTGCACTCATTTTAAAGTGAATTGTTTGAAGTAGATCTGTTTGATAATTTACCAGTGTATTCGGATTAGATTGAAAGAAGTGAAACCATTTAACTATGCGGGAAAATGAGCTTAGGCTCATTTACAAATATACTTGGTCTACTCAGCAGATCATTGTAGTCCAACATATGTGCTGATTCTTTAAGGCTTCTAATCCTCCAAAGTTCAGCCCTATCAATTATTTCAACTTTATCCCATAAGGGGAAGTGGTTTCCCTTTTCCTTCTATATATGGTCCACTATACCCAATTTTTCAATCTCACCTCGTACTATCGCCTTCCAATGTTCTTCTAGCCTTAAAACATTAATATTGAAACGAAGTATATAATTATGTTCAGTTTGAAATAACTTGAATTTATTCATACATTGGCTCTTAAGTCAGTGATATTGAAGATAAATACATGTTTGTTTCTTTAAAATGACTTACGTTAATTTAAGTATTAAATAATTAATATTGAAATTGAGTATGAAGTGTTTATCTTTTTGAAATGATTGTGAAAAAATGTACCAGTTTGACGTAAGAGTCGCGTAACAAATGATGTTTGTTTATAACTTGAAAGTTTGTTTAGTCGTCGTTATTCCGAAGAAAATAATCTCTATATTCTGAAAAGAAAAATTTACAGAACAGATTAAAAACTCGACCCCTCTACATGAATTTTATCGATAAATATCAATATTAATTCAATATTGACTTTTTTTGTTTCCCATTGTGTTATGTTTGAAACAGCAGGGTGTTTCAATATACATGGGACTCATTTTGTAACATACCCATACATGAATATGGGAAACGTACATAGAATGCTCATAAACATATATACATAGAACATAGGAATCCCGAAACACGAAAAACACTTACGACTTCTCAGTTCAGGTACGAAACCTTTTATTACCTTTGAGTTAAAAGGTTTCAACATAAGGAAGAGAGATACACATTCTTTCTATTCTGGCTTTTCCATCTGCCCCCCACCCAACACGTGCACACCCGTTGCAAGGCCTCCGCAAGCTAGCGAAAGTCACCTTTCTTCTTCGGACCGCAAGACTCAACTCAACTAACTGACTTTTTTCAAATCCCCCCAAATCCTCCGCGCACGCTTCCGGTGCATGACGTCATTCACATCCCCAAATCCTATCTGGGATTTTTATTTTGATATCTGTGAACGACAAATCCTCCCTGCAAGCGCGTCAGCACTTGTGCTCAAGTTTGTACCAAACTAACCCATGTGCTGAGTCGAAAGGTTCTCAGTCTAACTAAACCCAAAGGCAAGACATATAAAACGAAATCTCTCGGCCATTATATTACAAATACTTAACCCATTAGCATTTAAAACATTGATAAAAACAGTTTGACTGGATCTGCACTTGACTTCAGTTGGTACGCATATTCACCCACACACACACACACGCACACACACACATGCACACTCAAATATAGATAGATTGGTTAATAGATTGGTTTATTGATTGAATGAGGCATTGGTATTAACACTTAGATAGATAGATAGATAGATAGATATTTAACAAATATGGATCTGCCTTGAGCTACCAAAACTGTGTTATCGCCCTGGTTGGCGGCTGATGAGGGCAGGGTACCGCACGTGCTTTCACACGTTGTATGATGAAAAAAAAAGTTAGCAAAGTTTGAGGTTTAGTTGGGTTTTATGATATAACAACCATTTGTTATTTATCTAATGCAAAATCCCGTTTTTACATATATCAAATTATTTATAACCTCATTTAGTTGAATCATTTTAAACGAACCTGGAACCATACTTCTGTAAGCAGTTAAATGATTTCAAGAATTTCTATGTAACATTGTAATATAATTTCGGAATGATAATTTTATATTAATCATTTTTCGTTAATTATATTTTATCATTCGGTTTGGTTGGGCTATGAACTATTCGGCTCTTAGTGCAGGTGCACACACATTGAGTACATTTCACGCTCGCGCGCAGAGGATATGACAATCACAAATGTCATAATAAAAACCCCAGATATTAAATAGGACTGGGATGTGAATGACGTCATGCCCGGAAGCGATGAGCTGAGAATTTGGTGATTTTGAAAAAGAAGTTAGTGGAGATTCGACTCTGAGCCGGGCCGGGCCAGTCAAGCTGGGGGGGGGGATGACTGTGGACGATGTTGGAGACAGTTGGTTTGTCTGCCACTGAGGCAGACAGTTGAAGTTGAAGTCTGTATAGGGAGTCCTGCGGATCTCTACCGACAGAGATCTTGGGGGTTACGGGATGCGCAGCGCGTTTGTTGGGTCAGATAGTACAGTCAGCATAGTAAAAATTGTGTCTCTCTCTCCTAGTGTCCTAAAGTCAAGAAGTTGATAAACGTTTCGTACCTAAACAACGGAGAGTCGTCAGTGTTTCGTATTTCCCTGCATCTGTATATTTATATAGTTGTATTGTGACTATACAACAACATGAACATTTCAATTTACTTTAATCATTTGGTTGGGAAACAGTTACATGGTTACAGGTATTGCTATGTATCACTAACAATTCAATTAAACGGTCATTTTTTCACACACAGTTAAAAGAAGAAGAAGGAGGAGAATGAGGAGGAAGAGGAGTAGAAAGAAAGAAAGAAAGAAAGGAAGAAAGAAAGAAAGAAAGAAAGAAATTGATAGAGGAAAGCGAATGGAAAAGAAGGAAAGTAGTGTTGAATGGGAAAACAGTTCTATTTCTAACAATTCAATTTAGCGTATACCACTTGTTTGCATGGAATTTAAATGTAAAACCGTTCTATTTGACCCATAGATAAGACTCTATCAGGTGCTACCACTCCGGGACAGGGTCTACCTCGGAGCAATGCAATGAAGAGATTTTCCATATTACCCAGGGCTACACCATGACTGGAGATTCATTTTTCGATGGTTTAATGTCATATCCAGGGAACTCGTTGGGTGAGTCTTATATCTCCGTAGAGATACAGTCAGTCTATTCTACAGACCAGGTCGACTAGGCCACAGGACACTCGTGGGGTGTGTCTTACCCCTCCGTAGAAAGCGGTCAGTCTATTCTACAGACCAGGTCGACTAGGCCACAGGACACTCGTTTGGGTGAGTCTTATATCTCCGTAGAGATAAAGTCAGTCTATTCTACAGACCAGGTCGACTAGGCCACAGGACACTCGTGGGGTGTGTCTTACCCCTCCGTAGAAAGCGGTCAGTCTATTCTACAGACCAGGTCGACTAGGCCACAGGACAATCGTTGGGTGAGTCTTATCTCTCCGTAGAGAAGCAGTCGGTCTATTCTACAGACCAGGTCGACGAGGCCACAGGATAATCGTTGGGTGAGTCTTACCTCTCCGTAGAGAAGCAGTCGGTCTATTCTACAGACCAGGTCGACTAGGCCACAGGACACTCGTTGGATGAGTCTTACCCCTCTGTAGAGAAGCAGTCGGTCTATTCTGCTGCCTAAACTGACTGGGCTGGCAGTTAGATAATTATAATTATTATCGAATAAGAATAGTTATTTGAAACCATATAACTACTTGCAAATCATGTGATAAGATGACTCAAAACTTTGATGATGTTCGGCTTTCGTGAAACGTAATGTTGTAAGTGGGGTCAAATTTTTTATTTCTTTTTATTTGCTGTAGTATATGTTTTTATATAGGATACTGTTTTATTTTTAAACTGATGTTAAATTTTTTAGGTTTCAAATGAATCGGGCGTTGAATACTTATCTTAAGTAAACTAGACATGTGGGACACTTTTGTAAAAGTACAGATAAATTCATATGTGATTTCTCTTGTGGAATCCAATTCTTGGACTTACCAGTGTTGGCCGACCAGCAAAGACTAAAATACATCTGCTCTTTGCGGACACAAGAGCGGTGGATGAGAGAAACAAGTGGCTAGAGAGAAAGAGAGAGAAAGAGAGAGAGAGAGGTCAGAAAGTGGGAGAGCGAGAGTCAAGGTACTCATTGATGTTAGAATGACTTCATGATAATGATGATGATGATGATGATGATTTTTATAAAGTTCGAAACTATTCCTCGTCGCCATTTTTGTAATCTTCCGTGCGGGGGGGGTAATTTTAGCGGTACTTACAATCTCTTCACTGTCGCCGGATGCCGATTACTGAGTATAAAATGATAAACAATACAAAGTCACAATGTTACATTTTACATCTATTTTTTTCATACGCACGTGTCTCTCTACTCGTCTCTCGTCAGGCCTCTCGCTGACCCATTTTTACACCCACCGCGTCTTGTCCCGTGGAGTCCAGGTGCACAATCCATTTCAACTCTTGAATTTGTTGGCTAGAGATCCGAGTTCAAATTACGCAGGTCGCTATCGGCACATTGTTCAACATAACAATAATGATGAAACTATTTGGGATAGATGAGCAGTACATGTTGGGTACTTGCGGTGAAATAAGGATAAACTCATAGGCAACATTCTACAATGGACTCCTACACATGGGCACACCAGTGTGGTGAAATAAGTATAAACTCATAAGCGACGTTCTACAATGGACTCCTACACATGGGCACACCAATGTTGGCCGACCTACCAAATCTTACATTTATCAGCTCTGTGCAGACACTTGGTGCCACCTTAATTATCAAATGTGATTGCCGATAGGGATGGAGGTGATATATATATATATATATATATATTGAGTGAGAGTCAAAGAAATCCGTGTGGTCGACACGCTTTGATGATGATATGTATAGATATATATAAGTTTCATATATATATATATATATATATATATATCAGTAATATCCTGTCAGCGTCCGACGACAATGACTGTGGATTATTCATGTATCGAATATATGAGGAATTTCATATAAATCTAAGGGAGTGCTCGACAGTTTAGTTTAAAAGCTTACATTATTAAAAAAAATTCCACCCGCTACGAAAAATCTACCATATATTCAAATTAAGATGGGTTAATTTACAGAAAGACCCTTTTCTTGGTTTCTTAATTTTTCTCATACTTTATTGTTTTAACCCCCTTTACTTTCGCCTGAGAATCTAAAAAGTTTTTTTTATACATATATATAGACTGTAATCCATATTTACTGTTTTTAAACATCAAATTAAACGTATGAAATTATCTGATGAGACGAAGCGTATAATATTCTTCGTCGAAATAAAGTTATAATGACAATTTAACCTAACTGCATATATATATGTATATATATATATATATAGTCATCTAAAGACAGACTGTTTCGTTGTATCACAACTCTTCAGTGTGGCGAGACACGCGGGATGCTTCAAGCTCGGATCGAAACCCACCTTAATTTACGTCAGCTCGATAATATAACCTCACAATCAGCAGTTTCCCAACGCAAACTAGGAAATTTTACATATAATCATTAACTTCAGTTTATTTATATTTTACACTATCGAAGACCGAAGTGCTCAATTTTTTGGAACTTTGCATTTTTGTCGGCCGCCGCTTGCGTAATGCAAAGCTCTTCGTAAGAATTGAGCACTCTGGTAGCCTATAGGGTATAAAAAATGTAAACAAAGGCTGCTGCTGCTGCTGTTGCAAAAATAAATACCTTAAAATTCCCTTAGCCAACGGGGTCCGCTTGGTGGCCGACATGTCTGAAACTTAGTCTAATGTAAAGTTGGACGAGTTTCGATCCCGGCTTCGAGCGTCCTGCGTGTCTAGCCACACTGAAGAGTTCTGATAGAACGAAAC
>OY757930.1:80706535-80806535 GCA_963585895.1 Sepioteuthis lessoniana | reverse complement strand
AAATTTCTAGCTACAACTATTTTATTCGATATATTTTAATCGAAAAAGAAAGTTAAGCTACAATTCTGTTTAAGCTATGATATTTTGATAAAAAAACAATACACAACAATTTTTATGGTGGAATATTTATTAATTATGAAATATTAGAAAATAGTTTAAAGCTAAAAAATATATTTAGAATTTTAAAAAAAGAGAAAATGTAAATCTTTAACAATTAAAAAATAAGGTTAAATCGTTTTTGTAAAATTTAATACTTTCTAAATTCAAAGAAATTTAAGCTATGATTATTTTTAAGCTCTAAGTCTTTCTTCAATAAAAAAAGCCATTAATTTTTTAGCCTTCATATTTTTATATTTATGAAATAGCAACAAGAGGTGCCCGTGGTGTAATGGTTATCGACGTAAGAAATTGACACGGTGACACGAGTTCAAATCCTAGACGAGACAGAGTGCATTTTACATAGCACTAATACCCTTGGGAATGGTATGAATCCAATTATTCTCCCTCCAGCTATGTTATGGGTAAATAGTAGGGCAGACTAGGTTCTTCAGCCTTGGTGAGGCAGCTAGTCTACGAGAAGGAAAACTCTGAATTCAAACCTGTGAAACTCCGCTTAAAAATTGACCTTGTGTCATATCCTGCCCGAGCGGAGGGGTTGGTAAATATGTATAAAATAGCAACAATTCATTGCATATATGGAGGTCATTCAATAAAAAGGGGGATTTTTTGTGAATTTTACCAAAGGAATAGGTGATAGAAACCATATTTACTGCTGCGTTTTTTTTTAAGGAAATCAAGTGATGGTTTTCTTCATAATCAAGAAGACTGTTTATACAAACTTCTTTATTTACCGCTGCGCCCCAAACGTTTTCTTTACCAGAGAGTTTGCACTACATAGATTGCCTTTTTGAATCTGTGGTAAACCCATGTTCAACTCATTTGTAAAGATTTTCAGACTAAAACAAGCTTTTCCGTACACATCACATATAATTCAATAAATTTGAGAGTCTACATTTCTCTACTACCAAAAATTTGACAACATACCTCTATTCATGCCTAGGGGACTCTGATTAGCAACCATTTTGAATAGCCTCAAAGCAAATATTTCAGCGAGATTAAAATAAGTTTTGCAAAGAACCAATTTCAAAAACTTCAGAATTTTTATTTATGAAAAAAATCATGAAAAAGTTTATTTTCAAAAATATCTCAACTTTTACTGAACATATGTATATAATTATGAACGGATATATTAAGTAAGAAATTACTATGACAAGAAAGTTCGGCACACACCTAAACGTGACATAGGGAGCACTGAACAGCTGTTTCGACCTTATTAGGTCTCATCAGCAGTGCACACCCGGATCTCTACCACTAGAGATCGAACCAACAACCACAGTATGAAGAAGCCAAAACTCTACAACTGGGCCACTGGTTCACGCCATGTATAAGAGATACCGAATTAATAAGTCATGACACATTGCGCGACCACTTGACCTAATGTGTCTTTTTTATGGGTACGTATTCCCTACAGCGGACACAGCCACTTCCGGGGCTACGTCTTCCCAAGTCGGAGTTACGAGTCCTCGTAACATAAGTCTCATGGGCAGGAAATATAATTATTAATGGAGGAATTGATATATTAAGTAAGAAATTACCATGACAAGAAAGTCCGGCACACACCAATACGTGCCATACTGAACGGCTTTTTTGACCTTATTATGTCTCATCAGCATATATATATATATATATATATATATATATATATATATATATATATATATATATATATGTGTATGTATGTATGTATATTTTAGCAGAATTTCTTCATTGATACAAATTTCGTCGAACATCATAGATATTTTTTGTCAACATAGTTTCTTGTTGATCCTTTCATATTGCCGTATTGATTTTATAATATTCAGCGGGAATTGGTTGATGTATCTTCCATATTTTTTATTCCCCAAGTACTTTCTGCCCGACATTGGGCCATCATCAGGGGAGGATCTATTATAAAAATGATGTAACGACAGAATTACGAAAAATTCTCACCGAAAACACAATATCAGAACATCAAAATAACAAACAAAAACTACAGATTAGGAACATGCAACCCAAACTTAACAGAATTAATTTTCAAACCAATGCTAATGTACTTAAATATCTTTAGCTACTGACACTATTTATAGAAACAATTTTAAAAGTAAACGCTACACACAGCAACGGCCCAGATGCTCTTCTTACAAAGTAGTAATGTACATACAAAAGTTACATCACTTATGTAATAGATCCACCCCTGATGATGGCCTAAAGTCAAGCAGAAAGTACTTGGGAAATAAAAAAATCATGGAAGATACACCAACCAATTCCCACCGAATATTATGAAATCAATACGGCAATATAAAAGGATCAACAAGAATATATGTAGACAAAAAATGTCTTTTATATTCAACGAAATTTGTATTAATGAAGAAATTCAGCCAAAATATACATACATATATATATATATATATATTCAGTAAAAAGTTGATACATTTTTGAAAAAAAAAAGCATGTATATTATGTTCAACGACATTTGTATACACACACACACATACACACACACACACACATATATATATGTATATATGTGTGTGTGTGTGTGTGTATATATATATATATATATATATACATGAAAGTAAATATGGATCAAAATCCGACAGTATGAAGATAGTAGAAAAACACAACCCAAATAGGTGAATTTATTATGATGTAAAGTCGACGTTAACGTTTCGGTTACATTAACCATCATCAGGACTTGGATATCAAAATAGTTCACATAGCGATGGATGCTTGTTGAGATGACAGGGGCAAATGAGAAATATACAACGAAAAGATACATAAACGTGCACATAGCGTTTATAATTCAAAAGTCATAAGAACGTGTCTGGCACGTGGAAAAATATTTGAAAATGTTGGATTTCCCAAAGAAACGAGATAAAACCTCCCGTCTATTAAGAAATACGCAAAGACAAATAAGTTTTCATATATACAGATCGTTTTGAAGTCATCCATGTTTGGTGTCGTGTAAGAATGTATTTGGTATTTGTTTTTTTGCTTTTTGAAAGGACAGTATGGAAGTAAATATGGATCAAAATCCGACAGTATGAAGATAGCAGAAAAACTTAATCCAAATAGACGAATTCATTATGAACTAAAGTCGACGTTGAACGATGTGAACTATTCTGATACCCAAGTCCTGATGATAGTTACTGAAACCGAAACGTTCAATATCGACTTTAATTCATAATAAATTCACCTATTTGGATTATGTTTTTCCTCTATCTTCATATATATATATATATATATATATATATATAATAGAATGGAAGTGTGTGTTGGGGGGGCTGCCTTAAATTTTTAAAAGGTTATAGAACTGTTTAACATTTAATCTATGTGCAAGCAAAGGACTTACGCTTAATTGAATTGTTAGAAATAGAACTGCTTGATCATTTAACTGTGTGCAAACAAATGACTGATGTTTAATTTCAAAATTAAATTGTTAGAAATCGAACTATGTTTATCATTTAACTGTTTGTATCTATAAAATGTGGTTACAAATCATATATTTAATATATATGTAAAACAAGATCTGGCATTAAATTACCAACAATGGTTGATATGCCATAAAACCAAACCAAACCAAACCAAACCAAACTAAACCAAATCAAACTTGAAACAACGAAATCTCACTTTGATATTAAATAATTCAACAAGGTTTGACATATCATAAAACCAACCAACCAACCAGTCATATATATATATATATATATATATATATATATATATACAGGAGCATAAAAAAAGTATGAGGTAAAGATTTGTTGAGAAGTAAGCTATATCTTTCATTCCATTTTTCGTTTAAGTGAGTTTTTGCCTCAACTGATACAACTCGTCTTTATCCATACATCATCCTTTCTCATGATTTATGATCGTAACTGCATTCTCTTCCTGTTACTTATCTTTCAGTCGGTTATTTACCCGCCCTAAACTGTTTATTTCGTGCAATCTATCCTCAGCTGTTTGCCTCGGAAAAATAAGATGTCTTAAATGTTAGGCGAAACCTCAAGAATTTATATTACCATTATAAAAATCTCATCGCGATCTTTTCAGCTGAAACCTTATTATTCTGTGGTATTTTCATGTGTTGTTCGGTAAGTTGAGCAGTAGACAGATTTCTAAAATCCAAGAGTGTCAGTTCAAGAATATGCGTTGATATAACTTCATACTGTAAAGATGTTTCTCAAGAATGGTTTTATTCTATAACCTATAAACTAAGAATAAAAACTATAAATTCGTTAATACTTATTCACATTTCAAATAACACTAATACCCTTGGGAAAGGTATGAATCCAATTATATATATATATATATATATATATATATGTGTGTGTGTGTGTGTGTGTGTGTGTGTGTGTGTGTGTGCCCGTGGTGTAATGGTTATCGGCGACACGAGTTCAAATCCTGGACGAGACCAATTGCATTTCAGATAGCACTGATACCCTTGGGAAAGGCATGAATCCAATTATTCTCCCTCCAGCTATGGGTAAATATTAGGACAGACTGGGTTCTTCAGCCTTGGTTAGGCAACTAGTCTTGCAGAAAGAAAACTCTGAATTCAAACCTGTTAAACTCTGCTTAAAAATTGACCTTGTGTCATATCCCACCCAAGCGGAGGGGTTGGTAAATATGGATATAACTTCATACTGCAAAGATGTTTCTCAAGTATGGTTTTATTCTATAACCTATAAACTAAGAATAGAGACTATGAATTCGTTAATACTTATTTAGTTTATTACCATTTGACTTATAATTAGTATTGACTTATTTTTAATATGGGGGGGGGTGCTCGTGGTGTAATGGTTACAGCAATGGACTGCGGAATCGTAGTAAGCGAGTTCGTACTCCAGTCGCGCTATTACGTTCACTTTCAGGCAAATACCATTGGGAAAGGTATGAATCCCCTTATCCTCCCAGCTATGGGTTAAATAGTACCACTACTGTTCTTCTAGAAGAATATCTTTGGCATTAAATAACCTACAACGGTTGGTATGCTATTAAACCAAACCAAACCAATTTTAATGTGGCTTTATGTTATTTAATTCTCATATAGATATTGGTTGTATTACATATATCCAAGTCCTGATGATGGTTTCTGAAACCGAAACGGTCAACGTTGACTTTACATCATAATAATTTCACCTATTTGGTTTTTTTTCTGTTATCTTCATACTGTCGGATTTTGATCCATATTCATTTTCATACTGTACTTTCGAAAAAACAAATACCAAATACAATCTCACACGACATTTAACATGGATGATTTCAAAACGATCAGTATATATGAAAACCTACTTGTCTTTGCGTATTTCCTAATAAACGGGAGGATTTATCTCGTTTCTTTGGGAAATCCAACATTTTCAAATATTTTTCCACGTACCAGACACGTTCTAATGACTTTTGAACTATGAACCCTATGTGCACGTTTTTGTATCTTTTCGTTGTATATTTCTCATTTGCTCCTGTCATCTCAGCAAGCATCCATCGCTAAGTGAACTATTCTGATATCCAAGTCCTGATGATGGTTACTGAAACCGAAACGTTAACGTCGACTTTATATCATAATAAGTTCACCTATTTGGATTATGTTTTTTCTGCTATCTTCATACTGTCGGATTTTGATCCATATTCACTTTCATACTGTCTTTTCGGAAAAACAAATACCATATTAACCAATGCAGTATCGTTATCTATAATTCTTTTTGTGCGTCTTGTATACTAAAACTTTGTAATATTTCAAATAGAAATATTACTGATTACAAGCAATAACTGATATCATTTAAATGCGTACAAATAAATGATGAATATTAAATGGAATTATTATCCTTAAACAGCAATAGTTGAAAGTATTCGACTGTGTACCAACAATAAATAGAAATACTTGAAAAATTTAACTGTGTGCAAACAAATAATTATTATTAAACCGAATTATTCTTGTTAAATAGAATGTAGAAAAAGAAAACAAAAAACAAAGCTTTTTGCAAAATAACTATGTTCTAACGGCATTCTCCGAAAAATTCAATAACCCGCTTCCACGCTCGAACAACTCCCGACTTTTTCAAAATCCCAAAATTCACGGACCACATCCTCCTGGCATGACATCATCGACTAACTCGATTCCAGCCCAATTTCCTGTCCGGGAGTTTATTATGCAGATGATGATTTTCATATCCTTTCCGCGCAGGCGTACGAATGCACTGTCTGACTACAACACTTGAACCAAGAGACACCGTGTTGTTCAAAGCCTTACCAAACTAAATAATAAAATATAATTAACAAAAATGATTAATATAATTAATAATTATCATAATTATATAACATTTTTTTGATAATTACAAGATCTGGTAGTCTGGCCGAGATTAAGGGATCCGTTTGTATATAAAAAATCTAGAAGAGTTTGAACGTCTCATTTTGAAGGATATATGCTGTGTTGTGCATATACCATTTGTTCGTATGGTCAGATTTAAATTTCTTGCACATTTTCCAGTGGATCACCTTGCCCACCCAGTCGTGTCTATTCTTCTACTCTTTCTGTGCTAATTTGTAGCATTCGCTTATTAGGTGATTGATCTGCTTTTTGTTGTGTCTTATTTATTCTCGCTTTGATATGGTTAGTCCTTATGGCATTGTTTTGTGCTGCTATTAGAAGAGATTCAGTTTCTCTCCTAAGGTTTCCCTTTCATAGTCACATTCACTTTTCTCGTGTGAAAATGTTGAAGAATCGGATCTATATCATTTCTTTTTCAAAGCTTGCTTGTAATAAATGTTATCATGATAATGTCGCGCTGAGTATGGGTTAAAAAGTACCACTATTGTTCTTTTACAAAGTTGCCTTTCATATTAAATAATCAAGAAATGTTGATATGCTATGAAACAAAAAATAAATCATAATTTTATCCTACATTAATTATTTCTGATTTTTTGAGAGGAGTGTTTTCTTGGGGAAGGTTGTTTTTGCTCTTTTTCTTGTATAGCTATAAACATCTCAATCATAACTGGGATACAAACACCTTTAAAAACGCAAATATATATGCAGGCGAAAACAGGTGGACTCTATTATTCAGGTACGAACATTTTATTAACTTCTGACTTCAGTTCTTCAACACGAGGAGAGAGACAATTCTTAAAAAAGTCTTTCGTATCATACTATGCTAACACCGCCCCCAATGTTCGGCACACCTCGTGGTGTTTTAAAGATCTCTCTCAGTAAAAATCCGAAAAATTCAACTGTATGCTTCAACGGTCGAAACCCCAACTTCTCAACACCATGGTCGGAACTCAACTGTCTAGGCCCCAATGGCAGAGACTCCATTGTCTGCCTGCATGGTCCCATCTCAAATTCTCAACTTCAACTGTCTGCCATTAAGGCAGACAACCCAGCTGTCTGCCTACATGGTCCAAAGTCAACTCCCAAATGACTCTTTTTCAAAATCTTCAAATTCTCAGGACCATCGCTTCCGGGCATGACGTCATTCACACTCCAACAGCATTTCCTATCTGGGGTTTATTATAACTATTGTGATTGTCATATTCATTGCGCGCGTGGGTAAAACTGTACCCAATGTCAGTGCACCAGAAATAAGAGCCGAATAGTTCAAAGCTCAACCAAACTGAATGATAAAATATAATTAACGAAAAATGATTAATATAAAAAAATCATTCCGTAATTATATAACATTTTATTATCATTATTTACCTCTGAAAAAAAATTGTCGAGTACATAAGAGCAAGTGCTATTAAATCCTTTTTGTGAAAAAATACCCATAAAATTTCCATTAAAATTTGAGGAGTTACAAATATATTCTAAGGATATAAATATGAGAATGGCGAATAATTCCGACACAAACTGTATATGTGTCGAAGGCTCTAAAAAAAGAGTTAATCAACAGTCATCGGGGCGGGGGTCTTTGGGTGGGTGCCTCGTAAACTATTACGTCTTGTGTTATTTTTTAATCTAAAAGGTCTCTAATGCAATGCATATATCGATTGCAACTTCTGACAATTGAATAAACTGCGAGAATGGCCTGACCTGGTTCCAAGAAAGGTTTAGTTTGGTTTGGTTTTATGCCATATCAAACCATATAGATTATTTAATGCCAAATCATCTTATACATTCATTTCAGATATATATAATTTGTATATATTAGTCAAAAAAGTTAAATGGTTCAAAGTATTGTTAGGTATAACTAACAATTCATTTAAATATCATTTGTTTACGCACAATTGAATAATCAAACAGTTCTATTTCTAGCAACTCAGTTTAGCATAAGTCATATATTGCTCTCAATTTAAATGTCAAATAGTTCTATTTTTACCGATAGATACGAAGGAGGCTATTAGGTGCGACCACTCCGTACCAGTGTGGACCTGGGAGCGATAACAATGAAGGAGAACTCCGCATTCCCCAAAGTCCAGCATTACTGGAGCCTTGCCATCTGATGGTTTAATGTCAGATCCAGGACAATTTGTTGAGTGAGGGTCTTACTCTATAGTAGAGACGCAGTCGGTGTATTCTACACCCCGGGTAGACTGGGCTGGCTCCTAGAAAGTGTAATGTATTAACTCTTCAGAAGTTTTTTTTGGGGGGATAGACGTGTAAATTTGGGTAATGTTGAGGAGACGCAGAAGTTTGTCAGTCTAAATAAAACTCCATTTACGATTACCAAACAGAAATCTCTTTTCATTAAAAGTAAACATACGTGTGCTAGACTGATTAAAAGTTAATAAACGATTTAGATCCATATAGTTGCCATTAATAGTGAGTTTGATTCTCACAGGGTGCCCATATTTTTGTACCAAACAACCTAAAACCATTTTAAATCTTTAATACATATGATCAATGTGCAATGTGTATCAGATGTTCTAATAAATGGCATTGATCATAGCCATGATATATCTAATTTAAATAATGTTCTTTAAAGCAGTTTTCGATTCACACATGTCCTGTGTTATGTATTTGTTGTTGTATGTTCACACAGACAGACACACAGACATATGAGCTATAGTTTATATATATATATATATACACACAAAAGCAATAGTTTTTGCATATATATATATATATATATATATTATATTACATCGTAGTGTCTGTGATTCTGCGTTTCACACATTTTGCATTCGTCAAAAAGAGTGAAGGTTTTTTTTTAAAAGTCCGATTAATATGGTTAATATTTCATTTGAAAAGTGGGGGTTATTTGTGTGTATGTGTGCCTAAGTTTGTGTGCTATCAAATGTTACTATGTCTGAGTTTGTGTTGTTGCTCGTACACACACACACACACACACACACATATATATATAATAGATTTTGTATATGTATATATATATATATATATATACAAAAACGATTGTTTATATATATATTTATATAAGTAAAGTAAAGTTGGCGACCTTAGTCGAGAGTAACCTGAAGGCTCCCTTTTCAATAGCTACTACACTGATGTGTACACAGTAGGGCGCTACTCCTTTCCCTGGATTGCTCCACTTTACCCTTAATACGTACCTTAGAATGCTGAGTGTTAAGCAAGGAGGTATCAAGTACCATTGTTAAAGTCTTTGGTATGACGCGACCTGGGATTGAGCCCAGGTCTCCCGGACACTCGATAGCCAGAATTAGAAGTTAAACGCAAAATTATTTTAGATAGCTATAACGAAAATTAAAAAAAAAAAAAGAAGCAAAACTAGCAGAGACTTAATAGGTAACAGTTTACTCATTTTTTCTATCGCATTACCCAGGTTCTTTGGTTAGAGGGTTCATTTTGTTTTTTGTTTTTGGCAATCTTAGTCTTTAATTATCAAGACAAGTTTTGGTCAAAGTTTCGTTTTGTCCTGCTTTCTTTGTTTAATAGCATATCAACCTACGTACGTTATTTAACGGCATAACCACCGTTCGAGAAAAACTGCAGTGGTACTACTTAGCTAAAGAATAAGGGAGATAACTCATTTTCTTCATTTAGATGAAGAAAGAGTTTTTTCCTTTTAATGATATTGTTCATTGAATGTTTTGATTGATTATCTTTTACGGGTTTTCAGCCTAACAAGGTTTTTTTTATGTCTAGAGGTTAGGGAATCGTGTACATTGTGCTTTTATATCTTGAGTTGAAAGTAAAATCGATTAAAATATGATTTATTTTTCTTTGTCGAATCGGATTTATAATGATGGTACTTTGAAACTCTCTCTCTCTCTCTCTCTCACTCACACTCTTGCTTATCTATCTATCCCATATTCTTTTTCTGTTTATATATATATATATATATATATATATATATATATATATAAACACGACAGACCATCATTTTGCAATTAGAAAATTATTTCCGTAGACTACTATGAGGCAGTCTTCCTCTTCAGATAGAGGTAATAAAATACTGATAGCTGATAGCAGCCTGCTGAAATAGATTTATAATATTTGAATGATGGTCCCTAGTATTTTTCTTCTAATTATATTACTGTTATAATTGCTGCGGATAGGCCAAGAGGCAACACCCAACAAAGCAGCAGCTGTACGGCCACCAACCACCCATCTGGAAAACTATCCAAATTAGATGAACCAGACATGCCGGACACTGCTGGAGAAGTAGGGACGAGCTCATAAGTGATGTACTCCTATAGACCCCTTCACTTGGCCGAGCAAAAGCAGGGTGACCAGCTCGAACCTACATACAGCAGCTCTGTGAGGATACGGGGTGTAGCCCTGAGGACCTACCGGAAGCGATGAACGATTGGGAGAGGTAGCAAGAAAGGGTCAGGGATATCCGTGCTGATGGCATGACAAGATGAATATATTACTATAATACTTTAACCAGGCCAGTGGTTTAACGGGTTTGTTAATGGTCCGAAAGACGGGGGTTCAATCCCAGGTTGAGTCTTACGGAAGACTCAAAAATGGTACTGGATGTAACATTGCTTTACACTCAGCATTATAAGGTACGGATCAACGGTAAAGTGGAGAAATCCAAGGAAAAACGTAGCACCCTCCCCTACACCTTTGTGTAGTAGCTATTGAAAAGAGAGCCTTCAGGTCTACTTCGGTCGCCGACTTTACTTATATATCAACAGTCATATATCGAGCGAGCAGTTCTGAAGAATTATATGAAACCTCTCCCATGTTCTCAATATCATTCCAGACTCACCGTCTCTGGACATATATATATATATATATATATATACTATGATAAATGAATATATATTAGATACATATATTTAATTTATGGAATTTAGACTGCGACTCAAGGGTTTCATGGAGTTTTTTGCAAAACAATTATCATCAGGCGTTTAAGAAAATTAAATGAATCGAAAATCGAAAAAACACAGTCAAAAACCGTTGGGATTTTGTAGGAATATTTACGTGTGATTGTAAATGTGTGAGTGTGTGTGTATGCTTGTGTGGGTTATTGTTGCGTATTAATCTGTGTATGTGTGAGTGTAAGTGAAGGTACAAACGCAGTGCGTTATTTTAACCGGTTTTAAATTCGTCGGTGTATCTTAAATTTTTTGCTACATTTTTTTTATTTCTGTATGTGACCATAGCTAAGGAACAAAACATCATTGCATGTCGAGGGGAATAAATAAAGATTTGATTTGTAAGCATATTTAAACGGTTATATTATGGTAGACCAGAATCACAATCGGTATAAATAAGAATATTTTGTATTACAATATAATATTGTTCAGTGTTGGTATTATATTTAGGGAAGAGAATTGGGCTAGGATATAATAATTAAATAATGAAATGTTGCGTAAATATTATATATACTATAGTTATCTTTGATAATACGAGCGTAATGAAAATAATGAAGGGGTTACAATAATAGTATATTCATGTATGATGGTGATTATAACGGAAGAGCAAAGTGTTATCATTTTAAATTTAAGGAAATTGATTAAGGAAATAGATGGCGGGTTTGGAAGGTATGGGTAATAGTTGGGCGGTTGGGATGATTATTTTTTATAGTTATATGTTTTGTGTTAATGTTTTGTAATTTATACGCTATTGTAGAAAAGGGTGGAGTGTACGTGGTTGATAAGATGAATGTAGAGTGTTGGGGCCTATTCTTAATTCTCATAAAAATATAAAATTAACAGATACTGGAGGCGTGTGGAGAAGAGTATGTAGGTTAATAGAGAGAGATGGAACATATACTGTGTGGCAAGTGTGATGGTTGGTGGAAGAAAATGGTACTTACGGTTCTTCAGGGTTTTTTTTTATATATATTTGAGGCGTTAGATAATTATTTATTATTATTCATGTGACTCCGGAAAGGGTCAGTAATGAAAACGCAAACACGAATACTAGATAACAGATTATGTTACACAAGAAAGATAGAGTTACATAGAAAAAGTAAGAAGTCTCGTACTGTTCGGATAACACCGATATTAATCTGCCTCTCTGGCAGCGAAATCTCTCAGTACTAATAGCGTTGAGAAGAGTCCATTATGGTGAGATGGGTAAGGCTTCCACAACACCCTTCTCCCAAGCCTTTTACTTCGTAAAAGTGCTGTTAATATTTTTTTTCTTTTTGGGTCGATCATCAGTGGGTCGGTGAATTTCCTTTTTCTCCCTGATCGACGTATTTCAGGTGTTGATTGAGGAGGATCTAAATAGAACATGTCGAAAATGTTTGTGGTACGTTGTTGGAGTCGTTCAAACGGCGTTTCTGTAACTGGTTCTGGTGTCTCTTTTGTGTGTATTTGGGTCCTTCTACAATGTACACCATATCACCAATTCTTTTTGTAGTTTATTCCACATTCCCAACAGGACGTGTTATTTTGATATTTTTTAAAGTAAATTTTTTTCTCCCGGGTTGAACCTTGTTTAGATGTTCTCTGTGTAAGTCCTTCGTTTTACTACTAATTACAATATCATCAAGATTAGAGAAAGTGAAGTCAAAGCCGCCCAGCATGGTGTCCATCACCTGTTGGAAGACAGCCGGTGCGATTTTTATTCCAAAAACTAGTCTGTCAAATTTGTACAGCTCTCTGTGTGTGTTAATACAGAGTAATTTAGAGCTTTTTTTTTCTACTGGAATCTGGAGGTAGGCCTCGCTTGAGTCAATTTTTGAAAAGACTTTTCCTCCATTTGATTTATTAAAAACCTCTTCAGGGCTGGTGAGTGGATAGTGGTAATTCTTGAGTGCAGTCTTCAATCCTGAAGAAAAATCTGCGCATACCCGGATTTCCTTAGATTTTTTTCTTATACATACCGTTGAAGCAGCCCATTCGATGAATTCCGCTTTCGATAATATGCCCATATTCACTAATCGGTCTAGCACTTTATTCATTTCTTTGGTTGCGGCAAACGGCACGTTTCGCCCCATTCTAAAAATGGGGCGTATATTTTCATTCTCTTCAAATTTTGCCTTAATTTTAGTACATTTGCCAAGACCTGCTGAAAATAACACGGGGAAACTACGTTTTGGTTCCATCTTAATTTTTCAGCTTCGGCGGTAATGCATTCTACTTTTTGACTAAACGTATTAATTGTTTGATCCGTGAGACTAAATTTCTGAAACCAGTCCGACCCTCAAAATTTTTCTGTCTTCTTCAGTACGAAGACTTTTAATTGTTTGGTTATACCATTTAGTGAGACTGGGATAATTATTTCGCCTTGAAATTTTATTTTGTCTCCTGTTACCGTTCGCGCCGTCTTGCTTGTCATCTTTATTATTTGCCTATTTAATTTTCTCCAAGTTTGAAAGTTTATTATTGATAGATCAGAGCCAGAGTCTAACTCAAATCTTACCGACTTATTTAGTGTTTTGACCGTTATGTATTTACGAACGACTTTGTCTGACTTGTCCTCGCTTTTTCTATGCATGACTCTGTTTTTAATTATTTTTCTGTTTCTACACTGTGAGCCCTTATGTCCGAATTTATCGCAGTTTTGTCATTTTATTTTGTACGATAGGGACAGTCCTTGGCCCAACGTACTTTTCCACAGCGGTAGCAAGCGCTGGGTTGTTTTATTTGGTTGTCACTAGTTTTTGAAGTGTGAGATTTTTTTTGCTGAGACTCCATTTGGAACTTCATCATTTGTGCAAACATTTCTTTAAACTTTTAAAAATTTCGATTAAAAAAAATCAAACATTTCTTTAGACTTAAAAAAAATTTCTATTAAAAAAAATCTTTTTTTTTTTTCTGGAGGCGGGGAAGTTTTTGTTTTTTTTCTTCAGTAAATATTCCCAGCAATCAAGAATAATTACTGTGTGTGTGTGTGTGTTTTGTACAACACAAAATAGTAAGCGCGGAATTAAATTCTTCTCTCTGAAGTGGGGGGAAGAAAGGAAAATATGAAAGCACTTTTTAATTACGTGACAATCTTACTTACAGATTTTTTAAAAAATATTTGCTATCCGACACACTCCGTTGTTTGTACAATTTGATACCTTTTAGTTGTTAAACAAAAATCTTGTTCGGTTTGTTGTATGCTGGAACTTTGCTGTAGATTCTTTAACAATTTGTAGTTGGATATTTCTTTGTTGTTGCGATATATCTTCGCCTGTATGTTGTGCGATTAACCCCTTTTGCTTGTTTGAGAGTCCCTTTTTCGTTCGAGTTCCTCGTCGCCAGTATGTTGTGGCCCCAGAAAGGGTCACTAATGAATACGCAAACACAGATATCAGATAACAGATTATATTACGCAAGAAAGGAAGGCAGGAAGTCTGTGAGGGATGATGAGAGGTGTGGGGGGAGTAGGGAAGTCAATACACCAGAGTTGATGGGCCAAACGGTTAGGGTTAGGGTTACTACGTGGAGGTTTTAAGGGAGTTCAGGAAGAGATAGATCGGTAAGAGGCTAGCACGCTTCAAATCGGGTCAGTTGCATTTCCACGAGGACAATGCACCAGTCCACAATTCCATCCTTGTCACAGACTATTTGACCAAGATAAGCATCAGTTCCCCACCCTCCCTATAGTCCAGACCTTGCTCCCTGTGACTTTTGCTTATTCCCTCAGCTCAGAGGCTGTCGTTATGAGAGAATTGAGGAGATGAGAGAGGCTGTGACAAAGGTCATTGACACGCTCACAAAAGAGGTCTTCCTTGGTGGCCTTCCAGAAGTTGTTGGAACGGTACAACAGTTGCATTGCAACCGGAAGAGATTACTTCGAAATTGACTAGAGTTTCATGTGTGTACTATCAATAAGAATGCCCATACGAAAAAAGTCTGTAAACTTATTTAATTATCTTCGTATATTTATATATATATATATATATATCAGATATATATTTGGTCATATATATATATATTTGGTCATATATATATATATATATATATATATATATATATATATATATATTTGGTCATATATATATATATATATTTGGTCATATATATATATATATATATATATATATATATATATATATATATATATATATCATATATATTTGGTCATATATATATTTCATATATATATATTTGGTCTAACTTCTGTCTAACTTTTTGTCTATCTCATTGTCTATCTTCTGTCTAACTTTTTGTCTAATTTTTGTCTAAACTTTTGTCTATCTTTTGGTCTAATCTTTTGGTCTAACTTCTGTCTAATGTTTTGTCTAACTTTTGTCTGTCTTTTGTCTATCTCATAGTCTATCTTCTGTCTAAATTTTTGTCTAACTTCTGTCTATTTTTTCTAACTTTTCTCTATCTCCTTGTCCTTTATCTTTTTTGGTATAACCTTTTGGTCTAACTTTTGTTTAACTTTTTGTGTATCTTTTTTGTATAACCTTTTGGTCTAACCGTTGCTATCTTTTTGTCTAACTATTGTCTTATTTTTTGTCTAACTTTCTGTTTTAACTTTTGTCTATCTCTTTGTCTATCTTTTTTGTCTAACTTTTGTCTAAATTTTCGTCTAGACTATCTTCCAGTCTATCTTTTTTGTCTAAACTTTGTCTAAATTTTCGTCTAACTTTTGTCTATTTTTTCTAACTTTTCTCTATCTCATTGTCTATCTTTTTGGTCTAACCTTTTGGTCAAACTTCTGTCTAACTTTTGTCTATCTTTTGGTCTAACTTTTGTCTATCTTATAGTCTATCATCTGCTAAATTTTTGTCTAATTTTTGTCTATCTAATTGTCTATCTTTTTGGTCTAACCTTTTGGTTCTTCTGTCTAACTTCTGTCTAACTTTTGTCTATCTCATTGTCTATCTTTTGTCTAATTTCTTGTCTAATTTCTTGTCTAACTTTTGTCTATGTCTTCGTCTATCTTTTGTCTAGACAAAAGAAAAAATAGACAAAAATTAGACATTATCTTTTGTCTAATTTTTGTCTATTTTTTCTTTTGTCTAGACAAAAGATAGACAAAAAGTTAGACAGAAGATAGACAAAAGGTAGACAAAAGGAAAAATAGACAAAAGTTGGACAAAAGATAGACAAAAGGATAGACAAATAAGGGTAGACCAAAAGAAAAAAAGTTAGACATGAGTTAGACAAAAGATAGACGAAGACAGACAAAAGTTAGATAAAAACTTAGACAAAAGATAGACAATGAGATAGACAAAAGTTAGACAGAAGTTAGACCAAAAAAGATAGACAATGAGATAGAGAAAATTTAGAAAAAATAGACAAAAGTTAGACGAAAATTTAGACAAAAGATAGACAAAGAGATAGACAAAAGTTAGACAAAAAGATAGACAAGAATGTTATACAAAAAAGATAGACAAGAAGATAGAGAAAAGTTAGAAAAAGTTAGACGAAAGTTAGACAAAATTTTTGTCGATTTTTGCTTTTGTCTAGACAAAGTTAGACAAAAGTTAGACAAAAGTTAGACAAAAGGTAGACAAAAGGAAAAATTGACAAAAGTTGGACAAAAGATAGGCAAAAGGATAGACAAACCTTTTGTTCTAACTTCTGTCTAACTTCTGTCTAACTTTTGGTCTATCTTCTGTCTAACTTTTGTTTATCTCATTTTCTATCTTTTGTCTAATTTTGTGTCTAATTTTTGTCTATGTCTTCGTCTATCTTTTTTTTTGTCTGTCTTCGTCTATCTTTTTAAGAAAAAAAGTTAGACAAAAGTTAGACAAAAGATAGACTTAGACAGACAAAAGTTAGACAAAAAATTAGACAAAAGATAGACAATGAGATAGACAAAAGTTAGACAGAAGTTAGACCAAAAGGTTAGACCAAAAAAGATAGACAATGAGATAGAGAAAAGTTAGAAAAAATAGACAAAAGTTAGACAAAAAATTAGACAAAAGATAGACAAAAGTTAGACAAAAGACATAGACAAAAGTTAGACAAAAAATTAGACAAAAGATAGACAGAAGTTAGACCAAAAGGTTAGATCAAAAAGATAGACAATGAGATAGAGAAAAGTTAGAAAAGATAGACAAAAGTTAGACGAAAATTTAGACAAAAGTTAGACAAAAAAGATAGACAAAGAGATAGACAAAAGTTAAAACAGAAAGTTAGACAAAAAATAAGACAAAAGCTAGACAAAAAGATAGCAAAGGTTAGACCAAAAGGTTATACAAAAAAGATAGACAAAAAGTTAAAAAAAGTTAGACCAAAAGGTTATACCAAAAAGATAGACAAGAAGATAGAGAAAGGTTAGAAAATTTTTGTCTAACTTTTGTCTAACTTTTGTCTATCTTTTGTCTAACTATCAAAAAGATGGACAAAAATCTATCTTTTGTCTAACTTTCTGTTTAACTTTTGACTATCCTTTTGTCTACTCTTTTGTCTAAATCTTTGTCGACACTTTTTTCTAACATTTGTCTAACATTTGTCTAACTTTTTTCTAACATTTGTCTACCTTTTTTGTCTAACCTTTTGGTCTATTTTTTGTCTTTTGTCTAACTTTTTGTCTATCTTTTTGTCTAACTTTTGTCTATCTTTTATCTAACTTTTTTCTATCTTTTGTATAACCTTTGTCTATCCTTTTGTCCATCTTTTGTATAACTTTTTGTCTATCTCATTATCTATCTTTTTGGTCTCACCTTTTGGTCTAACCTTTTGTCTAACTTTTGTCTATCTGTTGGTCAAACTTTTGTCTATCTCATTGTCTTATTTTTTTGGTCTAACCTTTTGGTGATAGACTAACTCGTCTAACTTTTTGTATAACTTTTTGTCTAACTTTTGTCTATTTTTTCTCTAACTTTTGTCTATGTCTTTGTCTTATCTTTTGTCTATTGTCTATTTTATTGTCTAACTATTTTGTCTATTGTCTATTCTATTGTCTAACTTTTTGTCTAACTTTTGTCTAATTTTTCTCTAACTTTTGTCTATGTCTTTGTCTTATTTTTTGTCTAACTTTTTGTCCAACTTTTGTCTCTATTTTTTGTCTATTTTTTGTCTAACTTTTGTCTATCTCATCGTCTATCCTTTTGGTCTAACAAAAGTCTATGTCATCGTCTATCTTTTTGTCTAACATTTTGTCAAGATTTTGTCTATCAGAGGCTGTCTATTTTTGTACTCTTTGTCTATCTTTTTTGTGTACCCTTTTGACTAAACCTTTGGTCTAACTTTTGTCTAACCTTTTGTCAAACTTTTGTCTAAACCTTTTGGTCTACCCTTTTTTTTGGTCTACACTTTTGTCTATCTTTTGTCTACCTTTTGTCTACCTTTTGTCAAAGTTTTTGTCTATCTTTTGTATAACCTTTGTCTAATTTTTTGTCTAAACTTTTGGTCTAACTTTTTGTCTAAACTTTTTGTCTAACTATTGTCCATCTTTTTGTCTAACTTTCTGTATAACCTTTGTCTATCTCATTGTCTACCTTTTTTGTATAACCTTTTGGTCTAACTTTTGCTATCTTTGTGTCTAACTTTTGTCTAATTTTTGTCTAACTTCCTGTTTAATTTTTGACTATCCTTTTGTCTACTCTTTTGTCTACTCTTTTTCGACACTTTTTGTCTAACTTTTGTCTAATATTTGTCTACCTTTTTTGTCTAACCTTTTGGTCTAACTTTCGTCTATCTTTAGTCTAACCTTTTGTCTATCTTTGCATAACCTTTGGGTATCCTCTTGGTCTAACTTTTGTCTAAATTTTGTGTAATATTTTGTCTAACTTTTGTCTAATTTTATTGTCTAACTTTCTCTCTAACCTTTGACTATTCTGTCTTATCTTTTTGTCTATATTTTTGTCAAACTTTTGTTTATCCTTTTTCAAACTTTTGTCTATCTTTTGTCTAGTTCTTGGTCTAACTTTGTCTATCTTTTTGTATTACTTTTGTCTATCCTTTTGTCTATCTTTTTGTCTATCTTTTTGTCTACTTTTTTGTGTACCCTTTTGTCTAAACCTTTGGTCTAACTTTTGTCTAACCTTTTGTCAAACTTTTGTCTAAACCTTTTGGTCTACCCTTTTTTTGTCTATCCTTTTGTCTATTTTTAGTCTATCCTTTTGTTTATTCTTTTGTCAATCTTTTGTCCATCTTTTTGTCTATCTTTAGTATAACCTTTGTCTAACTTTTGTCTATCTTTTTGTCTAACTTTTGTCTATCATTTTGTTTAACTTGGTCTATCTTTTTGTCTATCTTTTGTCTATCGTTTTGTCTAATTTTTCTTTTTCTCTCTTTTTTGCCTATCTGATGGTCTAACTTTTTGCTTTTTTTTGTCAATTTCTGATTTATCCGTTTTCTATGTTTTGTCCAGCTTTTTTGTCTAACGTTTTTGTCTATTTTTTTGCCTTTTTTTGTCAATTTCTTGTTTATCTGTTTTCTATCTTTTGTCTAACTTTTTTTATCAAACCTTTTCTAACGTTTTGTCTAACTTTTTTGTCTATTTGTTTTTCTAACTTTATTGTCTAACTTTTTTGACTAACTTTTTTCTTTAACCTTTTTTTTAATCTTTTGTCTGTCTTACTTTTGTCTAAAAGCCTAACTTTTGTCTAAAAGCCTAACTTTTTTGTCTATCTCTTGTCTATCTGATTTCTATCTTTTGTCTATCTTTTTCTCTAACTTTTTTGTCTATCTTTTTTTCTATATCTTTTGTCTATATTTTTGTCTATCTCTTGTCTAACTTTTTATCAAACTTTTTTGTCTATCTTTTGTTTAACTTTATTGTCTGTCTTTTGTCTATCGTTTTTCTAACTTTTTTGTCGATCTTTTTTACTATCTTTAGTCTATCTTTTTGTCTTTTGCCTATCTTTTGTCTAACTCAGTTCTCGTCTATCTTCCGTCTATTTTCTCTATCTTTTATCTCTTTATCTTTTTCTCTATCTTGTGTCTATCTCCCTTTTGTCTATCTTTTTGTTTATCTTTTTGTCTATCTTTTTTGTCTATCTCACTTTTTTGTCACTTTCTTCTATCTCACTTGTGTCTATCTATCTTTTGTCTATTTATCTTTTTGTCTATCTCACTCTGGTCTATCTCAATTTTGTCTATCTTCTCTATTGTGTCTATCTTGTTTATTTTGTCTATCTTTTGTCTAGAGATAGACAAGACATAGATAGACAAGATAGACAAGATAGAGATAGACAAGTTTCAACATAGACAAGATGGATACAGATATGATAGACCAAGATGGATATAGATATGATAGACCAGTGAGATAGACACAGATAGACAAGATAGACACAGATATGACGTAGACAAGTCAATAGACATAGACAAGTGGGATAGACAAATGAGATAGAAACGTGAGATAAGTGAGATAGACAAGTGAGAAGACAAAAGTGAGATAGACAAGGGACAAGTGAGATAGACAAGTGAGATAGACAAGATAGACACAGATAGACAAGATTGACAAGATTGACACAGATATGACACTGATATGATAAACAAAAGTTAGGATAGACAAAAGTTAGATAGACAAGTGAGATAGACAAGATAGAGATAGACAAGTTAGATAGGCAAGTGAGCTAAGTGAAATAGACAAGTAAGATAGACAAGATAGACAAGTGAGATAGATAAGTGAGATTGACCAGTGAGACAAGTGAGACAGTCAAGTGAGACAAGTGAGATAGACAAGAGATTTAGACAAGATAGAGTTAGACAAGATAGTCAAGTGAGATAGATAAGTGAGATAGAAACGTGAGATAAGTGAGATAGACAAGTGAGAAGACAAAAGTGAGATAGACAAGTGAGATTGACAAGATAGACAAGATAGACAAGATTGACACAGATATGGCACTGACATGATAAACAAAAGTTAGGATAGACAAAAGTTAGATAGACAAGTGAGATAGACAAGATAGACAAGATAAAGATAGACAAGATAGACATAGACAAGATATAGATAGACAAGATAGAGATGGATAAGTTAGATAGGCAAGCGAGATAAGTGAAATAGACAAGTAAGATAGAGACTGATAGACAAGTGAGACAAGTAAGATAGACAAGATAGGGATAGACAAGATAGTCAAGTGAGATAGACAAGTGACATAGATAGACAGATAGACAAAGTGAGATAGACAAGATAGACAAGTGAGACAAGTGAGATAGACAAGATAGAGATGAACAAAGATATGACACAGATGTAATAGACAAAAGATATGATAGACAAAATAAGATAGAAAAAAGTGTGATATCTGTGTCATAGTGTATTTAGTGTGATATCTGTGTCATATATGTGTCTAACCCACTTTATCATATCTGCGTCTATCTTTGTCTATCTCAGTTTTGTCAATCTCACTTTTTGTCATATCTCACATATCATAGTGTATCGGTCATATCATAGTGTCATAACTGTGATATCTGTGATATCTGTATACCTGTCAAATCAAGGTGTCATATCTGTCATATCATAGTGTCATATCTGTTATATCAGTTTACCTGCCAAATCACAGTGTCATATCTGTCATATCATAGTGTCATATCTGTCATATCTGTTATATCAGTATACCTGTCAAATCATAGTGTCATATCTGTCATATTATAGTGTCATATCTGTCATATTTGTTATATCAGTGTATCTGTCATATCTGTCATATCATAGTGTATCTAGTGTCATAGCTGTGTCATATCTGTGTCATTTTAGTGTAATATCCGTGTCTATATTAGTGTCATATCTGTCCATTTTGTCTAGTTTAGTGTCATATCTCTCTATCAGATTATTTAGTGTCTATCAGTCTATTTTTGTCTATCTGTCTATCTATTTTTTTGTCTATTTGTCTATCTATCTGATTGGACCCTGTCAGGTGCTACCATTCCAGGCCAGAGTAGACCTGGGAACAATGTCAATGAAGGGGTGCTCTGCATTCCCCAAAGCTCCAGCATCATTGGAACCATCGGATTGTTTAGTGTCATATCCAGGACAATCGTTGGGAGGTCCTACCCCTCAGCAAAGGTGCAGTCGGTGTATTCTACAGCCCTAGCCGATTGGGCAAGGCTTGGTTTTGTGTGGTTTAGTTTGATTTTATGGTATATCAACCATTGCAGGTCATTTAATGCCAAATACGTTTATATATATATATATATATATATATATATATATATATATATATATATGATTAATATTTCTAAATGAGGCTGAGCTCATTTTTTCACACAGCTAAATAGTTTCACTTTTTTCTCGCTAAAAGAAATTCGCAGTTAAACGTAAAAACAGTTCTATTTCAAACAATCGGTTTAGTGTAAGTATATATTTTTTTGTTTACACAAAGTGAAAAGTAAAAACAGATAATTTCAAACAATTAACTTAAACGTAATTACACTGTTTAGGTCTGTTTGACCCAAAGATGGGAATCTTTAAGATGCGGCCATTCCGAGCCATAGTGGACCTGGGAGCGATAGCAATTAAGGGGTACTCCGCATTCCCCAAATATCCAGCATTACATGGGTCTCATCATTAGATTGTTTAGTGTCATATCCAGGACAAGCGTTAGGGAAGTCTTAGCCGTCTGAAGAGATGTAGTCGGTGTATTCTACAGCCCTAACCGTCTGGTCCAAACGCGATTGTAGTTGGAACTTGATTACTTCTGAATCACTGTCGATCCCTTTAGCCACAAGGCCTGGGAAACTCTCCTTGAATTATCATTAAACAATACATAAATACATAGATACATTCATTCATTTTCTTAGAGTTTATCTGTTTTCTAACTGCTCCGTTTTCCGCTCATGTTTTTTTTATAAAACTAGTACCTTCATTATGTCTATAAATATTTCGTAGTACGAGTAAAAAAAACGCTATCTTTAATAGATGTGTCCCATATCTCTAACATCCTTCTGAATTAGATCTTTAAAATAGGCTCCCCAACACATTTATTGTGAGAACAGACCCCTTCTGCAGATAATCGTCTGACAAAAAAGCTGCCAAAGACACACACCCACACACACAGAGAGAGAGAGAGAGAGAGAGAGAGAGAGACGTGGGAAGTGGGAGGATCGCCAATATCTCAGCAATATCTCTTCCTCAGCAAAAGCACCGCACTTGGAGACAAATCAAATGAAGCAACAAGGGGAAGCACAAGTGTTTAAAAGAAGCGGGCTGAATATGTCTAACTGAATGAGAGCAGAGATGCGAGAAGGCAGTTGGTGCGCGACAGGAGGTCATGCAAAGATGGGGTCGAGTGGGCCCCAGAATGTTTATTTCGACGAGTACGGGGGTTACAGATAAAGGAGACAACAAGAGTTGACCGCGGCGCAACGAGGCAGGTATTATTCTTTAATGAAATTCATTAGGTGAAACTCGATTGAATTATCTCATTGTTTATTGCAAGGTTTTTATTCGTACAAGAGTCAGACAACGACTAATTTACGACCGCCTTCACTTCCTCACTATCATTCAATCTTCGCTTCCCTTCTCCTTCATATTTCCACTAGCCCTCCTTCACTGTGCAATCTGTCAGCGAGGCCTAGAATACTCTGACTACGTTCCCCTGCTGCGAGGTAAGACCCCACCAATAATAATAATAATAATAATAATCGTGTCCTGGGCATAATAAGTTGCATCCGATGATAAGTCTCTAGTGATGGAGCTTCAGGAAATGTAGGGTCCCCACTTCCTTAAAAACCTTATAAGCAATGTTCTCGTATTAATTCCTACATCGTTGTAAGCGATTTCGAACTATAGTCGCGCCATTAGGATCACTTTTGAACGAATAGATTTGGCTAAGGTACGATCCCCTTAATTCACTTAGTCTATGGGTTAAATATCATTGAAGTATTTTTATATTCAATTTTTTGCAAGGGATATTATCTTTAGTAATTTAAAACCATGCAGCTACGTGCTAGTTGTTTGTATTAGATTGAGATACTTGATAAATAGAAATTTTAATGATAAATAACAATACTTAAAATTAGTTAACTGTGCGCAAACAAATAATGGATATAAAATTAAAATTCTTAGCGTTGGATAGGAATTATTGAAACGATTTAACTATGTGCAAATAAATAATTCGTGTTAAATTAGAAATACTTGATAAATAGGAATACGAATTTTAAGTAGCAATACTTTTATTCATTTAACTGTTTACAAGCAAATGATCTCTGGCTCGTTTAAAAAATTTTACTGACAAACACTTTGCTTAAAAATCTTATATATATATATATATAAGTAAAGTTGGTGACCGTGGTCGAGGGCGACCAGAAGGCTCCCTTTTCAATAGCTACTACACCGATATGTAAGGGAGGCCGCTACTCCTTTCCCTGGATTGCTCCATTTCACCCTTGAAACGTACCTTATATTTCTAAGTGTTAAGCAAGGAGGTATCAAGTACCATTTTTTTAAGTTTTTGGTATGACGTGACCTGGGATTGAACCCAGGTCTCCTGGATCATTGGCGAACACTCTACCCCTGGGCTAATAATTATAAGAGTGTTGGTTGTCACTAAATCACTTTGTAGGTAAGTGTCGAACCAAGTGCAATATAATATAGAGAGTGCTCAATATCTAGGATAGAGGTATTAGATGTGTGTGTGCATGTGCGCGTGGATGTGCGAGTTTTAAGAAACCAGTAAAGTCTTACTTGTATCTGCTCTCTGTGGACACTGGATGCTGTCTAGCGGACCTCCCAGCAGCGATGAACGATAGAGAGTGATGGTAAAAAACAGTGATACAGAGATAGGAAACTCCGAACTATTAACATAAGCTGATGTCTAATTGAATCGTTAGTGATAATAATTGAAAACATCTAACAAGGGGAAAACAATTGATTAATTGTAAATAGAATTATTCGTATTAGATAGAAATACTTGAAACCATATAACTGTGTGCAAAAATGTGTTCGGGCTCGTTTAACAGTGTTGTCAACGAAATTTATTAACGAATCCTATATTTGATATATAGGTTTAAAGATGATTTGGCATTAAATAACCTATAATAGTTGGTATGCCGATAAACCAAACCAAACCAATTAACTGTTTGCAAAGAAATAATGTCAGGCTGGTTTAAAAATGTCCTTATGAAAATGTCTTTATACATATTTTTATATGTGATTCGTAAACAGGATTCTATATTAAGTAACTAAAGTTGGCGACCGTAGTCGAGGTCGACCAGAAGGCTCCCTTTTCAATAGCTACTACACCGAGGTGAAGGGGAGGGCGCTACTCCTTTCCCTGGATTGCTCCACTTTACCCTCGATACATACCTTATATTGCTGAGTGTTAAACAAGGAGGTATCAAGTACCATTTTTAAAGTCATTGGTATGAAGTGACCTGGGATTGAACCCAGGTCTCCCGGATCATTGGCGAACACTCTGCCCAAAAATTTTTATATTAAATAACCTACAATTATTGATATGCCGTAAAATCAAATGAAACCAACCAATCAACCGTATTTGTTCAATTATTCTTTAAATTTATCTATTTATTTATTTAAAATTGTAATATAATGGCCGAGGGATTTTGTTTTATATATCTTGCCTTTGGGTTTAGTTAGGCTGAGAACCTTTCGGTTCAGCACATGGGTTAGTTAGGTGCAAACTTGAGCACAGGTGTTGACGCGTTATTCACAGATGTCAAAATAAAAATCTCAGATAGAAAGGTTGACCAGTGGATGTGAATGACATCATGCACCGGAAGCGCGCGCAGAGGATTTTGGGGGATTTTGAAAAAGTCAGTTAGTTGAGAACTAGACTCCGAACGGGAAGGGTGAACATCCGGGGCTCGCTGAGGCCAGACGAAGTTGTGCGCTACGGACGCCAAACATGTTGGGGGGGGGGAGATGGAAAAGCCAGAATAGAAAGAATGTGTATCTCTCTCCTTATGTCGAAGAACCTTTAAACTCGAAGGTAATAAAAAGTTTCGTCGTAAGTGTTTTTCGTGTTTCGGGATTCCTATGTTCTATGTATATATGTTATGAATATTCTATGTACGTTTCACATATCCGTAACATGGGTATGGTACAAAATGATTATCATATGATTGAAACCATATGATTGCTGGTTAAAAAGGATTTTAGCATTAAATAACCCCACAAATGTTGACATGTCATAATGTAATCAATCAACTAACCATTCATCTCAAGCCTGGTGCCATCATAATTTTCTGTTCAATTCCCTCTTTCGATACCCTTTTCATTCATATAATACTTTTTGAATATATATAAAAATTAAAAATTACTGGTTTAATTATATATTGAACGACACTTGCCAAGAATCAAGATGCAGTATCTGCACGATACCCTTTGGTAAAAAATGTTACCAATAGCGTTTCAACCTTTGGCCTAGGAGCCATGACTATTATTTAATTTAGCTAGGTTTCTTTCTTTAATGGTATACAAACTATAGAACGTTATTTAATGCCTTTCTAAAGGGTATCTGTACTAAAGTGAATGCCAAGGAGTGACTGTCGTTCAAACTCGCTTACTACGATGTCACAGACCAATACGTTAGCCACTGAGCAACGAGTATTTTCCTCGAAGTGTTTGCTAAATCAAAGATTGGATTTGTTACCAATTTAAATATTTATTTTATAATTTGACACTTGATTGAGCCAAGTGACTCACTATGTATGTGACCTAATAATGTAGGGTTGAGTTCTCTGGCGAAGAAGTAATCGTGTTGCCATTAGCGTCTATTGCAAGCCTCTTCGTAGATGAATTGAGGTCTCGGCCACCGTTGAACGGATGTATGTAAACAATAGTAATTGTGATTCATAACCGTTTAAAATTTACTTCGCAGATAATGGTTCCTCGTGGCTGAATGGTTAGAAGCTTTGGCTTGGCGCTTGAATCAACCGGGTTTCGATCCCAGCTACAGGAAGATACTGTCTAGCCACACTGATGAGTTCGGATAGAACGAAACAGATCTGTCTGTGGATGACTGTATATATATATATATATATATCTCGATGTATGTGTGTTGGTCTCCATGTGTGTTCGTGGATGGGTGGGCAAAAAAGGGATTTTACCTTCAGCATCTTTGAAATAGTTTCAGATTGTCTGGAAGGTATGCTTTTATCTATTTTCGCGCAAAGACCGCATAGAACTGGGTCAGCATGATCCCACAAGATCGAAAGTAGGGGGAAGCAAGGACCAAGGACGTTGATCAGTCGAGACTAGGACTCTAAGCCAAGCAATCAAGCCCAGAACTCGAGTCAAAGATACAGAGTCGAAGAGATCTATAGTCTAATTGCCTCGTAGGAGAGACCCTGGTCAGAAGGGTATCAAACAGTCAGAAGGCAGAATGGGGTCATTGAAAGTGATGGCCAAACAAGGACCAGATTCCGAGGGAAAAGCTGAGTCAGTATCTTTGGTGGGGTGGCTGTGTAGGATTTTCGTTAGGTTCCCACGACTGCAACGCATAAAACACTCACAGAGTTATAAAAAATGCCCCAGACCTTGTCTTCTTACATTTTGCAGTCTTTAAAACCGTGTTTTATCTTTTCTTCCTTCCTCTCTCTGTTTTTTTAATTTTTTAAAAATTTTATAAAATAAAATTACGGAGTTCTCCCCAGACGGACGAACGATCGACGACCAACCCATCTCGGCGTTCGGGGTATTTCATAATGCCAACCACGTAATAATCTCGTTACTAAATTAAAGTACGTATTCATTTGAGCTGAATCAAATAAAATCAGACGATTTGTATGATAGTTCATGGGAGGTTTGACAACGTGAAACTCTCAGTCATGAGTTTTTATCCTGTTTTAGAGTAATCATTTTTTTTCAAATTTTTTAAATATATTGCACAGGTATATTTTTAAGAAGTAAGAAATTTATATCCGCCAGAAATCAGAATATTATAGCTGTATTTGCTCCTCAACAGAATTATCTTACTCGCGTGGCAGTCACTGTAAAAACAAGGTGAACATAATCCTGAAAGTTCCAGTCCAGGGACACAACTCTGCAAGCCAAAATAATAAGGGTAGGTGTCACGTCTTCATTATATTCACCCGGTTGGGTAGACTGTACGCATATTGTTGAATTATTTGCCAACGTTTAATGTTTCAGTTTTTTTTTCAATTAAACCATCTTTAATGTTAATCTGCGATGTTGTATCTTCTGAATTATATTTCATTTTTGAATTTAAAAAACTGAGAAAACTCGTACACACACACACACACACACACACACATATATATATATATATATATGTACACTCACGATTATACACAAACGTGTATATATAGATAGATAGATACACACACTCACATATAAGTTAATGTACACATATCAATATATCATCATCATCATCATCATATCGTGCTGGCAGCACGGATATCCCTGACCCTCTCTCGCCACTCCTCCCTATCGTTCATCGCCCTAGGTAGGTCTTCAGGACAACAACCTGTATCCTCACATAGCTGCTGAATGTACGTTCGTGCTGGTCGTCCTGCTTTTGCGCGGCCATGTATGGGGATCCATAAGAGTACATCTCTTATGAGTTCATCCCTGCTTCTCCAGCAATGTCCTGCATGTCTGGTTCGCCTAACTTGAATATATAGAAGAGCTTTTTAAGCTGTTTCACTCTATATTCTTAAAAAATACAGGAAGATACATTGACAGATATATCGTCTTATAGGCACACACAGGTTAGAACATATCTATTCCCACATATGCCTATATATATATAAATAGGCATTTGTGCGTAAGGATATTAGTGTGTGTGTGTGTGTGTGTGTGTCTATTGATATATATATGTGTGTGTGTGTGTGTGTGTGTTTTTATGTATGTTATTTTAGTTTTCTATTACTAGCATTTGTGGATCTTCACCTAAAAGGTCTCTCTGTTTGTCCTAGCGCCCCATTCATTGGAATGAGAATGTTTTGATAACATTTAATGTGCAGTCTTCGGCTAAATTCCTGTCTCTTTTATATGCAATTTCAAATTACACATTTTCAGCGAGCCTTTGAAGTTGGCGCTTTCGTCTATTTTTTTTTTTAATACTTATCCACACCGAATGATTTGCTTTCTACACCTGTCGGGATTTGTAGGATTCATAACACATTTTCCAGAATTTGTTGTTGGAGATCTTTTTCTTCTTTTTCGTCGGTGGCTATTTTTTTGATTTTTAGAAGCGATAAAAAAAACAACACTTAAGATCAAGAAAGAAGCTAGTCAAAATAATGACGATCATTCCCTGATCTATCATTGTTCATCATCATCATTATCATCCTTGTCGCGCTATCAGCACGGATATTTCTGACCCTCACTCGCCACTCCTCCCTATCGTCCATTGCTTTTGGCAGGTTCTCAGGACCACATCCAGTATCTGCACAGAGTTGCTGAATGTAAGTTCGAGCTGGACGTCCTGCCTTTGCTTTGAAGGGATCTGCAGGAGTACATCACTTACGAGCTCGTCCCTACTTCTCTAGCAGTGTCATGCATGTCTGGTTCGTCTAATCTTGATAGTTTTCGTGACGGGTGGTAGGTGGCCGTACAGTTGCTGCTTTGTGGGATGCTGTCTCCTGGACTTGTTCAATATTGCTCGCAGCATTCTTGTGTAATTGCCGTAAAGTTTTTTCTCCATACGGTTTGTTAGCGTCCATGTGGTGCATCCATATAGCAGTATCGATACTACTGCAGCTTGAAAGGAACTGCGCTTCATTTTATCGGTCAGGTCTGACTTCCATATGACCGATAGCCTATCGAAAGCTGTCCATGCCTTTGCTAGTCCCGTGTCGATGTCTGTCTCGGTTGATGAGACACTGCTCACTTGGTAGGTGAACTTGTCAACTAGTGTTTGTTTGTCCTTGAGAATTTTTCACACCAACGTTAGCTGATGGTCTTTCACTGGAGTTTGAGTGACAGCAGGTCTCCTCAAGTCTCCAGGACTCTTCTCAGTATTCTTGGTGAGCGTAATGATGCTGTAGTTTGCATCGTCTCCGCTCGTCCTCTTATTTCCAAATCTTCCAGTCCCTTCAGCAATCCTTCGGGGAGTGTTCCAAGTACTCCAATTACTACTAGTAGCATCATCACATTTATGTTTGATTTTTTTTTATTTCTCTAACGAAATCTAAGTAGTTAGCTTTCCTTTCGCTTTCTTTTATTTTCACTCTGTGGTCCGCCGGGACGGCAAAGACCGCTGTTCTTTTCTTTTATTTCCGTCTGGCCGAGATTAAGGGATCCGTTTGTATCTCAAAATCCCAGAAAAGTTTCTGCTTATCATTCTCCAGGACGGATTCTGAGTTGTGCATATACCACTTTTTCGAATGGTCAAATTTAGATTTCTTGCACAGTTCTCAGTGGATGATCTACTTCATCCAGTCATGTCTCGTCTTATACACTCTTTGCGCTAATTTGCAGCGTTTGATTATTCTGTGATTAATCGTTTCGTCTCTGTCACCAATTCTTCTTCTTCTTCTTCTTCTTCTTCTTCTTCTTCTTCTTCTTCTTCTTCTTCTTCTTCTTCTTACTATTATTATTACTATTACTTCTCCTTGAGAGTTTGTCACATCAGCGTTTGCTGATGGTCTTTCACTGGATTTTGTGTGACAGTAAGTCTCCTCAAGTCTCCAGGACTCTCCTCAGTATTCTGGCCGATCTCAATAATGCAGTAGTTTCGATGGTCTCCACTCGCTCTCTTATTTCCAAGTCCTCCACTCTCTTTATTAATCCTTTGGTGACTGTACAAAGAGCACCAATTACAACTGGTATGAATATCACTTTCATGTTGCACGTTTTCTTTAATTCCCTAGCAAGGTTGCGGTATTTATCCTTCTTTTCACCTTCTTTCAATTTTACTCAGTGGTCAGCCGAGACAACAAAGACCACAATTTTGCAAATTCTCTTTTTTTTATTATTATTATTATTTGGTGTGGTGGTCTGACCGAGATAAGGTGATCCGTTTGTATATCAAAATCCCATAGGAGTTTGTGTGTGTCTTTCTCCAGGACAGATGTTGGCGTGTGCATGTACCGTTTGTTCATATGGTCAGATTTCTTGCACTATTCCCAGTGGATCACCATGCCTATCCAGTCGTGTCTCGTCTTGTACGCTCTTTGCGTTAATTTGTGGCATTTACTTATTATGTGATTAACTGTTTTGTATCAATCACCAATTGTTATTATTATTATTAGAGTTTAGTGGACAAATTCACCTACCTAGGAAGTAGCGTCTCATCAACAGAAAACGACATAGACACACGGCTGACGAAAGCATGGACGGCTATAGATAGGCTCTCAATAATATGGAAATCAGACCTGACCGATGAAATGAAGCGCAGTTTCTTCCAGGCAGCAGTTGTATCGTTACTGCTATATGGATGCACTACATGGACGCTAACCAAACGGCTGGAGAAGAAACTTGACGGCAACTACACAAGAATGTTGAGAGCAATACTGAACAAGTCCTGGCGACAACACCCCACGAGACGCCAACTGTACGGCCACCTACCTCCCATCACGAAAACTATACAGGTCAGACGAGCCAGACACGCCGGACACTGCTGGAGAAGCAAAGACGAGCTCGTTAGTGACGTACTACTATGGACCCCCACATATGGCGAAGCAAAAGCAGGACGACGAGCCCGAACTTACATACAGCAGCTATGTGAGGACACAGGATGTAACCCAGAAGACCTGCCGGAGGTGATGAACGATAGGGAAAAGTGGCGAGAGATGGTCAAGGATATCCGTGCTGGCGGCACGTCTTGATGATGATGATGATCACATCAGCTAACGCTGATGATCTTTCACTGGAGTTTAAGTGACAGCAAGATTCCTTAAGTCTCCAGGACTCTTATCAGTATTCTTGCCGTTCTCAATAATGCTGCAGTTTGTGGATGGTCTCCACTCGTCCGCCATCTTCCGAGTCTTCCAGTCCCTTTAATAATCTTTTAGTTGCTGTACCAAAAGCACCTATAATAATTATTATTACTCATTAGAGTCTTTCACATCAGCGTAAGCTGATGGTTTTCACTGGAGATTGAGTGACAGCAATCTCCTCAAGTCTCCAGGACTCTTCTCAGTATTCTGACCGTTTTCAGTAATGCTGTTGTTTAGATGGACTCCACTCGGCCGCCAACTTCCAAATCTTCCAGGCTCTTTAATAATCCTTTAGTTACCGTGCCAAAAGCACCAATCACAATTGGTATAATTGTCACCTTCATGTTCCATAGTTTTTTCAATTCTCTAGCAAGGTCAAGGTACTTATCTCTCCTTTCAGATTTTTTCAGTTTTATTCTGTGGTCTGCCGGGACAGCAAAGTCGACAATTTTGCAGATTTTCATTTTTTTTGTTGATTATTATAAGGTTTGGCCCAGCGGTTAGAGTGTTCGCCAATGGCCCGGGAGACCTGGGTTCAATCCCAGGTCGAGTCATACCAAAGACTTTAAAAATGGAACTTGATACCACCTTGCTTAACACTCAGCATTATAAGGTACGGTTCAAGGGTAAAGTGGAGCAATCCAGGGAATGGAGTAGCGCCCTCCCCTACACCTTGGTGTAGTAGCTATCGAAAAGGGAGCCTTCGGGTCACCCTCGACTATGGTCGCTAACTTTACTTTATTATAAGGTCTGGTCTTCTGGCCAGGATTAGGTGATCCGTTTGTATGCTAAAGTCCCACAGGAGTTTGTGCGTGTCATTTTCTAGGGCAGGTGCTGGGTTGTGCATATACCATTTGTCGGCGTGGTCAAATTTAAATTTCTTGCACATTTCCCAGTGGATCACCTTGCCCACCCAATCGTGTCTAGCCTTGTACTCCTTCTGTGCCAATTTACTGTATTCGCTTTTGTTATTATTATTATTATTATTATTATTATTATTATTATTATTATTATTATTATTATTATTATTATCTTGCTTCTCGTGAGTTTTTTAAACAAGTAATGAATATTTTAGATAATTTAAGTTTAATAAAGAAAAAATAAATATTTTTTGCATGAACAATTTAAACTACCTGACATTTAAATAAGCAACAAACATTTTTGAATGTGCGTGCGATACGACCGTTCAAATCACGTAAAATATTCAAACTAAAATATTCAAACTAAAATATTTAAACGAGAAAATCATTACGTCTTCATTTACACCATTTTTCAAAAAAAAAAAAAAACTCTACGAAAAGGAAAATTTTGAAAGTTTTTTTTTTTATCTAAAATTCATTGTATACTGTTCTACTCATAAAATATTGTGCACTTTTTAGTTTTTGTTTTTATTATTATTATCATTATTATATAGGAGTGTGTGTGTGTGTGTGTGTGTAAACAGAAATATGCGTTAAATAGCATGCCAGGGTTGATATGCCACAAAACACAAGCAAACTAAACCAATCAGAAGTCGCCAACATATCTATCTTAATCTATCTATCTATCTATCTATCTAGTCTGTTTCTATCTATCTGTCTATAGACCGACCTATCAATCCCTATTTGATTATCTATCTCTAGTTGACTGCTTATGCCAAAAGAAGTTTAATTTGCTAACATTTGCTATCTATCTATCTATCTATCTCATTCTTTTCATATCTATGTGTTGTATAGCCATGACCAACTATACAAACACATATGCAGATGCATGCAGAATCATAACTACGACACAATAAGGACGAGCGACACAGTTCTTTAGAAAAAATATACCTCTCACTTTATTTGAAAGGGTTCGAAAGGGTTACTAAAGTTTTTTTCTGTGAGAGGGTTGAGTTGGAGACCGAACGGAACTGCAACATATAGACCACCACTCTTATGGCCATAACAGTGTTTCTTTCCTGTTCTCCTGGGCTACTCAACCGGGGTGCTGGTTTTCTCTGCCGCATCTTATCTCCAACTCATCTGATCTCCAACTGGCCTGATCTCCAACGCACCGATTAATCGGGGGCCTGAGTGCCCACTCTGCTGGGTGCTGGCTTTCTCTACCGCATCTTGTCTCCAACTGATTCAACTTCCTGTGCACCGAGTTATATAATAGTTCGACGTCCACCTTCTTGTGGGCGTCACAAATCGCACTCTTTCAACCCGTCCACGATCAAGGTTATATTCTGATATTCCTCGACCGGATGCACCTGTTATTTACACAGGTGCATTTCCTATTTTGACAGCCCGGCCGAGTCGTAGGTCAATATACAACATATGTCTACTTATATATTAGAAAAAATTCAAATGATGACTAATGTAAGATTTTGTAGATTACAAGGATCCCATAGAAATCATTTTATTAAATACTGCCCTATTGACTGGGACTGTTAAGTACATCAACTGCAACCCTGCAAAGGAATAAAACCCCTTATCAACGTATCCAACGTATGACACAAAAGTATCAGATAGTGAGGCTCCAGTTTTGGAGCTTAAGGTAATGTTTAGTACCCCTTCATTGCCATTTCTCTCAGGTCCACGCTGACCCAGAGTCATCGGAGCTGCTGTGGTCCCATCTGTGGGTCAAATAGAATTGCTAATCCATTTAACAGTGCGCAGACAAATGACAGATGTTAGATTGAATTATTAGTGTCAATTGGCAATACTTTAACCAAATTAATTGTGTGTGAACGAATTATAAATATTTAAAAGAATTATTTGTGTTTGATAGCAAAACTTCCAAAGGAGCTCTGGATTTTTAAAAATGTTACCTACAATCTATTTGTTAATAAATCCTTTCTAATATATATATATATATATATTGACCCTCGACCGAGCCGTCAATCAAGAGATACACCTGTGTAAATAAGCGGAGGAGCAGCGGAAGCAGGTGGACAGAAGACAATCATAAAATCAGGTGCCACAGACGGCTTGGGCAGTTCCTTTCGAAGTTGGAGTCAGTTGGGGGACAAGATGCCAGTGTGAGAATCAGCTTGCAGACTGAGGGCTTGCGGCCCTCAGTGACCCACGGTTGATCAGCCCAGCCAGAATGCGAAAGAAGTTCTGCTATGGTCAGAAGAACTTGTGGTCAATATGTAGCAGTCTGTCCCCGTCTCCAACTCACCTCTCACACACAACCAACATCAACCCTTTCGAGAATTAAGTGTGAGAGGTATATTTTTTATAAAGAAGTGTATTCGTTCGTTCATTGAAGTTGACTATGTTTCCGCTTATATTTGTATACGTGCAGTATATATATTACGGTATACAACATATATATATATATATATATATATATATATATATATACTTATATATACATATGTTTATATATATACATATATATATATATATGTGTGTGTGTGTGTGTGTGTGTGTGTAAACCGGTTTTCGGCATTAGATAACCTACAAGGGTTGATATGCCATAAAACACAACCAACCAATTAATCAAAACAATCTATTTCTAACCTAAATACATTTGTTTTTTTGTTTGTTGTTTTTTTCTTCTGGGTCTGTTTTATAGATAAAGCTTAAAAATTACCCGCCGAAATAACCAAAGTTTTCCAAGGGAGCCTTTCAAATGTCAAGTAGGCCGAATTTTTTTGTTCTTATGGCAATTATTTGTACGTAGATATTGCAACCTTACTAAAGAGTTTGTTAAAATAACAGCGCAGCAGAATGTTTTGAGGAAATGCAATAAGCGAAAGCGGGGAAAAAAAAAGAAGAAATATTCATACTGATGCGTGATGTAAAAAGTATACGCAGAATAAAAAACCCAGATTTGCTGGAATAAATAAAAAAGTTCCAACCGTCCCAAAATAAATGGCCGTTTATTTATTTATTTATTTTTTGTTTTTTAGATTAAGTAAAGAGCAATCGATAGGGAAAAAATCACTTGAATAAGTAAGAGTTTATAGACAGGCTTATATATACGAGGATCATTAAATAAGTTTCCAGACTTTTTTCGTATGGACACTTTTATTGATAGTACACATATGAAATTCTAGTCCCCTTCGAAGTAATCTGCTCCAGCTGCAATGCACTTGTTGTACCGTTCTAACAACTTCGGGAAATCTTGTGTGAGCGTGTCAATGACCTTCGTCACAGCCTCTTTCATCTGCTCAATTGTCTCATAACGACAGCCTCTAAGTTTTTCCTAGAGCTTATGGAATAAGCAAAAGTCACAGGGAGCAAGGTCTGGACTATAGGGAGGGTGAGGAACTGTCTTGATGCCCATTTGACCAAGATGTGCATCAAAACAGTTCCTCACCATCTCTATTGTCCAGACCTTGCTCCTAGTGACTTTTTTGTTTATTCCCTAAGCTCAGAGGCTGTCGTTATGACACAATTGAAGAGATGAAAGAGGCTGTGACGAAGGTCATTGGCACGCTCACACAAGAGGACTTCCATGGGGCCTTCCAGAAGTTGTTGGAATGGCATTGCAGCCGGAGGAGATTACTTCGAAGGGGACTAGAAGTTTATGTTTCTATTATCAATGAAAGTGTCCATAGGAAAAAGTCTGGAAACTTATCGTACGCACCTCGTATATATATATATATATATATATATATATATATATATATATATATATATATATATCAGTGCAACGTCGAAATCCTTTATTGAAATCTAAATAAGATTTTTTTTTTTATTTTATTAATTTGAAGGGCGGTTCCGTGGAGCAATAATCTCCGGTCACATAACACTTACAGGTGCTTAAAGTAGATATACTTTTCAGTGGATGATTTTATTAAATTTTATAATTTATTTTTATTTCATTTTGGAATGCCATAGATTTTAAAGTATTTATTCTGAGTAATTAATTCAATTAATTAGGCTTGATTCAGATACTTGTTTAATTGCAAATAAAAGTATATATTTAATTGAGTTTATTAAATGTGGCAAGTTATACTATCTTTTCAGTAAATGTTGAGTTTGAATCTTTTTAATAAGAAAAAGTTTTGGCCACAGAATAATCAGAATTCCACACATGTATATAATAACTGGAATTCTCATTTTTGACAAAGAAAAACTTATGGCAACAGCAGAATCAAAATTTCAATTATATATATATATATATATATATATATATATATATATAGAGAGAGAGAGAGAGCAATCTAGGGAGAGGAGTAGTGCCCTCCCCTACACCTTGGTGTAGTAGCTATCGAAAAGGAGCCTTCGGGTCACCCTCGACTATGGTCACCTACTTTACTTTTACTTTTGACAATTGAGGAGATGAAAGAGGCTGTGACGAAGGTCATTGACCCGCTCACACAAGAGGACTTCCATGGAGACTTCCAGAAGTTGTTGGAACGGTATATTCAACGAATTTTGTATACATATATATATATATATATATATATATATATATATATATATTCATCTACAGACAAACTGTTTTCGATGTGTCACAAATCTTCACCGTGGCTAGACACGTGAGACGCTCCGAGCCGGAATCGAAACCCGCCTTACTTTATATCAGGTTGATGACCTAAGCCAAGCCTGCGACGCAACGTCAGCAACAGAATAAACGCATAAGTATCCAGTTTCGTTTGTTTACATTTTGCACTATCGGATAACGAAGTACTCTGTTCGTTAAAAGATCTTTCTATTAACCCATATCTATATAGGAATTACTTTACAATCACCCAGGATAGATAGATAGATAGATAGATAGATAGATAGATAGATAGATAGTGAGTAAGAGAGAGGGAGAGAGAGAGAGAGAGGGAGCAAGAAAGAGGCAGATAGAAGCACGTGGAAATGACCTATGAAGATGAGAAGCAAAAAATAAATGAAAATAAAAAAATCAAACGAGAACGTGGCGCTTACAAAAAAAAAGATCATTCTCTGTAAATATTTCATCCTCTTTTCCGAATATAATGTTCATGACCTTTGCAAATACGTTCTGAAAACCACAGACTTCATCTTCCTTAGCAAGAAAATATCTTGCCTTGTATTGCAACGACTTACATCTGATGTTAGAGAAATTCTACAAAAGTTTTAAAAGTTTTTTTTTTCTTATTTTAATTCGTTTCTTTTAATTGTCATCTTTCTCTTTTTTCTCTTTTGTTATTATTATTGTTGTTGTTAGTGGTGGTCGTAGTGATGTTATTTGTAGATTCAGGGTGTCTCGAAATAGCTGGGGGTGTCCTCGTGGTGTAATATTTAAAGCGATGGACTGCGGAATCGTTGTAAGCGAGTTCGTACACTAGTCGTGCTATTACGTTCACTTTCGGGAAAATACCCTTGGGAAAGGTATGAACCCCCACACCTCCCAGCTATGGGTTAAATAGTACCACTACTGTTCTGGGGATGTCCTCATGGTGTAATAGTTAAAGCGATGGATTGCAGAATCGTAGTAAGTGAGTTCGTACTCCAGTTGCGCTATTACGTTCACTTTCAGGCAAATACCCTTGGGAAAGGTATGAACCCCCTTATCCTCCCAGCTATGGGTTAAATAGTACTACTACTGTTCTTTTAGGAGAATGGCTTTGGCATTTGATAGCTGACAAAGGTTGATATGCCATTAAACAAAGAAACCGAAACCAAATCAAAATAGCTCCGACCCATTAATATTATGATATATTACTGACACAAAAGCTATGGCGATCATTTGGAACACGTCCTGTAAAAAACGAACCCCTTGAGCTAGACACACCAAATCAATATTTTTTAATTGTTATTATATCAGCATCCAGGACATGCATTTTTTTTTTTTTTTTTTTTGCGGCGTGTTTCTTGTCTCAGTAATAAATCCTTATATTAATGAGTTGCATCTATTTTGAGACAGTTTTGATTGATTTTGTCTCCAAATAATTAGTGACGAACAATATTTTTCCTGTCTTGACCTTTAAGGAGTCCACGTGGAGTAATAGCTAAACTGCAGCTACAAAGTCAACGAGTTCGAACCCCAGTGCGGCTTTTACGATCTTCTTGGTAAAGTTATAAGCCCCACCCCCTTATCCTCTTTTGTCCAAGGCATTGTGATCGAGGATTAACTGTTGTTATCGTATACTATTTTCAAATCTGAAACAAAAAAGAACACAACATTATTATTAGTAGAGTTATTAGCAGTCACATGTATATTGAAAGATCCTATATTAACGTGTTGTATCTATTTTGAGACAGTTTTAATGACGCAAAATATTTTTACTCTTGTCCAAGGCATTGTGATTGAGGATTAATAGTTGTTATAGTATACTATTTTCAAATCTGAAATTAAAATGAATACAACATTATTATAAGTAGAGTTGGTATAAAAAATGTAAACAAACGGACGCTGCTGCTGCTGCTGCTGCTGTAGCTATATAAGGACCTTATAATTACCTTAGCCAACGTGGTACGGTTGTTGGCCGAGCGGTCTGATACTAAGTCTAACCTAAAGTTGGATGAGTTTCGATCCCGGCTTTTAGCGTCCTACGTGTCTAGCCACACTGAAGAGTTCTGATAGAACAAAACCGTCTGTCTGTGGATGACAATATATATATATATATATATATATATATATATATATATATATATATAAGATTAATGTCTAGAGAGGATGTGTTCAGAATTATTCATTCACAGGTCGAGTGTTACCAAAGACTCAAAAATGGTACTTGATGCCCCCTTGCTTAACTCACAGCATTATAAGGTAAGAATCAAGGGTAAAGTGGAGCAATCCTTGGTGTAGTAGCTATTGAAAAGGGAGCCTTCAGGTAACCCTCAATTATGGTCGCAAACTTAACTTTTTACTTATAATAGAATAAGTGCAACATCCAATAAAAATTATCTCAAATCTAATACGATTTGGTGAAACCACAAAATAATTAGATCAACATTTTAAAAACTTAGGTAAGAAGTCAATGAAATTAGGCCAACATCCAGCGATATTAGGTCAAAAAATAATAAGAATAAGTCAATAATTAATGAAATTAAATCCTGTTAGATTATACCAACATCCCTTAAAATTAGGTCAAAATCCACTAAACTGAACTTGAAATTGACGACACCCAAAAAGACATTTTCACAATACACCGTCTAACGTCAAACACATATCATGGCGGCCCAGTCGACTGAGGCCACAAAATACACTGACTGCATCTCTGCATAAGGATGAGACCCCACCAACGAGTGTCCTGATTATGACAGTAAACAATCTAATGGTGAGACTCCAATAATTCTGGAGCTTTGGGGAATACTGGGTAAACTTTCATTGCCATTACTCCCTGGTCCACTCTGACCCAGAGTGGTAGCACCTCATCGGTTCAGATCTGTGGGTTAAATAGAACTGTTTGACAATTAAACTGAGAGCAAACAAATGGTGTAAGTCAAATTGAATATTTTGAAATAGAACTGTTTGATCATTTAAATGTTTGTGAACAAATGACTGAGGTTTAATTGAATTGTTAGTGATACAATGCATTTCTTTGAATCATTTTACTGTGTGCAAACGCATGTGTAACATTGAATAGATAACTATATTAAAAAAAACGATAAATGATAAATTGAATCATTCACTTTAGAAATACTTCAACTGTGGGCAAAAATAGAGCTCAGCCTGTCCTCTACAAAATATATTTACAAATTATATGTATTTAATATGTATAAAGAGAACATGGCATTAGATAATCTACAAGAGTTGATATACCATAATGTTGCATACTCATATGCAGATGCATGCAGAAGGGGGTGTCCTCGTGGTGTAATGGTTAAAGCGATGGACTGCAGAATCGTAGTAAGCGAGTTCATACTCCAGTCGCGCTATTACGTTCACTTTCGGGCAAATACCCTTGGGAAAGGTATGAACCCCCTTACCCTCCCAGCTATAGGTTAAATAGTACCACTACTGTTTTTCTAGGAGAATTGCTTTGGCATTAAATAACCTACAAAGGTTGATATGCCATTAAATAAAGAAACCAAACCAAACCATGCATGCAGAATCATAACGACGACACAATAAAAACAAGCGACACAGTTCTTTAGAAAAATACACATCTCACTTTATTTGAAAGGGGTCGAAAGGGTTACTAAATGTTTTACTGTGAGAGGGGTGAGTTGGAGACCGATCAGAACTGCAACATATTGACCCCCACTCTTATGGCCATAACAGCGTTTCTTTCCTGTTCTCCTGGGCTGCTCAACCGGGGGCCTGGGGGCCCAGCCTCTCTGGGTGCTGGTTCTCTCGACCGCATCTTATCTCCTGACTTCCTGTCTTCACCCGGGTTATATGATTGTTCGATACCCACCTTCTTCTTGTGGGCGTCACAAATCACACTCATTCAACCCTTCCACGGTCAAGGTTATATTCTGATATTCCTCGACCGGATGCACCTGTTATTTACACAGGTGCATTTCCTATTTTGACAGCTTGGCCGGGGTCAATATGTTACAATAAAGCCTAACCCAACCAACTAAATCACATCACAGTGATTCGGTAATTGTATGGAGTAAGGTTAACACGATAAAATAGCAAAACCATTTCTAGTGAACTTGAGTTTCACCGGGTGCCCTGTACATTCAGTGGGTGCTGAAACAAATTAAATTTAGGAAATATCTATATAAATCTTGGTTTTTCACCATATTTATTTTTACAGTAATTTTCAACAGAAGTTAAACAATTTCTTGATTGTATTACATTTAGTCTAATTAAAAGGATCATTAAATAAGTTTCCAGACTTTTTTCGTCTGGCCACTTTTATTTATAGTACACACATGACACTCAAGTCCCCTTCGAAGTAATCTCCTCCGACTGCAAGGCACTTGTTTTACTGTTCCAACAATTTCTGGAAGGCCCCATGGAAGTCCTCTTGTGTGAGCGTGTCAATGACCTTCGTCACAGCCTCTTTCATATCCTCACTTGTCTCGTAACGACAGCCTCTGAGCTTAGGGAATAAACAAAAGTCACAAGGAGTAAGGTCTGGACTAAAGGGAGGCTGAGGAACAGACTTGATACCCATCTTGGTAAAATAGTCTGTGACAAGAATGGAGTTGTGGACTGGTGCATTGTCCTGGTGAAAATGTCACTGACCCGATTTGAACAGAGCTGGTCTCCTCCGACAGAATCTCTTCCTGGACTCTCTTAAAACTTCATCATAGTGACCCTAACCCTTTGGCCAATCAACTCTGGTGTATTGACTTCCTTACTCCTCTCACACCTCTTATCATCCCTCACAAACTCTTTGCCTTCCTTTAATCTCTTATGCTACTCAAAAACTGATGCTCGATTCATGCAAGATGGTCGAAAAGCAGTCTGAAGCATTCCATACGTTTGTGGTATTTTTTCCAAGTTTAAAACAGAATTCTATTGCATATCGTTCTTCTATAGTGTACTCACGTCCAGATTGCATTTTGAAATTCACCAGCTGTAAGAATCAGGTTTTAGTAGGGTGTATTCCAATTGCTGCTGTAGCTGTTCATTATTTTTTTTTCTTATTTCTTTTTTCATTCATTTTTCCTATCAATCCTTTCTTTATCTTAACCTTTCTTTCTTTTTTTCTTTCTTTCTTTCTTTCTTTTTCCTACTTTTAGTTCTGTTTACGCTTTCCCTTTTAGTACCCTCTCTTTCGTTTTTTCTAATCTTTCTTTCTTTTTTACAATCATTTCTTTCTCTCTTTGTCCTTTCCTTCCTTTTCTCCGTATGTACTTTTCTTTCTTTTTTTCTTTCTTTATTTCTTCTGTTTCCACTATTCCTTCTTTCTTTGTTTCTTTCTTTCTTTCTTTCTTCCGACAATTTTTTTCCTTCTTACTTTCTTTTTTTCCCGACTGCTAAAGATTGCAGCATTCTTCATTTATTCTATAAATAACGAATCATCTGTAAAAAAAAACAAATCAAAAAAAGAAGAAACGCAATTCTCAAAAAGAAATATATTTTAACGACTGTCCAAAAAAGTATGCAAAGAAGAGAAGGAATAACCAAACAAACAAACCTAAAAAAAAAAACAAAAAAATAACAAAATACAGTATAACCAAACCAAAAAACAACAAAAAAAAATAGGCTAAATAATTTTCTTTTGTTGTAATGAAAGAAAAATTGAATATAATGAGGAAAAGATTTTAGTCGCAGAGGTGCACATACACACATACGCATAGATGTATGATGTATGTATAGATATTTAAGTATATATATATATATATATATATATATATATATTGATTATATCAATATATATATATATATATCCAATATATATATATATATATTGGTTATATAGCCTATTTTTTGTTATATATATAGTAGACGTCTCTTTGTTTTGGTGGTATAATCACCTTCGTAGGTTATTTAATGCCAAAACAATTCTAGGAAACAGTAGTGGTACTATTTAATCCATCGCTGGGAGGATAAGGAGGCCCCTACCTTTCCCAAGAGTATGAGTCCGAAAGTGACCGTAATAGCGCGACCGGAGTTCGAACTTAGTTACTACGATTCCGCAGTATATATATATATATATATATATATATATATATATATATATATATATATATACACAGTATTACTCGGTCCAGTTAAACCGGAGTTGGGAGTAATTCCATCATGTAAAAAAAAACATTGAATAGTTAACATTTAAATTTTCCTGGTAAAACCCATAACAGGATGGAAATAAATTTATAATCCTAATGTGACCGGTTTTTGTTTTTTCTTAAAGAAATATATATATATATATATATATATATATATATATATATATATTATGTGTACATACACATTATATACATATACATATATATATATATATATATAATGTGTGTGTGTGTGTGTGGGTGTGTGTGGTGTGAGTGTGTGTGTGTGTATTTCTGTGTGTACACATATAATCTTTTACACACTCTTTAATAAGCTAAAACGATTATTACATATCAAAAACATATTTTTATGTACATGCTATCTAACTATATATATATATATATATATATATATATATGTTTATAAATGATAATCTTTATGTTCATTCATAGGAATATATATATATATATATATATATATATACGTATGTACATATATATAATCTCGTATTAATTGCACGTTAGTGCGTATGTTAGATGTTCACCTTTAAAACCGTGCAACACTGAAATATAAACATTACTGTTATAGGGTAAAGGTTTCCACCAAAAAGCAGTGAGATTGTTAATCGAAGAAACAATCTTGATATTTGGGGAAAAGATGAGGACAAATGAAGAAGAAAAAAATATAAAGAACTATACAACGGCTTGAATATCAACAAAAATAATTACACTTTGGTAACGTCAGTATTTTCTCTGAATCTGTTCACAAAATTCTGCACTTAATAAATGCATTCTCAGAGCACTCGGTAAGAATATAACAGACACAGACAGACCACACCTCTCTATATTGTTCAGCAATAATATATCTGCGAGATTAGATTATTTATCATGATACTAGTTCGGTAGCTATGGTATTTTTCTGATAGTTACTGTAAATAAAAAAAAAAGTGAAGTTAGAATTTATTATATAAGCTTTGTAAAGTGCTAACTATTAAGAATATAGAATATAGAGCCTCTTTAATTCAAGTACAGGATAATTGTATGGAAGCAATATTTACCTATATTACGAGGCTCATTAAATAAGTGTCCAGACTTTTTTCGTGTGGCACTTTTATTGATAGTACACACATGAAACTCTAGTCCCCTTCGAAGTAATCTCCTCCAGCTGCAATGCATTTGTTGTAACGTAAGTGTAAAAATAGTTCTATTTCTACTATTTCATACAATTCAGTTTAGCAGAAGTTTAAATATCAGTTTTATTTGAACCTTAGAAAGGACTTTATGATGTGCTACCGCTCCGAACCAATGTTAAACTGGGAACGACGGCAATGGAGGAGAACTCCACATTCCTCAAAGGAGCAGCATTCCAGGAGCCTCACGATTAGATTATTTAATGTCATATCCAGGACACTTGTTGGGGGAGTTTTACCCCCTCTGTAGTCGGTGTATTCTATAGCCCCAGTCGACTGGGCAGACAAGTTTTTTGATGGTCATGATCAAGATTAAAAGACATTGATTCATTTGTTTTATTAAAGTTTACGATAATTGTTCGTATTTATTAAACATTTTCTTTGCATTTGTCGCTATTTTTCAGATTACTCTTTTAACGACTTAGTAGGTATTTTCATTAAATATTTAATTTCATCACTATCCCAGCTTTTACGAGTAGTATTAACAACTTTTTGGGATCAGGTGGGAAAATTCTAAGACTGTGATTCCTAATGGATTCCTTCTTAGCGGCTCGACACCTGGCTAGGACACAAAAGTTCTAAGTGTCTATATATATATATATTGAGAGAGAGAGAGAGAGAGAGAGAGAGAGAGAGAGCTATTTGCTCCTCGTATTAATTTCTAAGAGAGTGGTAAAGCGAGACAGACACAGACAGACCACACCTCATTGTCATATCATCAAGCCGCGCTGTCAATGCAGATTTCCCTGATTCTTTCTCTGTCTCTCTGTCTCTGTCTCTCTCTCTCTCTGTCTCTGTCTCTGTCTCTCTCTATCAATCTCTCTATCTATCTATCTTTCCGTCCCTATCATCCATCCTTCTCGACAGGTCTTCCAGACAACATCCAGTGTCCGCACAGAACTGGTCGGCGAACACTTGAATGTCCGTATGTTGGGGTCAATCAAAAAACGTTATGAGCTCGTCCTTGTTTCTCCATTAGTGTTCTGCATGTCTTCTTCGTCTTACTTAGATGGGAGGTAAGTAGCCGTACAACTATTATTACTACGGATGTTTCTTCCATGATTTGTTCGAGACAACTCATAGCATTCTTGTGTAGTTTCCATCTAGCTTTTTCGCCATAGATTTTTTTAACGTTCATATGGTGCATCCATAAAGTAGTACTGACACAGCCACAGCTTGGAAGAAATCCCGTTTTATCTTATCGATTAAATCAAACTTCCATATGATCAATAACCTATTGATAGCAGTCCACAAAATTTTAAAACTGATTTTCTAGTATAGTTTAAACCCTTTTCAGATCCGACTTTTCAGTTCCTGAAAGACGGGTAAAAATCGGTTGAAAGATGGTGGAGCCCTAGATGTACAGACGTACGGACAATTGTTGAAGCTGTGAAAGCTTCATTGTTAAATTTTATGTCTTATACATACGTGAATTGATGCACATCTCCGTTCGTGTGTCCTTCAACAATATAAGAAAATAATTTTTTCTGAGCTTTCCGGTATTTTCTTGTTTAAAAGAAAATATCACTAGCATCTTTACTTGCATTTAATTCATACGTTTACTGGAGCATGTGCAGTGAATGAATTGATACCAGCAGCAAACAGCCTGTCAAATTAGCTTCGATATTCAAATAGAAACAGACGTACCCAACTCGTCACGACCACCGCTACCAACACCCAATTCTGCTAACATTGTTAATGACAGCTAATAAATCAAATAGCAATTTTAAACTTGTTCATTACTGGGCGATACTGTTGTTCTGCTTTTGTCGTTATTATAGACATCATTGCACGGTTTTCGCTTTCTGTTTTAAATGTCTTCTCGTCCCTTTTTATTTTTCGTCGCTTCCTAATTGCCAACGTCTTCTTCTTCTTCTTCTTCTTCTTCTTCTTCTTCTTCTTCTTCTTCTTCTTCTTCTTCTTCTTCTATCACTTCAAAATTTCCTATCTTTCTACTCTCCCTCGTCCTTCAATTATTTTAACATGATTAAAATTCTCATTATATTTGTATGTATGCAAAAACAGCGTAACCCAGAAAAAAATGGCGTATCATAATGAGATTTTGATTACAATCAATGCATATAAAACAATCCAACCTTAGTGAATAAAGCAATTACCAGTTCAATTGGCCACTGATTCATAATTTTCTTTTGAATATATATATATATATATGTATATAAGTTAGGATCGCTTAAGCAGAGAGTCAGCAGAGATTGGTGACTCAGTTTCGGGCCCATGTGTTCATCACACCAAGAAACTGACCAAACACCGTTGACTCTGCCTACTCTTAGTCTCTCTCTCTCTCTCTCTCTCTCTATATATATATATATATATTTATATGTGTGTGTGTGCGTGTGTGTGTGTATATTTCTGATAAAGATAAGTGGAAAGGTAGATAAATCAGACACTTACGGTGGGTTTAGTAGTAAAAAGAATAAAATATTACGACTAAACCCGTTTCAAGTGTCTGATTTATCCATCTTTTTATTTAATTTCATCATCTTGTCAGATTCACCAAAATCTAACATTTCACTATATATGTATTAATATATATGTCCAAAAAGTACAAAGTCCGGCTTTGTTGAATGTCAATGGGGCAAGGACATGAAATGAAATCTGGAAGCCCCGGAAGCCCAATATTCCGTTCCATTCTTTGAGTTAATAGCGGATATATATAGAATGAGCTTTATGAACACAAGGCCAATTCTATGCATATAATGAAGATCAACAGTGATGATAACGAAATCGTGTCTATTAATCAGGAGATCCTACCATGGATATTCAGTAAAGCTGAACTTAGGGCCTTTTGAACATTCTGAAAATTACCTTGCATTAGAATTTGTAATTGAGAAAGTCACATCTACTGTTCAACACTTTCAATAAATCCCACTGTTTCAAAAGCCCATTATATATATATATATATATATATATAGAGAGAGAGAGAGAGAGAGAGAGAAATATACATACAAACACATATAGATAAATATACACACACAAATACACACACACACACACACACACACACATATATATATATATATATATATATATATGTATGTATGTATATATGATATACAAATATGTGGAAAGTTGGATGAATAAATCAAACGCTTAACTCAAATTTAGATATGTGATATTTCGTTCGACTTTATTTTATCATGAACTTCTTCAGACATTTTCTGAGTTTTTCTATTCAAAAGCATGTGAGGAGAAATGATAAGGTGGTGGAGGGGGTATAGTTGTAGCAGGAAAGCAGGAAGGGATTTAAAATCAAATGTATCAGGTTTCATTAAAAAGATGTTTGTTTTGAAAGTGAAGATAGATTTTAGGGAGCTGATGAGAAAAATTGTATGGCTACGACATCTCATGATAGTCAATATCTTTCCATGAAACAAGTCATGCCAAAACCCCTTTTACCCAAACCCTTCCCTACTTTTTTCTTGAAAAACAGCAAATATGGATTACAGTCTCTCTCTCTTTCTATATATATATATATATATATATATATATATGTATGTGTTTGTGTGTGCGCGCGTGTGTATAAAAACATATAAATTTAAATTTTCAGGCGAAAGTAAAGGGGATAAAATCATTAAAGTTGTACTGCGTTTAGTTGTTGGTAGCGAGAGGGAAGTGTTGTTTGTGTTTAGCGAGGAAGATGGTGTAACGTATGTGTGTTTACGTTGTAGTGTTTCCTCCCTTAATGTTGTAAGGCCCTCTCGCTAAGTTTGTGAGAAATAAAAGGAAGGATGATGAAGAAGTAAGATGTCGGAGGTCGAAATATATTTTTATGAATAGGTTTTTATATGCAGCATGGAATATTGGGGTTTGCTTTTGGTGCTGCAAGACTCGTAGTGAGTATTGAGACGAAATTGCGTTATGGTGTGTTGAGAAGGTTAAGATGGCAGTGTGTGTCGTCGGACGTGTGAGGGATTGTGTTTTAGAGTCACCATGGTTTTTGTCCGTCTGGTGGAGAGTCGTGCGTTGGTCTCCATTAAAGTGGCCCAGAGGTGAATTGAGAGCTAGCGTGTCAAGAGCGGGATTACGCGTCAGATCGGCATAGCAAATTTTGGGGTGACATAAAGTTGTGCCTGTGCGAGGCATGTTGAATGCATCTAATTTATATTCAACTGGGATTCCTTGTAAGGAATATATAAATTAGAAGGGTTCCCTCGTGTGTGTCCATGTTGCTGCTGCTGCTATTCTAGGGCCGCAGTGAGATGTCTGCACTGGGCGGCGTTGTCCTTCTAAAAAGCATCTCTATTGAAGAACGGCCAATGTGACGTCTTCACTGGTCGGCGTTCACCAGCCAAAGAGACTGGGTTTGGCAGCTTACCCGATTTGCTGACCGGAAATGAAAGGTCCGGGATGAATAGGATAGGTCATCCTGATTGGGTGAAATTAAGGTCGAATTAAATTGCGCGCCAAACCAAAATACGAAATTTTTCTCTTCTCTACAAAGTATTAGGAAAATCAAGAAAACAGAAAAAGGGTGTTCCTGTAAATTAACCCAATCCTAATTTGAACATATGCTAGATTTTTAATAGCAGGTTGAATGTTTTGAATAATGTAAGCTTGTAAAGTAAACTAGTATCTTCAGATATTTTTTCTGTTTACTTCTTTTATATGAGTTAAATCCCTCAGGTAATGGGGCTATCATCCTCCTCCTAAAAAAATTGTCATCCACAGACAGACTGTTTCGTTGTATCGCAACTCTTCAGTGTGGTTAGGCACGCGAGAATTCCGGACTTCTTTCATTGGTTGCCATTCTCTTATTCCTAAAATATATAGACATCGAAACACTTATAAACCAATCCTTCCTTTAAGACTAATCATTTCTTGTTTATGCAGTCCCCACCTCATAAAATTGTCAAGTTATTAACGAAAACATTTACTATTCTTTTAGGCACCATCAGCGATTCACCTCAAAAATTCTGGTGTTCTACTCAACCAAATAAATAATGTAAATATGAAAAATGAATCTTTAACTAGTCTAGACATAAAATCTCTTTATACTTATATTCCTGTAACTAAACCTATTAACCATTTTAAAAATTATCTTTAGAAAATTAACGCTACATTACCTTTTCTTGTCAACAAAATAATCAAAATTTTAACATTATGCACAGAACATTGCTTTTTTTTTCAGTAGAACAGTAAATTTGTATAAACAAAAATTCGGTTTAGCCATGGGTCCGTCTCGCAGCAATGTTCTTGCTTGCTTTATTCTTGGATCATTTACTTTTGTTGTTGTTGGCAAGCGATTTTAGCCGAGGCTACCCGAAGGCTCCCTTTTCGATAGTTACTAAACCGATCTGTAGGGGAGGGCGCTACTCCTTTCCCTGGATTGCTCCACTTTACCCTTGATCCCTACCTTACAGGTTGGAACGATAAAATTGTCGTGCCAAAGAAAACAACACTACAGCTTTATTTTAAAACTTTTATGGAAAAAATCAATTCAGCTAACTTGATTATGTAGCAGAGATGACATCTATTCAATGTAGTCGCCTTTAGCCACAATCACCGCCTCGATACGGATCCGGAACTAGGAGCATGCCTTTTCCACAAGCACCGGCGGGAGCTCGGTGAATACTCGGCGGATGGCGGCGATCAGGCTGACTTTGGTGTTGTGGAAGGTCATGTTAGTGATGTTCTCGACGTAAGACCAAACGAAGTAGTTCAGCGGGTTCAGGTCGGGGGAGGAGGGGGCCAGTGAGAGAAGGGTACAAAGTCGTAGCACTCCTTCTGAAGCCAAGCGTGGGTCTGTTTGCACTTGTGGGCCGGTGCCGAGTCCTGCTGTCACACCCAGGGTCTGTCACCGGCCGCCTGGCTGCACCTTGGGATCACCACACTCTTCAGCACTTCCATGTACACTTTGGTGTTGACTTTCAAGCCGACTTCGAAGATGTGAGGTGGCATGATGTGGCCCTCACTTGAAACCACACCAAAGACCATAACCGTAGCCGGAAACTTTGTTTTCATCACCCTGGGCACGTTGAACCTTCTGGATTTGTATTTTTAGAGTGCTGGCAAGGGTCCTGTTGTCATAACTTGGATCGGTAGACAGCATGAGTTGTACAGCGGCGCATCTCCGATCTCGCTGGTTGAACATTGTGTCACTTTCAGACATGATAGAAGGTTCCTATCGCTCTTGGGATTTGTACACAACTGGCCAACTTGTAGATGGTCTGCAACAAAAAAAAAAAAAAAAAAAAAAAAAGAAGAAAACCGGTTTTCATTAAACGGAAATGGAATCATGTCGTCTTTTCTAGGGTGACAATTTTATCGTTCCACCCTGTATATATATATATATAGAGAGAGAGAGAAATCCTGTATCAGTTACGTTTTATATATATATATATATATATATATGGGTGATAAATGTAAATTTTTCTTTTTCATATCTATATAAAAATGTTTCGGATATCTACGTAAATAAACTTTTGATAATTATTCTCTCACCTTTCGTTTCTTTCAAGACGGCTTTCTTTGCCTGGGTTTTCTGTTGTTATTTTTGTGCTTAAGGAGAATTTTTTTCCCCATTTTATTTTTTATTTATTCAATCGATGGCTTTCCTGGTGAACCTACAAGTCACAAATGAAATCAGAGATTCTTTGATAAAACAACCATGTTGTCCATTTCTTTTCACGTGAGACCCATCGGCCAATTAGCATACAGCGGTCAACAATGCAAAGCTTTATCTCTTTTTATTTGGTTCTAATCGCTTGGTATTACGTCATGAATACCATTTGCCTATCACAGCAGCTTGATGTCTTTCCGCTTTCCTGCAAAAGTGACCTCCTTGACATTCACCCAAAAAGCGGTTGCCTAACGATACATATGAGATGGTTATTTTCGAACCTTCATCTATTCATATTACCCAAAAATTAAAGAGGCAGATGATATCCGGCTATAAAAGACGCTGCCTGCGCAAATGATCTACGTCTTCTTCCCCTTACATCTGCTCAAACCGAATCTCTACTGGTTAGCTTTGAGCAGGCAGCTGAAAGTGGCAGGCCTATAAAAGTAGTAGACTAGTTCACATACCTCGGCAGCAACATCTCATCTAATGAAAGTCGTGTCAACATACGCCAGGCTAAAACTTGGAATGTTATAGGCAGGTGATCGATCATATGAAAATCTGATCGACCCGATAAAATAAGACGTAATCTTTTCCAAGCTATCACTTTGTCAATACTACTTCATGGATGCACCACATCAAAGTTAACCAAACGAAAAAAAAATGACTAGATGAGAGCTACATAAGAATACTGTGAGTTGTTTTGAACAAATCCTGGAAGCAGTACCTAACAAAACAACAGTTGTACAGCCACTTGCCTCCTATCTCAAAAACCCTCCAAGACGAAAAAACATATGAGACACTTAAGAAGAAAGAACGAATTCATAACTGACGTTCTTTAAGGGACCCTTACAAATGGATGCGTCAGTGTGAGCTGACCTGCAAGAATTTACTTACATCACCTTGGTACGGACATTGGATGTAGTTTAGAGGACTTACTGGGAGTGATGAGCGATAGGGAGGGCGGAGAGAGATTGAGAGAGAGAGAGAGAGAGAGAGTCAGAGCTTCCCCTCGCCCTTAAACAGGCACCTGCCATTCGAGCCGTATGATTGGAGGTCTTTTGAGCACTTTGTTCTCGGGACGTCGTCCCCAACATGATTCATCTACTTTTCAGAGTTGAGTTGATTGAGGTGCTCCACAAGGGGAATGCTGTCAGCGTCAAGCATTTTTTTTACTCCTGCCACACATTCGTGCGTGGTCCCCTGTATAAAATGGCCTTGTGCCACTCGGTGGGAAGTCAGTTTAATACCGAGAGAGTCAGGGAAATCCGTGTTGTCAGCGTGACTTTATGATGATGATGATGACATGGTATTTTTGGTTACAGACTTTTAATACGATAGAGTTTGGTTATGAATAACATGTAATAATAACCGTTTTGATTGTATAGTTTTCGATTAAAAGTCATAAAATCTTGGTTATTTGTTTATTCTGTTTGCGAGGCTTAGAATAAGTTGACAACGCCCGATGATCTCCACTCAAAAAAAAGGGAGTAACTTGCATATGACACTTTACGGATTCAGGTGGCGAGACTCTAGTTTTGAAACTCTGCGGAATGTGGAATACACTAATATTGCCATTACTCCCAGTTCAACTCTGAACCGACATAGTTGTAAATATTCGACATAGTTGTAAATAATGTGTTATTTGAAATCATAAAATATTGAGCCAAGAAATATTTGTAATTTTTAAACAGGAGTAACTTACAAAAAGAAAAAAAAATTGACCATGGCATAAAATAGTCCAGTAAAGATTGATATGCCATAAAACTAACGAAGCAAACAAATGGTATTTTAGTTTTTGAAGATTAACATTTTATTTTTAAAATTCAGACGGAAGTACTTATTTATGGCAGATACAATATACATATATATATATATATATATATATATATATATGGAGCGGGTATGATAATTTGGATAATGGTATTATCCAACAGTCAACGTTAAATCAGAATAGCGTTTGCGTATCAGATAATAAGTCTTTCAATTCGAGACACTCCCTTCAGCAGATTTAAAATCAATTGTCATTACGAAACATTAAATGAGCTGGATGTCTGAATCAAGGGCTTTAGACTGTATCAACCACGTTTGAACGAAATAATGGGCTTCCCCACTCAAAAGCGTTCGGCATCTAGAGATCAGCTTGTTTCATCAAATCATAGTTAAATATAATTGATATATCCGACTTCATGTGTATCTTCCGCAAAAATAAAAAGAAAATTTGATAATTGGTCATTTCTTTAGAGTAGAGACCATTAGTTCTTCGTTGTAATGTCTTAAATGGCCTTAGATCGTCCTCACTGACTATTGCCTGCCTGACTCGATTGGTCTCTATAGTCAACGAAACATGGCGGAGATTTAACATGAGAAGAAAGCAGAAAGGTTAAATACTCAAGAAGACCAACATTAATTGTTTAAAAAAACGAATTATAATGATCACAATATACGTGGTACCTTCAATAAGTTTCCAGCCTTTTTTTTGTACGGACATTTAAAATTGTCGTTGACTCTTGAAAATTGACTATGCTATTGCTATACATTTTTTGATATAAGTGACCAATTTTTATGATTTCAGGTTCAAAGGAACAGCTACAGCAGGAATTGGAATATGCCCTACTAAATCTTGATTGTCACAGCTGGTGATTTTCAAAAATGCAATCTGGACGTCAGGACACTTTAGAAGAACGATATGCAATAGAATTATGTTTTAAACTTGGAAAAATCTCACAGAAACGTATGGAATGCTTCAGACTGCTTTTGGACCATCTTGCATGAATGGAGCATCAGTTTTTGAGTGGCATAAGAGATTCAAGGAAGGCAGGGAGTCTGTGAGGGATGATGAGAGGTGTAGGAGGAGTAAGGAAGTCAATAGACCAGAGTTGATTGGCCAAAGGGTTAGGGTTAAGATTATCATGTTGAGGTTTTAAGGGAATTCAGCAAGAGATTCTGTCGGAAGAAACCAGCACTCTTCAAATCAGGTGGGTGGCATTTCCATCAGGGCAATACATCAGTCCACAACTCCATCCTTGTCACAGACTATTTGACCAAGATAGGCATCAAGACAGTTCCCCACCGTCCCTATAGTCTAGATCTTGCTCCCTGTGACTTTTGGTCATTCCCCAAGCTCACAGGCTGTCGTTATGAGACAAGCGAGGGGATGAAAGAGGCTGTGACAGAGGTCATTTACACGCTCACACAAGATGACTTCCATGGGGCCTTCCAGAAGTTGTTGGAACGGTAGAACAAGTGCATTGCAGCCGGAGGAGATTACTTCGAAGGAGACTAGAGTTTCATGTGTGTACTATCAATACAAGTGCCCACACGAAAAAAGCCTGGAAACTTATCATATGCACCTCGTATATATAGTCATCCACAGACAGACTTTTTCGTTGTATCAAAACTCTTCGGTGTGGCTAGATACACGAAACGCTTCAAAATGGGATCGAAACCCGCCTACTTTTTAATCAGACCGATAACATACCTTACAGGCCTTAGCAGACTCGACGTAAATGTTATGTATATGCATTAACTTCTGTTTGTTTACATTTTATACTAACGGATAACGTAGTGCTTAGTTAGTTTGAAGAGCTTTGTATTATGCAAGTGGCAACTGTTGATTCCTTTGCCGATAAGGAGCATATATATATATATATATACACACGCACGCACACACACACACACATATATGTACATAAATACACACACACACACACATATATATATATAAATACGCACACACACACACACACATATATATATATACATAAATACACACACACACACACACACACATACATATATATACATATATATACTGTCTAGCCACACTGATGAGTTCTGATAGAACGAAACAGATCTGTCTGTGGATGACTATAGAGATATATATACTCCCCAACCCCCGTGGGGTTGAGTTCTCTGGCGAAAAAGTAATCGTGTTGCCATTAGCGATTATTGCAAGCCTCTTCGTTTGAATTGAGGTCTCGGCCACCGTTGAGCGGATGTATGTAAACAATAGTAATTGTGATTCATAACTGTTTAAAAATTTACTTCGCAGCTAATATCTCCTCGTGGCTGAATGGTTAGAAGCTTGTGTTGACGCTTGAGTCATTCGGGTTTCGATCCCAGATACTGTCTAGCCACACTGGTGAGTTCTGATAGAACGAAACAGATCTGTCTGTGGATGACTATATATATATATACACACACACATATATATGCATATAAATATATATATATATATATATATATATATATATATATATGCAATATTAGAGAAAATGTTATCAGATATTATGCCTTTAAAAATATATTCCAACAAACCGTTGTCACGATTTGAATCCTTCACATGGTTTAATATAATACGAAATATTATAAATAATTTTTTCCTCGAAAAGTTAAGTTTTTCACATTGCCATTTCTATTATATTTAGCCATGTGAAGGATGAAGATTGCGACAGCGATTTATGGAATTAAATCTATTTTTTTAGTAGTTAGCGACCATAGTCGAGGGTGACCCGAAGGCTCCCTTTTCGATAGCTACTACACCAAGGTGTAGGGGAGGGCGCTACTCCATTCCCAGGATTGCTCCACTTTACCCTTGAACCGTACCTTATAATGCTGAGTGTTAAGCAAGGTGGTATCAAGTACCATTTTTAAAGTCTTTGGTATGACTCGACCTGGGATTGAACCCAGGTCTCCCGGGCCATTGGCGAACACTCTAACCGCTGGTTCTTTTATATTACATATGTATTTGCTTTGTATGTGCATTTTGAAATATATGTTTAATGTATTAAGAACCATACAGAGATTATTCTGTTGGAGTTTTATTAAATCCTTTACAAATTCCTTTGAGGAATTATTCTACATAAGACATTCTTGGACTTAATTTTTTTTTATATATATATTTAATTTTTATTTCTATATATATTTAATTTCTATTTATATATATATATCTAATTTTTATTTCTATATATATTTAATTTCTATTTTTATATATATATTTAATTTTTATTTATATATATATATATATTTAATTTCTATTTATATATATATATATTTGATTTTTATTTATATATATATTTAATTTCTATTTATATTTATATATATTTAATTTTTATTTATATATATATTTAATTTCTATTTATATATATATTTACTTTCTATTTATATATATATTTAATTTCTATTTATATATATATATATATATTTAATTTTTATTTCTATATATATTTAATTTCTATTTTTATAAATATATTTAATTTTTATTTATATATATATATTTAATTTCTATTTATATATATATATTTAATTTTTATTTATATATATATTTAATTTCTATTTATATATATATATATATATTTGATTTTTTTTTATATATATATTTAATTTCTATTTCTATTTCTATATATTTAATTTTTATTTATATATATATTTAATTTCTATTTATATATATATTTAATTTCTATTTATATATATATATTTAATTTCTATTTATATATATATTGAATTTTTAATTTTATATATATTTAATTTTTATTTATATATATATATTTGATTTCTATTTATATATATATGGAAGTAAATAACGGAGTAAAATCCGGCAATATAGAGAAAAATTTGAAAACAAGGTAATCAAAGCAAAAGTAGAGATGTATTGAGAAGCAAAGTGGACACTTAAATGTTTCGCTTGTAAGAATCCATCATCAGGACTGTGAGGGATGATATTAGTGATGTATGGATGCATAAAATCAACTATGGATGTTTATTTCTTTAAACATCCAACATTGTTTTAACATCACTAATATCATCCTCCCTGTCCTGATGATGGTTCATTAGAACCGAAATGCCTCTGTATTTGCCTATTTCCGCCTGTGTTTTTGCATATGTATATGTACTGTTGTTATTGATATCATTATTGTTGTGATATATAACATTTGCCTAATTAAAACTAAAGCACTCAGTCTGTCCAACTATTTACCCATTGCTAGGTGAAGAACGGATGGATTCATGCCTTTCGCAAGGGCATTGGAGTGACCTGCAAAACAGACAGCCGCGTCAAGGTTTTGAACTCGGGCCGCCCATTCGATTTCCTTGGACGATAACCGTTACGATAAACCCACCTTCGATTTTCGTATTTTCAAGTTACCCAACCCCTCTGCTAAGCACAGGATGTAACACAATGCCAATGTTTAAATGGAGTACAACTTGTTTTAATTCAGATTTTTCTTTCTCCAACACTGGTTACCTAAACAAGGCTAAAGTACACCGTATATCCCTCTATTTATTCCTTCCTGAGAATAAGAACGAATTACCTCATGATTTACCTAGCACGAAATAAAAAGCAGTGTCATCAAGGAATCAAACACGGGTCGCCGATTACAAGATATAGGACCCTAACAGGTGCTACTTTCCCGGGCCATAGTGGACCTGAGAGTGATGGCAATGAAGGGGTACTTCGCATTCCCTAAAGCTCCAGCATTTCTGGAACCTTACCATTAGATTGTTGTGGGAGTCTTAGTGCTGAGATGCAGCCAATGTATTCTGCAGCCCCAGCCGACAGGTCCACACAATATTTCGATCCATTTAACAGTACGCAAAATGAATGGTGTTCAATATAATAATTAGTGTTAGATAGCAATAATTGTAGCCACTTCGTGGTGTGCAGACAAAAGAATAATATTAAATTAGAGATAGATAACAATAATTGAACCATTTAACTGGGTAGAAAGAATAACAATACTCCGAACCATTTAACTTTGTTAGCTTATGTTTACAAATCACACATATATATATATATATATATATATATGGATGAACTGGAAATGGCATTAAATAACCTGCAATGGTCGATACGCCATAAAATCAGTCTATATCATGTGAAGATTCCTATTCATCCTGCCAAAATTTCATTCATTCCCAAGGATCTTTATGGGCTACTTTAAGAAGTTCTATTTTTAATCGATTGAAGGAAAATTTAAGGATGTTACCACACCTTTCGGGATTTATTTGGTCGTAAGCACAAGTTCCCAGTTTTTAATATATTTAATTCGAATTTGAACTATGGAGATGGTTGTTTTAACTTTCTCGTTGGATGTGACATCTCGTCAGTTGATTTAAATCAAATATCATTAAATTAAAGCTTCATCATGCAACTTTATTGAAAAAAACGTCTCTACCTGAATTTCACGACCAATTCCATCTTTAGTTTCTTCACACCAGCGTTTTCTCAATTAATTCAAATCTTTGAATTAGTGCCACTTTGCTGGGTAGAAAGTTTCAATACAACAAAGGATTACAACACAAAATATCAACATCTGGAGGGCAAAATCGCCTTGGTTAAATCAAAACATATTATATGTAACTGAATGCAGTTTCTTCCAAACAGCGGTCGTGTCGATACTGCTATTTGGATGCACTAATTGGACGCTAACAAAACGGCTGGAGAAAAAAAAAAGAAGCTTGATGGCAATTACACAAAAATGCTGCGAGCAATATTGAACAAGTCCTGGAGGCAACACCCCAGAAGACACCAACTATACGGCCACCTACGTCCCATCACGAAAACTATTCAAGTTACACGTACCAGACATGCAGGACACTGCTGGAGATGCAGGGACGAGATCATAAGTGATCTTCTCCAGTGGACCCCCTCACATGGCCGAGCAAAAGCAGGGCGACCAGCTCGAACCTACATACAGCAGCTCTGTTAGGATACGGGATGTAGCCCTGGGGACCAGCCAGAAGTGATGAACGATAGGGTGGAGTGGCGAGAGAGGGTCACAGATATCTGTGTTGGTGGCATGACATGATGATGATGATGATGATGACAGGTTTCAATTCGCTGTTTTCCTTCTCCTAGACTGGTTGCCATACTAAGGTTGAAGAGCCCAGTCTGCCTTGCTATTTACCCATAGCTGGAGGGAGAATAATTGGATTCATACCTTTCTTTATGTTATTAGCGCTATATGATATACACACAGTCTTGTCTGGGATTTGAACTCGGGTCGCGACGGAATCCATTACGACATTATAAATCTTTGCTACTTGTGTGTCCATGCGTGGTAGTCTATAGAAGAACACAGCTAATGAGTTCATTCTTACACTGCAGTGTCACATTGCCATTGCTCCCAGGTCTACTCTGGCTCGGCGTGGTAGCACTTGATGGGGTCCTATCTATGGGTTAAATAGAACCAACAGTATACTTTTGCTAAACTGAATTGTTTGACTAAACTGAATAGCTTGAAATCGAAATGTTTTTGACAAAGCGTACTTACATTTAAATTGCGTGCTTATTCTAAACTGAATTATTTGAAATGGAATTGTTTTTTGAAATTGAAACTGTACTTACACTAAACTGATTTGTTTAATATAGAATGTAGTGTTTTGACCTTCGAACCCGGCCAAAAATACTATTCCAAGGTGATGCACCGGAAGGAAGTGACACATTCCAATGGCAGTTAGGAGACGAAATGACGGAAGTGGGCGGAAATTGGCTAACAAAATGTAACGAGCTAAAAAATTCCCATGGTATACTCATAGACTGATGCACCGGAAGAGAGTGACCTGCGAACTGCATGACAGTTATTTCCGCTTGATGACGATTAAACATTCGATTTCAAAGATCGAGTGGGTGATCGTGTGGGCGTTGAATAATTATATAACGCAGTCAAGACGGAAGTCAAATGCCAGTGGAGTTGCAGCCAGTTGGAGTGGATGTGGTAGGGAAAGCCTCACCAGGCCGAGGGGGCTTGGGGCCCTGATGAATTGGGGTCCAGAGAAGATGCTGATAAGATGCAGTAAAGAAAGCTAGCACCCAGCAGAGTGGACCCCAGCATCAGGAGAACAAGAAAGACACAACGTTGACGGTCATAACAATGGGGTCAAAATATTACAGTTTCTGTTCGGTCTCCAGTTCCCTGAACAACCTTTTCGAACCCTTGCAATAAAGTGAGAGGTAAATATTTTTTTAAAGAAGTCTTCCTGTGTCTGTTTATTTATTGTGTCGTTATGATGTTGTAGATGACGATATAACAAGAACTGTTTTGACATTTAACTGTGTTTAAACGAAATCTGTACTGAATTAGCCGAATCAGAACTGCCTGAAAAAATTGAATAGATTGAAATAGAAATGTTTTTCATAATTAAACTGTACTTACATTTAAACTGCGTACTTATCCTTAACCGAATTGTTTGTAATAGAACTATTTTCATGAAAATGAATTTGGCGTTAAATAACCTACAAAGGTTGGTATGCCATAAAACCCAAAAAAACAACCAATCTGCAGTGTCCGGCATATCTTGTACGACTTCTTTGGTTTGGTTTGGTTTGGATTTTTTGTTTGAAGGCATATCAACCTTTGCAGGTTATTCAATGTCAAAGCCATCCATCCGAAGAACAGTGGTACTATTTAACCCATAGCTAAGAGGATACGGGGGTTCATACCATTCCCAAGGGTATTTGCCCAAAAGTGAACATAATAGTGCGACTGAGGTACGAACTCGCTTATTATGATTCTGCTGTCCATCGCTTTAAAGATTACAACACGACTTATTTGAATAGGTTGTAAGATAATTTGTAAGTGGCCATACAGCTGCTTTTTGTGGGGTTCTGCTTCCAGGATTTGTTCAAAATAGCACGTAGCATTCTTTATCTAGCTTTTTTTTTTTCGTGCATTTCGTAAGAGTCAGTGTGGTGCATCCATATAGTAGAACTAAAATAGGCACTGCAAGGAACCAATCTCGTTTTATTTTATCGGATAGATCTGATTTTCATGCGATCTATTACCTGTCGATTGCAGTCCGCCCTTTTACTCGGCGTTTAGTGGTATCCCTTTCAGTAGATGGGATATTGTCTCCGCGATATGTGAACTGGTCTTTTAATTTTAGAGATAATCGACTGAAAGCAGGAATTGCTTCTAGTTTAAAACACATCTCCATATTTAAATAACAATCCTTAAAGCTTTTTAAAAATCACTCTTTACAAATACTCTCCATTGATTCTTTTTCGTTGAAAAAGAATATGTTATATACCCTACCGGTGAACATTAATAGGTATGACCCATTCTTCATAAATACTACGGACATTATTATGAGGCGGGTAATTTTCCTGACTAAGGTCAGCAAAAATAGGTCACTACTGGCAGCGGGAACCTTCTTCACGCCACTGGCGAGTATTGTATTTTGTTTATGTTATAAAGATTTCCATTTGATTTCCAACTTCCGTTTTGGTTATTTCTCATTCAGTAATCTTTTGTTAGGTGAGAACAATATATCTTTTTTTCATGTTTTAATTTGGCTTCAGATTCTATCTAGTATTTTGAAAGCTGATATGAAAAGTTTGTCATATATGCTTAAAAAATGCAGAAAACACGAAATAAATTCAGATGTTTATTGAATTATCATCAAATTGTGTCTGATAGCACAGATTCTATTCATTCTCTCTCTCTCTCTCTCTCTCTCTCTCTCTCTCTCTCTCTCTCTCTCTTGAATACTGTTCTTCATGCTGTATAGCAGAAAAAAGACAACAACAACCTTACTGCTTCATCCTGCCTGGGTTGAACTCTTTCCTGGCTTATATAATATTCCAAACACCTACGCCATCCTAGTGTTTACATGTCCAACCTACTAGACTTCTGTCCAGTATATCACTCTCACAACTTACGCAGGACATCCATTGAGGAATATGTGCATCCTGGCTTCGAGCTGACTAAGAAAAGAAGCAAAAGGTACCCCGCAAAAACAATCACAGACGCCGACTACGCCGATGACTTAGCGTTACTGGCGAATACGCCTAATCAAGCAGAGACACTACTGCATAGTTTGGAACGAGCTGCAGCAGGCATTGGCCTCCATGTCAATGCGCACAAAACTGAATATATGTGTTACAACCAAACGGGCAACATTACCACTCTAGACGGAGCCTCTCTGAGGTTAGTGGACAAATTCACCTACCTAGGAAGTAGCGTCTCATCAACAGAAAACGACATCGACACACGGCTGACGAAAGCATGGACGGCTATAGATAGGCTCTCAATAATATGGAAATCAGACCTGACAGATGAAATGAAGCGCAGTTTCTTCCATGCAGCGGTTGTATCGATTCTGCTATATGGATGCACTACATGGACGCTAACCAAACGACTGGAGAAGAAACTTGACGGCAACTACACAAGAATGTTGAGAGCAATATTGAACAAGTCCTGGCGACAACACCCCACGAGATGCCAACTGTACGGCCACCTGCCTCCCATCACGAAAACTATACAGGTCAGACGAGCCAGACACGCCGGACACTGCTGGAGAAGTAAAGACGAGCTCGTAAGTGACGTACTACTATGGACCCCCACATATGACCAAGCATAAGCAGGACGACCAGCCCGAACTTACAGCAGCTATGTGAGGACACAGGATGTAACCCAGAAGACCTGCCGGAGGCGATGAACGATAGGGAAAAGTGGTGAGAGATGGTCAAGGATATCCGTGCTGGCGGCACGACATGATGATGATGATGATTTACGTCAGGAAACCGGAGAACATCCTGTTATGTCACCCATGCAACATAAGCAGCATTTCTGCGAGGGCACCGTACTGTTTTCCTTAGGAAACAAGTGTACATCCAGTCATGTGACCCTCACAACTTACACTACTTATCAAATGAATCTTCCAGTCACTATCCGACATTGGCAAGTACTCAAGTTGGCATTCAGTGTCCATTCAAAGCTGCTGAATATAAGTTGGTCAGCTAACACTGATCGTAACTTCTCCAGCATCACTAGATTGTCTTACCTGGATGTTTAAAAAATGGGGAGGTAAATGGCTGTACAGCAACTGTTTTGTCGGGTGCTGCTTCCAGGGTTTGTTCAGAATGACACGGTTCATTCTTGTGTTGTTCCCATTTGATATAAAAATAGGACCTCAATTAAAATCTTATCACTGATATTTAAAAGCACGATAAAATTTTCAAGTTTAAAATGTTTAAAAAATGTAAAAAGTAATTAATGGCAGTGAGAGTGTTCCCCATTGGCTCTGGAGACCTGGGTTCAATCCTAGGTCCAGTCATATCATTAACTCAAAAAATGGTACTTGATGCCTCCTTGCTTAACACTCAGCATTATAAGGTAAGGATCAAGGGTAAAGTGAGTCATTCCTGGAAAAAATGTAGCGCCCTCCCCTACACCTTGGTGTAGTAGCTGTTGAAAAGGGAGCCTTCGGGTCACTCTTGACTACAATCGCCAACTTACTTACTTTCTTCATTCTTACTTAAAGAGAAGCATTTACCTGGTCTCAGATTTTAATGAAACTTTTTTTAACTTAGAATTTTGAAGTCATTCGCAAAATAAAGAAAAATACCGACAAAAATGAATTTTTCTATAAAAATTTTAAGTGTCTGAAAGATAAATTATGTAAAATGCGAATATCTATTAGTTTACTGGGAAATTATTTGATATTTTCCACACACTTTCACACTGTTTTCATGATTTTTGCTCGAAAATTAATGATGAATAGAAGTTTCTGTATATTGTATATCTCATGAAATGGTGACCGTAGGCCAGCAAAATATCGTGATGTGGTGAGGTATTGCTATGGTGCTCTAGGTGAGTAGTAATTACGCTTTGGTCTTTTTATAATGCCTGACCCTAAGAGTGTTTGGTTTGGTTTGATTTTATGGCACATCAATCATTGTAGGTTATTAAAACCAAATCCAAACAAAAAACTTTATTTATACTAATTTGATTTGTTTGAAATAGAGCTGATTTTTTGTATAAACAAAAAATCAGCTCAATTTCAAACAAATCAATTTAGTATGAATAAAGTTTTTGTTTACACACAGTTAGATGTCTAAGGAGTTATTTTTCAAACAATTCAGTGTACCATAAGTACACAGTTTAGTGCTATGTGACTTATAGGTAGGCCTCTATCGAGTGCTACCACTCCGGGCCAGAGTGGACCTGGAAGCAACGGTAAGGAAGGGGTACTCCGCATTCCCCAAAGCTTCATCATTACTGGAATGTCACGATCCGACTGTTTAGTGTCATATCTAGGAAACTGGTTGGGGGAGTCTTACCCCTCTGCAGAGATGCTGTCAGTATATTCTACAGCCCCAGCCAAATGGGCAACAACTCTAAGAGTTATCATCATAAGAAAATATTCTTGGATATAGTGGGGTTTTTTTTCTGGGGAGAGTGATATATTTAACGTGTACTTCTGCAATATATGTTCGTTTGTATGCCAAATATGCGCATGTATATATATATATATATATATATATATATATATATATATATATATATATATGATTCCTTGGGTGTGCTCTTTGAATGATAAGATTACTTCATATTATAAATGCATATTTTTTTCATTTTTGTAAAATTCTTGTGACCTTTTCATTATTCCTTTGTCGGTTACTCTTCTCCAGCAAAAAAAAAAAAAGAAAATATTTCTTTTTATTTCCTTTGCCCCATCGAAATAATGACCAAAAATATTATTTCCAATGAGAGCAGCCCTTATTTGCCCAATTATAAAGAAGGTAACATTATCATTTGTATGACTGTTTTTCTTGTTGATTTCTCAGTCAGAAGAAATGGTGATAGATAAATAGATAGATAGATAGATGTGAAGAGACTGGAAAACGAAAGAAAGAAAGAAAGAATATGTGATAGATAGATAGATGCTAACAGACTGAAGAAAGAAAGAAAGAAAGAAAGAAAGAAAGAAAGAAAGAATATGTGATAGATAGATATGAACAGACTGAAGAAAGAAAGAAAGAAAGAAAGAATATGTGATAGATAGATAGATGCGATCAGACTGAAGAAAGAAAGAAAGAAAGAAAGAAAGAAAGAATATATGATAGATAGATAGATAGATAGATAGATGCGAACAGACTGAAGAAAGAAAGAAAGAAAGAAAGAAAGAAAGAAAGAAAAAGAATATGAGAGAGAGAGATTGAGAAAGAAAGAAAGAAAGAAAGAAAGAAAGAAAGAAAAAGAAAATGAGATAGATCGATAGATTGAGAAAGAAAGAAAGAAATAAAGAAAGAATATGAGATAGATAGATAGATAGATAGATAGATAGATAGAGAAAGATAGATAGATAGATAGATAGATAGATAGACAGATATAAACCAGGAACTAGCAGTGAATATACTGGTTTCACAGATCATTACTTCTACAATGTGTTGGATCTCTCTAGGTGCCAAAGAGTAGACACACACACACACACACACACACACACACTCATATATATATATATATATATATATATATATATATATATATATATATATATATATATATATATATTAGTGCCAATCTTGGAGATCATATGGAATATTTGAATGAGCGAAGCAGACATTTTTGAGTAAAAACACAAAATATCTCCGAAATCGAAATGAAGTTACACGAACGAATAACACACGAAACAGTTGTTATATTATCCTCAATGTTAAACTCGTTAGAAGACATTTAATCAAACTAGTCACTTGGAAGAAACGGGTCATTTTAAGTCTATTAAATCCTTCGTCAAGACTGTCCTTTTGCTCAAACTGCCACACATTGCTATCATCGAACTCGGAAAATCTTTTGTTGCCTCAGTCCCTACATCTTTCCAATTCAAAGTCGACAGTGGGGGATCGTCTTTCCTGTACAATATCATACAGCTGAACGATTCCGCACAGTACGATAAAAAATGAAGAGTGGAGCTGGGTAGGGGGAACCAGAGACGAAAAAAGAAGGAATAGATGTAATGAGACAAGAGCAGAAATTCGCTAGGTGGCGCTGAATAGCTGCCGTTACTGCTTGAACGGTTTCACAGCAAGAGAAGCGTCAAAATCACACTTGTTTTGCTCTCAAACAAAGCAACAGTACGCCCCATTAGGCGCTTATCACCTGATCTGAGCATTGCTCTCAACAGACAGAACATCCAACGTTGCCATTTGAAAGGACAAGCATGCGCGTCCTGGAGATTTGATTACGAAACAGGCTCGTCACGAGGATGAACTGGGGGTGTTCTCGTGGTGTAATGGTTAAAGCGATGGACTGCGGAATCGTAGTAAGCGAGTTCGTATTCCAATCGCGCTATTACGTTCACTTTCGGATAAATACCCTTGGGAAAGGTATGAACCCCCTTATCCTTCCAGCTATGGGTTAAATAGTACCACGACTGTTCTTCGAGGAGAATGGCTTTGGCATTAAATAACCTACAAAGGTTGATATGCCATTAAACCAAACCAAACAAACAAACGAGGATTAACTCTCTCTCTCTCTCACGATATATATATATATATATATATATATATATATATATATATATATATATATATATATATATATATGAAGAAAAATTGACAACAAGTAATCCAAATAGAAAGGGGAGATTTATAGAGAAACAAAGTCAGTCTACACTATAGCGTTTAAGTTCTGCTGAACCATCATCAGGTCTGTGAGGGGTTTTATTAGTTATATAAGTGTAGAATTTTTTTTCTTGTCATAAACAGCTAACTTTTCTTGTTGTACAACTTTTCCAAATTTTTATATATTTTTACACTTTTTATACATCCATCTACACTTAACATCACTAATAAAACCCCTCACAGCCCTGATGATGGTTCAGCAGAACCGAACCGCTATAATGTCGACTGACTTTGTTTCTCTATAAATCCCCACTTTCTATTTGGATTACTTTTAATCAATTTTTCTTCACAAATTGTCGGATTACTATCCATTATTTTCTTCCGTATATATATATATATATATATATATATATATATATAGGAAAGAAAAGTGGATGAGAAAATTTGAAGTTAGTTTTAAAATATTCTTGAATTTTAAATGTAACTTTATTTTCTGTTTTTTTTTAACTGTATGTCACAATAATTCGTAGAAGTTCCGATTGATTGGATTGACTGTCTTTAACTGCACGTCAACCTGTCTAGGGTTATTTTATGCCTTGAGGTTAGGTAACCGCATTAATTGTATATCTATATTTACATTTTTTGTGTAGTTGTTTCGGAATATTTTTCTTGCACACGGTTACAAACTGTGCGGCAGATATACCTTTAAAATGTTACCTGTGTTGTTCTAGTAAACTTAGGCAAGTGGCAATAGTAGCTCCACCGAACTAATGTCCTGTTATTCTTTTTCAATTGTGATCAGTTATAATCAGGGCTTTTGATATTGAAACGGTTTATTTTTAAGATTGGTAAACCTATCTACACAAAGCTTTTCGTGCTCATTTTAGGTTACGTCAGAATGATACCGTTCCGGATAGAAATTCTACCTTTGAAGAGGATCATTACAAATTCACAAGTCTTGAAAAATTATTCAACAGCAAAAGCAATATATGCACAAATCCAAGTCCTAATCAGTTGATGTATTCTAAGACTTGCAGATTGGGTGACAACCAGCAATAGGGAATAACAGGGGTAATATCTTCTTTTTTTTTTCTTTTATTTTGCTTTTCATCAGCATGGTCATAGATGTTTTGTCTCAAGTCTTTCTTCAAAAATAAAAATTGTATATATATCAAAGATCTAATACCGAGTAAATGATATAGAATATAACATTTATAAATGTTGTAAATGATAGAATAAACCTGTAATCTAACTCTCACTTCAAATATGTTAGATTTTTTATTTATTCATTTTTAAAAAATTGTTTTTGTGAGGAAAAGCACATGATTTTTTATTTATTCATTTTTAAAAAATTGTTTTTGTGAGGAAAAGCACATGATTGGTAAACCTATCTACACAAAGTTTTTCGGGCTCATTTTAGGTTACGTCAGAATGATACTGTTCCGGATAGAAATTTACCAGCACAAATCCAAGTCTAATCAGTTGATGTATTCTAAGCCTTGCAGATGGGGTGACAGTCAGCTATAGGGAATAACAGGGGTAATATCTTCTTTTTTTTTCTTTTATTTTGCTTTTCATCAGCATGGTCATAGATGTTTTGTCTCAAGTCTTTCTTCAAAAATAAAAATTGTTTATATATCAAAGATCTAACATCGAGTAAATGATATAGAATGTAACATTTATCATTAGTGTAGATTATAGAATAAACCTGTAATCCAACTCTCCCTTCAAATATGTTAAATTTGTTATTTATTCATTTAAAAAAATGTTTTTGTGAGAAGGAAAAACTACATGATTGGTAAACCTATCTACACAAAGTTTTTCGGGCTCATTTTAGGTTACGTCAGAATGATACTGTTCCGGATAAAAATTCTACCTTTGAAGAGGGTCATTACAAATTCACAAGCCTTTAAAAATTAGTCAACAGCAAAAGCAATATATGCACTGATCCAAGTCATAAATGATTACCGCGCTTAGATGAACAACAAATTGTAATACATGAAGCAACCATTACTGCTTGTTTAAGTTTAATTCGACTCTACAGGTGACGGCTTAAAATGATATGAAGTATTCCCATCAAATGAAAATATTTTGCTCACTGATGTATGGTTTAAAGTACTCCTATATAATACAAATGATTTGCACACAATTGCAGGGTTCAAGTATTCATATCTAATACAAATCATTTGCACCCAGTAATTTGGAATCAAGATAGCGATACTTTAAACCATACATCTGTGCAGAAATTATTTGTATTAGATAGAAATACTTTAAACCATATATCTGTGAGCAAATTATTTTATTAGATAGGAATTCTTGATCTCATATAACTGTGTGGAAATTATTTGTATTTGATGGAAATACTTTAAACCATATATCTGTGAGAAAATTATTTTATTAGATAGGAATACTTGATTCCATATAACTGTATGGAAATTATTTGTATAGGATAGAAATACTTTAAATCATATAATTGTACAAATTATTTTTATAAGACAGGAATTCTTGATTCCATATAACTGTGTGCAAATTATTTGTATTAGATAGAAATACTTTAAACCATATATCCGTGTGTAAATTAGTAATATTTGATAGGAATACTTTAAACCATACAATTGTATGCTATTGTTGTGAGACCGAAACTTACCTGCATCATGGACTCTTCCGGCACTATATTACTATCGTAGTAATATCCTAATACTGAGCATACTGTAGTAGTAGTAGTAGTAGTAGTAGTAGTAGTAGTAGTAGTAGTAGTAGTAGTAGTAGTAGTAGTACAGAGGTACGACTTCCAATATTGGACACTATCCTTTTGTTAATATATCTTTCTTACCTCTAAACCGTGTTCCGTATTTTCCTTCTGTGTCACCGACTTTGAGTCTACATCAGCTATAGAGTATTGATATCTAATTAAAAAAAATGTATTCGTAATCATTCACTAAATTGGGGTTAACTTTTGTACCATCCTTGAACTATAGTGCCGCCTGTGAGATTCGAACTAACAACCTTATTAACCAATAAACCACATGAGGCACTCAAAGGAATAACTTGTTTGTTTGTTTGTGTTTTATGGCATATCAACCTTTGTAGGTTATTTAATACCAAAACTATTTTTATACAAATAAATAGTTTTTTTTCAAACAATACAGTTTAGCATACGTACACAGTTTAATCATCAAAATCATCAATTTTTCAAGCTATTCAGTTTAGTCAAACAGTTATAATTCAATCAATTCAGTTTAATTTTTGTTTACACACAGTTAAATGGCAAAACAGTTTTATTTCAAGCAATTCAGTTTAGAGTAAGTACAGTTTCAATGTCAAAAATAGTTCCATTTCAAACAATTCAGGTTAGCATACAAAGACTGTCCCATTTCAAACAATTCAGTTTAGCCAAAGTACACAGTTTAAAAGTCAAAACAACTTTATTTCAAGCAATTAAGATTAGCATAAGTACGCAGTTTAGTTCTATTTGACTCATAGAAAGGACCTTATCAGGTGCTACTATTCCGGAGTGGACCTGGGAATAATGGCAGGGAAGGGGTACTGCGCATTTCCCAAAGCTCTAGCATAACTGGAACCTCACCATCAGATTGTTTAGTATCATATCCAGGACACTCGGTGGAGGGTATCCCTCTGCAAAGATGCTGTTGGTGTATTGTACTGCCCCAGCCAACTGGACAAAAAACAAATAACTAAGAAATTAATAAAGCACACTGCTTGGAAATGGATATTTTTCCACTTCAGATAAATTCTCAGTCCAACCAAGACAAGGTATTTTTTCTTTCGAGAAATATGACTATATATATATATATATCTGTATATATATATATATATATATATATATATATATATATATATATATATATGTATATATATATACATATATATATATATATAATGAGGTGCTCGTGGTGTAATGGTTATCATCGTAGGAAATGGACACGGCGACACGAGTTCAAATCCTTGACGAGACTGATTGCATTTCACAGAGCACTAATACCCTTGGGAAAGGTATGAATCCAATTATTCTCGCTCCAGCTACGGGAGAAATAGTAGGGCAGACTAGGTTCTTCAGCCTTGGTGAGGCAACTAGTCTAGGAGAAGGAAAACTCTGATTTCAAACCTGTTAAACTCCGCTTAAAAATTGACCTTGTGTCATATCCTGCACGAGTGTAGGGGTTGGTAAATATGATATATATATGTATATATATATATATATATATATATAACGAAGCTATGAAGATCCGGTTCTTTTCAAATAGCGCCAGTTGATTTAAATGGTTCGAATGTTTTGAACGGGGTCGTATGTGAATGATAATGGTTACGCCTAATCATGCATACAGAAGTGTGTACGATATTTGGCTACTTGTCTTCATGATCTGTCAAATTTAGTTTTGCCGTTTTAAAGAGATTTATGAATACATATAAAGAAATATATCCCATGAAGATCCCTATGCTTTAATTCATCAAGTCAAAATGTCTTCCCCTCACCCAGGGTTCGATACGGACTATTTTGAGTAGTCTGTTTTTGTTTCTTCCTCAGTGGCTCGAGTTGACTCTTTTCGTATGTTTATGCGTTTTCTTTTTATGTTTTCCTCTTTGGGGAATGTGGAGTATCCCTTCAGTACCATTGCTTCCAGGTCCAGTCTGGTCCGGATTGGTAGCACCTGATAGGGTCCTATTTATGGGTCAAATAGAAGTTTTACATCAAAACTGCACAAATAAATAATTTGTGATAATCTAATTATTGTAAATACAATTATTTGATCATTTAACTATGTGTAAACAAACGATTATTTAATTGTATCTGCTATATAGCAATTTCTGAAACCATTTGACAGTGTGCAAACGAATGATCATTAGTAGATAAAAATTCTTGGCACCATTTAACTATGGGCGGAAAAAGGACCCAAGACAATAAAAAAAATTTCAACAAAATGTGATTTGTCATAAAACAACCTATAATGGTTGATATTTCAAAAAACAAATCCTATATATTTGATATATACGTATTAAGAGGATTTGGCATTAAATAAGCTACAATGGTTGATATGCCATAAAACCCAACCAAACCAAATCCTATATATCTAATATATGTGTATAAACAGGATTTGGCATTAAATAACCTGCAATGGTTGGTATGCCATAAAACCCAACCAAACCAAATCCTATATATTTAATGTATATGTATAAAGATGACTTGGCATTAAATAACTTACAATGGTTGATATGCCATAAAACCCAACCCAACCAAATGCTATATATATTATATATATATATATATATATGTATAAAGAAGATTTGGCATAAAATAACCGACAATGGTTGATATGTCATAAAACTAAACCAAACCAAATCATAAATATATATATATATATATATATATATATATATATATGTGTGTGTGTGTGTGTGTGTGTGTGTATATATATATATAGAGAGAGAGAGAGAGGAATTGGTATTAAATAACCAACGTTGGTTGATATGCCATGATACACAACCAAATCCAATCCTTTATATTTAATATTTATGTATATACAAGATTTGGCTTTAAATAGCCCACCATTATTGATATGCCATAAAACCCAACTAAACAAAATTCTTTATATTTGATATATATGTATAAGAAGATTTGGCATTAAATAACCTACAACGGTTGATATGCCATGAAACCAAAACAAATAAATTTCAATGACAAGGATTATTTTTGGTAATTTTCCTAATACTTCCCATTGATGGTATGGGCTTCTCAAAGATTTCTAAATATTTTATTTTACCAATAGAATATTAGAAAACGTATATAGTGTGGACTGTGGTTTTTGGTCTGAATACACACGTGTATCCAGTTGGAAAGAAGCACCGAATAGGCAGATTTTTTTACATAAAGTAAAACTTTGGAAGAATTTGAATTCTTGGATATTTTATCTTCTTTTCGTTTTTTTTTTTATTATTTGCTTTATCTTTTACCGAAACATTATTCAGGGACGTTCCTGAGACGTAATTGTAGAAATCAGGGACCGTAAAACTCGCGAAATGAAATCCCTGAAATACAACGTCATTGAACCCGCAAAAGTCTAAGATCGATTGTCAACTGACTCATATACGATCTTGTGTCAGGGGTTTTGCCACTTGTTAAAATGTACATCTTCGAAGGCGATAGCACCTCTCGATAATGAATCCAGGTGGAAACAACTTACAGGTAGAAAAATCAAAGATAGGAAAAGTCACACGTAGAAATAAGTCACAGAAAAAGTCACAGTAAGACGTCACCAAAATAAGTCTCAGAAAAAAAGGCTCAGGAAAAAGTCAAAGGAAAACATCATAAAAAAAAGTCACGGGAAGAAATAAGTTACAGAAAAAGTCAGAGGAACACGTCACAGAGGGAAGTCTCAGAGAAATAGACAGGAAAAAGTTAAAAGACAAAGTTACTGAAAAATGTTACAGGGAGAAAAAAGTTACAGATAAGGTCAGGGAAACACGACACAAAAAGAAGTCCCAGGGAAAAAGACTGGAAAAAGTTAAAGGAAAACGTCACTGAAAAATCTTACTGGAAGAAAAAATAACAGAAAAGGTCAGAGAAACACGACACAAAGAGAAGTTTCCGGAAAAAAAAGGCTCAGGAAAAAGTCAAAGGAAAACGTTGCAGAAAAAAGTCACACAAAGACAACATTGAAAAATGTCACAAGAGAAAATCACTGGAAAATAAGTCATAGGGGAAAAACAAATCTTAACTAAAAGTGTTCACTTGAATAAATCCCGCAGCCCAACTCGACTTGAAAACATTTCACAGTAAAACATAACCCGAACACCTAACCAGTAACACGCTACCATAAATTGATTGAAATTTTTTTTGCAAAAACTGTGACTTTTTTTCAGAGACATTTTTTTCTACGTCTTTTTTAACGACCACGTTGATATTCAAAAGATTTTAAATCATGGGATCAAATTATAATGAGATTTATTCAAAAATAATTATTTTAGGAATGTATGTAATAAAATCGGAACAGTTCTTTTTTTTTCCCTACTTATTGCGGTGATACAAGAATTAATTAATTTGGGGTCGGAACCGCGCCTTTAAGAACAGATTGTTTTTTGTTTCTGTGGAAAACCGGAAGTCCGTGAATTCAATACTTAAGCATTTTTGTTGGATAATGCACACATATACAGTCATGAATTCACACACACACACACACACACACACACACACATATATATATATATATATATATATATAAGTATTAACTTGATACAAAAGCTTTCAGTATTATTTCACAAAAGCTTTTCTTCATTCTAGCGAAAACGGTGGAAAATCCACGGTGTAATTAAAAATAGGCACTAAAGATTAAAATCAGCATGGCTTTTTAAGTGCTTAGATAATGAGTTTCATTTATATCTTTCACTTGAAATCACTTAACCGCCCCAACACATGCATATATATATATATATATATATATATATATATATATATATATATATATATTTGTGTGTGTTAGTGTTATATTTATAAATTTAGAGTGATCAATGTGAGTGCTAGTGCGCATATAGAAATGTGGGATTAAAAGTTTATACGTTGACATCAAATCAACTCTACATGGCCAATAGGATCCAAGCACTACAACACCGATGAAAACCATGTCTGGACCGCATGATGTTATAATTAAAAATAGAACAAAAAATATTTGGTCACATTCTATGAGAGTATCTTGGACAACCTAATGCTCTTTAAGAAGTCCCTCCCATATCTAAGTATAGTTTAGAAATGGAATCAACAGCCCTGATCATAATAATTAAAACAAATAAAAGAGTGAAAACAACAACAACAATAATAATAATAATAATAATAATAATTCACTCCTGTGGGACTATCATATACAAACAGATCACCTAATCTCGGCCAGAAGACCAGACCTTATAATAATCAACAACAAAAAGAAAATCTGCAAAGTTGTCGACTTTGCTCTCCTGGCTGACCACGGATTAAAACTAAAAGAATCTGAAAAGAGAGATAAGTACCTTGACCTTGCTCGAGAATTGAAATAACTATGGAACATGAAGGTGACAATTATACCAATTGTGATTGGTGCTTTTGGCACGGTAACTAAAGGATTATGAAAGGGCCTGGAAGATTTGGAAGTTGACAGCCCAGTGGAAACCATCCAAACAACAGCATTACTGAAAACTGCCAGAATACTGAGAAGAGTCAGGGAGACTTGAGGAGACTTGCTGTCACTCAGTCTCCAGTGAAAACCGTCAGCTTACGCTGATGTGAAAAACTCTAATGAGTAACAAGAAGAAGAAGAAGAAGAAGAAGAACTGAATATTTTATGCTACAAAATGACAGTCTCACGCAAGAAGGCCACTACATTGCTTAGAAAAGAAAACTATAAGAGAGAAACTCAACGTCTAATAACAGCCCAAAACAACGCCATAAGGACCAATTATATTTAGGCCAAAATTTGTCAACCGAAACAGAATAGCAACTGTTGATCTTGTGAGATGGTGATTTATCACATGATATGCAAATGTAGCAAATTAGCGCAAAAATGGTACAAGACTAGACACACCTGGCTGGGGAATGTGATTCACCGGGAATTGTGCAAGAAATTAAAATTTGACCATATTAGCAAATGGTATATCCACAAAACAGAATCCATCATCGAAAATGAGACGCACAAAAGTCTCTTAAATTTAGAGATCACCGAATTTCGGCCAGAAGACCAGACCTGGTCATAGTTAACTAAAAAAAAACCTGCTGAATAGTGAACTTTGCCTTCTCGGCGGACCACGGTGTAAAGTGAAAAAAAAGCGAAATGATAGATAAATACTTGCATCTTCCTAGTGATCTAGGAAAGCTGTGGAATATGAGAGTGACGGTGATACAAATGATTACTGGAGCACATGGAACAGTTCCCAAGACTAAGAAAGAGCAGTGGGAGAGTTTTAGATCGGAGTGTTGCACAGTTGCCGAGATGGTTAATTATTTCATGAATCAAATTATTCTCCCTCCAGCTATGGGTAAATAGTAGGACAGACTGAGTCCTTCAGCCTTGGTGAGGCAACTAGTCTAGGAGAAGGAAAACTCTTTCAAACCTGTTAAACTCCGCTTAAAAAATTGACCTTGTGTCGTATCCTGCCCGAGCGGAGGGGTTGGTAAATATGGTTAATTATTTTATTGCCTGGTTGGTTGGGCCACGAGTTTTTCAGTTGGCTGTTGGGTTGGTTGAAGTCTTTGAGCGGAGATGTAGGTCAAATAGGAAGGTTTAAGCGAGAAAATAACGTTTAACCCAGGAAGGCCAAAATGCAAACAAAATGGATTCTTATCTTGTCTGTGACAGGTTTGATTGGAAAAATAAAAACAGTGAATTTCGGACACGTGAGAGATGACACAATAATTCAGCGAGATGGCATCACCCCCACCGTTATCCTGAATTTAAATATATAAAAATTTGCGAATTTTGAAAAAGTTGTCAATTAGTCAGTCGGTCAGTTGTCAGTTAGAAGTTTGCAGAGTTCTGTCTGACGGTGGGGGTGCTCTTTCTGTCTGTTCAAAGAACCCTACAGATTCTCTCTCTCTCTCTCTCTCTCTCTCTCCCTCTCTTGCTAATGTATTCATTCTGAATATCGAACAATAAATCATTGTAAATTGTTTACGTAGAGTTCTTGATTTTGAATTGCTTGCATTTCTTGAATCTCTTATGCCACTCAAGAACTGATGCTCGATTCATGCAAGATGGTCGAAAAACAATCTGAAGCATCCCATACGTTTCTGTGGCATTTTTTCCAAGTTTAAAACAGAATTTTATTGCATATCGTTCTTCCAAAATGTCAGATTGCATTTTTGACATTCACCAGCTGTGACAATCAGGTTTTAGTAGGGTGTATTCCAATTGCTGCTGTAGATGTTCATTTGAACCTGAAATTATAAAAATTGGTCAGTCATCTCATAAGATGTATAGCAATAACATAGTGAATTTTCAAGAGCCTACAACAATTTTACATGCCAATATAAAAAAGTCTTGAAACTTATCGTCTGCACCTCGTATATCTTTCTTCTACTTAACTTTTTCCACATATATTCTGTCTGATTCATTTCCTTCTCACACACTCTATCTATCTCTCTATCTCTCTCTCTCTCTCTCTCTCTCACTCACACACACACATACACACACACACACACACATGTATATATATATATATATATATAAAGAGATTAAATACAATTTAGAAAAGTTGCCATAAAGTACACACTTCTACCAGAGCAAACCGAGCTTCAAACTTAAGATATCAAAATTATGTACTCGTTCATTTTGTAACTCAGTTTCGAGAAAAAACTAGACCAAAGAAAAGGGAGACTTCCGTATACCAGAACTAATTATATATATATATATATATATATATATATATATATATATATAATAGCTATATAACTAATGTATTTCCTATCGAGGCTTGATGCCGAGGTTTCATTACCAACTCAACCTCCGCATTCTTGACTAATCTTGGACTTTCTCCATCAGACAAGAGGGAATACATAAAAATGATCCAAGATAAGGCTTCAACTGCATCAGCGTGGACATGATAATCCCAGAGACTGACAACAATCCAACCAAGTCTGGTAATATTGTGAGTAACTTCTGTGGGCCTCTGGGTTGGTGATAATGATATTTTGTCCCCGAAACCATGCCTGAACCCAGAGTCATCATCTAATAGAGGCTCGTATGATACCTATTCTAACACGTATATCTTTCCTATGGCAGGATTTAGAATATACTAAATGGATTTTCTTCAGGAGGGTAAGACCTTACGAAAAAGAGATATCTTATGTACGACACTGTGTATGATTCCATCTGGTAGTGAGGCTCATGGAGTACCCACTTAATGACATTATTCCCAGGCCCACTCTCATCGAGAGTGGTAATACCTATAAGAGTCCCATAGATCTGTTTGCAAATTATTGTAAAACTCCTTGGTTTTGATGCAAAATATGAGACCAACATCTTCTCTTTATGATTATCCAAGAGATTCTGTAATGTCCTGAACAAGTAATAATCAAAAGGAGCAAAGTCAAGAAAAATATGGAGAATGGGGCAATTTTTCACTGCCGATCTCACCCAAGAGATCTTTAGTCAGTTATCGTGATGGAATATGACCCCCTAACGAGTGACGTTTTTTTTTTTATCCAAATCTTTCCTTCAAACGGTGAAGTCGATTGCTGAAGAGATTAGAGGTGATTATTTGTTTATTGTCAAACAGTTTGTAATGAACAGTTCTTTGAATATCCCACCATTCGCTCAAATTGATTTTCTTTGGATGAAATCTACCTATAGCTGAGATCTGTTTTCTCGACTGATCCACTGACGACGGTGTTTAAGATTTAAAAAAGGACCCACTTCTCATCACCAGAAATAAGTCTGTGTAAAAATATTCCTGACGGTGTGGTGTAAGCAATGACTCAAAAAAAGTGACTACAGAAACATTTGAGTGTTCTTAGATAAAAAGAAACGGTTGAATATGAGTATTTCTCATATTTAACATCAAAACCAAAACAGTTTTACAAGCATGGTATCAATAAGCTTGTCAGATGGAATAGTGTTCTAGGAAGCAAGGGTGATTATGTTAATGATTAAATGTTTCTGTGGCAATACATATACAACTATACATATATACATGCGGAAACAAAATCAACAATAATGACGAACGAACACACTTCTTTAGAAAAATATACCTCTCACACTTTATTCGAAATGGTTGCGAAAGGGTTACAAAAGGGTTATGTGTGAGAGGTGAGTTGGAGACTGAACAAACTGCAACGTATTGACCCCCAGTTCCTTTGTCTTTAGCAGCACTTTTTTCTCGTTCTGCTGGGCTGCTCAATCGGGGGTCCTGACGATTGACTGAAGGACTTTATAGTTGACGTCAGTTTCTTCGAGAACAAGAATCATGCAATCTTCCGCTGAAGGAAGTCGTTAATCTTTCTCGATGTCAGCTAGTTGTAAATGTAACATAGTAGTTCTGGTAACATACGCACTCAGTTTTATCGGCATAATAATAAATATGTTTGTACCATACCCATGATACGGATATGTGTGAAACTAACATAGAATGTTCATAACATATATACATAGAACATAGGAATCTCGAAACACGAAAAACACTTACGACTTCTTAGTTCAGGTACGAAACTTTTTATTACCTTTGAGTTTAAAGTTTCTTCGACATAAAGAGAGAGATATACATTCTTTCTATTCTGGCCTTTTCATCTGACCCCCCCCCCAACACGTGGTACACCTGCCCAAGGCCTCAGCGAGCAAGAGAAAGTCACCTTTCTTCTTCGGACGGCAAGACTCAACTCAACCAACTGACATTTTAAAATCCCCCAAATCCTCCGCGCGCTTCCTGTATGTGACATCACCTGCACTCTGTAGCCCCGTTTCCCATCTCGGGCTATTGTGACATCTCTGAGTGACACGTCCACTCCGCGCGCGCCCGAGAACACCTGTGTTAATGTTGCACCTAAGTAACCCATGCACTGAGCCAAATGGTTCTCAGCCTAAACCCAAAGGCATGAAACCGAAATCCCTCGGCGATTATATCACATGTTAACTTAGTAAATGCTTGTACCATGCTTTTCACATTTCGTCATGCATGCATTTCTGACTGCGTTAAAGTTATTTAATCTATTGATCAATGGCCCAGTCAATTGGAGTTATATTTACCGACTGCCTCTCTACAGAGGGGTTAGTCTTCCCCAAACAGTGTTATGTGGCCCTGCCGGTTGGGACTGTAGAAAACATCGACTGCTTCTCAGCAGAGGGGTAAACCTCTCCTAAAAAGTGCCCTGTGGCCTAGTCGGTCGGGGCTGTAGAATACACTGACTGCTTCCATGCAGAGGGGTAAGCCTCCTCTAACCAGTGTTCTGGATATGACACAAAACAATCTGATGGTGAGGCTCTAGTGCTTTGGGGAATGCGGAGTACTCTTTTATTGCCATTGCACCCAAGTCCACTCTGTCCCGGAGTGGTAACACCTGATAGGGTCAAATAGAACTAAAACTGTAATTACACGATAGTGAATTGTTTGTAATTAACTGTTTTTACATTTAACAGTGTGTGAACAAACAAATATACTTATACAAAACTGAATTGTTTGAAATAGAACTGATTATATGAAAAAATGGATTTGGCATTAAATAATATACAATGGTTGATGTGCCATAAATCTAAATCAAACCAAACCAAACCAAATCTATTGATCAAACGTGTCTAAGGTATAACACTCAAACTCCCCAAGTGTTCAGGGTCCAGTTCTCGAGATAAAAAAAAAAGTGTGAAGTCACCCCTTTGTTACAATCACTCAAAGGATCCAGTTCTCGAGATGAAAGAAGAGTGAAGTCACCTCTTGATTACAATCACTCCAAAGTCCAATTTGGTTCTGAAACGTTAGGATCTATTAGGGTCCCGACTACAGTTCAAATAAATCTATATGATAAAATGTTTAAAATGATTTTCCACTACTTTACGTCTTAAAACGATGATCTTGCAAGTAAATATAATATGTTTACCTGCTTCAAAAGACTATACACTTTAGTAATACATTTATCGTTGGAAAATGATCGTGAACTTTATTAAAACATTGCCCAGTCGGCTGGGACTGTAGAATACATTGACTGCACCGCTGCAAAGGGTTAAGACACCCCCAATGAGTGTCCTGGATAGGACACTAAACAATCTGATGGTAAGGTTCCAGTAATGATGGGACTTTGGGGAATGCAGAGCAACCCTTCATTGCCATTGCTCCCAGGTCCACTCAGGCCCGCGGTGGTAGCATCCGATAGGGTCCTATCCATAGATCAAATAGAACAGTTTGACATTTAAACTGTGGGCAAACAAATTACTTACGCTATATTGAATTGTTAGAAAAAGAACAGTTTGATCATTTAATTGTATATAATCAAGTGACTGATGTTAAATTGAATGGTTCGTAATACATAGCAATACTTGGAGTCATTTAACTCTGTTGTCTCATGAGAACATGAATCGTTAGACATAGAACTGTTTGATTATTTAATTATGTGTATCTACAAAATGTGCTTACAAATCATATATTTGATATGTACGTGAAAACAAAATTTGGCTTTAAATAACCCACAATGGTTAAGAAAATTTAACAAATAAAATCCATTTCTAAAAAATGGATCTTAAAACGTTGATACCGCAACTAAACATAAACTATGTTCCTACAAAAATTGATCGTGAAGGTATCTTTATCATATTTACCACCCACTCCACACGGGCAGGATATGACACAAGGTCAATTTTTAAGTGGAGTTTAACAGGTTTGATTTCAGGGGTTTCCTTCTGCTAGACTAGTTGCCTCACCAAGGCTGAAGAACCTAGTCTGCCCTACTATTTACCCATAGCTGGAAGGAGAATAATTGGATTCACAACGTTCCCAAAGGTATTAGTGCTATGTGAAATGCAATCAGTGTCGTCTAGGATTTGAACTCGTGTCGCCGTGTCCATTTCCTACGACGATAACCATTACACCACGGGCACCTCCATAAAGATATCTTCATGAAGATATCTTTATGCACTATATATAATTTATGAATTAGGCATTTCGGATGGTTAGCAAGCTTGACTATAAAACCTTAACGAGTGAGTTCGAGTCTCTTCATTCGGCTTTGTACCACATCTAAGCAAAATTTTGAGTAAATTACAATTCCATAATTTATCAGTTGACTGAAACTATATAATAAATTGGAATTCTTTAAAAAATCATATCATCATCATCATCATCATGTCGTGCCGCCAGCGCGGATATCTCTGACCCCCTCTCGCCACTTCTCCCTATCGTTCATCGCCTCTGGCAGGCCTTCAGGGCTACATCCCGTATCCTCACAGACCTGCTGTATGGATGTTCGAGCTAATCGTCCTGCTTTTGCTCGGCCATATAAGGGGGTACATAGTAGTACATCATTTATGAGCTTGTCTCTGCTTCTCCAGCAGTGTCCTGCGTGTCTGGTTCGTCTAACTTGGATAGTTTTCGTGATGAGAGGCATGTGGCCGTATAGTTGGTGCTTTGTGGGGTGTTGCCGCCAAGGCTTATTCAATATTGCTCGCAACATTCTTGTGTAATTGCCGTCTAGCTTCTTCTCCAGCCGTTTTGTTAGCGTCTAGATGGTGCATCCATACAGCAGTATCGACACGACCGCTGCCTGGAAGAAACTGCGTTTCATTTTATCGGTCAGGTTTGATTTCCATATGATCGATAGCTTATCGACAGCTGTCCATGCCTTCGTTAACCGCGTGTCGATGTCTTTTTTTTGTTGATGAGACACTGCTTTCTAGGTAGTAGAATTTGTCAACTAGTTTCAGTGAGGTTCCCTCTAGAGTGGAAATGTCGCCTGCTTGATTAAAGCGAATATATTCAGTTTTGCGTGCATTGACATGGAAAAAAAATCATATAACCGTGTGCAAATTATTTGTTTGAGAATGCTAGAATCTATAACTGACATCATTCTGAGAAATGGATTCGGTGACTCGATTTCAAATCCGGGATGAGGATGTCAGATTTTAATTCTGCACTAGTTTGTTGGGAAAGACAAGAATCTACCAGGTCTTCATCAAACCCCAGTAATAAGTAAATAGTAGGGCCGACTTTCGTAACGTTTGATTAGAAAACTAGTCTCAGAGAAAGAAAACACCGAATCCAAACTCCGCTGGGCCAGTCAGCAGGAGCTGCAGAATACACCGACTGCTTCTCAGTTAAGAGGTAAGAGTCCCCCAACGAGTTTCCTAGATATGACACTAAATAATCTGATGGTAAGGCTCCCGTAATGCTGAAGGTTTGAAGATTGCGAAGTATCCCTTTATTGCCATTAATCTCAGGTCAACTCTGGCTTGGCGTGGTAGCCCTTTATAGGGTCCTATCTATGGTACAAATAGAACTAAACTGTGTACTTATACTCAACTGAATTGTTTGAAGTAGAACTGTTTCGACATATAACTGTGTAAATAAATGACTGATGTTGAATTGAATCTTAATGATACATAGCAATAATTCGAACCATTTATCTTTGGTGTCTAAACTATTTACTTATACTAAACTGTGTACTTATACTAAACTGTGTACTTATACTAAACTGAATTGTTTGAAGTAGAACTGTTTCGACATATAACTGTGTGTAAATAAATGACTGATGTTTAATTGAATTTTTAATGATACATAGCAATAATTCGAACCATTTACCTTTGTTGAAAAACTGAATAATTCAAAGTAGTGCTGTTTTTGACAATTAAACTGTGTACTTATGCTAGACTGAATTGTTTGGAATAGAACTGTTTATATGTATGAAAAGAGATTTGGCATTGAATAACCTACCATTGTTGATATGCCATAATACCAAACCAAGACATGTTTTTACATTTAACTGTGTGTTTCAATCGCGTATTTATGCAAAACTAAATTGTTCGGAATAGAACCGTTTTGACATTTAACAGTGTGCAAACAAAAACAAACATATACTCAACTTAATTGTTAAATTTTTTTTATCAAAATAACTTAATTCGGCATTAAATGACCCGAGAAGGGTTGATACGCCGTAAAACTAAACAATCAACCAACCAAACTCCACTAAAAAAAAAACCGACCTTATGTCACATCCTCCCCATGATGGTGGCGTTTGGCAAATACATACTTGAATCTTTAATTGTTTTTAAATAGTTATGATAATTACTTGAAAGTATTAATTTCTTGCCAGAAAGACTGACTTCGGCATTAGATAACTCAATAGGCGTTGACATGCCGTAAAAACAAAATCCAACCAACCAACTATTAATCAATCTATCGAAGTTAATCTTCAATTTGCATGTCACAATTTGTGGCCATGATTTCCGTAAGATAGACTGCAGGCAGTTCAAGATTAGTTATATTAAGGCATTGCAGATTAGTAGAATTATTAATGGATTAATTAATCGGCACTAATCTTATCTATTCAGCCTTATTTGATGAATCAGCAAATTAATCTCAAACTAGTTTAAGCAAAGCAAACAGGTGGACACACACATACATATGGACTTACGGTTTTGAATTTGTTCTGAAACAGCAAATTAAAAAAAATGTTATCGCCATTGAAATTTCGAGAAATATGGCGTTTTACAGCCAACATTTATTATCTTTTCTGCCTAAGGCGCTGCATCTTCTGCAGAGAGGACTTCCCCACCTCTCACGCGTGTCCTGGATATGAAACTAGTAAGTAAAAGTAAAGTTGTCTCCCTTTAGTCGAGGGTGACCAGAAGGCTACCTTTTCAATAGCTACTACACCGAGGTGTAGGGGACGGCGATACTCCATTCCCTGGATTGATCCACTTTACCCTTGATACGTACCTTATATTGCTGAGTGTTAAGCAAGGAGGAATCAAGTACCATTTTTTAAAGTCTTTGGTATGACTCTACCTGGGATTAAACCCAGGCCTCCCGAACCATTGGCGAACAATCTACCCACTAGACCTAATGAGCCGGTTCAAACTGATGAGCCTGTTGAAAATTGTATCTAAAAGTTAGGTTCCAGTTCTAGAGGTCTAGATAATGTGGAGTACTGTTTTTACATCGAGGTTCATTCTGAACCGGCTCATTGGCCCAGTGGGTTGAGTGTTCACCAATGATCTGGGAGACCTGGGTTCAATCCAAAGTCGAGTCATACCAAAGACTTTAAAAATGGTACTTGATACCTCCTTGCTTAACACTCAGCAATATATGGTACGTATCAAGGGTAAAGTGGAGCAATCCAGGGAAAGGAGTATCGCCCTCCCCTACACCTTGGTGTTGTAGCTATTGAGAAGGGAGCCTTCTGGTCGCCCTCGACTAAAGGGAGACAACTTTACTTACTATAATGTGTATCATGTAACATTTTGGAATCTTCAAAATTAAAGTTTAAATAGTTTCAAAATAATGTCAGGTCAAACTATTAATTATTTTTCCTTTTTTAATCCATAATGTATTCATAAAATCGATTTGAAAGATTCCGAGAAGTTTCATCTTGTAGGGATTAAATAAATAAATAAATAATTTAAATTGAATCAAAAAAGAAAATTATTAAAATATGCAGAAACTCCCAGAGGCCTCTGACAGGAAAAAGGGGCGACGCATGCGTAAAGAAAAAAGGACCTCCCGAAAAAGGAGGAAGCTCATTCTTTTTCAGCAGTGATCAGCGGAGTGACAACACCTTGCTAACTAGTGCAGGACACCACGCGTTCGTATTTGGACGATGCGTTGCTAGTCCTTTCACTTGTAGCAACCGTCTCAGTTAACAGTATACCAAAATATAAAAAGCTACGAAATGAACCCATCGAAGTACGAACTAAAACACTTGGACAAACTCCCAAAAGCGACTAACACATTGTTAAAGCTTTAAAATACCAAATGAGGACACACATATACCAAGAAACGATTAACGTATTTTTAAACACTTTGACTGGGGGATTCAACCATTTCAATTGTATTCAGGGAAAATTCTTTCACCCATTGAATGGTTGTTGAACCCAGGGATAAAGGAAAAATATTTAAAAAAAAACGTCTTCGTTTCCTATTTGTTGCTGTCTTCTTTCGTATAATTCTTTTTGGGCCTTCTTGTTCAAGGAGTTACATCAACAAGACAACGCGGGGTAAAAATAGAATAACCTCAGAATGGAGTCAGATAAAAAACGGTAACACAGTTTGCCTTGACCTATGCCTGACCCCCATATTCTAAATATATTTATAACACTCCATCCATGGGATATCGTAAACCCCAGCTTTGGATCTGATGTGTGTATTATCAGTTTTATTATTTATCAAATTCCTGGTTGTTTTGAAGAATCAGGGACCGTTATTTAAGTTCTTCTATGATGTTTGCGGTTGAATCGTAAGTAAAATAGTATATATATTTAATGAATTATTATTTGAAAAATTATTGTCTTGAATTTTTGAAGTTTTGGGTTACGTTTGTGAATTTTGAGAGCTTTTATTTTGGGATGATGTATTAATAGATTTAGGAGAGTGAAATTGCATAACAGAATTTTCTATGAAGTGAAATTCATTATTTAAAAATTGAAAAGAGTAAATCTTAAGATATCTAAAGTAAAAACCTTTGATTATTTCTTGCCCAGTCAGCTGGGGCTGTAGAATACACTGACTGAACTTCTGCAGAGGGGTAAGACCCCCACCCAACGAGTGTCCTGCACTTCCTGTGTAGAAATGACAGTTTCCATATCCTGGTCGGGGTGCAAGTGCTTGAACTTTCCAATTTAACTTACTGTTGTGTTCTAGTTAGAGAACGCGTGTAGAAGTAATTAAAAAAGACAAACCACGATATGTGAGGAAACAGAATTATATTTACAGGAAAAAAGTATTTACAAGAGAGAGACTGTTAGTAAACAAGAACATAGGATTAGTGGATTGAATAAGAATATAGTCCAACAATAGTATTGGCTTCCGTTATAAGGAACGGCTCTTCACTTGCCAGCCTCTTAGGCTGCTGGTATTAGTAGCTACTGCTATATATGGCAGATGGACTAGCTCATCGTTTGCCCAGTCGGCTGGGGCTATAGAATACACAGACTGCTTCTCTGGATAGGGGTAAGACCCCCCCCCAACGAGCGTCCTAGATATGACACTAAAGATTCTGATGGTGAGGTCCTAGTAATGCTGGGGCTTTGGGGAATGCGGAGTACCCCTTTATTGCTATCGTTCCCAGATCCACTCTGGCCCGGAGTGGTAGCACCTGACAGGGCCCTATCTATGGGTTAAATAGAACTAACAGCATACTTTTGCTAAAAGGAATTGTTTGAATAAACTGAATAGCTTGAAATAGAAATGTTTTTGGCAATCAAACCGTACTTACATTTAAACTGCGTGCTGATGCTTAACTGAATTATTTGAAATAGTAGTGTTTTTCGATATTAAAACTGTGTTTACACTTAACTGAATTGTTACATATAACTGCTTTAATAGTTTGGAATGAAAATGTTTTTTGACATTTAAACTGTGTACTTATGCTAAACTGAATTGTTTTAAATAGAACAGATTATTTACATAAAAATGGATTTGGCGTTAAATAACCTACAAGGGTTGATATGCCATAAAACCCAACAAACCAAACCAACCATCTGACTATTTCACTTTTTATTTTGTTGTTATGATGTGAATAAAAATCTATTAGGTCATTTTTATTCGTTGTTGTGATGAAAATTAAATTCTAGTTTATTAGTTGTAGTAGTAAAATGTCTAAGAAATTTAAGGGATTGTTAGTTTCTAGTTCATAAAAGAAATCTATGGAAGGTTCAATATTGTTTAATCTATCTGTTATTTTTATTGGGTCTTTATTACGTAGATATATATGCAATAGATCATCTATGTATCAAAAATAGAATCTTTAGGTATTTTAAATTTAAAGGAACCAGCTTCAAGCAATTCAAGAAAAAAACAAGCAGTGAGCCTACTAAGAGGTGAGCCAATGAATAGACCAGGTTTTTGTGCATAAAAAACAGCGTTACATCGGAAAAAATGCTTGGAGCATGACGTGAATTTTCTTTTCAGGTAAAGAAAATGTAATATTTGTTTTCGATAGATAAATTTTTAAACATTTAATACATTTGTTAAGAGGGATATTTGTGTATAATAATCTTTTTCGAGACTGGCTTGAAAATTGCTTCCTGGGTTTATATCATTTATCTTATAAAGTATATGACTGGAATTCTTGATGCAGGAATTGCTAATTATACCTCCAAGAGAAGTTAACATTTTAGCTAAAGATTTTGTGATGTTATGGAGAGTATTAGCTCCAATCAGAGGAATAATTGGTCGTAAAGGAATTCGAAACTTATGAGTTTTAGGAATATCATACAATTTTTAGATTATTGGGTAATAATCGATTTATGAAGACCAACATTTTTCTCCCTCGGTGATTAGTTATTTTACAGGACATATTAAAAATATCTATATTTTTTTATTATTATTTGTAGGGAAATTTGATGTAAGTGTTTTTAGCATTGAATAATTCTATGATTTTATTATTATAAGTAGAATCCATAACGACAACACCACCCACTTTTTCATTAGACAAAAATGTTGATACTCTTGTGCAATTATCGCAATGTAGCTATGTGTCTTCTTGGGAAATTATAGTCACCTGTGTTGATATCAGTAGTTGCAATGATTAGTCCTCGTATAAACAGTTTATTCAAATCAAAATCTTTGTGCTAATAGTTAAGGTTATTAAATCTAAGCTGTTAAGTTTATTTACACTTGTGGAGAATTTCAGATCAAGTTGAAAGTCTTCTGTTTACATTGTGCCCAGTTGGAGGTTTGTAAAATTTTGAATGAGATGATTCCTCCCTATATGTTTTGGTTTATACATTTTTCCACTTATTTTTCTCATATATATATATATATATATATGAGTATATATATAGTCGGGATTAGGTACCCTGATGAGCCGCTTAGGCGAAACTATAGTAGGTTAGTTCCTAACTCACTAGATAATCATCGGTACAATTTTGCTCTACTTAGTATTAAGCACTTTTTGCATTGTAGCTTAGGAGCCCTAACGGTGTCTTTTTTCTTTTGACCAATCAATTTGCGTGTCTTTTGATTTTTTTTTTCCAATTCGTATGACAAGGTTTTTTTCCAATATATATTTTTACCCTTGACAGTGATTCGTTGTATATTTTCATCTTCAAATCACTTGCCGAGTTTGTTTTTTTTACCATAAGGGCTATTATTCAATATATATATATATATATATATGTGCGTGTGTGTGTGTTTATATATGTCTGTGTGTGTACGAGTGTATGAGATTGGCTGTGCATATGTAAGGTAAAGTTGGCAACCGTAGTTGAGAGTGATCAGAAGGCTCCCTTTACAATAGCTACTACACCGAGGTGTAGGAGACAGCGCTACTCCTTTCCCTGGATTGCGCCACTTTACCCTTGATACGTACCTTATATTGCTGAGTATTAAGCAAGGAGGTATCCCGTACCATTTTTAAATTTTTTGGTATGATGCGACCTGGGATTGAACCCAGGTCTCCCGGACCATTGACGAACACTCTACCTCCTCTGTCAGTGTGGAGGTGCACTTGATGTTACAGTCATCGTCATAAGATAATGGATACGATTACCAGGGTTCGAATTTTCGACAACGCTGTTTGCATTTCCCATAGCACAAATACGTTTGGGAAAGGTATATATTCAACTATTCTCCTACCAGCTGTGTGTAAATAGTAGGGCAGATTGATAGAGCACTTAAATCTTTGTATGGCAACCTGTTTGAGAGAAGGAAAACTCTTAATCTAAAACTGTTAAACACCGCGCAAAAATTGACCTTGTGTCGAATCCTGCTCGAGCAATATATATATATATATATACCTCATTCAGATATCTTAACCCAGAGCTGTCGTCATTCTCATTGTAAGTTAAGGAATTTTTCCTTATTTCTTTTTACGTACATGCTATCTGTTAACCGTAGTGCTAAATTCTTGGTTTGTTTGGTTAGGTTTTATGGCATATCAACTATTATGGTTTATTTAATGCCAAATCTACTAGCATACAGATCAGTTTCGCATAATTACACACTTTAAATGTCAAGCAGTTGTGTTTGACCCATAGATAGGACCTTATCAAGTGTTACCACTCCGGACCAGGGTGGAACTGGGAGCGGTGGCAATAAAGGAGTACTCCGCATTCCTCAAAGCTCCAGCATTACGGGAGCCTCACTATCATATTTGTTTAGAGTCATACAGGACACTCGTTAAGGGAGTCTTCCCCCTCTGCAGAGATGGAGTCAGTGTATTCTGCAGCTCCAGCCGACTGGGCCTCTCAATTGTTGACAAGAGCTATTGTATATATATATAGCGAGAGAGAGAGAGAGAGAGAGAGAGAGAGAGAGAGAGAGAGAGGGAGGGAGATCTACAAGGTTCTCCCTAACCGGATTATCCGGATAAATCTCACGAAAGAGTGTGGGAACAAACTACATTTTATTGATCAAGTATATATATATATATATATATATATAGTTTAAAATGCAATGCCTGAAATTTTAATTCTTATGCATGGTAACTGATTTTTAATGCGTAGAATTAATATTGAATTTCTGTTAAAGAAGAATATTTCTCTGGTCGAAAAGAAGTGGATCTTCACTTTTTGTCACTTTCATTATCACTGGATATTTGTTACTGTGGGTGATAATGTGATTTGATATTTCATTTATAACTTAATTTTGGAAAAGTTCTATTTGACTCAAAGATGGCGTCCCAATCGATACAACCATTCAGTGTAAAAGTTGACCTTGGAGTAATGGGGATAAAAGCATGCTCCATACTTCCTAGAACGTTAAAATTAGAGCCTCAACACTAAGGGACGATAACTTTCAAACAAATCGACAGTCACATTTTCAAAAAGTCTTGCAATTACGACGATGTTAATAACTAAGCAAAAACAAATGAAACGTTATTCCGAAGAAGAGTGACTTGCATATTTGTCTTCAAGTATTACATAACCTGTAACGTAATGGCCAAGGGATTTCGGTTCATGCCTTTGAGTTTAGTTAGGCTGAGAACCTTTCGGCTCAGCACATGGGTTAGTTAGGTGCAACATTGAGGCAGGTTTTAACGCGGGCGCGCGCGGGCGGATGGAGGTGTCACTCAGATGTCACAATAGTCCGAGACGAAACGGGTGATGGAGTGCGAGTGACGTCACGCACCGGAAGCGCGCAGAGGTTTGTGGAGAATTGAAAGAAAGTTAGCGAGTTGAGTACTTGACGCAAAACGAGGTGGATCGACTTTTGGAGCTCGCAGACCCGAAGCGAACTTGCGCCCTATGGGGGTCGCTCGAGATGGGGGCCAAATGAATAAGACACCATAGAAGATTGTGTCCCTTTTCCTTATGTTGAAACCTTTAACTCAAAGTTAATAAAAGATTTCGAACCTGAACAAGAAGTCGTTACGTGTTTTCGAATTTCGAGATTCTTTATATGTTCTATCGTTATCATATCTACCAACCCCTCCGCTCGGGCAGGATATGACACAAGGTCAATTTTTAAGCGGAGTTTGAAATCAGAGTTTTCCTTCTCCTAGACTAGTTGCCTCACTAAGGCTGAAGAACCTAGTCTGTCCTACTATTTACCCATAGCTGGAAGGGGAATAATTGGATTCATAACTTTCCCAAGGTTATTAGTGCTATGTGATATGCAATCAGTCTCGTCAAGGATTTGAACTCGTATCGCAGTGTCCATTTCCTGCGACGATAACCATTACACCACGGGCACCTCCTAATGTTCTATTGTTATGAACATTATATGTCTATTTCGCACATGGCTGTATCTAGAGTTAATTGTGAATATGGTGCAAACCCAACAAGAGTTGACATGCCATAAAACAAACCAACCAGCCAACCAACCAACCTATTTTTACTGTCAGTTCAAATCCATTGTGCTGCGATCAGTACTTTCTCTAATGCTGATGTATGGCCTTACACAGCCTTCATTAATCGCATGGTCCTCTTCATCTTCTTGTCATCAATATTCATATAATTATTAATCACTTGTCAATGTCAGGTGTAGACGGTCATATCCATCATGCACTTAGTGTCATTTTAATTCTCAACTTGGTCACCAGCCATCAGATACTTGCGGGTATGCTGTCGAGGTTGTGGCTCGAGAGGATTCTGAAACTCACTCAGGACACGTAAGTAGAAGAATGAAAATGTCCCCTTTAAAGATTACAAGACATTCAAATCAGTAAGATACTGAAATAACATTTTAATAGTAAAGATTAGCTTTTGGTAAATTTCCTTGTTTCCCTACAGAACAGAACATCAAAAATTATTATTATCAATTATTTTATGTGCAATTGATTGATTTTAACGGCATGGCAATATATCTAAGATTATTTTATACCTTTTTTTTATACTGTAGATGATTTATTAGTTAGCTGAAATCTAATATTTGCTTATAAGTATTGAAACTATATTACCATGAATAAATTATTTGCTGTGTATAAAAATAATTTATTTTAATGGCATGCCAGCCGGCGAGTATTATTTTGTACCTTTTTATACCGTTGATGATTTATTAGTGAGTTTAAATCCAATATTTGCAGGAAAGTATTGATACAATATTACAGTGATTAAATTATTTGCTGTGTGTGTAAATAATTTGTTTTAATGGCATGCCAACCCGTCGAGGGTTATTTTATACCTTTTTATACCGTAGATGATTTATTAGTGAGTTGAAATCCAATATTTGCTTGAAAGTATTGATACCATATTACTGTGATTAAATTATTTGCTTCGGGTAAAAATAATTTATTTTGATGGCATACCAACCCGTCGAGTGTTATTCCATACCTTTTTATACCGTAGATGATTTATTAGTTAGTTGAAATCTAATATTTGCTTAAAAGTATTGATACCATATTACTGAGAATAAATTATTTACTCTGTGTGTAAATAATTTGTTTTAATGACATGCTAACCCGTCGAGGGTTATTCTATACCTTTTTATACTGTAAATGATTTATTAGTTAGTTGAAATCAAATATTTGCTTAAAGGTATTGAAACCATATCACCGCAAATAAACTATTTGCTGTGTGTGCGAGTGATTTATTTTAATGGCATGTCAACCCGTCGAGGGATTATTCTAGATATTAAGTTTAGGGAAACGTAAATTTTACGTTTACATTTTTATTGTACGTATGTAGTTGTTTCTTAAATTCCGTTTATGAGTCCGTCCTTACTTCTCCAGTAGTATCCCGCATGTTTTGTTCGTTTAATTTAGATTGTCTTCGAGATAGGTGGTAGGTGACCACACAGCTGCTGTTTTGTGAATGCTGCTTTCGATACAGCAGATATATCTCCTACATTTTAAATGGTCACCTTTATGGTTGAAGTGGAGTTAGGCAAATGGTAATGGTAGCTCTAACTCATTAATGTTTAAATATTCTTCTTCAGATACCATCAGTTATGATTACGGCTTGTACCCGCGTTTAAATGCTTTTTAAGACTGTTGAATCAGAAATTTCAACACTGACAGCTTTTCATGCACACTTCCTGTTAGGTCAGAATGATGCTGTTCCCGATAGAAAATCGTTACTGCTGTGGGTTGAAAGTTCTCTTTGGAACAGCATTATTCTATCCTATGATATGGGCATGAAAAGCCCGCTGTAACAATTACAGATTCACCAGTCTCAAAAAGAATGATTCAACAGCAATCGCACAGTGTTCAGAGATTTACTTGCTCCATACAGATGACAGTTTGAAATGTATCACACCCTGTGCTTTCCACCTAAGGGTTTGAGCGCTTTGTCGAAGCCATCAACTGTTGCCGCCCGCGTAATGCAAAGCTCTTCTAACGAACTGAGCACAACAGTATCCGATAGCATAAAATGTAAACAAAAAGAAGTTAATACATATATGTTAAATTCCCTAGCTTACGTTGGGTCCGCTCCTGGCTGCGAGGTATGTTATCGGGCTGACATGTAAAGTTAGCGGGGTTCCGATTCCAGCTTGAAGTGTCTCGCGTGTCTAGATTCACTGAAGAGATGTGATACAACGAAACTGTAGACCACAATATATATATATATATATATATATATATATATATATATATATAATGCAACTGGAAGAAAACTCAACCACGGTTCAAGTGTCATTATAAATTTTTTTCGACGAAGAATATTATCTTCACCTCTTCAGATGACATACACGCTTATTGTGGGGTTGAGATCAGCAAATATAGTCTACTGGCGAAAGAATAAAGTCAGTAAAACATTAAAGACATGAAGGGCCTAGAAAAATCGGTGCACCAATCGTTGGCTTACCCCAAGATCAACAGATGTGTGTTCGTCGTAGCGAATGGAATTTTTGGATAAAAGTAAAGTTGGAGAGTGATCCGAAGGCTCCCTTTTCAACAGCTACTACACCGAGGTGTAGAGAAAGACGTTTCTGCATTCCCTGGATTGCTCCACTTTACCCTTTATCCTTTCCTTATAATGCTGACTGTTAAGTAAGTCAGCATTAAGTACCATTTTTTAAACCGTGGCATGACTCGACCAGGGATTGAACCCCGGTCTCCCGGACCATTAGCGAACAATCTACTCATTAGGCCAATGGCACGTTATATTTAATATAACTAGTATTAAAAAATTGGTGACTATAGTCGAGAACGACCAGAAGGCTCCTTTTTCAATAGATACTACACAGAGGTTTAGGCGAGGGTGCTATTCCTTTCCCTGGATTATTACACTTTACCCTTGATACGTACCTTATGTTACTGAGTGTTAAGCAAGGAGGTATCAAATACCATTTTTAAAGTCTTTGGTATAACGCGACCTGGGATTGAACCCAGGTCTCCTGGACCCTTGGCGAACACTTTACTCACTAGGCCAATGAGCTGGTTATAACTAGTATAATTCAAGCTAATTTTTCTCTTTTTATTTCGTATCTTCTTATTCCTATGTTAGGTCCCGAAGTTATTTGGGCTCCGAGCCCCACTTAAACTTTGTAATAATCATTGACGATGATCAATTGATCTTAATGGTACGTCAACCCGTTGTGTTATTTCATGCCTAAAGTTTAAGGAATCGCATTCATGTCAACATTTTTATACAGATGTTTCTCCATGTTTTTTTGCACAAAGTCCATTGAATACTAATGATGTTTAAACAGATTTATTTACCATAGATATGACCATAGCGAGTATTACCACTCTGATTCAGAGTGGACCTGGGAGTAATTGCAAGAAAAGAGTACTCATTATTCCCCAGATCAATAGAACTAGATCCTCACCATTAGATGCAGTTTAGTGTCAGACACAGGACTCCCCATTTTTTGGGGAAAGGGTCTTACCACACAGCAGAGGGGATACAGTCAGTGTATTCTAAGCCCCACTGACAGGCATATATTAACGATGATGAATCTAGTCACCCTGATAGAAACATTTAAGACAATTATTGTTATTGGTAGAACCATAAATGTTTATTTATAACTTTTACTTTTAATTCTAGTTAATATACAATTTAACCAAAAAAACAACTGCCCAGTCGGCTGGGGCTGTAAAATACACTGACTGCACCTCTGCAGAGGGGTAACCCCACCCAACGAGTGTCCTGGATATGACACTAAACAGTCTGATGGTGAGGTTCCAGCAATGCTGAAGCTTTGGGGAATGCAGAGTACCTCTTCATTGCCCTCGCTCCCAGGTCCACTCTGGCCCGGAGTGGTAGCACCTGGTAGGGCCCTATCTATGGGTTAAATAGAACTAACAGCATATTTTTGCTAATACGAATTGTTTGAGTAAACTGAATAGCTTGATATAGAAATGTTTTTGACAATTAAACCGTACTTACATTTAAACTGCGTGCTTATGCTTTACTGGATTATTTGAAATAGAACTGTTTTTCAACATTAAAACTGTATTTACACTTAACTGAATTGTTACCTATAACTGCTTGAATAGTTTGAAATGGAAATGTTTTTGACAATTAAACTGTGTACTTATGCTAAACTGAATTGTTTTAAATAGAACTGATTATTTACATAAAAATGGATTTGGCGTTAAATAACCTACAAAAGTTGATATGCTATAAAACCCAACAAAACAAACCAAACCAGCCAAGAGACCAAGAAACTTTTAGATCTTACTTGAGGATCGTATTACTTTGGATATCTTTGTATGACTTAACCAAAAACATTGTTAGTCTTTGTAGGGGGAGCCCAGCCAACCATCTACACCCAGGGTCTTTGGACACCTACTGGATATTACTGATATATATATATATATATATATATATATATATATATATGACTGGTTGGTTGGTTTGTTGGTTTGTTGGTTGGTTTTATGACATGTCAAACCTTGTTGAATTATTTAATATCAAAGTGAGATTTCTTTGTTGCAATTTTGGTTTGATTTAGTTTTGCTTGGTTTGGTTTTATGACACATCAACCATTGTTGGTAATTTAATGTCAAATCCTGTTTTTTGCATTTACATCAAATATATGATTTGTAACGACATTTTATAGATACTGACAGTTAAAGGATCAAACAGTTCTATTTCTAACAATTGAATTTAGCAATTAAACATCAGTCATCTATTTGCATACAGTTAAATGATCAAACAGTTCTATTTCAAGCAATTCAGTTTAGCATAAGTCTACTAACTTAAATGATTCCAAGTATTTTTATGTATCATTAACAATTCAATTAAACATCAGTCATTTGTTTACACATAGTTAAATGATCAAACATTTCTATTTCTAACAATTCAGTTTAGTCTAAGTCCTTTGTTTGCACATAGATTAAATGTTAAACAGTTCAATTTGACTCATAGATATAACCTTTTAAAAATTCAAGGCAGCACACACGCATGCACACATACATAATTATATCATATTATGTTATATATTCAGTAAAAAGTTGAAAAATCTTTGAAAAAAAGTAAAATAAACTTTTTTATAATTTTTTTCATAAAAAAAAATTCTCTGAATTTTTGGAATAACATATACGAACAACTATTTTAAAAGGGTAGTCATACTTTTAATAAAGACGCCTAAAACAAAATAAAAATAAAAAACGAAACTAAATGGCCCTTTCGAGTGGTGCTTTTTCAACAGCTAAAACCGGTAAAATTACATTAAAACTATCTACAAAAATGAGGGTTGAGAAACAGTAAATTCGCAGAGAGAAGTAAAAAACGTCTATGAATCCCCAAAAGGGCACCGGTCGAAAGGCCTTTTAGTTTGGTTTTTTGTTGTTGTTTTTTTAGTCGTATTTTAGTTGTCTTTATTAAAATATGATTCCTCTTCTTAGAATGATTACATATATCCTTATATATATATATATATATATATATATATATATATATATATATATATATACACTACAACAGTATATGGTTGTCACTATCTAACTTGGTTGGATTGTGGCAGATCAAATGCACTATTATTTGGAGAGAGCTAAATGTATGTGATAGAGCTGTTATATCATATAATAATGAATAAATATGTTTTAGTTTTAATATATATTTAATAGCATGGAAGCTTATCTGAGACCACAGGTTTTGTGCCGTCATTATACTACAATCATCAGGCAGAAAAAGCAGAAATGATTATCGTATGAAGACGGTATGAAACTAATGGCCGTAGATAAGCTCCATGCGTTTAAGTATGTATAAAAACTTTATATATATATATATATATAAAGATGGTTGTATTTTGGCATTTAACATTCCTTGGATTATTAAATGCCGAAGTAAGTATATATTTTTTGATTTTTGTTTTCTTTCTTTATTTTTTCAAAAGTATTTTAGAGTTTTATCCTTCGTAAACAATTTTAGCTTCAAGTAACAATTAGTGCAAATCACTTGTGCTCTGTTATATGGTTTAAATTCTTCCAACATAAAACGAATAATTTTCGAAAAGATCAATTTCATACGTAGTTCTAACTCTAAATGGTACTTGCCCAGTCGGCTAGGGCTTCAGAATACACCGACTGCTTCTCTGCAGAGGGGTAAGACCCCTCCTCGAGTGTCCTGATATGACACTAAACAATCTGATAGTGAGATTCCAGTGATGCTGGAGCTTTAGGGAATGCAGAGCACCCCTTCATTGCCATTGCTCCCAGGTCCACTCTGGCTCGGAATGGTAGCACCGGATAGTTCTGTTTAACCCATAGATAGCCTCTTAACTGCATACTTATGCTAAACTGAATTGTTTGAATTAGAACTGTTTGACTAAACTGAATAGCTAAATTAGAACTTTTTTTGACAACTAAACTGTATTTTCATTTAAACAACGGGCTTATGCTAAACTGAATTGTTTGAGTGGAACTGTTTTTGACATTGAAACTGAACATACACTAAATTGAATTGTTTAATAGAGAACTGTTTTGATATTAACTGTGTGTAAAAGAAATCTGTATTTATACTAAATTGAATTAGCTGAATTAGAACTGTTTGAATAAACTGAATAATTTGAAATAGAAATGCTTTTGAGAATTAAACTGTATACTCATGCAAAACTGAATTGTTCGAAAAAGAGCTAACTATTTGCATAAAAATAGATTTGGCGTTAAGTAACCTAAAAAGGTTGATATACCATAAAAACCAACCAACCATCTAAATGGTATTACCACTCTGGTTAAGAATGGATCTGGAAGTAATGTCAACAAGGAGGTAACTTGACACTCCTAGAGCTTCAGAAGTGGATAGATAGATAGATAGATAGATCCCAGTCGGCTGGGGCAGTAGAAGACACCGACTGTGTGTCTGTAGAGAGGAAAGACTTCCATAACGAGTGCCCTATATATGACATTAAACAATCAGATGATGTGGCTCTAGTCTTGGAGCTTTAGGAAATGTGAAGTACCTCTTCATTGCCACTGCTTCCAGGTTCACCCTGACACGGAGTGGTAGCACTTAAAAAGGTCCTATCAGTGGGTCAAATGTGTGCCAACAAATGACTTATGCTAAACTGGATTGTTGAAAATAGAACTGTTTGATCATTTAAATGTATGTAAACACATAACTTAATTGAATAGAGGTACCCATAGTGTAATGGTTATCGTCGTAGGAAATGGGCACGGTGATACGAGTTCAAATCCTGGACGAGGCTGATTGTATTTCACATAGCACTAATACCCTTGGGAAAGGTATGAATCCAATTATTCTCCCTCCAGCTATGGGTAAATATTAGGACAGACTGGGTTCTTCAGCCTTGGTGAGGCAACTAGTCTAGCAGAATGAAAACTGTATTCAAACCTGTTAAACCCCGCTTAAAAATTGACCTCGTGTAATATCCTGCCCGAACGGAGGGGTTGGTAAATATGAAATAATTGAATTGTTAGTGATACATAGCAATACTTGCAACTGTGAACAAAAGAATGAGCTTAGGGTCATTTAAAAACATTATCAACAATATATATATATATATATATATACAAAGGGGATTTCGCATTGAATATGTGACTATGGTGATACGGCATAAAACTAAACCCAAACAAAACTAATAGATAGATAGATGGATAGATAACAGCTCTACTCGCCTCGAATCCTTTTATGTCAGAAAGTTAGGGAATCATGTTCATCTTTATATTTCTGTGTTGTATAGCCATGACCAACTATACAAACACATATGCATGCAAAATCATAACGACGACACAATAAAGACGAGCAACACAGTTCTTAGAAAAATATACCTCTCACTATATTTGAAAGGGTTGTGAGTGAGAGGGAGTTGGAAACCGAACAGAACTGCAACATATTGACCTCCACTCTTATGGCTATCAGCATTTCTTTCCTGTTCTCCTAGGCTGCTCAACCCGGGGCCTGGCGCCCAGCCTCTCTAGGAGCTGGTTTTCTCTACCGCATCTTGTCTCCAACTGGTCCGATCCCCAACTGATTAATCGGGGCCTGAGGACTCCCTCTGCTGCGTGCTGGATTTCTCTACCGCATCTTGTCTCCAACTGATTGAATTTCCTGTGCACTCAGTTTTATAATAGTTCAACACCCACCTTCTTGTGGGCGTCACAAATTGCACTCATTCAACCCATCCACGGCTATTCCTCGACCGGATGCACCTGATATTTACATTGGTGCATTTCCTATTTTGACAGCCCGGCTGGGTCGTAGGTTAATATAAAACATCTGGTGTAGAAGTTTCTTTAAAGCTTTTTTTTTACACGGTCCTATCGAAGGCACATTATTTTTGAAGACACCTGTTTGACCCACAGATGCTACCCCAACAGGTATTATTACTCCGAGTCAGTGTCGACATGAGAGTAATGGCAATAAAAAGGATAAATAGATAGTGAGAAAGATAACTATCTTCTCGTCGAGGATTATTTTATGCCAAGAGGTTAGGTAATCGTACGTTTTTTAGGTAGTTGTTTCTAAAAAGTTTTTTTTTTTTGCACACAGTCATATCGAATGCGACCTTAAAAGGTATTGCTACTCGGGGTCAAAGGGGGTCAGAGAGATAATGGCGATAGATAGATACATAGATAGAAAGTCTAACGCTTACTATTTTCAATGAATGCATATATCAATATCTTGTCTCAGGGTATGTCATCATTTTTGTCATCTTCTCCTTCTCGCTAATTGCTGCTATTACATTCTGTGTCTCTCCATTATAACACATCCATTTTTTCCTTTCGTCTTCATCTCATCATCAAGACTGCATCGTCCGCCCTTGAGCGGACATGTAGCACCCCACGTTCGTG
>OY757930.1:80209198-80706335 GCA_963585895.1 Sepioteuthis lessoniana | reverse complement strand
CGATTGTCCTCGTGGTGTAATGGTTTAAAGCGATTGACTGCGGAATTGTAGTACGCGAGTTCGTACTCCAGTCGCGCTATTACATTCACTTTCGGCCAAATACCCTTGGGAAAAGTATGAACCCCCTTATCCTCCTAGCTATGGGTTAAATAGTACCACTACTGTTCTTCTAGCAGAATAGCTTTGGCATTAAATAACCTACAAAAGTTGATATGCCATTAAACAAAGAAACCAACCATCTATTAACAGAGGGAAGATGGAACAAATCCTACTAGCATACGGCCTACCAAAAAAAAAACCGTAGCAGCAATAACGATTCTCTACAAAAACACCAAGGTGAAAGTACGTTCACCGGATGGAGACACAGAATACTTCGACATTGTAGCAGGAGTACTACAAGGGGACACGCTAGCCCCATACTTCTATATCATCTGTCTAGACTACGTGCTTAGAACATCGATTGATAAAATCAAAGAAAACGGCTTCAAGCTGACAAAGAAAAGAAGCAGAAGGTACCCCGCAAAAACAATTACCGACGCCGACTACGCCGATGAAATAGCGTTACTGGCAAATACCCCCAACCAAGCTGAAACACAACTGTATAGTCTGAAACGAGCTGCCGCAGGCATTGGCCTCCATGTCAAGGCACACCAAAACTGAATATATGTGCTATAAGCAAACCGGTGACATTTCCACACTAAACGAAACCTCTCTGAAAACTGGTAGACAAATTCACCTACCTAGGAAGCAGTGTCTCATCAACCGAAAAAGACGTCGACACACGGTTAACGAAGGCATGGACAGCTAACGATAGGCTTTCGATCATATGAAAATTAGACCTGACCGATAAAATGAAACGCAGTTTCTTCCAGGCAGCAGTCGTGTCAAGACTTCTATATGGATGCACTACATGGACGCTAACTAAACGCCTGGAGAAAAAGCTAGACGGCAATTACACAAGAATGCTGCGAGCAATATTGAACAAATCCTGGCGACCACACCGCACAAGGCACCAACTCTACGGCCACCTGCCTCCCATCATGAAAACTATCCAGGTTAGACGAACCAGACGTGCAGGACACTGATGGAGAAGCAAGGACGAGTTCATAAGGGATGTACTCTTATGGACCCCGCATATGGCCAAGCAAAAACAGGACGGACCAGCCCGAACATACATACAGCAGCTATGTGAGGGTACGGGATGTAGCCCTGAAGACCTGCCAGAGACGATGAATGATAGGGAGAAGTGGCGAGAGAGAGTCAGAGATATCTGTGCTGGCGGCACGACATGATGATGATGATGATGAGATATATATGAGTTTTATACATAAGTCAAAGTTTAAATGGTTCCAAGTATTGCTATATATCACTAACAATTCAATTAAACACCAGTTAAATGATCCAACTGTTCTATTTCTAACCATTCAATTTAGCTACGCTATTTCTTTCCACTCAATTTATATGTCAAACAGTTCTATTTGGCCCATAGAAAGGACCCTTTGAGGTACCTGCACCCCAGGCCAGAGTGTACCTGGGAGCGATAGCAAAGAAGGGGTGCACCGCCATTCCACAAGCATCCACCGTTATTGAAGCCTCACCATCAGATTATTTAATGTCATATCAAAGAGACTCGTTGGGGAATTGGGGTCTTACGCCTATAGAGAAATGCAGTTGGTGTATTCTACAGACCCGCCCCTAAATGGGTTGATATATATGGACAAACAGAGATAGGTAGATATGAACGGACATATATATATATATATATATATAGTAGGTTATTTAATATATATATATATATATTATATAGTAGGTTATTTAATACCAAATCCTTTACGTATAGATATACATATAAAAGTAAATTAAAGTTGGCGACCGTAGTTAAGGGCGACCCGAAGTCTTCCTTTTCAATAGCTACTACAATGAAGTGTAGGGGAGGGCACTACTCCTTTCCATGGATTGCTCCACTTTACCCTTGATACGTACCTTATAATGTTGAGTGTTAAGCAAAAGGTATCAAGTACCATTTTTAAGTCTTTGTTATGACGCCACCCTGGGAATGAACCCTGGTCTCTCGGGCCATTGGCAAACACTCTACCCATTAGGAGAGAGAGAGAGTTAAAGAGTGTTATTATATTATTTAAATCTAAATAATAACGTAATAATCAAAGATATGAAATAAATATCTAAACACTTCTATAAGCAAGACTATCAAGTACTTCAGATATATGCAATTTTCAATACTTAAGCGTATAAGATATAGATATATCAATCGACTAAAACAACATATATATATATATATACACTTTCAAAACTTCCGAATATTTCTTATACCATGCAAAAAAAAAAACTCTCTCAAGCAGTAAAAGACTCTATAAATTTCCAAGACTTCTATAGCTGCACAAAAAGGGCATTGGTCTTTTTGTATCAACCTTACACACTACCACAAGCATTGCTCTATCGAAAGGGCCCACCTTATGCTGACTTTCTTCACCCACTAGGCTTCATCCGATGGTGAGACTCCAATTCTGGAGCTGTAGTCAGAGGGTATTTGCTTCTTTCTAACCATTAATTCTTTGTTTACTCTAATTCAGTGAGCTATTACCTATTAGGATGCCATCCATGGATCCCATGGACCCGTTTGTAATGTTAAATTGAGCGTGAATAACATTAATAAATATACTTATGCTAAACTGAATTGTTTGAAATAGAACTGTTTTGACATTTAAACTGCGTACATATGCTAAACTGAATTGTTATAAATAGAACTGTTTTTACATTTAACTGAACTGTTTTGACATTTAACTGTTTGTAAACAAAAACTATACTCTTACTAAATTGAATTGTTTAAAATTTATTCCAAGTTAAATGATACGAAAAGGGTTGATTGTCGTAAAACAAAACAACCAATAAAACAAACAAACAAACAAACAACCTGTTTAAAATGATTGTGAACATATATATTTGTCCCCTGTTTAAATGGAGTCTATAACAGTTAAATTGACTTCAGCATAAAATAACCCAAGGTTCTGACATGCCGTAAAACCAACCAACCAACCAACAAACAAACAAACAAACAAACAGACCACATGTGCAATTATATAGAAGAGGCGGGCTTAGCATAATTGTTTTAGTCGTAGAAAATGGAAACAGGATCAAATCCTACATGAGGCTGTTAATGTTTCCTTTCCTTGAGAAAGGTGTGAACCCTCTAGTTAAAATTTGGTTATTTGGCAGACTGGATTCTTTTACCTTAAAAGGAAAACTATTAATTCAGATCAGTTGTTCTTGAACTCGGGTAAAAATATTCAGTTTATTACCTGATTCGTTTGTTTGGTTTTATGGCATATCAACCACTGAATGTTATCTAATGTTTTTACAATATATTCATATTTATCAACCCCCTCCGCTCGGGCAAGATATGACACAAGGTCAATTTTTTAAGCGGAGTTTAACAGGTTTGAATTCAGAGTTTTCCCTTCTCCTAGACTAGTTGCCTCACCAAGCGCTGAAGAACCTAGTCTGCCCTAATATTTACCCATAGCTGGAGGGAGAATAATTGGATTCATACCTTCCCAAGGGTATTAGTGCTATGTGAAATGCAATCAGTATTGTCCAGGATTTTTACAATATTATAAGTAAGTAAGCGAGATCCAAAGGCTCCCTTTTCAATAGCTACTACACCAAGTTGTAGGGGAGGACGCTACTCAATTCCCAGAATTGTTCCAATTTACTCTTGATCTTCACCTTATAGTGCTGAGAGCTTAGTAAGACGGCATCAAGTACCATTTTTTGAGTCTTTGATATGACTCAACCTGGGATTGAACCCCTGTCTGCTGGACACAAACACTCCACTTATTAATAGATACACGGTCAAATAAGCCAACCATTCTATTTCTGACATTTTAATTTAGCATTAGTCAACAAAGTCACATAGTTCCACCTACAGATGGTAAACAAAACCAGAGAATATGATCCAGCACTTCACAATCCAAGAGGACCAAAGTCCCAGATCGTCAAAAGTACCAGTACTCAGATTAAACCAACTGGTATACTGAAGAGTTCTTAGACTTCCAACAATCATTGTTGTAACACCTCTTTCAGTCCCAAGAAAAGCAGAATAAAAAGTGTGATACTAAATCCTTGTTCATTATTTTCTGTAAAATATGCCTCCAATATATATATATATATATATATATATATATATAAGGTACGCCCCAAAAGGTGAATTTATTTCACTATGAAACAATTCTTAGAATACCACCAAGTGTCTGTTGTTTTCATCCAAGCAATCCCTTTAATACGGTGGACACGTTGATTGAAAATGTTTCTGCTCGTAAACGAGGGACTGTATTTGTTTCACGTTAAGTGTTTTAATTTCTAAATATTTAAGGACAAAATTGCATCTAAGTAAAGAGAAATATATTTTAGATTATTCTTAAAACCTTTTTCAGTGGGTCAACCATTAAACGAGGCAATTTACTGAAACATAAAAACAAAACAAAAATCTTGTCTCTGAATTCACAGTCCTATTACTCTCTCTCTCTCTCTCTCTCTCTCTCTCTCTCTATCTATCTCCTATCGGCCTTCACTCTTGTTAGATCTTTTAGACAGCATCCAGTGTCCGCACAGAAAAAACTAACCTTATGTCTGTATGAACGAGGTCTGTATAGAAAGTATATATACACACTTACACATACATACACATGTATGCATATGCACACACTCACACACACATATTTATACACATATGTTCACACATATGTAGACAAATACATATACATACTCACAGATATATATATATATATATATATATATGCATATATATACATACATACATATACATATATATATACATATCTATAGATATATACATATACATTTATATATATATATAGAGAGAGAGAGACTCAAAAGGAGGTGCCCCTGGTGTAATGGTTATCATCGTAGGAAATGGACACGACAACTCGAGTTCAAATCCTAGACGTGACTGATTGCATTTCACATAGCTCTAATACCCTTGGGAAAGGTATGAATCCAATTATTCTCCCTCCAGCTATGGGTAAATAGTAGGGCAGACTGGGTTCTTCAGCCTTGGTAAGCCCACTTGTCTAGGAGAAGGAAAACTCTGAATTAAAACCTGAGAAACTCCGCTTAAAACAATTGAATTTGTGTCATATCCTGCCCAAGCGGAGGGGTTGGGTAAATATGATATATAGACTCAAAATGGAATTTCAGGCCTGCTCGCTTAAAACTCAGCATTCTAAGCTGCGGATCAAAAGGGAGTGGAGCAATCCAGGCAAATGACCAGAAAATTGGCATTATGGTTAAAGTCTTCACTAATGACCTGGGAGGCCTAGTCATACCAATTTTTTTTTAAATATTCCATGTGGCAATTCTGTCAAAAAATTAGCTGATCAATATTGACAATGAACACATGTTCAATGTTGATGCTGAACATGACTTCATATTTGCCTGTCAGAATTCACGTCCAGCTGAGTAAGCTTGGATTATTACAAGTGTGTTCGGTTTATTGTGTCACGGAAAGGAAGCACAATTCGGTTCCACACTGTCAAGCAAAATATTACGAAGCCTTTTAGAGGTTACGGTGAGATTGGGGAAGATCAACTGTAAATATCAAAAAAGTACAGACTCTGATCTTATCTAATCGACAGTGACAATGATCCATAATGAAATAACTTTGATCAGCTGATTTTCAATTAGGGTAGCCTACCTAAAAATGACATTGAAAATCACCACAATTTTTACAAAGAATAATTTACATTACTCTCTGGATCTACTCTCTGGTAGTGTAATGGTAAGCAAGTTAGACAAGCCAACCTACACGAGTGAGTTCGAATCTCATTGGGTGCCCTATTCATTTGGCTTTGTGCCATAACTAAGAAAAAGGCTTAGTAAATTACTAATCTCTGAGAACTATTTTCTTAGTCAAAAAGAATATTCCTACGCTTGCATGGTGACTTTACGGTAGCGTAGTCACCAAAGACTGCTATAGCCGATCATCTAATGACAAAGAGGAAATCAACATCATTGTCATGTCGCGCCGCCAGCACGGATCTCCCTGACCCTCTCTCGCCACCCGTCTCCATCGTCCAGGTAGGTCTTCAAGGCTATATCCTGTATCAGCACAGAGCTGTTGTATATAGATTCTAGATTGTCGTCCTGCCTTTGCTCGTCCATGAGAAGAGGTCCACTGGAGTATGTCGCTTATGAGTTCATCCCTACTTCTCTAGCATCCCTACTTCTCTAGCATCCCTACTTCTCTAGGGGTAGGTGGCCGTACAGCTGCTGCTTTGTGGGGAGCCGCTGAACAGGTCCTGGAAGCAACACCCCACAATGCAGCAGCTGTACGGCTACCTATCACCTATCACAAAAACTAAAGAGGAAATATTCAAACACCTCTCGTCTCAAATATAGGATCTACTTGATTTACTCCCTCCATCCCACACTCTGAGGATGCAGAAGTCTCTGGAAATGAATAATTGACAAAGTATGCGAGGTAATTTCTTCTTTCGAGTAAGAATCAGCTCTTTTCGCATATTGGAATGGATCAATCTCTTCCCGTCGACGTTACTGCTTGTCTTCTATGGTGTGTCAAGCAACAAAAAGAGCGATATCTTGAAATCCAACTTATTTTATGGGGGTTTACCGAACACAGAACTCTCAATTCCACTTTACGTGAGTGGCATCGTCTAACCAGCCAAGGAAAATTTTTGAATGGCCGATCGAGTTTGAAGACCCCAGTCAGAACTGATTAACTTTTGTTTTCCTTCCAAGTTGATCGAACAAGCATATTTTGTTACACCTTGCCTACAGGATGCGATGTTGAACTTTGTCAATCCATCTGTCTTGTGAATGCTGGAAATTTTTTTAATAACTGTTCTATTTGCCCTCGTGTGCAACATTAGATTACTCCATGATCAGCATCCTTGGGAGTATTTCTTATTTACCAGGGGTTGAGACATAAAGAATTGAGACCAGGCAGAATATAAAAGAAGGTCCATTTTTAAGCAAATTAAAGATTTGCTTTAACAGTTTTCCTTCTCTTGCACTGGTTACTTAACCAAGACTAAAGAATACACAATATTTAACTATTTACCATAATTAGGGATAGAGCAGATAGAAAACCGTGACTCTAAATGCTTCGACCGATATGTAAATAAAAAGTAAAGTAAAGTTGGCGACGTTAATCGAGGGTGACCAGAAGGCTCCCTTTTCGATAGCTACTACACCAAGGTGTAGGGGAGGGTGCTACTCCTTTCCCTGCATTGCTCCACTTTACCCTTAATCCGTACCTTATAATGCTGAGTATTAAGCAAGGAGGCATCAAGTACCATTTCTTGAGTCTTTGGTATGACACGAACCGAGATTGAACCCAATTCTCCCAGGCCATTGGCGAACACTGTAACCATCCTGCCAATGTCCAGTAAACAAACTGAATTAAAAGTGTTTTTTTTCTTCTCTTGAACAATCTGTTTCATTCTTTAATAATAATTTTTTTTTTTTTTTGAAACAGGTTCAGTTTCTTTCTGATACACCTTAAATATCCCAATGTTTTTCTTTGACCGCAAACAACAACTAAATGCATGTTTTCTAAATTATATATATATATATATATATATATATATGGGGGGGATTGCATGTATCCCGAGCGAATCTGTGTAAGTTAGAATGAGAGCATATACATGAAATATAAGAAATTCTTTCTTATTAGTTTGACTTTCTTTCTTTCTTTCTTTCTTTCTTATTATTCCGTTTCTTTCTTTCTTTCTTTCTTCCTTTCTTTCTCATCCTATCTTTCTTCTTCTCATTTATTCTTTCTTTCTTTCTTTCTTTCCTTCTTTCTTGTTCTGTTCAATTCTTTCAGTCTTCTTCTTCTTCTTCTTCTTCTTCTTCTGTTTGTTAGAGCGTTTTTATTCTTTCTTTCCTTTTTCCAGAGATTCCGTTCATTTTTTCTTCATCATCATCATCATCATCATCTTATTATTATTATTATTATTATTATTATTAGAATTTTTCAACTCTGATGGTCTTTCACTGAAGTTTGAGTGACAGTAACTCTCCTCAAGTCTCCAGGACTCTTCTCAGTATTCTGACCGTTCTCAACAAAGCAGTTGTTTGAATGGTTTCCACTCCTCCGCCAACTTCTAATTCATCCAGTCCCTTTAATAATCTTTTAGTTACTGTACCTTTAGCACCTATCACAATTGGTATAATTGTCATTTTCATGTTCCATAATTTTTTCAATTCCCTAGCAAGATCGAGGTACTTATCATTCTTTTCACATTCTTTCAGTTTTATTCTGTGGTCAGCCGGGACAGTAAGTCGACAATTTTGCAAGTTTTCTTTTTTTTTTTTTTGTTGATTATTATTAAGTCTGGTCTTCTGGCCGAGATTAGGTGATCCGTGCGTATGTCAAAGTCCCAAAGGAGTTTATGTGTGTTATTTTCTATGACGGGTGCTGGACTGTGCATATACCGTTTGTTCGTGTGGTCAAATTAAAATTTTTTGCACATTTCCCAGTGGATCACCTTGCTGACCCAGTCGTGTCGAGTCTTGTACTCCCTCTGTGCTAATTTGCGGCATTCGCTTATTATGTGATTGATGGTTTCTTCTCTGTCACCACATAGCCTGCATTTGCTATTTTGTTGTGTCTTATCTATTCTCGCTTTGATATGATTGGTTCTTACGGTGTGTTTTATGCCTCTATTAGAAGAAATTCTGTTTCTCTATTAAGGTTTCTCTTTCTTAGCCATGTCCAGTTTTTGCCGTGTGAGATGTTTTTTATCAGTCGTTTAAAACGCCCATATTATTATTATTATTATTAGTAGTAGTAGTAGTAGTAGTATTATATTTAAAGTCAATTCTTTCTTTCTTTCTTTCTTTCTTTCTTTCTTCTTCTTCTTCTTCGTCTTCTTCTTCTTCTTATTATTATTATTATTATTATCCGGTAATTTTTCTTTCTTTCTTTCTTTCTTCGCTCAGTTTCTTTCCCCTCCAAATACATAATCCTAATACTGTTTTTCCCTCATCCATCTAAGATTCCCTGTAATCAGTCTTAGGTGTTGTAACAATTAATTTGATGTGTTTTTCTATAACGGCAAACAATAATACGAAACAGATAGATAGCTAGGTAGCCAGCTAGATAGATAGATAGAGAGAGGGAGAGAGAGAGAGAGAGAGGAGGAGGAGAGACGGAGAGAGAGAGAGAGAGAGAAAGATAGAGCGTATCAAAGGGATGTATATTCAAGTAATTATATCTGCAAGCAAGATTCTCCACCTGAACTGTAGTCCCCTGAGAGATTTGCGCATTGAGTTTACAAGACTTGAACTTAATCTCATCTCCATAGAGTCTTCCGGCATATTTGCATGTGAGCACCAAATCATGGCGGGAAGGGGCCCATGTCAGTGCAGAAGAGAGAGAGAGAGAGAGAGAGAGAGATTGTGTGCGTGTGTGTGCGTCTGTGTTATTTTAACAAGTGAAGAAAGTATGGACTTGGAGCTGGCTTTCTGTTCATAATTATCTATGGACTAGTTTTGCCAACTGAGTGGGAATTGAGTCATAAGAGAGAGAGAGAGAGAGAGAGAGAGAGAGAGAGAGGATTGGATGAGTTTAAAAGAAAGAAAGAAAGAAAGAAAGAAAGAAATCAACATGAGCAGAAAGAAAGAAAGAAAGAAATGAACTAATTAAAAAGCGAGTTGGAACGAAAGCAAGAAACAAGCAAAATATTAAGAAGAAAGAAAGAAAGAAAGAAAGAAAGAAAGAAATACGAGAAGAAAGAAAAAAAGGAAAGAAAGAAAGAAAGAAAGAAAGAAAGAAAGAAATGAATGAATTAAAAGGTAAGTTGGAACGAAAACAGGAAAGAAAGAAAATATTAAGAAGAAAGAAAGAAAGGAGAAAGAACGAAATTAATCCACGAAGAAAGAAAGAAAGAAAGAAAGAGATGAATGAATTAAAAAGAGAGTTGGAACGAAAACAAGAAAGAAAGAAAGAAAGAAAGAAAGAAAGAAAGAAAGAAAGAAAGAAAGAAAGAAATTAGCCTGAGAAGAAAGAAAGAAACGAATTAAAAAGAGCGTTGGAACCAAAGCAAGAAACAAGCAAAATAGAAAGAAAGAAAGAAAGAAAGAAAGAAAGAAAGAAAGAAAGAAAGAAAGAAACACGAGAAGAAAGAAAGAAAGAGATGAATGAATTAAAAAGAGAGTTGAAACGAAAAAAAGAAAGAAAGAAAATATTAAGAAAGAAAGAAAAAAAGAAAGAAAGAAAGAAAGAAATTAATCCGCAAAGAAAGAAAGAAAGAGATGAATGAATTAAAAAGAGAGTTGGAACGAAAACAAGAAAGAAAGAAAGAAAGAAAGAAAGAAAGAAAGAAAGAAAGAAAGAAAGAAATTAGCCTGAGAAGAAAGAAAGAAACGAATTAAAAAGAGCGTTGGAACCAAAGCAAGAAACAAGCAAAATAGAAAGAAAGAAAGAAAGAAAGAAAGAAAGAAAGAAAGAAAGAAAGAAAGAAACACGAGAAGAAAGAAAGAAAGAGATGAATGAATTAAAAAGAGAGTTGAAACGAAAAAAAGAAAGAAAGAAAATATTAAGAAAGAAAGAAAAAAAGAAAGAAAGAAAGAAAGAAATTAATCCGCAAAGAAAGAAAGAAAGAGATGAATGAATTAAAAAGAGAGTTGGAACGAAAACAAGAAAGAAAGAAAGAAAGAAAGAAAGAAAGAAAGAAATTAGCCTGAGAAGAAAGAAAGAAAGAAACACGAGAAGAAAGAAAGAAAGTGATGAATGAATTAAAAGGTGAGTTGGAACGAAAACAGGAAAGAAAGAAAATATTAAGAAAGAAAGAAAGAAAGAAAGAAAGAAAGAAAGAAAGAAAGAAAGAAAGAAATTAATCCGCGAAGAAAGAAAGAAAGAGATGAAGGAACTAAAAAGAGAGTTGGAACGAAAACAAGAAAGAAAGAAAGAAAGAAAGAATGAAAGAAAGAAAGAAAGAAAGAAAGAAAGAAAGAAAGAAAGAAAGAAAGACGAGAAAAAAGAAAGAAAGAGATGAATGAATTAAAAAGAGAGTTGAAACGAAAAAAGAAACAAAGAAAATATTAAGAAGAAAGAAAGAAAGAAAGAAGGAAAGAAAGAAAGAAATTAACCCGAGAAGAAAGGAAGAGATGAACTAATTAAAAAGAGAGTTGAAACGAAAACAAGAAACAACGAAAATATTAAGAAAGAAAGAAAGAAAGAAAGAAAGAAAGAAAGAAAGAAAGAAAGAAAGAAAGAGTTAGAACGAAAGCAAGAAAGAACAAATTATTAAGAAAGAAAGAACGAAAGAAAGAAAGATAGAAATTAACCTGAGAAGAAAGAAAAAAAAAAAAGAACTAATTAAAAGAGCTGGAATGAAAACAAGAAACAAAGAAAATATTAAGAAAGAAAGAAAGAAAGAAAGAAAGAATGAAAGAAAGAAAGAAAGAAATGAACATGAAAAGAAGGAAAAAACCAATTAAAAAGAGAGGGAAAAAAAAGAAACAAACAAAATATTTAGAAGAAAAAAAGAATTTAAACCAAAACAACCTGAGCAGATACTTTTCACGGCTTGAACTGCATCGGTCACATAACAATATATGCTGCAAACTCACATCGGAAAACTCAGTCCAGGGTGACCCGAAGGCTCCACTCTCATTAGCTACTACACTGAGGTGTAAGGAATGGTGCTACTCCTTTCCCTGGATTGCTCCACTTTATCCTTGATCCTTACCTTATATTGCTGACTGTTAAGTAAGGCAACATCAAGTGCCACTTTTTGGGTCTTTGGTATGACTCGACCTGGGATTGAACCCCGGTCGACCGGACAATTGGTGAACACTCTAATGGGTCTAATTTCTTGTCATTTCTCTTTCTTTTCCTTCTTCTGGTCTCTTATCTATCAGTTAAAGCTGCAGTGGGGTAAGACCACCCCACCTCAACGATTGTCCTGGATATGACACTAAACAATCTGATGGTGATGTTCCGTTGATGCTGGAGCTTTAGGGAATGTGGGGCCCCCTTTCATTGCCATTGCTCTAAGGTCCACTCTAGCCAGGGGTGGTAGCACCTAACAGGGCCCTATCTATAGGTTGAATAGAGCTAAACTGCGTACTTTTGCTAAAATTAATTACTTGAAATAGAATTGCTTTGATATTTAAATTGCATGCTTATGCTGAACTGGATTGTTTGAATTAGAACTGTTCGACTAATAGTATGAAATAGAAATATTTTTTGACTATTAAACTGTGTACTCATGTTAAACTGAATTGTATCAAATAGAACTGATTATTTAAAAAGAATTTGGCATTAAATAACCTACAAAGTTCGATATGCCATAAAATCCAACCAACCAACCATCTTCTCATCTCTTTCTTTTCGATACTCTTTTCTACTCCTCCTTTTTGCTATTTTATTTTTTGATATCTTTTCTTCTTTTTATATATCCTGTCTTTCATTACTTTTTTTCTCTTTGAATTTTTTGACTTTTTTTTATGAACAGTGAGAAAATGGTTGGTTTTTCGTTTAATGTTTTATGGCATATCAACCCTTGTGCGTAATTTAATGCCAATTCCTCTTTATATATATACGATTCGCAAGCAAATAATAGTTGGTAAATTCATTTTTCAACAATTTGTTAGAACTCATTTTTTAATGTTTTACAGTTAAAGGTTTTCAAGTACTCCAGCCTAAAACTAGCAATTCTATTTAATACTAATCATTTTTTTCCAAACAGTAAAATGGCTCAGGTATTGTTCTTTAACATTAGTAATTATATTTATCAAGTATTCCTATCAAATACAAATAATTTATACACTGTTTTATGCTTTCAAATAATAATAATAATGATAATAAGGGCTCACCGTTGGGCAGTGCCTTACGTGCTGGACTGCGACATCGTAGTCGTGAGCGAGTTTGAATTCTAGTTATGCTTTACATTCCCTTGGGAAAGGTATAGAATTCTTATCCCCCTCTCAGCTGCCGGTTAAATATTACTATCATTGGTTTCCTATAAAAGTGGTTTTGACATTATATAATCGACGAAGGTTGATATGCCATTAATTAAAAAAAACGAAATCAAACCTCATAAAAATAATCCGTAGTATACGGTTGAACAGTTGTATGTGACTCATAGATAGCTTGGTTGCAGATTCAAAAACTCCCAGTCAGAGTGGACATGGGAGTAATTTTTGTAAAGAGGTTCTTCACATTCCCCAAAGCTCCAGGACTGGAGTCTCACCATTAGATGGAATTTAGTGTCACAGTTAGAACACAACACTGAGAAAAAGCCGGTCCTCAATGACAAAAATCTCTGGAGTCGGATTGAGACGAGTTTAATCAAGAATGAAAGAATGAATGAATGAAAGAATGAATGAATGAATGAATTGTGAATGAGAAATAATTAGAAGGATAAAAAAGTAAAATTGTAAATAAGATGAAAATCAAAATATGGACAAGATAAGAAAAGAATTCAATGAATGAAAAATAAAAAGTAAGAAAAGGTAAAAGAACACAAAGTGAATGAAAAAGATAAATTAAAATGAATAATTGAAAAAGAAAGAATGAGGGAGTACATGACAACGAAGAAGAAGAAGAAGAAGAAGAAGAAGAAGAAGAAGAAGAAGAAGAAGAAGATACTAAAGGCAATTAAAAGGGTTGGATTTGACAGAGAATAATAAATAAAAGACAGGAAGAACACACGAGGTGAATGAAAACAAGATAGACAAAAAATGAACATTTATTAAAGAGAAAAACAGAGAAGAAAGCCAAACCGCGTAAAAGACTTTGGAATAAATGAAATGATGACGACATGAAGAAAAAGAAAACGAAAACAAAAAAAAAAAAGAACAAAACCAGAAATAAACAAAGAACAAGAATAATCGCCAAAATACAAAAGCCCATTTTCTTATACTCGGTCTTCGTGAAATGAAAGAAAAATGCAACCAAGATGAGAATGCGATCTGGCATAATGAGAAAGATTAAAATCATAGCTTTTATCTCTTCTCTAAGACGATTACGCGAAAATATGCGAACGTCCTGTAATTACTGCCTACCAATTAAAAAGACCGCAAAGTGAAAGAAAATAATTCAGTCATATTGAAGATCCACCCAGTCTATGCATTTTAGAAACTAACTCTACATACAACGTAAACCACACGCAGACAACATTGTTGATATTACAGAGAAATCCTTTAAAATTGAAGCACTTTCCTGCCAGTGTACTGAATGACAGATTGATTGATTTTAATGGCATGTCAACCTGTTTAGGGTAATTTAATTTAAGAAATCGAACTTATTATACTTTCATGTTTACATATTTTGAGTAGATGTTTCTTTAGTGAGGTTGTTTCGTATCGTCACAAGAAAAGGACATTGGGAGCCACTTAGCGAAATATTTATAAATAGAAGATGCACACATTGATATCTTATTAAGAAGGTATAAAAATAGGGAACTAGGCCCAGTGCGTAAACCACTCTTATATGCATTGGAGCAGATCACATATCCCCATTCTACGTGTAGATTTTATTTTTTATTTCTGATTTTGCATAAAAATAAGACTATTCTTCAGGGATGTATCTAGGAAGTGAAACCGTTGGCTTACGAATGTGCATATTTGCACGCACACACACGTGCTATGCAAATATGACCATACAGAGCACATGTAGAAGATATGTAAGCGGCGTCAATATTAGTCGAGTGGATACCATGCCGTACGAACCATCAATGCTCCAGTCCGACCTTAACCAATCACACACTCTTCAATAAGAATCATTTTGAAACTGATCTATTTGAACGATATATAGAATCCAAACAATTACTATTATTTGTTCGGAATCAGAGTGGACCTGGAAGTAATAGCAGTGAAGAGGTACACTAGACTTCCTAGAATTCTAGAAATGACCTGACCTATTACACTTCTATGAATTGTAATTTATATCAAATCTTCGAGTACAGTACATTTAAAAAGTTTTTAAAGCTACTTAAAGTGATTTGAAATTTTTGCAGACGTGTATCATTATGTTACTCACCTACCACATCAGAATTTTTGTTTTAGATTGTTCGATAAATTTTCCTCCGAATAAGATTTTCAAATTATAAACGATTGGGGTGGGGGACTTTGCCCGTATAATTTTTAGTTGGGATTAGTTTACCTCGTAACTTTTCATTCGAACTGGACACTCTTTGGCTATTTTGTTCTATGTTTGTCAATGTTATAAACAAAACAATTTACTTTGAAAATGCCGACTGCTACTAGCCTCTTGGCATTCAGGCTGGGTGGGAGGAGAATTAATGACATGCATAGATTCCCATTGCATTGGACACCCGGGCCACCTGGTAAACATGCCAGTCTCAGCTCGTGTGCGACCTCCCCCTCTCCTAAATCCCCACTATAAAAAGACCTTGTGTCAAATTCTGCCTGGTGGGAGGCACGGATTAATATCAACAACCGACTCTCCATCCAAGAGCAGAAATTTTGAAAAGTTTTACAACAATAATATTTTCAATATCTTCAAGAGTTAATAGAAATTACGAATAAAATAAACAAACAATGGTGAGAGTACTGCCGAATATTTGAATGGCCAAAATGAAGAAAGACCGAAGACAGCTTGGTGGCCCAGAACAAGAAATTCGGTAGACGTTTACCGCAGGAACACCGGTTAAGGAGCGTCCATTTTGACTAAGAGTAGCGTGACAAAATAATCTCATAAAAATGAATTGGGCAAATTTTCTCTAAAAGTTTGTTTATAACTTGAAGGTTTGTTTAGTCGTCGTTATTCCGAAGAAAATAATCTCTATATTCTGAAAAGAAAAAAATTACAGATTAAAAACTCGACACTTCTACATGAATTTTATCGATAAATATCAGCATTAATTCAATATTATTGACTTTTTTGTCTACCATTGTGTTATGTTTGAAACAGCAGGGTGTTTCAATATACATGGGACTCATTTTGTAACATACCCATATATGGATATGTGTGAAACGTACATAGAATGTTCATAACATATATACACAGAACATAAGAATCCCGAAACACGAAAAACACATACGACTTCTCAGTTCAGGTACGAAACCTTTTATTACCTTTGTGTTAAAAGGTTTCGACATAAGGAAGAGAGATGCATAATCTTTCTATGATGACTTTTCCGTCTCCCCCACCCCCCACCATCACGTGCGGCGCCCGTAGCGCACAAATTCGTCTGGCCTCGGTGAGCCCCGAAAGTCGACCCTTCCCGTTCGGAGTCTAGTTCTCAACTCCCTGACTTTTTTCAAATCCACCAAAATCCTCCGTGCACGCTTCCGGTGTATGATGTCATTCACATCCCCAAGTCACAATTTTCTATCTGGGATTTTTATTTTGACATATCTGAATGACACATCCTACCCGCGAACGCTTGAACACCTGCGCTCAAGTTGCACCTAACTAACCCATGCACTAAGCGAAAGGTTCTCAGCCTAATTAAACCGAAAGGCAAGATATATAAAACGAAATCCCTCGGCCATTATATTACAATGTGACAGCTAATAACTCTACAAATAATGTGTTTTTTTTTTTTGTTTTAGATTTGAAAATAGTATACTATAACAACTATAAATCCCCAATCACAATGCCTTCGACAAGGGAGAAAAAAATTTTGTATCACTACTTATGGAGACAAAATCATTCAAAACTGTCTCAAAATAGACCCAACCCAATAATATAGGGTGTCTTAATATGCATGGGATCCATGTGACTGCTAATAACTCTACAAATAATTAAAATGTGTTCTTTTTTGTTTCAGATTTGAATATAGTATACTATAACAACTATAAATCCTCGACCACAATGCCTTGGACAAGAGAGGAAAAGTATTTTGTCTCACTACTTATTTAGAGACAAAATCATTCAAAACTGTGCAAGCAAAATTTTTCAGTGAGTTTAACTAAAGAATTGTCCCCAGAAAATCCAAATTTATCATTAATTACTCATATTTAAAACCACAGGGGTCGTCAACAAGAAGACAGAAAATCCCAGATCTGGCAGGAAGTTGACCGTAATATGTACTGACAATGTGGATGCGTTAAGAAATTCTGTCTGAAGGAGTCTGAAAAAGTTCCTCCGAAGACGTTCCCCAGAACTTGGTCCTTCACATGCACTGTAGAATAAAGTCAACAAATTTCTACCCGTATCATTTGGTTTGACCTTTCTTAAGTGATAAGATTGCTCTTTAAGACTCCGATGAAAGATAACTTGATGCAATATGAATTATCATATTAATGGGTTACATCTATTTTGAGACATCCGATGAATATATATATATATATATATAATCAAGTCATGCTGCCAGCAGGGAGTTCCTCCCTAATTCTCACACCATCCGTCTCTAACAATCATCATTCCGACCAGTCTTACAGACCTAATATGTGTAAGTCTTTATTAGTAGTTGGCGACCGTAGTTGGCGACCAGAAGGCTCCTTTTTCAATAGCTACTACACCGAGGTATAGGGGAGGGCGCTACACCATTCTCTGGATTGCTACACTTTACCCTTAATACGTACCTTATATTGCTGAATGTTAAACAAGGAGGTATCAAGTACCATTTTAAAAGTCTTTGGTATGACGCGACCCGGGATTGAACCCAGGTCTCCCGGACCACTGGCGAACACTCTACCAACTAGACCAATGAGCCGGTAGTGGACTAATACTTGATGCTATATGAATTATCATTATTTCAATAAAGCAACTGAAATATATCTTATCGTCATCTGATCAATTGATTGCTTTTAATGACACATCAAACCGTCTAGGGCATATTTTATATCTAGAGGTTAGAGAATCACTTATGTTTGCACTTTTTAGAGATTTTTTTCTTTTTGCATATGATCCTGTCGAATTTCGAATATTTTTTTAAGCTGGTTTATTAGACCTGTAGATGAAACCCTAAAAGGTATTACGAGTCAGAGTGGACCTAGGGGTACTGCGAAAAAGATATTTTCAACGTTTAAAACTTGAAATATTTGTTCTGAATTCTAGGCTTTGCTGTTATCTTAATAGTTACCTGATTTGACAGTATATAAGGCGCACTATCTTTTTACTAAAAATATCTTTTGAAATTCCTCTGCGTCTTATACGTCAAATGCAGGTTTAGAATTCACGATAATCACTCAAAGTTGGCAACTCCTATTCACTTAGACTTTAGAGTAACTTTCATACACCAATTCTCATCATTTAAAAAGGCTATTATGTAGATTAAAAGTGTTATCATTGATAATATTCATTATATTAATTTCATCACGTTTAATATTCGTACTCTGTTTTTTTTTCTTGATTTGCCCTGCTGAATTTGGGGTGCGTCTTATACAGCAGTGTGTCTTATATGCCGTCAAATACAGTTGTTATAATATCACTCGTCTATACTGGCTCCAGCCAAATGGGCACTCACATTATAAAATTTCCACTGCGCATGTGCTAGTAGTAGTGAGTAATTGGAAGGTATGTTTTGATCGCCCCAGCAATATCTTACGGTACCACCGGGCTTAGTTGTTTTTGCCTCACTCTGTGCGAATCCCATATCTATGGGAATACAGTTAGGGCATTATTTTGAATCTTATATATACAGTCATCCACAGACCGACTGTTTCGTCGTATCACAACTCATCAATGTATCTAGACACGTGAGATGCATTCAGCTAGGATCGAAACCCGGTCAAGTTTACGGCAGCCTGATAGCATCACCTCACAGCCACTCAATGTAACCGAGGTAATTAATCGTATATGTATAAATTTTTTATTTGTTTACATTTTACGCTAACGGAGACCGGAGTGCTCAATTCGTTTGAAGATCTTTGAATTACGCGAGTGGCAACGGTTAATTTGATTTGGTTTTCTTTGTTTAATGGCATAACAACTCTTTTTAGGTTATTTAATGTCAAAGCCATTCTCATAGAAGAACAGTAGTGGTACTATAGTCCAGACCTTGTTCCCAGTGACCTTTTGTTATTTCTTAAGCTCAGAGGCTGTCGTTATGAGACAATTGAGGAGATGAAAGAGGCTGTGACGAAGGTCATTGACACGCTCACACAAGAGGACTTCTATGGGGCCTTCCAGAAGTTGTTGGAACGATACAACAAGTGCATTGCAGCCGGAGGAGATTACTTCGAAGGGGCCTCGAGTTTCATGGGTGTACTGTCAATAAAAGTGCCCATACGACAAAAATCTGGAAACTTATTTTATGATCCTCGTACATATATATATATATATATATATATGAGAGAGAGTGAGAGAATGTGTGTGTGTGTGTGTGTGTGTGTGTGTGTGTGTGTGTGTGTGTGTGTGTGTGTGTGTGTGTGCGTGTAAGCGTCTTGACGAGACAGTAAAAAATATGTTAGCAATACAATATGAAGGATGGGGAAAAAAGAAAAAGAAAAGTAAAGAATTGAGGATGGCGACGAAGAACAAATACCCGTCTGGTTGGCTCAATGATGTGGTGACGAGAAAAGATTTTTGGGGTTTAATTTAAAAGTTTTATCTACTTTTAGTGCTCTTCGGCAAATTATTTACTTTATCTGCTTCCTTTAATGTTTACTCTCAGGTGACGCTACACTGTCCATTCGATTTTGTTGTAATGACTGTTTTTTGAGAAATGTCACGGCGTACTTCTAATAGCAGCGGTCGTGTAGTTGGGCAGATATGAAAGAGAAAAGATTTTATTAATTATCAAAAGAGGTAATAAAAGAAAATATCTGTACGGTATAAAAGTCAAGAAGTAAATAATATCCAGTATAAACATTAAGAGACGCAGACTATGCAGATAATCTAGCGCTTCTTGAAAATGTAGCTGCCCAAGACGAATCCCTACTGCATTGCCTAGAACAAACAGCAGGAGGCTTTGGCCTCCACTTGATCGCAAATAAAATGGAGTACATATAATTTAAACGAGTTGAGACCATCTTTACTTTAAGTGGCAGACCTCTAAAATAAGCAGAATCGTTCACATACATCAGCAGCCATATCTCATCAACTAAAAGTGGTGTTAATATACACCAAGCGAAGGTATGGACTGCTATCGAGAGATCATAGATCAAATGGAAGTCTGATCTATCTGATAAAGTAAAAGATGATTTCTTCCAAGATGTGACAGTGTCAATACCACTGTATGGATGCACCACATATACGCTTACCGAACGCACAGAGAGTAAGCTAGATACGAACTAACCAAGAATGCCACGGGCTATTTTGAACAAATCCTGGAAGCAGCACCCCACTAAACAACTGCTGTATGACCACATACCTCCAATCTCAAAAACCATCCAAGTAAGATGAATCTGTATCCAGCGGTATCCTGCTGGAGAAACAAGTGACGATCTTCTATGGATCCCTTCACATGGATGTGCCTGTCTTGGCCGATTGATAAGAACTTACCGACAACAGCTCTGTATAGACAGAGGGTGTTGTTCGGGAGTGATGGATGATGGAATGGAGAGAGAGAGAGAGAGAGAGAGAGAGAGAGAGAGAGGGAGAGTCAGATTCGTAATTATTTAATGACTTAAATAAGGCCAAGGCGGTGTGTGATTTTTTTGGGTTAACCAATGTTTATTTGATTCGAATAATAAAAGTTTTTCCCTCTCCATAAGAATGTCTCCTTGCTTCCTTTATTACTCTCAGTTCCACGATCTGTGTATTTAAAGTGACAGTCATAAAAGATATACTCCTTAAGTGTGAGACACGAATTCGAGCCCTGTAAGAGACGATATATTTATTTACAATTTCACGCGATTTATCAAGATAAGAAAAAGTATAAACATCCAGGGTGTTTGGTTTGGTTTGGTTTCATGGCATATCAAGCATTGTTGGTTATTTAATACCAAATCCTTTTTTTGCATATATATTAAATATATAATTTATAAACACATTTTGTTGATACACACAGTTTAATGATCAAACAGTGCTATTTCCAATATTTTTATTTAGCCTAAGTCAACCAAGTTAAATGGTTTCAAGTATTGCTATGTATCACTAACAATTCAATTAAACATCTGTCATTTGTTTACAAACAATTAAATGATTAAACAGTTCTATTTCTAACAATTTCATGACTGATCTCTACTAAATTGTGGAGTCCTCTGTTTGATTTGCTGACATTTTGAATAGCCTCTAAACAATTATTGTGCAACAAAACAATTCCGAACAAAACAGATTTCATTAATGAAAAAATTGTAACAAAAATATTTTTTTCTTTCAAAATTATTCCCCAGTAAAATAATTACGTTAAAGAAGATTGTCAAAAACAGTTCTATTTCAAACAATTCAGTTTAGCACAAGTACATAGTTTAGTTCTATTTGTCCCATAGATAAGACATTTTTATTCATATTTTTCTTTTTCAACTTCTTCCTCAGGGCTCTTCTTCTTCTTCTTCTTCTTCTTCTTCTTCTTCTTCTTCTTCTTCTTCTTCTTCTAATCTTTCTTAGTGGTTTTTCCCTTCTTCTTCTTCTTCTTCTTCTTCTTCTTCTTCTAATCTTTCTTACTGGTTTTTCCCTTCTTCTTCTTCTTCTTCTTCTTCTTCTTCTTCTTCTTCTTCTTCTTCTAATCTTTGATCCCAGTCAGCTTCGACCGTAAAATATACCGACTGCACATCTGCTGAGTGGCTAAGACTTTCCTATCGCGTCTACTGGATATGACACTAAACAATCTGATGGTGAGGTTCCAGTAATGCTGGAGCATTGGGGAATGCGGCGTAATCCTTCATTGCAATCACTCCAAGATCCACTCTGGCCAGAATGGTAGCACCTGATAGGGTCCTATCTCTGGGTTAAATAGTACTAATCTGAGTACTTATGCTAAACTGAATTGCTGGAAATAGAACTGTTTTGGAATGAAACTTTGTACTAATGCTAAACTGAATCGCTTGCAGTAGAACTGTTTTTTATGCTAAACTGAATTGTTTAAAATAGATTTATTTTTGTATGTTAAACTGAATTGTTTGAAATAGAATTGTTTTTGATTTTGAATGTTTGTACTCATGCTAAACAGAATTGCTTGAAATAGAATTGTTTTTTATATCTAAGTGTGTGTAAACTAAAAATCTATACTATTACTAAACTAAGTTGTTTTTAATAAAACTGTTTATATGTATAAAAATGGATTTGGCATCAAATAACCAACAATGGTTGATGTGCCATAAAACCAAAAGAAACCCAATTAAAAAAACTAGAAAGAATTGAAACTAGCATAACTGGAGCCTCGCAATCAGGTTGTTTTGTGTCATATCCAAGACACACTTTGAGGGGGTCTTCAATCGGTGTATTCAACAGCCCCAGTCGACTGGGCAAAATCAACTCAACTAAAAATCCTTCTTCTGACAAGGTATCTAGATTTTTTTTATATTATCACCTCAGTATGACATAAAACTTCGATAACTAAATTAAACTCAACCGGTGACATTTCTGGGAGGTTAGCAAATCAGAAAGTTAATTCTTTCTTTTTGATATTAGTTAATTTGATATCGAGTTGCGTACCGTACTGGGAAAAATTATGTAACTATCATATATACAGCATGTTCACCCTGTTTTTTTTTTTAATTTATTTAGTAATAAATAAACAAGGTTGATAGATACAAACCGCAAAACACACACACACACACACACACACACGTTATATAATGACTGTTGATATTGATTTTGGGTTCTTTCCTGGTGACCCCGTGTGCTTTGACAAACTGTCATCTTGTGATTAGTAAACAGTGCGTCAGGGTAGGCCAGTCGAGCAGGTGTGTAACTGGAAAGAGACCATTTGATATGAGAACCACACGGTCAGATTTAGACAGTAAGTCTAGTCAGAATCGAGAATCGAGCCAGGGATACGCAGCTGATCAGAGGCGTTAGTGACGTCTCTGACGATACGGTTTGCAAGAGGATGCAATCGTTGGCAACCTCTGGCTCCAACAAGAAGATATGGGACGAGAAGTAGACCCCTCTCTGAGTATATGTCTTTTCATCTATCTCTCAAACTTACAACAAACTGTGGGCCCCTTTCGAGATTAAAATGAGAGAGATATACTTTTATAAAGAAGTGTGTTTTGTTTCGTTCATTGAAGTTTGTTCATTATGTTTGATTATGTTCTTAGTTGGGTATATGAGAAGCATACAACACAGACACACACGTAAGGTTTCGTAATGTAATGGTTACTGTCGTACGGAATGGATATCGCGACCCGAGTTCAAATCCTGGACGAGCCAGTTTACATTTCACATAAACCTGATACCTATGGAAAAGGTATGAATCCAAGTATTCTCCCTCCTGTTCAGAGAAATAGTAGCACACACTGGCTCTTTAGCCTATGAATGGTAACCAGTTTCGGAGAAGAAAATCCTGAATTCAAACCTGTTAAACTCTGCTTAAAAACAGACCTTGTGACACATCTACTCGTACCGAGGGGTTGGTAATATATATATATATATATATATATATGTGTGTGTGTGTGTGTGTGTGTGTGTGTGTGTGTGTGGCCTTCGCAAAAGAGTAGATCTGTTCCTGGATCACAGTACAGAACTTAGCAAAATCATCTATATCACCAGCTGCTACTCTTGCTGTAGATCTTCCCTCTTCAAGACACCGATGGTGTTCAAAGGAAAATAAAGGTTCGTCTACCCTGAGCAAAACTATGGAGTTAACACCTTTTGAGGGTGTGTACTTAGGGTTTTTATTTAACAATAAGTAAGCTAATAAGAGATAAGACACAAAACGTTTATCCTTAACAGCTGAACATTCTGGCGTCATGAAATATTCCTTTAACAAACTAAGCTAAATTATCAACGGGCATATTTTTTTCTAAATCATTGATTGAAGAAAAATTCGAATTTATTCTTTGTTGCTCCTCCTCGAGCGTCTATGACTACTTTAATATTTTTGGCATGAATTTTCTCTTTAATCCAGTTGAAAGGAGAAAAGAATCAGTAAATTATAAAAGCAAACGCACCATTAATTCTTGTATTATTTTTAATGTAAAGGATGGATTTAGTAGGCACTGAGGAGATCACAAATATTAGATCACAGGTTTTCGTGTTTGAGACGCAAATTAGCACCTTTTATGCTCAAAGTGCTTCTGTAAAATAATTAAGAATTTTAGTTAATTATCTTTGTAATAATTTTTTCTAGCTAAACTTTGAGTTCGGAGTTGCGTGTTTTTGATTTGGAAATGTCAGGTCTAGCGTAGACCGTGTTTTGCGTACTCAGGTTAATTATATCAAAATAAGCGCCACAATTTTGTTTTAGAACCAGCAGTAAGCAAAATATATTAAGATGAATAATTAGATAGATATCAGCTGATCTTTAACATTGACGTGTCACTAAAATGTTTTAGTGATTACGTGTGATTAAGGAATAATTTTTATATAAGAAAGTGATTCAAAGACACCATGGCAATCAGAAGAATAAAAAGCAGTCGAGTCGAAGTCAGAGTCGGGACGGACCACAAAAAAAAAAACCCTGATGGAAGTGAGGATAGGTCATTAAAAAAGAAATGTCAAAGTCTGCGGTTTTCTCCTTTTCGCCTCGCACGGTGTAGAGTATCTATCTATCTATCTATCAATCTAAATCAGTCGAATTATTCCCTTACTCTATCCTTCTCTTAGTCGACTGCTATTGACGTTGCATATCCAAATAAACTTTCGTATATTGAGTTTAATAGAGTCGTTTTTATATTGTTTTGCGTTATAACTTCTTTGTGTGTTTGGTAAATAATATATATGACTAAACCCAGATTCCACCAAATATGAATGAACGGAGAAAAGCTTATAAAATAGGCTCACCAGTTGCAGAAAACTTGCAATATTTCGCTACAGTTTTTCGTTCATCCAATAATATCCAATACCTTTAAATGATTACATCGACTGCGTTTCAAGACAGAAAATCATTTCGATAAAAATTTCTTTAGGAAAAATGTCCGATTTTCACTTTCCACTTCAACATCGTTCGTTCATTCAAATGAGCAGTATGTTTTGAACAGGTTGTATATGGACGAAATAATGAACATTACATTCAACCAGGAATTCTTCTCGGTGTACGATATCTGGAAAGAAGTCTACATGATCCAGCAATTTTTGTTTTCTTGTTATAAAGGGATTAATAAATGCAGACCAATAAATTCACCCCCAGTGAACCCCAAGGCTTTTATTCACACAGCAAAAATTTTATTCACTTTCCGCAGTCTATAGGGACGACTCTAAGAAGCCTTCTCTCTCTATCTCTCTCTCTCTCTCTCTCTCTCTGGCTCTCTCTCTCTCTCTCTCTCTCTCTCTCTCTCTCTTTGACTCGACGCTACAAGGAGTCTCTGCCCCCAATTAAAATGGAAGACATATGCATGCAAATACAATGAGTTGAGAAAAGACAGACAAGCAGAATGAATACCAGAAGAAAAAATTAAAAGAAGAAGAAGGAAAATATAACAATCAAAAAGAAGAAGAAGAAGAAAGAAAATATAACAATCAAGAAAAAGAAGAAGAAGAAAAAGAAGAAGGAGGAAAATATAACAATCAAGAAAAAGAAGAAGAAGAAGAAAAAAAGGAAGAAGGAAAATATAATAATCAAGAAGAAGAAGAAGAAAATGAAGAAGAAGGAGAATATAACAATCAAGAAGAAGAAGAAGAAGAAGGAAAATATAACAATCAAGAAGAAGAAGAAGAAGAAGAAGAAAATATAACAATCAAGGAAAAGAAGAAGGAAAATATAACAATCAAGAAAAAGAAGAAGAAGAAAAGAAGAAGAAGGAAAATATAACAATCAAGAAAAAGAAGAAGAAATAGAAGAAGAAGGAAATATAACAATCAAATGAAGAAGAAAAAGAAAAAGAAGTAGAAGGAAAATATAACAATCAAGAAGAAGAAGAAAAAAAAAGAAGAAGGAAAATATAACAATCAAGAAGAAGAAGAAGGAAAATATAACAATCAAGAAGAAGAAGAAGGAAAATATAACAATCAAGAAGAAGAAGAGGAAGAAGAATTTTTAATTAATGAATTTTTAAAATGTTTTTTTGCAATCTCTCTCTCTCTCTCTCTCTCTCTCTCTCTCTCTCTCTGCGCGTAAGTCGTTTACTTCCTGTCTTTTTTTTTGTTCTTTTTGTTACGTTTATTATTATCATTTTCTTTGAAAACCTACCTTCTCATGGGCAAAACTAAGACGTTATTTTTTTTGGAGACGTGGATAGCTAGTTTATTTCTCTTGGTATTTCAAGGTTCAAAAGGAATCATCTTCCACGTGCTCTGACGCAACATCTTCGCAAAAAACATGGTAGCACCAATAGGTCTTTTATTGGTAACAAGGGTTTCTAATTATTTTGACACTACGTACTCTTTCAAAAAATCATTTCTCTCTCTCTCTCTCTCTCTCTCTCTCTCTCTCTCTCTCTCTCTCTCTCTTGACATATTTCATGAAATTGTAAATTTTACTTTTCTAAGATTCGGTAGCGCCAATCTCTTGGGTATAGTTTTTCTTCTTTGAACTTAAACAACGAAACTTGTTACAATAGACACACACTATCAAAAATGTTTTAATCTTTCCTGCACTCTCTCTCTCTCTCCCTCTCTCTCTCTCTTTCTCTCTCTCCTCCAATAACACTGTTTTTTGTATTCATCTCTTTTTTCATAGGAATTTTCACATGGCCAAAATCAAGATGACTTCCTACTTCTCTCTCTCTCTCTCTCTCTCTCTCTCTCTCTCTCTCTCTCTCTCTCTCTCTTGACATATTTCATGAAATTGTAAATTTTACTTTTCCAAGTTTCGGTAGCGCCAATCACTTGGGGATAGTTTTTCCACTTTGAACTTAAACAACGAAACTCGTTACAATCGACACACATCATCAAAAATGTTTTAATCTTTCCTGCACTCTCTCTCTCTCTCTCTCTCCACACACACACACACACACACACACATATATATATATATATTCTCTTTATCTGAGCATATATAAACATCGTAAAACTGCGTGTGTAATACCCGGTGTGTATGTATTGATATGCCAACATCTTGCAATATACGGTTCATAAGTGAACTCGAATTTATGTATGTATGTATGTATGTATGTATGTATGTGAGAGATGTGCATGTGTAACTGGGGAGAAGTAGATTTTAATCGAGCACATTCATATGGAAAGAATGTGAATATTTGACAACACAGCCCATGTTAATAAGTTTTCGCGCGCATGTAGTTACGACATTGTTCGTCTATCGCTCGCTTGTTCAATTGGGATCCCAACGAACGATGTGTTCGTCGAATATCCGTCACTATGTTATTGTCAATACGAAGACCTATGAACGGAGAAAGTAATGAGTGAGACTCATTTTATTAATGTCACTTAGAACACAATTTTCCGTGGGAAAATAAAGATTTCAATGTTGGTTGTTCAACGCTACATTGTGTAGAAGAAAACAGCAGTTCGTCAATTCTTACCGCTCCCAATACGTGTGTAAGTGCATGCTTGTAAAAGACGGTGTATTTTAACATGAATGCGGGCAAATCGATAAATCCACAGCCTAAGAATGGAAAAGGCGGTTATTGTACAGGACAAATATTTACTTTTCAACCTAATCTTCTTTTTGCCGATGTATTTAATTCAGATTTGATATTATAGAGTGAAAATTAATTCAGATTTGACATTATACAGGGAAAATGAAAGATCAAGTTTACAGATAAAATTTCAGATAACTTTAATTTTTTTTATGATGTGCGTCACCATCTTTCTGTTATAAATACATATGGAGTTCTAGGTATAATATAAAACTTCATCCCGCGGTGAGGCTTCATTTCTGGAATTCTGAGTAGTGTGGAGTACCTGTTCGTTAACATAACTCTTAGAAATCTAATCCCTTTGTGTGTATGCATCAACCCAATTCCTCTGCACAATCAGGATGTGACCCAAAGTCAGTTTTTAAGCGTTAGTTAACTGCTTTGAAATCAAATTCATTATCCTACGCCAGTTGCCTTACCAAGACCCCAGTCTACCCAAATATCTATTCATAGCTTGACAAAAAATAATTTCTTAAGAGTATTCATCATCATCATCATGTCGCGCCGCCAGCGCTGATATCCTTGACCCTCTCTCGCCATTTCTCCCTATCATTCATCGCCTCCGGCAGGTCTTCAGGGTTACATCCTGTGTCCTCACATAGTTGCTGTATGTATGTTCGTGCTGGTCGTCCCACTCTTGCACATCCATATGTGGGGGTCCACAGGAGTACATCGCTTATGAGCTCGTCCTTACTTCTCCAGCAGTGACCTGCGTGTCTGGTTCGTCGAACTTGTATAGTTTTCGTGATGGGGGGCAGGTGTCCGTATAGTTGGAGTCTCGTGGGGTGTTGTCGCCAGGACTTGTTTAATACTGCTCTCAACATTCTTGTGTAATTTCCGTCCAGCCTCCTCTCCAGCCGCTTCGTAAGCGTCCATGTGGTGCATCCATATAGCAGTATCGACACAACCGCTGCCTGGAAGAAACTGCGTTTCATTTTATCAGTTAGGTCCGACTTCCATATGATCGAGAGCCTATCGATAGCTGTCCATGCCTTCGTCAGTCGTGTGTCGATGTCTTTTTCGGTTGATGAGACGCTACTTCCTAGGTAGGTGAATTTGTCGACTACTTTCAGAGAGGCTCCGTCTAGTGTGGCAATGTTGCCCGTTTGGTTGTAACACATATATTCAGTTTTGTTTGCATTGACATGGAGGCCAATGCCAGCTGCGGCTCGTTCCAGACTATGCAGTAGTGTCTCTGCTTGATTAGGCGTATTCGCTAGTATCGCCAAGTCATCAGCGTAGTCGGCGTCCGTGATTGTTTTTGCGGGGTACCTTTTGCTTCTTCTCTTAGTCAGCTCGAAGCCATTTTCTCTGATTTTGTCGATCGAAGTCCTAAGCACATAGTCTAGACAGATGATAAAGAGGTACGGGGCTAGTGTGTCTCCTTGTAGTACTCCTGCAACAATGTCGAAGTATTCCGTGTCTCCATCCGGTGAACGTACTTTCACTTTGGTGTTTCTGTAGAGAATCATTATCGCTGCTACTGTTTCTTTTGGTAGGCCGTATGCTAGTAGGATTTGCTCCATCTTCCCTCTGTGTATGGAATCGAAGGCCTTGGTAAAGTCGACAAATAGTAATGTCGCCTGTAAGTTTTTTGCCCGAACGCCTTCCAGGATTCTACGGATGGTCAGTATTTGTGAGGTTGTGGATCTATTTCTCCGGAAGCCATTTTGGTTTTTCCTAAGGATGTTTTCTATTTTGGGTTCTATGCGGTTTCGTAGTGGGGCATTGTAGAGTTTGGCTGCTATGGATGTAAGTGTTATCCCTCGGTAGTTCTTGGCTAGTCCGAGGTCGCCTTTTTTAGGGAATGAAAGGATGCATCCCTTCGTCCATCTCTCTATCCTATTTTGACTATAGACTGCGTTGCATTGCCGGAGCAGTATATCGTCGAATTGTCTAGTCTTCAACACTTCTGGGGGGATCTCGTCTAGCCCTGCCGCTTTCCTATTTTTAATTCTTCTGAGAACTGAGTCGAGTTCTTCTTTGGTGAAAGGACCTAGTTTTACGTCTAATTGCTTGCTAATAATTCTGGTGATCGGTTCATCCGTTATTTCCGGTGGGTTTCCTAGTAGATTTTTGAAATGCTGTTCCCACAGTTTTACTCTTTCTTGTTGGCTTGCAGCTTTCAATTTTGCTTTGGCTGTGCTCTTCCTTCCACTTACTTCGTTTATTGTTTGCCAGGCTATCCTGGATTGTCTGTCTTCCACCGAGTCTCTAATCTTATCTATCTGATTTTGTATGTATTCTGCCTGTTCTTTTAGGTATATTCCTGTTAATTGATGTTGTGCCTTTTCTAGTTCTCGTGCATTTGTGTTTGTTGGGTTCTTTTGATAGCTTTTGGAGGCAGTCTTCACAAGTGTACGTTTTTCTCTGACCGCTAGCGTTTCCCAAGGGGCTCTATATTTAGTTCTAGATTTTGTTGGAATACACTTTGCTGCCGCCTCAAGGTGTGCTTCTACAAAATTTTCATATTCGTCATTTGGGGTACCTATTTCTGCCTTCTCTTGTAGTGCTTCGAATCTGTTTCTTAATTCCAATGCATATTTATCTCTAATATCTCTGTTGTTGAGTAGGGCCCAGTCATAGTGCTTGGTTGTCGCTTTACGTGTGGCGTTTTTTCGTAGGCTTAGTCGTACTTTGGCCGTAACTATTCGATGATCGGAGGACACACCCTCGAAAGAGGAGTATGCCTCGCAATTCATCGCACTGTTTTTCCATTTCCCGTTTAAGAGTATTAGTGACAGGTAAATAGACTCGCGTAGGATTCGAACACGGTTCACCTTGTCCATTTATAACGACAGTAACCATTACACCATAGGCACCTCCTATAATCAGTAATAAATATGGGTGCATATAGTTTGGCTAATTTGTTTAACGGCATATCAACTCTTATAGGTAATTTAATCCCAAAATATTATCTAAACTTTCTGCACAGTTATATTGTTTAAATCATTCCTGTCTGATACTGAGTCTGGCAAATACACCAACCTAAGCCGAATCTGTGCTTCTAGGCTGGAGCAGGCAGCAGGTGACATTGGCCTCTATGTCAACGAAGACAAATCAGAGTACATGTGTTTTACTAAAAAAAGGAGACATCTCCTCACTGAAACTAGTGGACAAGTTCACCTACCTCGGAAGCAGCCTATCATCAACTGAAAATAACATCAATGTGCAACTAGTGAAGGCATGGTCTTCTATCGATAGGTTATCGATCAGATGGAAGTCAGACTTAACCTGATGAAATAAAATGAACTGTTTTCCAAACAGTGATCGTGTCAATTCTATTATAAGGATGCACCGCATAGACGCTGACTAAGCGTATTGAAAAAAAAGCAAGACGAGAACTGCACAAGAACGACACAAGCTATATTAGATAAATCCTGGCAGCAACATCCCACACTACTGCAACTGTACGGTTACCAACCTCCCATCTTTAAAACCATCAAAATAAGACGAACAAGACATGCGGGACACTGCTGGAGAAGTAAGGACAAACTCATAAGTAATGTTCTTCTATGGGCCTCCTTACACGGACCTGCAAAGGTTGGACGACAAGAACTTATCAACAACAGCTCTATACGGACACAGGATGTGGTCAAGAAGACCTGCTAGAACCGACGGATGATAGAGATGGATGGCGAGAGAGAGAGAGAGAGAGGGAAAGAGAGAGATAAAGAGAGGGAGAGAGAGAGAGAGAGAAATCCGCGCTAGCACCTCGACACGATGATGATGACTATTTAATTACGATAATCAATTGTTTTCTCATAGTTGTATAGAACCGGCTCGTTGTCCAAGTGGATAGAGTGTTTGCCAATGGTCTGGGAGACCTGGGTTCGATCGCAGGTCGTATCATACCAAAGAATTTTTAAATGGTACTTAAGGTATGTATCAAGAGTATAGTAGAGCAATCCAGGGAAAGGAATAGCGCCCCCTACACCTCGGTGTAGTAGCTATTGAAAAGGGAGCCTTCTGGTCGCCCTCGACTGACGGGAGACAACTTTACTTTGACTTGTATAGTAGCAATTATCTTTATCTAATACAAATAATTTGCATAGTTATATGATTCACACAATTCCAATATAATGCGAATGAGTCTTAACCAGTTCTGTTTGACCCTTTGATGTGACCAGAACAGGGACAACCAATCCAGATCAAAGTGGACATAGGAGTAATATTAACGAAGGAGTATTTTACTCTCTCCAGAGCTCTAAAACTAGAGCATCAAGACTAGATGCCAAGGACTTTCCTTTTTACTGGGGTCTTATCCCGCAGCAGAAGTCCAGTTGGAGTACTGTCGACAGTGCAAGTATGTGTTTACGTGGGATATATATATATATATATATATATATATTAGTGTGTATATATATATATATATATATATATATATATATATATATATATATATTTATATATATTTAATAGCATGGATACTTATCTGCGTCCCCTCGTTTCCAGCGTCTCTGCACAGAAATCAATAGGTAGAAAAAGCTTGATAATTGCCGTGTAAAGAAGGCAGAAAACTAGTGGTTGCAGATAAGCTTCCATGCTATTAGATATATATAAAAGCTTATATATATTTATTTTATTATATTATATTATAGCTTTATCACAGATATTGAGCACTCTCCAAATTATACTGCATTTGGTCTGCCACAAACCCACCAAGCTAGATAGTGACAACCATAAACTTTTATAATATATATATATATATATATATATATATATCGGTTAGGTTGTTTAGTTTAAATGCATGGTTATTCAATGACAAATCCTCTTTATGCAAACATCATTCTTAAGTGAATATTTTGTAGGTAAAATTATTTTTCAAACGACCAAGACCTCATTTATTTGTTAAGTTTACAGTTACTGCCATTTATTATTTGCACACAGTTAAATGGTTTCAAGCATGGAAACCGATTAGATATTTATATTTGACCCATAGATGGGACCCTAACAAGTACTACCACTCCGGGTCAGAGTGGACCTTGGAGTAATGCCGAAGAAGGAATGCTCCATATTCTCCTGAGCTCCAGGACAAGAGTTTCATCATCAGACGCAGTTTTGTGTCATACTTAGGAAACTAGTTCTATTGACGCATATATGGAATTCCCATAGGTACTAACATTCTGGGTCAGCGTGGATCTTTGAGGAAGGGGTACTTCACATTACCCAAAGCGCCAAGACTGGAGCCTCACTATCAGATAGCTTAGTGTCATATCATGTATACTCGTTCAGTGGTATAGTCTTACCTTACTATAGATACTCTAAAGCACTAGGTTACTCTCTCTCTATATATATATATATATATATGTCACACATTCGGGTGTTACGACAGAGTAATGAGAAATTTCATCGGGATACCACGGGATATTATTTACTTGTTTGGCTAAACTGGATTGTTTGAAATAGAACTGTTTTGACATTTAACTGTTTGTAAACAAAACTGTACTTGTACTAAACTGAATTTTTAAAAATTTGATTTGGCGTTAAATGTCCCAAAAAGGGTTTTTACGCCGTAAAACAAAAAAAAAAAACAAAAAAAAAAAACAAACAAACAATTCAACCGTTAATATAAACCTTATTATTATTGTAAAGGGATTTCTAATTCCCCAGATTTAATACCAGGTAACAAAATCTTTGTTTTCAACTTGCGAAAAAGATTTATTTTCTAATTTGAAGTATTTTAAGCGTAATGTTTTGATAGAATTTGACGTTCATGTAAGATTTTTGATGGTTGTTAGTTGGTGGTTGTTTGTTTATGACATATCCACCATTGTAGGTTATTTAACGCCAAATCCATTTTATGAAAATAGTTCTATTTCAAACAATTCAGTTTAGCAAAACTCGCAGTTTAAACTTTTTATGAGTACAGTTCAATTGGGAAAAACATTTCTATTTCAAGCTATTCAGTTTAGTCAACCAGTTCTAATTCAGCTAATTCAGTTTAGTATAAGTACAGATTTCGTTTATACACAGTTAAATGTCAAATCAGTTCTATATTAAACAATTTAATTTAGTGTCAGTACAGTTTCAATGTAAATGTAATGTTCCATTTCAAATAATTCAGTTTAGCATAAGCACGCAGTTTAAATCAAGTACGGTTTAATTGTCAAAAACATTTCTATTTCAAGCTATTCAGTTTAGTCAAGCAATTCAGTTTAGCATAAGTAAGCTGTTAGTTCTATTTAACCCATGGAGAAGGCCAGGCAGGTGCTACCAGTCCGAGCCAGAGTGGACCTAGGAGGAATGTCAATGAAGGGGTACTCCGCATTCCCCAAAGCTCCAGCATCAGTGGAACCTTACCATCAGATTGTTTAGTGTCATAACCAGGACACTCATGGGTAGGCGTCTTACTTTTCTGTTGAGGTGCATTTGGTGTATTCTACAGCACTAAGATTTTTGTAGTTTTATGATTACCACCCCACTATATATATATATATATGAAATTAACTTAAATCGCGAGTCGGAAATCTCCTACTAAAGTTTCACCTTAACGGATCATCAGGAAGTCTAAAACCGACTTGGTAGATATCAGATTAGGATATATATATATATATATATATACTCCCCTACCCCCGTAGGGTCGAGTTCTCTAGCGAAGAAGTAATCGTGTTGCCATTAGCGTCTATTGCAAGTCTCTTCGTATTTGAATTGAGATCTCGGCGGCCGTTTGAACGGATGTATGTAAACAATAGTAATTGTGATTCATAACCGTTTAAAATTTACTTCGCAGCTAATATCTCCTGGTGGCTAAATGTTTAGAAGCTTTGGCTTGGCGTTTGAGTCAAACGGGTTTCGATCCCAGCTACGGGGAGATACTGTCTAGCCACACTGATGAGTTCGGATAGAACGAAACAGATCTGTCTGTGGATGACTATATATATATATATATATATATATATATGCAGAGGGTCCCCGATATGAATCTGCTGATAATAAGCTTCAGAAATGAGCAAAGACAAACTCATCAGCTCGATTCTCCAAAGAACCTCCACGCATGGACACACAGCTATTGGTCAAAGAGCAAAAATATAATTATCAGCTTTGAGCGAACACTGAATGATGTCAATAGAACCTACCAAGCAAAGTACACTAGAGACAGATATCGCGATAGAGAGAGAAACCGTGCTATCTGAACGTGATCATGATACTGGCATTGAATCGTGAACATCGTGTTTTTGTAATTGAAGTTTATTTAAAAATTGATAACTCTGTCATCGCAACGTAATAGGTATCCCGTGGCTGGCTCGTTCAGCAGATCTATACTTCCGTCATTACTTCCTCTGGTGATGCCTGAAAGGTTCAAGTCTTTAAATGAAGGCCGCAGACAACCGACTAGCTAAAATATTTTCGTTCGTCGTAAAATCACAGCAAAACCACAAGGAACTGTCGACCAATTAAAAAATTAAGGGTGAGGTTTCATGAGTGTATATCTTATAATAATGTGCATTTCGATTATATAATCTTTTGAATAAATTTATGACAATAACACAAAGATGAGAATATTATTCATTCTTATAGTACAATTGATTTTGTATAACATCTATGGGGCCTTCTTATTGCGTTCGAAAACCCCAAACATCATTCAGTTGAACTGAATATTCATCGCTGCCCCCTATCAGATAGGATCTAACTCGAGGTCTTTTTTATTGTGGGGGTTTTAAGGAAGGTACTATTTACCAACCCCTCCGCTCGGGCAGGATATGACACAAGGTCAATTTTTAAGCGGAGTTTAACAGGTTTGAATTCAGAGTTTTCCTTCTCCTAGACTAGTTGCCTAACCAAGGCTGAAGAACCTAGTCCGTCCTACTATTTACCCATAGCTGGAGGGAGAATAAGGGGGTTCATACCTTTCCCAAGGGTATTTGCCCGAAAGTGAACGTAATAGCGCGACTGGAGTACGAACTCGCGTACTACGATTCCGCAGTGCATCGCTTTAACCATTACACCACGAGGACACCCCACTACTATTTACCAACCCCTCCGCTCGGGCAGGATATGACACAAGGTCAATTTTTAAGCGGAGTTTAACAGGTTTGAATTCAGAGTTTTTCCTTCTCCTAGACTAGTTGCCTAACCACGGCTGAAGAACCTAGTCTGTCCTACTATTTACCCATAGCTGGAGGGAGAATTATTGGATTCATACCTTTCCCAAGGGTATTAGTGCTATGTGAAAATCCAATCAGTCTCGTCCAGGATTTGAACTCGTATCACCGTGTTCATTTCCTACGGCGATAACGACTACACCACGGGCACCTCCTCTTTTAAGGAAGGTGGTTTTGGGCCCGAGCTGAGATTCTTGCCCTGCTTGACTATGTGGGTCATAGGCTCATTGGGTTCAATGGGAACCAGATGACCCAAATGGGACTTGAACTCACTAATTAGTATATGATTCCAGCTCGTATGCCAGCATATATACCTGTACGTATGCTGGCTCATAGCATTCAGTTGGACTATATATATATATATATATATATATAAAGAATTCTAATGAGAAAAGTTTTTGCATAAAACTGCTCGATGTTATTATTTTAGAACGGGTATAAAAACTAAGAAATATTATAAAGTTTAATACGTTGTATTCAAGCATCAGACAGATGATGATTGCACACGCCAAATTAAACTGTTTCTAACGGACATCTAATGTATATATATATATATATGTATATATATATATGCAATATTGAAAAAGTATTTAGTGACCTTAGAACTGAGTTTTCTTATTATCATTATCACTAAAACCGAATCATCGGATCATGTCATTGTAAGAATAGCAACACCAAGTAGTCCTTAAAGGAAGAATTTTCAATTTATTATATATATATATATATATTATTCTTATTTTTTTACCTATTCTATAATTCTAACATTGTGAAAAAAACTCAGATGATACAATTAGTAAAAAGATATGACACAAAATGACGTCTGGAAAAAAATTTCAAAAAAAAAATAAAGAAAAGACTAAAAACAGTTATACTTCTTCAAAATAATCAACCAATATCGCGATGCCAAGTCAAAAGAAAAAGAAAATACCGACAGAATTCCGTAAACTCAACGTAAGAATGCTTAATGCTCCAAGGAGAGCAAAATTCGAATACTTACTGAGCCTCATGTAAATCTACCTTAAATTTTACGAAAAAGCATGATATAACTGAATCAGAATCGCCCTGATGATCTGGTTTGTTAAAACCTAGGTAGATTACCTCTGGCTCTGTATATATATATATATATATATATATATATATATATATATATGTGTGTGTGTGTGTGTGTGTGTGTGAAGATGCACTCTCTCTCTCTCTCACTCTATCAATCTATCTATCTATCTATCTCCCCTCATTCTTTTTTTTTTTTTTTCATTTAGACTCTTAATTTTGATTTTTAGATTTTATTTTTCTCATGGCATTTTTTAAAATCCATATTAATTTTCCTCATTATTATTTCTTCATTTTCGATTTTTCATTTTATTTTCATTTCTTTATTTTTATTTATTCACTTATTTGCTTTTACGATTTTCAGCAGACACTCTAGGAAGAAAAAAAAAACAATTCCGGGATCAGAACGACAGACAGACAACGTTACGCATCGGCAAAATTCGGCAATCTTCGACGACGTCAGCCTTGTAACCCTTCCCCACATACATCACAGAATACCACCTCCATTTCAGCTACTAACCAACGACTGTTCACTGTTTACCCGATTTCCAATTTCTCGGCAATACATCGTGATTATGGCGTCAGAAGTGCTAAATCACAAACTCATCAAATACGTCGCAAAGTTTCTTGAGTAATACTGTCATATCTTATTGATGAGGCACCGCGTTGTCCCTAAGTCCGATCACATTAATATCACAGAATTGATTGAAAGAAATCATTGCACGATGACAATCCCCTGGTTTTTGTGAGACGATTTTATTTGTTGACACTTTTTTATTGTTATTTTTTATTCTTTTTCATTTTAATTATTTATAGCATCGTTAGTGTATTTCTTTATTTCTTTGTCTATGGAATAAACCAAAAAAAAAATAGTGGGGAGGGAAATAATCCAGAGTTTAATAAACCTCTAGGTGTAGAAAAGAAATTAATTAAAAGTTCATATCAAATTGTTTTCTTTCTTCATCTTTATTATTTGGAATTGTATCAGTCTTAGTGAAAAAACAGATGATGAATACAAAGAAAAAAGAAAAGAAAACCTAACAGTCAGAAGCATCGTATAATTTTTCTTCTTTCCTTTTTATTTTCTGTGATTATATTTTCTCCTTTTTGTTTCTTTCTCTTCTTTCTTCTGGTCCAGTTGGCTGGGGGCTGTAGAATACACCGACAGCATATCTGCAGAGGGCTAAGAATCGCCTAAGTAATGTCCTGGATATGACACTAAACAATCTGATGGTGACGCGACAGTAATACTGGATCATTAGGGAATGAGTAGTACCCCTTTATTGCCATTGCTCCCAGGTCCACTCTAACCCAGCGTGGTAACACCTGATAGGTTCCTATCAATGGGTTAAATAGAACAGGTTGGTTGGTTCGTTGTTTGGGTTTGATGGCATATCGACATTTGTAGGTTATTTAAAGCCAAACCCATTTTTCATACAAATACTCAGTTCTATTTCAAATAATTCATTTTAGCATGAGTATAGTTTTAATTGTCGAAAACATTTCTTTTCCAAACTATTCAGTTTAGTCAAATAGTTCTAATTCAAATAATTCTGTTTAGTATGACTATAGTTTTTGTCCACACTTAGTTAAATGTCAAAACAGATCTCTATCAAATAATTCAGTTTAGGGTAAGTAGAGTTTCAAAATCGAAAACAGTTCTATTTCAAGCAATTCAGTTTTTCATTAGTACGCAATTTGGTCCATAAATAGGACCCTATCAGGTGCTACCACTCCGGGTCAGAGTAGACCTGCGAGCGATGTCAATGAAGGGGTACTCCGCATTTCCCAAAGCTGCAGCATTACTGGAACTTCTCCATCAGATTGTTTCGTGTCATATACGGGACACTGATCGGGGAGTCTTACCCCTCTGCACAGCTGACTGGGTAAAAATAGAACGGGATGAATATGCTAAACTGAATTGTTTGAACTAGAAAAGTTTTTCCATTTAATTGTGTGCAAACAAACTGAATTGTTTGAAATAGAACGGTTTATATGTATAAGAATTGATTCGGCATTAAATACCCAACAAAGGTTGTTATGCCATAAAACCAAACCAAAACAAACCTTCATTTAGTTAATCATCATCATCATCATGTCGTGTCGCCAGCACGGATATCTCTGACCCTCTCTCTCCACTTCTCCCTATCGTTCATAGCCTCTGGCAGGTCTTCAGGGTTACATCCCGTATCCTCACACAGCTGCTGTATGTATGTATGTTCGAGCTGGTCGTTTGTAAAGTCCCATGGACTCAGCCCCCGAGTTTAAATCCCGAAAGAGGCTATTTGTATTTCACATTGTGCTCATACCCCCTTGGAAGATCTGGTTTGATTTCTTTGTTTAATGGCATATTAACCTTCGTGGGTTATTTGAAGCCAAAGCCATCTTTGCAGAACTATCATCATCATCATCATCAAGTCATGCAAATAGCACAAGTTTTCCTGATTGAAAACTATTCTCCACAGGTTTATTATTATTATTATTATTATCATTATTATTATTATTATTTTACGCCTAGTGAGTTTTTCCCGCCATCGTTAGTTGATGGCTTTTCGATAGAGTCTCGGTAAGTCTCCTCAGGTCCCCAAAACTCATCTGAATATTACTCACCTTGTCAATGCTGTGGTCTAGATGGTCTCGATTCTTCCTCTAATTTCCAATTCTTCAAGTCTTTTTGCTAAGCCGTTTGAGACCATCCCAAGCGCTCCACTTACAATCGGTATCACGTCGTCCTTATGTTTCACGGTTGTTGTTTGTTTGTTTGTTTGTTTTTCTTTTTTTCTTTTATTGTTTTTCTTTATCCATCAAGATCCAAGTATGTATCTATCGTTTCGTTTTTTTGTTTGTTTTTTTTTTATTATTTTCTCTCTGTGGCTTGCTGGAATGCCGATAATCCACTAAATGATAAGTTGTTTCTTTTTTGTTGATCAACTTTAAAACTTGAGACGTTCACGTGGTATTATGGTTAAAGCGCTAAACTGCGGAATCGTGCTAAGCGAGTTCGAACTCCAGTCGTGATCACTTTAGGACAAATATCCTTGGGAAAGGTATGAACCCCCTTATCCTCAGGCAACCTCGACTGACTACCGTATCCAGAGACGTGACACCCTCGACCAGATCCGTGCAGTTGATACCACGTGGTGTTATGGTTAAAGTGGTGGACTGCGGAATCGTAGTAAGCGAGTTCGAATTCCAGTCGCGCTATTACGTTCACTTTCGTAAAACTACCCATGGGAAAGGTATGAACCCCCTTATCCTCCTAGCTATGGGTTTAATAGTACTACTGCTGTTCTTCTAGAAGGATGGCTTTGGTATTAAATAACCTACGTTGATATTCCATTAAACAAGAAAAAAAACGTTAAATCTGGTCGTATTTTGAGTAGGATTATGTGATTCGGCTACATCTCAAAAATTTTGATAATTTTATGCGTCTCATTCTCTGGGACGGATTCTGTTTTGTATATATTCCAAATGGTAGTATGGTCAAATTTTCATCTCTTGCTCAATTCCTAGTTGATCCCCTTTCCTATCCAGTCATGTCTTGTCTTATACTTCTTTTTTCTGTTATTTTCTGTATTTGCTTATTGTGTGATAAGCCGTTTCATCCCTATCACCAAATAACCTACACAGCCCAGTCGGCTGGGGCTGTAAAATACACCGACTGCATCTCTGTAGAGAGGTAAGACCACCCTCCCCAACGAGGGCTGCATCTCTGTAAAGGGATAACACCTCCTTCCACAACGAGGGCTGCATTTCTGTAAAGGGTTAACACCTAGTTCCCCAACGAGGGCTGCATCTCTGTAAAGGGGTAACACCCCCTTCCACAACGAGGGCTGCATCTCTGTAAAGGGTAAGACCTCCGTCCCCAACGAGGGCTGCATGTCCGTAAAGGGTAACACCCCCTTCCACAACGAGGGCTGCATCTCTGTAAAGGGTAAGACCTCCGTCCCCAACGAGAGCTGCATCTCTGTTGAGGAGTAAGACATCCCTTCACAACGAGTGCTGCATCTCTGTAGAGGGATAAGACCTCCATCCACACCGATGGCTGCATCTCTGTAAAGAGGTAAGATCTCCCTCCACTACGAGTGCTGTATCTTTATACTGGGGTAAGACCACCATCCCCAACATGTCTCCCTGGATATGACATTAAACCATGTGATGACGAGTCTCCAGCCTCGGAGTTTGGGAGAAATTGGAGTAACCCATCATAGCCATTACTCTCTGGTCCACAGTGACTCGGAGTAGTAGCACCTGATAGTGTCCAAATGGCTCAAATAGAACATTATGTGTTTAAACAAATGACTTACGTTAAATCGAATTGTTAGAAGTAGAACTCTTCGACTATTTAATCGAGCATAAACAAATGACTGTTTAATTGAATTGTTAGTGATACATAGCAATACTTGAAACCACTTAACTTTGTTGATTTATGAAAAATTGAATTGTTAGAAATGGAACTGATTGATCATTTAACTATGTATAAACAAATGATTGGAGGTACCCGTGGTGTAATGGTTATCGTCCTCGGAAATGGATACGGCGACACGAGTTCAAATCCTGATTGCATTTCACATAGCACTAATACCCTTGGGAAAGGTATGAATCCAATTAATTTCCCCCCAGCTATGGGCAAATAGTAGGACAGACTAGGTTCTTCAGCCTTGGTGAGGCAACTAGTCTAGGAGAAGGAAAAACTCTGAATGTAAACCTGTTAAACCCCGCTTTAAAATTGACCTTGTGTCATATCCTGCCCGAGCAGAGGGGTTGGTAAATATATATAAACAAATGATTGATGTCTAATTGAATTGTTAGGGATACATAACAACATTTGGAACCATTTATCTGTGTGCGAATAAAGGAATAGGGTTAATGAAATAATTAGTCTTAAATAGCAGCACTTGTAAGCACTTCCCCGTCTGCAAACAAATCATTAGTACAGAATAGAATGTGACACGACGTTGGGCATTCGTTGTGTTGGTGTGTGGGTGTCATTCAGGGGGTCCCTTTGTCTGTTTTGGCGCGAAACCCACACAAAGGGCCAGCGCACGAGATCTCTCACGAGACCGGAAGGACGAGGGAAGGAAGGTCCAAGAGAAAAGCGAGTCTGCAGAAGGGAGCAGACGAGAACAGTTGGCTTGAAATAGCAGTCCAGGGGAGGACACAGTCGGCAGAAGGAGGCTGTGAAAAGATGGAACCAGGGCAGAGAAAAGAGTCAACAGAAGTCAGAAAGACGACTCCTTAGACCTGTTGACCTACAGAGGCCAGGTTAAACAACACGAGAATATGTCAGCATTGCCAGTGGCTTTGTGAGAATTTTCACTCGATTACACGCTCGCGTTAGCTCACAGAATGCACAGTGTCTCAGAATTCTCCTTTCTTGCGCTTGGAGCTAACCCAAGTCTGTGTTTGTTTGTTCTTTTCTTCTACCCTCTAGGTTGTGTTTTGTATGTCCGTTAAGAAATGTGTAATGCTCTTGGTCGGAGATGAGAGAAACCACTAGAGGATCTGATCTAATGGTTATTAGTGGTTTAAGGAAGCTGAGATAGTGGGGGTCGGCTGGCGAGGGGTGTTGGCACAAGAATTATTAGTATTAGATAGGAATAATTGAAACCATTTAACTGTCTAGAAACAATAGCAATACTAGTGTAAAAAAAATTACTAACAAACTTGACGTACAAATCATATGTATATCCATTTAAATGGATACAAACAAATGACTGATGTTAAATTGTTATTGTTACATACTACTTCTTCAAACCATTTAACTGCGTGCAAACAAATGATCAATTCTAAATAGAATTATTTGTATTTGATAGAAATACTTGAAATTATTTAACTGTGTACAAGAAAAATGGACCAAGGTTCGTTTAAAAATGTTATCAACAAAATGTGTTTACACATCAGATATATTTCAAATATATATGTATAAAAAGGACATGGTATCAAATAATCCACAAAGGTTGATATGTCATAAACCTAACCAAAGCAAAAAAGCATAACAAATAACCTTTTCTCGCTCTTTTCTTGCTAGTTATAATTCTTGGAGTAAGCTAATGGTTTTCCACTGGGGTTTAAGTGAAAACAATTTTCTCCAGGACTTTTCTCAGTATTCTGGCCGATCTTAATAATGCTGTAGTTAGATTATCTCTACTCGTCCTCATATCTCCAAGTCCTCAAGTCCTTGAACCAATCCTTTGGTGACTGTACTCAGCGCACCAATTACAACTGGTATCATCATCACTTTGATGTGCCATATTTTTTCTGTTCGCTAGCAGGGTTTTGGTACTTATGTGTCTTTTTGATTTTCTTCAGTTTTAGCCTGTGGTCAACTGGAACGGTTATCTTCACATTTTTTCCTTTTTTTGTGGATTATCACAAAGTCTGACTGTCTGGCCGAGATAAGATAATCCATATTTACCAACCCCTCCGCTTGTGAAGGATATGACGGAGTTTGAATTCAGAGTTTTCCTTCTCCAAGACTAGTTGCCTCAACAAAGATGAAGAACCCAATTTGTCCTTCTATTTTACTCATAGCTGGAGGGAGAATAATTGGATTCATACCTTTCTCAAGGGTATTAGTGCTATGTAAAATGCAATTAGCCTGGTTCAGGATTTGAACTCGTGTCGCCGTGTCCATTTCCTACGACGATAACCATTACACCACGTGCACCTCCCATGCCGAGATGAGGTAATCTGTTCGTATCTCAAAATCACAGTGGATTTTGTGCGACTCATTTTCTGGGTTGTACATATACTATTTGTCCGTATGATCAAATTTAATCTTCTTCTCCTCCCAGTCGTGTCTACTCTTATATTCTTTTTTCCCTCATTTTTTACATTGGCTTATTATGTGATAAATCGTTTCGTTTTTATCAACACATAATCGACATTTGCTCTTTAGTTACGTTTTGTCTATTCTTTCTTTGACATCGTGTTATATTCTCATTTGCTGATTCATGCAGAAATATACATATATATGCTGGATACATACTGACGCAATAAATAAGGACGCAGGAAGACTTCTTTACAAATATATTTTACCTCTCACTTTATTTCAAGGGTTCGAAAGGGTTGTTCAAGGGTTGCATGTGAGAGGGAGCTAGAGATCGAATATAAACTGTAATATCTTGACCCCACAGTTATGACTGTCACGTTGTCTTTCTCGTTCTTTAGTACTGCTCAACCGGAGGCCTAGGGCCCACTCATCAGGGCCCAAAGGCCCCTTCGGCCTGATGTGGCTTTCCCTACCACATTTCGTCTATAACTCCGTCCGATCTACAACTCAACTGCCCCCCCCCTGGGCGTCGAACTCTACTGAATTATATAATCGTTCGACGCCCACTCGATCTTTGAAATCGAATGTTTAATCGTCATCAAGCGGACATAACTGTCATGCAGTTCAGAGGTCACTCTCTTCCGGTGCATCACTCTGTAGTGTACCATGGGAATTACCTTGTCCCATTTCGTCAGCCAATTTCCGCCCAAGCGATTTCCTCTTCTAACTGCCATTGGAATGTGTCACTTCCTTCCGCTGCATCACCTTGGAATAGCATTTTTTGGGGCCGGGTCGAAGGTCAAAACATAACAATAGTTGGTCCTTGTGGGTTTTTTTTGAGTCGCTATCAGAAGAGAATCTGTTGTTTTCCTTATAGCTATGGGTAAATAGTAGTGGGGACTGGGTTCTTCAGCCTTGGTTAGGCACCTAAATTAGTAGAAGGTAAAGTCTGAATTCAAACCTCAAAATATTTTGAATGCATTTAAATGCTTTCAAGTATTTCATAAAGTGTTTGCCTTTCAAACAATTATATGCTATTAAACAAAGAAGCCAAACAAAATCAATTATGTTCACGAGAATTTCTATCGAATAATATTTTGGTTTGGTTTGGTTTGGTTTGGTGTTATGGCATTTCAACGATTGTAGGTTATCTAATGCCTAATACCTTTTTATATGTATAAACAGTTCTATTTCAAGCAATTTATTTCAGCATAAGTACATTTTTTTTGTTTACACACAGTTAAATGTAAAGCCAGTTCTATTTGAAACAATTCAGTTTAGCATGAATACGCAATTTCAATGTCAAACAGTTCTATTTGAAACAATTCAGTTTAGCATAAGTAAACAGTTTAGTTCCTTTTGACCCATACATAGAACCCTATCAGGTGCTACCATTGCAATAAAGGGGTGCTCTACATTCCCCAAAGTTCCAGCATCAGTTGAAACTCATCATCAAATTGTTTAGTGTCATATGCAAGATACATGTTGGAGGGGATTCTTACCCCTCGCAGAGGTGCAGTCGGTGTATTCTACTGTCCCAGCCAACCGGGCAATGATTCGTCTTAAGTTGCCATACCTGGAACCATTTAACTGTGTGCAAACAATAAATTGCAATACTTAAAACCATTTAACTGTGCTGACAAATGAGCTCTGGCTTGTTTAAAAAATGTTACCTACAAACTATTCACCTGAAATTTGTATGTATAAATAGGATTTAGCATTAAATAACCATCAAGGGTTGACATGCCATTAAACGAAATATCCTGTACTGTTAAATTGAATTTTTAGTGTTACATAGCAATACATGAAAGCATTAAACACTGCACAAATATACGAGTCCTGGCTTGTTTAAAAATATAATCAATAAACTAAGTATTCAATGAATTATTATAATCAATAAAATATGAATTTACTAAACTGGCAACTGGCAATGGATGGTCGCTCGCCACTGTATCCGCATGGAAAAACTCTGTCAACGCCGCAGTAGGAGGGGTAGGATTGCTTATAGGACCTAGAGCACTAAAAACGCTTAATAGCATTGAGAAAATACAGCCTAGAATGATGGCAGCTACATTTAACGGAAACCCCAGAGCAACAATCATCTCATGCTAGAGCCCCACCAATGTTAGTGAAGAAAATGAAATAGTCACCTTCTACGATGAGTTATCCTCATTAGTGCGTAGCATCCCGAAACACAACATGCTAGTCATTGGCGGAGACATGAATGCACAAATCGGGAAAAACGGAAACAACAAATACAGCCTCCACAACACGTCAAATAGAAATGGGCAACATCTAACAGATTTCATGATAGAAAATAGATTAGCATGCCTCAATACAAACTACCAAAAAAGAGAGGGCAAACTATGAACATACACGTACGCAAACAATACTAAAGCTCAGATAGACTACGTCCTTATAAACAAGAAATGGAAGAATAGTGCATTGAATTGCGAGGCATACTCCTCTTTTGAGGGTGTGTCCACCGATCACCGAATAGTCACAGCGAAAATACGGTTAAGCCTACGAAAAAACGCCAAACGAACAGCGACCACCAAACACTATGACTGGGCCATATTAAACAACAAAGATGTAAGAGATAAATACGTATTAGAATTAAGAAACAGATTCGAAACACTACAAGAAAAGACGGAAAAAAGTACACCAAACGACGAATACAAAAATTTCGTCAATGCACACCTCGAGGCAGCAGCAAAATGCATTCCAACAAAAATTAAAACTAAATAGAGAGTCCCATGGGAAACTTTAGCGGTAAGAGAAAAACGTGCACTAGTGAAAACAGCCTCCAAAAACTATCGAAAAAACCCAACAAACACAAATGCCTTAAAACTAAAAACGGCACAATATCAATTAGCAGGCATATATATAAAGGAACAGACAGAATACATTCAAAATCAGATAGATAAGATTAGAGACTCGGTGGAAGATAGACAATCTAGAATTGCCTGGCAAACAATAAACGAAGTGAGCAGAAGAAAGAACACATCCGAAGCAAAACTTAAAGCAGCAAACCAACAAGAAAGAATAAAACTGTGGAAACAGCACTTCGAAAACTTACTTGGAAACCCACCAAAAATAACACATGAACCAATCACCAGAATAATTAGCAAACAATTAGACATTAAACTTGGACCGTTCACACAAGAAGAACTCGACTCGGTTCTCAGAAAAATTAAAAATAGGAAAGCTGCAGGGCTGGACGAAATTCCCCCGGAAGTATGGAAGACCAGACAATTCGACGACATACTGCTCCGACACTGCAACGCAGTATACAATCAAAATCCGATAGATAGATGGACGAAGGGATGCATACTCCCCTTCCCTAAAAAGGGGGACCTCGGATTAGCCAAAAACTACCGAGGCATAACACTTACATCCATAGCTGCCAAAATCTACAATGCCCTACTGCGAAACCGAATAGAACCCAAAATCGACAACATACTTAGAAAAAAACCAAAATGGCTTCCGAAGAAATAGATCCACGACCTCACAAATATTAACCATCCGCAGAATCCTTGAAGGTGTACGGGCAAAGAACCTACAAGCGACATTAATATTTGTCGACTTTACCAAGGCTTTCGACTCCATTCACAGAGGAAAGATGGAACAAATCCTAATAGCGTACGGCATACCTAAAGAAACCGTAGCGGCAATAACGATTCTCTATAGAAACACTAAAGTAAAAGTACGATCACCAGATGGAGACATAGAATACTTCGACATTGTAGCAGGAGTACTACAAGGGGACACGCTGGCGCCGTATCTCTTTATCATTTGTCTAGACTACGTACTTAGAACATCGATTGACAAAATCAAAGAGAATGGCTTCGAACTGACGAAGAAAAGAAGCAGAAGATACCCCGCAACAACAATTACCGATGCCGACTACGCTGATGACATAGCGATACTGGCAAATACACCTGACCAAGCCGAAACACTTCTGCATAGTTTGGAACGAGCAGCAGCAAGCATAGGCCTCCATGTTAATGCACACAAAACGGAATATATGTGCTATAACCAAACGGGGGACATCTCCACTCTAGAAGGAACCCCTCTTAAACTAGTAGACAAATTCACGTACCTAGGAAGCAGCGTCGAATCAACCGAAAAGGACATCGAAACGAGGTTAACGAAAGCATGGACAGCTATCAATAGGCTATCGACTATATGGAAATCATACCTAACCGATAAAATGAAACGCAGTTTCTTCCAGGCAGCGGTCACATCGATACTGCTATATGGATGCACTACATGGACGCTAACAAAACGGCTGGAGAAGAAACTAGATGGCAATTACACAAGAATGCTGCGTGCAATCCTCAACAAGTCCTGGCAGCAACACCCCACAAGACACCAACTGTACAGCCACCTGCCCCCTATCACGAAAACTATTCAAGTTAGGCGAACCAGACATGCAGGACATTGCTGGAGAAGCAGAGATGAACTCATAAGAGATGTACTCTTATGGATCCCCACACATGACCGCGCAAAAGCAGGACGACCAGCACGAACGTACATTCAGCAGCTATGTGAGGATACAGGTTGTTGTCCTGAAGGACCTACCTAGGGCGATGAACGATAGGGAGGAGTGGCGAGAGAGGGTCAGGGATATCCGTGCTGCCAGCACGATATGATGATGATATATGTGATAAAAACTTATTATATATGTGATAAAAACTTATGATATATGTGATAAAAATGTATTATATATGTGATAAAAACTTATGATATATGTGATAAAAATGTATTATATATGTGATAAAAACTTATGATATATGTGATAAAAAATGTATTATATATGTGATAAAAATGTATTATATATGTGATAAAAACATGATATATGTGATAAAAATGTATTATATACGTGATAAAAATGTATTATATATGTAATAAAAACTTAGGATACATGTGATAAAAATGTATTATATATGTGATAAAAACTTATGATATATGTGATAAAAATGTATTATATATGTGATAAAAACATGATATATGTGATAAAAATGTATTATATATGTGATAAAAACATGATATATGTGATAAAAATGTATTATATATGTGATAAAACTGTATTATATATGTGATAAAAACTTATTATATATGTGATAAAAATGTATTATATATGTGATAAAAACCTATGATATATGTGATAAAAATGTATTATATATGTGATAAAAACTTATGATATATGTGATAAAAATGTATTATATATGTGATAAAAACATGATATATGTGATAAAAATGTATTATATATGTGATAAAACTGTATTATATATGTGATAAAAACTTATTATATATGTGATAAAAATGTATTATATATGTGATAAACATTTATTATATAGGTAATAAAAACTTACATATGTGATAAAAATGTATTATATATGTGATAAAAATAATTGGAATAGTGGACAAATCGACACTGACAACGGATACAGCAATTGTGATATCTCGTTCTTTCTTGACAGAGAACTTTCTCAAAATGAAAATGGTTTTTTCTAAAGTTCAACAATTGTGGAAATAGATAAAAATATAAAAGGAGGGGAAGGGTCTACAGAAAAAAAGACAGGAAAAGAAAGGGAGAGAAATAGATATTGGTGAGATTGATGCTGGCAGGGGTTATTAGTTTTGACTGTGACTCTCGGGGCAGATAGCCATGGTTGGACACTGTCAAGAGTATCAAGTTTCATCAGAGATTTGACCAGGAGAGATGGATTAATTTCAGTGAGAAAATCGAAGGAAAGTAAAAGGAAGATATATATATATATATATATATATATCAGAATGGAGGAGCCAGAACTTTTAGGCATATCTCATTTCATCAAAAACTTTGACTATATTGGAATAGCTAAATGAAAAAGGGGAAAAATCATCTAAAACGATGGAACTAGTATGCGAGAAGAATGTCTTAAATTTGTCTAAAACATTTTTATCCGTTTTCTATTTTGATATTATTCTCATTTAAAATAAGGTGAAAAAGGGTGAAATCTGGAAGAAAACAGGTTATTGTTCAATATGTTTAGTTTTGGAAATGACTGCAGATTCTTACAGTCTGTGGGATATTTTGCAAAGTATGGATATTATTAAAGTGACTTGGTAATGCTGGATCCGTTGCCAAGGTTAGTTTATCCACGTTTTCATATATTTTTATCATCTTGTCAGATTTACGAATATCTACCGTTTCTCCATTGATATTTGCACAAGCAAGATTTGTCATTAAATAACCAACAAGCGTTGATATGTCATAAAAACCTACGAGCTTAAACTAACCCAATCGCCTGTTCCCTGGTGAATATTCTCAGATGCAATAATCACATTTCCTACAACGATACCCGTCACGCTGATAGTTTCAAGTATTTATATCTAATACTAATGATTTTAAAATAGATCTGTTTGATCCATATAATAGATCCTAACTGGTAATAGCGATCCAGGTCGGGGGGAACCGGAAAGCAATGGCAACGAAGGAGTGATTCCATCATGTCTAGGACTGTAGATTAATTACAGGATGCAGTCTAGTGTCATAACCAGTGAATTATATCTATCTCAGTCTGTTTATATCTATATATCTACTTATCTATAAATCACTGTTTATATCTATCTTAGTCTGTCCATCTCTCTCTCTCTCTCTCTCTCTCTCTCTCTCTCTCTTTCCCTCACTTTCTCTCTCTCCCTGATATATATATATAAATGTGTTTTATATATATATATATATATATATATATATATATATATATATATATATATATATATCAGTCTGCTAATATCAACCTATCTACCTATCTATCGATCTATCTTTTTATCGATCTGTCTGTCTCAGTCTGTTCATATCTATCTATCTATCTCTTTATATCTATTTATCTCAGTTTGTCCATCTCTCTCTCTCTCTCTCTCTCTCTCTCTCTCTCTCTCTCTCTCTGAGATAGATAGATAAATAGATAAAAAGATCTGAACAGATTGAAGCAGATAGACAAATCAATAAAAACATAAATCGATCGATATCTACCGATCTACCAATCGACTGATTTATCTTTTTATCGATCTGTCTCAATCTGCTCAAATCTATCGATCTCTCTATCTTAGTCTCTTCATATCTTTCAATCCATCTCTCTCTCTCTCTCTCTCTCTGATATATATATATATATATATATATATATATATATTCACCTATCGATCGATCTATCTGTTATCGATCTGTCTGTCTCAATACGTTCATATCGATCGATCGATCTATCTTAGTCTGATGATATCCATCAATCTATCTATCTGTCTATCTCAGTCTGTTCATATCTATCTCTCTATCAATATATCTCAATCTGTTCCTATCTATCTATCTATCTATCTATTCTTTTATCAGTCTATAAATATCAATTTATCTATCTTGGTCTCTTGATCTTTCTCTCTCTCTCTCTCTCTCTATATATATATATATATATATATATATATATCCTCCTGTTTATATCTATCTATCCGAAATTGTTTTGGATAGACACAGCTTTTATCTTTTATCTCTATACATAAATACGTACATATAGTCGAAGCCTTTCATTCTCACCAGTGACTATTTTGCGGACAGTACCTCATTACTTGCAAGAAGATGAGAAGACGGATGTAGCTCTGTTCTCCTTTCGATTTCGATAAGGTGTACATATGAACTAATCGAGGAGCCTTTATGTATGTGTGTCTGTGTAAACAGCATCGTTCGTCCCCAAAAATTAATAGCTCGTTGTCCTCAACGCTTGCTTCGAGCGATCGGCGCATTTTCCAATTACCCGTCCAGTTGGACACCCACTGACCGCAACCACATTCGCAATTTTCGCCGCTTTTGAAGCAGTGGTCAGCGAGTAATTGGGTCTGAGGGGCGAAAAGAGCCCCATGTCCGAAGTGACCAAAGCAAACGTCATGGCGGCGGCCATGAATACGAACACGACAGGAGATTAATTGCAAGCGTTACAACATTTCAGGAGATAAGCGGGGGTGGGGAGATGAGTCGAAGAGTGAGGCAGAGAAAGAAGACAGGGGGAGGGAGAAAGTATTAGCCGGTTGGGTAAGTATTGGTGTGTTTATATGGTGGACTGTATTGGCGGATGAAGGAGAAATAATTCTTCTGTCCATGCCTCCCTACCCATCTCTCTCTCTCTCTTTCTCCCGTGATTGTTTCTCTTTCTCTCTCTTTCTCTCTATCTCTCTTTCTCTATTTCACACACACACACACACACACACACACATCAGAAGACTCGAATACACACACACGCTTACAAATAGATAGATAGATAGATAGAATAAGAAGAAACAGATAGATAGATAGATAGATAGATAGATGGTGATAGTGAGAAAATAAGATTGTCTTCATAAATACGTCACCGCATATTTTTTCGTACCATCTCATTTGTGCATATATACATATGCACGCAGGTGCGCGTGTGTGTGTGTGTGTGTGTGTCTGTGTGTGTGGAGATAGATTGACAAATGTATAGATAGGTAGTGACCGGCAGACAGACCAATACAGGGTGTGGGTGCTAACGAAAAAAGTGGCAGATAGGTTATGTCATAACTGTACCCAGCAATGTTTTCATGTTCACATCTATCTTATATCGTTATATATATATATATATATATATATATATATATATATATATATATATATATGTCTATTTTCTTCCTGCCATCGGTCTTTTTATGTATAGATATATTGATAGAATTCATTATAAGAAGGAGATATCAGCAAAAATAGATTTCAAGATAATTTTTCTTATTCTAACTGCCTTTATCTGTGCATGTGTTTGTCTCTCTCTGTCTCTGTCTCTGTCTCACTCTCTCTCTCTCTCTCTCTCTCTCTCTCTCTGTCTGTCTCTCTCTCTCTTCCATTCTTTCTGTGTCTCTTTCTTTCTATTTCTCTCTCTTCCTTTCTTTCTGAGTCTCTCTCTCTCCCTCTCTCTCTCTCTCTCTCTTTACCTCTCTCTCTTTACCACTCTCTGTATGTGTCTCTCTCTCTCTCTTCCTTTCTTTCTGTGTCCCTTTCTTTCGCTTTCTCTCTCTCTCTCTCTCTTCCTTTCTTTCTGGGTCCCTTTCCTCCCCCCCTCTCTCTCTCTCTCTATATATATATATATTCTCTTCATCTAAAGTCTCCCGGCTTAAAGTCTCTGTATGTCTGTTTCTCTCTTTAGATTGATAGATAGATAAATAGATAGCATTCATGTGTATGTAAGTATTTTGGAGTGTGTCTTTCTATGTGTGTGTGTGTGCATGAGCAAGCGTGAGTATGTGGTGTGTATGCACGTATACAGAGAGAGAGAGATAGATAGATAGATAGAGAGAGAGAGAGAGAGAGAGAGAGAGAGAGAGATGAAACTAAGAAAGACGAAGAGAGAAACCAAAATGAATTAGTAAACTGCACACATCAACACCTAAGTTATCACATTCAACCAAATTAATGGACGTCTGTCATGGAAAGAAACACACACACACACACACACACACACACACACACACATAAGTAGCACAACCCCTTCTAAATTTAGTATAGACGAACGAGTTGATAGGTGAAGACAGGTTGGTGAATAATTAGTGAAAAACGGGTAGATAATCAGGGTGTGATAAAAGAGATAATTACGTGTGCATTTTGGCATACGTACCCCGGTTTGTGTGTGATCTAACATAAATGTAACTAAACGCCTACATTTCAACTGATGAATGGAAAACATAGATTGGGTGTGTATTTCGAGAAGAACTCACTTCGTAAAACAGTTAGAAACATAATTGACTCAAACGCCATCGAAACAAATTTAATTATTTCGTTTCCATTAGAACGATTAGATTACTTTTTTTGTTTTGTTTTTTAAACCTTTTTTCCCGTCAATTTCAACGCTATTTTTATCTTGAAAATAATTAGAATTATTTTATTACTATGTTCACTGTTGATAGATATTAGACTATACGAACTCAGGTAAAATGGTGGATTTTTAGATCACCTTGACTAAAATAAAAATTACAAGCAACAGTTCTTTAAATTTGTTTTATTGTGAGGCTATAGTTTTAATCGAAGCAGAAGTAACTTTTTAGTTGAAATATTTTTGGTGGGGAGTGTTCTCGTTCTGTAATGGTTAAATCTCTGGACTACGGAATCGTAGTAAGCGAGTTCGAACTCCAGTCGCGCTATTACATTCACTTTCGGACAAATACCTTGGGAAAGGTATGAACCCTCTTCTCCTCCAAGCTATGGGTTAAATAGTACCACTACTATTCTTCTAGGAGAATAGCTTTGGCATTAAATAACCAAGAAAGGTTGATATGTCATTAAACAAAGAAAGAAATATTTTTGAGACTATCTTTTCCGGACAATAACGGTTTTTTTTGGGGGGGCGGTTACTAGCATACCATTCTTTGGGGATTACTTGACGCCAAAGTACTCCTTATAAAAGGACAGAAGTTGTATTTAAGTAATAGATAGGGAGAAGAAGGAATAAGTTAGCTCATATGTTTCCCGAGGGTAGTGGTTCGAAATTTTACATAAGAAGTACGAATGGAGTTCGAACATGCTTAGTACGATGTCGCTGTTCGTTATGTAAACCACTGTTTTATTTTTGTAATTGTTATTATTTTCATTTCATGTCATACAGTCGTGTGTGAATTATTTGTATTACGTAGGAATACTTGATAAATAGAATTACTAATGTTAAATAGAAATATATGAAACGATCTGTGTGCAACAAATTATTGATATTATATATATATATATATATTTACCAACCCCTCTGCTCGGGCAGAATATGACACCAGGCCACTTTTTAAGCGGAGTTTAACAGGTTTCAATTCAGAGTTTACCTTGTCCTAGACTAGTTGCCTCACCAAGGTTGAAGAACTCAGTCTGCCCCACTATTTACCCATAGCTGGAGGGAGAATGATTGAATTCATAACTTTCCCAAGGGTATTAGTGCTATGTGAAATGCAATCACTCTCGTCCAGGATTTGAATTCGTGTTGCCATATCCATTTCCATCAACGATAACCATTACACCACGGGCACCTCCATATATATATATATATATATATATATATGCATGTGGGTGTGAGTGTTGTCACCCACAGACTGTTTCGTTGTATCACAACTCTTCAGTGTAGCTAGACACACAGGACGCTTCAAGGTGGGATCGAAACATGCTTATCTTTACTCTAGAGTTAGTATCTAACCGCTCAGCCATTTCGGCAACATACGTTCGCTCAGGAATAATAACGCATTTTATATTAGCTTTCGTTTGTTTACAGTTTGCGTTATCAGATACCAGAGTGCTGAATTCGTTAGAAGAGCTTTGCATTATGCGGGTGGCAGCCGTTAATTCCGTTGCTAAAGTAATCAAACCCCTGGGTGGGTTGAGTCTATATTGTCATCCACAGACACACTGTTTTAACATATCACAATTATTCACATATGTTTTTTTTTTGTTTTTGTTTGAAGACGGTTGGCACACATATACTTAAAGAAAATCCCTCTTCAAACAAAAAATAAACCATATTAATTGGCCTTTTTTGAAATCCCTTCATTCTGTCCGACGAATGTGTAAAGCATGAAACCTAGGGTTACAGACACTATCATGTTATATACATATATATATATATATATATATATATATATATATCATATTTACCCAACCCCTCCGCTTGAGTAGGATATGACACAAGGTCAATTTTTGAACTCGTGTCGCCGTGTCCATTCCCTACGACGATAACCATTACACCACGGGCACCTCCTAATATATATATATATATATAATTGTTTGGTTTCTTTTTAAAGACATATCAACCTTTGTGGGTTATTAGATGCCAATGCCATTCTTGAAAAAGAACAGTAATGATACTATTTAAGCAATAGCTAAGTGGATAAGGGAATTCTTATCCTTCCTATGGGAATTAGGCCTAAAGTGAATGTAATTGTTGAAATGGCGTTTGAACTAGCCATCTACGATGTCAATCTTTAGTACGTTAGCCACTCAGCCATTGAGGCTCACACTGTTTTTTTTTTCAGTCTTACATGTTTTCACTGCGAGATTTTTTACACCATTTTTAACTAGTCGCGTCTCATTGAATTCTCGCAGAACTCAAGTCTCCTCAGATCTCCAGGACTCTTCTAAATATCCAAGCTAATTTTAGAAATACTTTAGTCTGGATGATCTAAATTCTTCCTCTAATCTCTAACGCTTCCATTTTTGTCCAGGTTCTTCTGGATTGTTTCATGGGCTCCAATTTCAACAGGTATTACTATAACCTTCTTCTCTCTCGACTTTTTCAGTTTTCTGGCAATGTTATGGTATGTATCAAGCTTTCACCTTCCTGTCCATATTCAAAGGTATGTGTATACGTATATATCATGAATTTATATATATATATATATATATATATATGGAAAAACAAAAAAATTCAAAAGTGATGAGTTTGTTGCGAAGGAAAGTCGACGCTGTAACGTTTCGTTCTTAATAAACCATCATTAGGACTTTAAAAATGGTAATACCAAGTGATGATATAACAACAATGATATATATATATATATATATATATATATATATATATATATATATATATGTCTGTGTGTGTTTATGTGTATGTGTGTGTGGAGATACATATGCTCGCATACATACACACATCTACAGTGTGTTGGTAGAAATAGTAGTGAGAAATAATAATAAAAAAAAAAAAAACTATCATCACTAAATAAACTAATGTCACATAGAAATACTTGCAAATACTTACTCGTATGGTTTTAGTATGGTATGATTAAATTATGTGTTTACAAACCGTACATACGTGTAAACAGGCTTTGGCATTAAATAACCTATAGAGGTTGATATGCCATTAAACCCAATCAACCAACCAACACATCTACAGTCACACACACAGTACTGTCCTTTTTTTTTTTTAACTTAAAGAACTTGCAAAAATTTCTTGCCTTTAATGAAATAAACTTATTTCTTATGTTTGCTTGCAGTTATGCAATAATTTAAACCCAAAGGAATATAAAATAATGATAATTTTAATAAAAGCAAATTCATATATTCTTTTCATCAAAGAATACACCACAAGCATTTATTACTGTAGACAAATGTTATGTATCCTTTCGTGTTCTTCTTGTAAACGTATTTGCATGAAAGTGGTTCCCAACAAGTCCGTAAAAGTGTAAATAATTCATATTCTTTGATTGTTCACTTCGAACTTTACAATCAACAGGAAAATTAGCCGTTAAGCCTTCATTATGTAGGGGTGTCCTCGTAGTGTAATGGTTAAAGAGCTGGCTGCGGAATCGTAGTAAACGAGTTCGAACTCCAATCGCGTTATTACATTCACTTTCGGACAAATACCCTTAGGAAAGGCATGAACCCTCTTATCCTCCAAGCTATGGGTTAAATAGCATCACTGCTGTTCTTCTTGAAGAATGGCTTCGGCATTGGATAACCCACAAAAGTTGATATGCCATTAAATAAAGAAACCCCAACCTTTTTATGAAATCAGAGAACCATTTCAGGATGATCACTAAATTTTAATCGATAGTTGATCTATATATAGAATGCAGAGGTAGAATTAGAAATACTCCAGTATGATAATAAACGACTCAATTATAAAACAAAATTAATTTAATCTAAAAAAAAATTAACTAGAAAATAAGAAGATAGACACAAAACAGTAAATTTACTCAATATGGCCGCCATTTTTTAATCAATTATTGTATCAACACGCCTTCGAAACGATTTGCATGCTTTCAAAATAAATTCTTCTGACATTTTGTTCCATTCTTCCTAAATAGTAGTCTTAAGCGAATCAATATTTGGATAGAAAATTGTATCTATTTTGTTTTCTAAAATACCCCCATAGAGCGTAATCAAGGAGATTAAGGTCTGGGCTTGATTGAGGTCATAAATTTGATGGCCAAAATACAGAAAATATTTCGCGGAAAACTTTTTTTTTTGTTTTTTTGGCGCTTCATGACCTTTTTTTCTTCTTCTTCTTACTCAAAAAAATGTCAGGTGTCCTGGCATGTGATTTTAGTTTTAAATCTTCTTTAATTGCTGTCCTCACAGTTTTCTCGTGGTCTTTCAATCCATTACCGTGCTTTCTTATTGACGTCGTGGAGTCCTTAATCACCGTCGCGACAGCCGTTAAAAAAAAACTACTTTTAGTTTTTTGTTCAATCGTCCATTCTCTCTTTTCCATAAAAAGATATTTTTGCAAAAAAATTTATTTGCGTTGTATACAGTAGACAAAGAAACTCCAGTTACTTCGTAATTTTTTTCAGCTTGGTTTCGGCGTTAAACAAATCATAGATTCGTTATCGTTTCTTTTCTTACTCACTCATATTGGGTTGAATTTTAATGAAAAAGTGCTTGAATAATTGAGCTAAAGATGAAAATTTATATTTATCGCGTTTTTTTTTTTTTTCAAAAATTGGATTAATCAGACTAAAAAAAGAAAAATTTTAAGATTATTCCATATTTTGCTTCCACACTCTGAATATATATATATATATATAGCGAGTGAAAAGGGAGATTACTTGCATTCCTTTATTACATCTCCTTGACGTGTCCTGCGTTGAGTAAGTGCGGGTTGGGTTGATTCTCAGTGGGTGCTCCATACTTTTGGCCTTGTGTCCTTACCAATTTAAGCTTAGTAAATGTCTCCTAAGGTTTTTCTTGGCTTTTATTTCTTTCTATTACAATTGTCTATCAAATAAATTCACAAATCTATTTTGACATAACTATTCTGGCTGGAAAAGCCACTTAAACGAAAGACATGTTCCAGGGGATGTAGAAATTTACTAAGCTTATCTTAGTCTGGCACAAGGCCACCCTGTGAGATTTGAACACTGGTCTGCTAGGCTCTTTAATCCTTATGCCACGAGAAAACATTAGCTTAGCTTAATTTGAATCTAGGTTAGAAGTACAAGGCACGCAGTTAAAATCGGATTCACTAACAAATTTTTGCCAGCCGAGTTTAGCAACCACAGATCATATCACTTGAAGCACCCAGATGAACATACGTGGACACACAGACAAACGTGTGTTAACAATCACATTCTTCACAAAAACATAAAAGAAGTTCTAGCTTAATATATATATATATATATATATATATATATATATATATATATATATGAACAAAGAGAATAAATTATTAGGTCTCATATTTGGCTTTGACATGAAAATTTAAATATTCTATTTGAACTTATTTTAATAAATAAATATTGATATCTTTCAGTAAATTAGTCTACAGTGAGAATTTAAGATAGTGTCTAGGGGAAAAAATCAGAAGTATATAGCACCCAGTGAGAACCGAACTTACAGAGACTAGTGTGTAAGCGTAGTTCGCGAAACGTCCAGCTCCTGTGAGAATCGAACTCACTAAAGCTGGTCGACAAGCCTAACTTGCTTATGATTGCACCACGAGAAACGTACACATTAGCTTCGCTTGACATAAGGTCAGAAATATAGAGCCTCTGTGTTAATGAAACACACGAGCACCGGTTTGCGAACCTTATTTGCTAACCATTATACCATGCCCAGTCAGCTGTCGATGTATGTAGACGATAGATGAATGATTTCTACCACTTGCTTGAATAAAGAATATTCATGTGTGCGTGCGTGTGTGTGTGAGTGTGAGTAAGAGTGTATGAGAGAGAGAGAGAGAGAGAGAGGTGAGCGGAGAAAGGAATGTATGTAATTGTGTTTGATGAGGTCCCATTTATCTTTCGTCTTAATATTCTGTCATTTTCCTCTCATTTATATATCAAAAACGCCACTTTCCCTTGCGAAATATCTCCCATAATTCTTGGCAGTGTGTTGATAATTAAGCCACGAACTATGTCATTAAGGATATTTATTGATTTGTCTGCGTTTGATTAATTCATCGTAAACGTCTTCTGAAATATTGTCCCGAATATTTATGGGAAGAGAAATTAAAGTATTTGCAGAAAAATATCAGATACGGGACGTAATCAAAAAAAATCGGGCCTGCATCTTTTTTTTTAATTTTAGAATTCAAAATCTAAAATCTAAATGAAGACGTGGGCACAGTTAGTCAACTAATACAAGGGACGGCCGAAAAGTTGATGGGCTTACCAAAATATTCACATGGAATGAAGTTAATTTTTCAGCAAAGTCACTTTTCGGTTCACCACACGTCTTTTTTTAGAGTTGCAGTGCTTGAATCCCATTGGTTGAATAAGTCCCCAACAGTAGATATGACATCATCCTATAAACTTATCAGCCAATGAACTTTACAGCTGCTCATCATTTAATAAAATAATGAAATGTAGACAACTCGCTAGACAAATAATTGCCAATTCTTAAAACTTTTTCATTACCTCTTTCGATACTTTTTTTCAAAGAAAATGCTTATGGCGATTGGAAATTGAAAGAAATACGACACCATAGCTTCATACCCTACCTAATATGTGTTTCTGGGGAGCATTAATTAATGGAAAACTTGCTGGAATTAGCTTGCCCAGCAGACAGGGGCGGTAGAACACACCGACTGCATCTCCGCGGAGGAGTAAGGCCCCGCGGAGGAGTATGGCCCCACGAACGAGTGTCCTGAATATGACACTAAACAATCTGATGGTGATGTTCCTGTAATGCTGAGGCTTTGAGAAATGCAGAATACCCCGTCATTGCCATCATTCCCAAGTCCACTCTGGCCGGGAAAGGTAGTACCTGATAGAGTCCTATCTATGGGTCAAATAAAATAAAATGTGTACTTATGTTAAACTGAATTGTTTAGAATAGAACTGTTTTGATTTTAAAACTGTGTACTTATGCTAAACTGAATTGCTTTAAATGGAATTGTTTTTGACATTTAAACTGTGCTTACACTAAACTGAATAGCTTGAAATAGAAATGTTTTTGACAATTAAACTGTGTACACATGCTAAACTGAATTGTTTGAAATAGAACTGTTTATTTGCATAAAAATGGATTCGGCATTAAATAACCTACAATGGTTGATATGCCATAAAACCCAAAGAACCAACCAACCAATTGGAATCACCGTGTTGAATGTTTTTAGAGTGCATTTTTTTCATTTTTACCTTTTTATGTTCAGCTTCAGTCTTGACTCTGACCAAAATTTATATATATATATATATATATATATATATATGTGTATACATATATGTGTGTGTGTGTGTGTATTTATGTATGTGCATATATGTGTGTATGTGTGTGTGCATGTGTACGAGGTCTGTCTGAAATGTAACAGGATTTTCCTAAATCTCTTCCCATCCGTTCCAATCATCCATCGCTTCGGGCAGGTCTTCCAGGCTACATCTTGTGTCCGTACAGAGACGTTGTAGATAAGTTCAAACTGGTCGTCCTACACTCGTGTGTCGGAAGAGAACGTCACTTGTAGGTTCCTCCTTGCACTTCCAGCAGTGTCCCGCGTGTCTTGTTCGTTTAATTTGGATAGTCTTTGAGATAGATGGTAGGTGGCCGTACAGAAGCTGTTTTGTGGGATATTGCTTCTAGGATTTGTTTTATATAGCTCGCAGCATCTTTATGCAATTGCCATAAAGATTTTTTCTCCATGCGTTTAGTCAGAGCCCGAGGGGTGCATTTATACAATAGTATAGATATGACCACTGCAGGGGAAAATTATATTTTCCCCATGCTTTTGCTTATTCCTGTAGTGTATCACCTTGACCTGCGATGAACCCATTGGATGTCGCTGACAAGTGTATGAAGCTGTAGTGAAACCAAAAAAAATGATTACCAGAAAACAAGCAATTCGTGTTTGAAAGCTGTGATCAATGGAGAACAAGCATTGCGTGGGTGTAAACCATCGCCAATGAAAAACAAGCAATGCGTGGGTGTAGGCTGCTACTAATGAAAAGCAAGCAACACATGTGGGATGCGTGGGAGGTTTAACATAATAAAAGGTCTAGAATTTTGGCTGAAGTCAATTCTCGACGGCTTTTACGACTCTTGACAGCTCCTTTGTGCGTGCGAACTCTCCCTCTGATTGCTCCCCTGCTCCTCTCAATTTTCATCATAGAAGAATAAAATATAGTATTATATTTTATATATACATATTCCTCGTTATTTCTTAAGACTCACCAGCAATATACAACAATACCTTCTCTTTTTCAGATTGTTCACTTATAAGCACTGAAGAACGAACGAACAATGAACACCGAGCAACGAATAAACTTTAAATTTTTCGTTCATTTGGTGAAAAACTCGTCATCAGTACTTAAAGTGTTTCCTCAAGCGCATGGAGCAAACACCATTTTGCGCAAATATGTTTTTGAATGATACAAGAAGTTCAAAGAGGGTTGCTAGTTGGCGATTGATGATTCCAGGAGGGGAAGGCTTTCAACAAGCAAAACTGAAGTCAACGTCGAGTAGGTAAGGGGGGTGTATAGGCGATCGTTGGTTGTCTGTTTGAATAATGCAAGCCAGCTAAACATGAAAAAGAACCGACTGAAAAATTATCACCGAAGATTTGGGCATGTCAGAAAAGTAACGGGGCTGGGTGTATTGGGTATCCAGCAGTTCATGAGTGAGGTAAACATTGCTGCAATGAAATGAGCCCCCTTTTCACCTGATATTTCTCCATGTGAGGCGTGGAGGCCATCAAAAGGGCCGTAGTGATTGAGCTGAGAGGCATCCCAGAAGAATCATTCCAGCAGTGCATAGAAGCGTGTAAACGACACATTAAAAGTGGCCACCACATCTAGTCAGGCATTCTAATAGGTGTACGATATCAAGCCACTTGCCTTCATTAGTTCTTGTTCTCCGGCTATTAAGAGAATTTTTAAATCAAATAGAAGCATTACATCACCACTGCTTATGACCACCCCAAACTCCATGAAGTGGATTGGATAATTAGTTTATATTAATATGAATATGAGCGGGCAGGATATGACACAAGATAAATTTTTATGCGGAGTTTAACAGGTTTGAATTCAGAGTTTTCCTTCTCCTAGACTAGTTGCCTCACCAAGGCTGAAGAACATAGTCTGCCCTACTATTTACCCATAGCTGGAGGGAGAATAATTTGATTCATACCTTTCCCAAGGGTATTAGCGCTATGTGAAATGTAATCAGTCACGTCCAGGATTTGAACTTGTGTCGCAGTGTCCATTTCCTACGATGATAACCATCACACCACGGGCCCTTCCTCATATTCGTTGGACTCTCACTCAACCGCACCCTACACATAATCAAGGGCATTGCAATCTGAAGAGTTAAGCGACCAGATGTTAGGTGTGATGTGGTTGTAGAAAATGTTAGACAGCCAACACTAGGTGCTACTGTTTGTGTGACATGATGCAGAGTCCTGTTGCCAGACAGAGGGTATTTCAGAAGCCGACAATATTATCCAGGGCAGCACTACCTCCTTCAGCCGCTTGATCTAGGCCTCTGTGTTGAGCCAAAGGCCATGTGGAAAGATGAATGGAAGCATTACATTACCACCGCTTATGACCACCCCAAACTCCATGAAGTGGACTGGATGATTAGTTTATATTAATATCAATATGAGCGTGTCCTCAGATTGATACAGAAACACACTGGAATTTTCGTATTTGAGCTTCCGACTAGAATCCAAACCGTACAGTGAGCTGTTTCCCAATTTCTAGTGTGTAATATAATGGCCGAGGGATTTCGTTTTATATATCTTGCCTTTCGGTTTAGTTAGGCTGAGAACCTTTCGCTTGGCGCATGGGTTAGTTAGGTGCAACATGAGCGCAGGTGTTCACACACGCACGGTGAGGATGTGTCATTCAGATATGTCAAAATAAAAACCCCAGATAGAAAATGTGACCGCGGGATGTGAATGACGTCATGGACCGGAAGCGTGTGCGGAGGATTTGGGAGGATTTAAGAAAAGTCAGTTTGTTGAGTTTTAGCGTCCGAAGAAGACGGTTGACTTTCGGGGCTAAGACCAGTAGTTTGCGGCAGGGTGCCGTGCGTGGTGGTGGTGGTTGGCGGGTAAGATGGAAAAGTCTGCATAGAAATATTGTGTATCACTCTCCCTATGTCGAATTGCCTTTAACTCAAAGGTAATAAAAAGTTTCGTACCTGAACTAAGAAGTCGTCAAGTGTTTTTCGTGTTTCGGGATTCCTATGTTATCTATATATGAGTTATGAACATTCTATGTACATTCATGTAACAGGTGGAGTAAATTACGTCATAGTGTTGCTTTGCTCACGCACCGTGTCCAACTGACTTTAATTTGATGCACAGTGGACAAAACCTTAAACAAGTAAAACACATGCGTAAAATTAATAATTTAAAACGGTTAGATTTATTCATCGTACCCTGTAAGATTTTTGTGAGTATGACACTTGAAATAAAATATTCTACAGAATAATACAATTTCTTCTCCACTTTGCTACTAAATGATAATTTTGTGGAGTTTCCGTAAACACAGAATTCCATTTTTTAATCATAAATGTAATAAAATGTAATAGAAATAACTATAAAATGATAATTAGAATCCTTGACCCCTTTCTAAATAGGTGCATCCGTATAATCAGGAACCGTTGTTACAACAGGGACCCAATAGGTCCGAGTATTACTATAGGAATTTTAGGCATTTACTAAGCGTTTTGCTTAGATGTAGCACAAGGCCGTATGAATGGGGCTCCCAATTATTAAGGGATTTTTAAATAAAATCTGGAAAATTTTTCTCCGTGAAGACTCTAATCCTTTTATTCATCTGCACCATCCAAACGAAATTTTATCCCCCACCTCGATTATGATCGATATGGACCACTTTGAGAAGCCCTGTACATGGTATACGATATTTGGAAATGTGTAAACATAATCCAATGATTTTCGTTCTGTTATAAACGTTTTTATAAATGCCAATAAGTAAATTTGTTTTTCTGTAGATCCCAATCCTTTTTTTTTTCCCAGACAAATATATTTTTGCCTCAGGGATCTATATGGATCGCTTAAAAAAACCTTGATTTATCCTTACCTCTTTCTCTGTATTTGTCGTTTACTCTCTCTCTCTCTCTCTCTCTCTCTCTTCCTCGGAACCTTCAAATTGGCAAAATCAAGATGCCCTTTCGTAGCAAGTTGGTCTCTTCTACTTGTCTTTCAAAAATACAGAAAGGTAGAGTAACCGTCGCCCTATCTCAGGCACCTGTGGCAATTTCTCCAGTTTGACTGGCACAGTTGATACTTTAATACCCCCTCAGAAAAGCGAAATTCCTTTAGTACCATAGACCATTGTGAATTGAATTACCACGACCAGAAAATCAGGCGAGCACCTACGCACGACATACGGACACACTGGACAGCTGTTTAGACCTTATTAGGTCTCATCAGCAGTGTATGCCGTTATCTTCACCACTTGAGATCGAACCAACGACCACAGATTCAATTCACAATATAATTCCACGACTTAAAAAAGAAAATGTAGTTCTATATCCTTGCGTATTTCTCATCCTCTTGGGAAGACATGGCCCTAGAGGTGACCGTGTCCTCTGTAAAGAGTACGGATGTAACTTGCAAGATACATTCAGGTTAATTGACAGTGCAATTACCATGACAAGTTAATTTGGCGTCACTTGTGTGCAATATAGACTGATGGCTCAGTTGTAGAGTTTACGCTCTGCAATCTGTGGTCGCTGGTTCGATCTCCAGTGGTGAAGTTCCCGATATACACTGCTGATGAGATCTAACTAAGGTCGAAACAGCTGTCCACTGTTTCCGTATGTCATGCGTAGGTGTTCGTCGGATTTTCTGGTTGTGGTAATTCAATTCACAATATAATTCCTCTACTTAAAAAGAAAATGTAGATCTACCATTGACCATATTTTTTACTCTTGCTCAACAGAATTAACCCAAGAGGTTGATTGGTGGGTTAAATGATTTTTATGGCATATTTACCCTTCTGGGTTATTTAAAGCCAAATACTCTTCCTACATAAATTAAATATATGATTTCTAGTTTGTTGGTAATATTTTTAAAAAAGCCAGAGCTCCTTTCTTTGCAAACAGTTTTGAGTTGACAGTTTGATTTTTTTTTTGTTTTACTTATATGTAGCGTTTTGTTTGTTTGTCTTTTAACTCAAAACTACACTACCACTGATGATGACCAAAAGAATAGTCTACAGCGCTTGGGTAGAAGATATGGGACAATTCCTTTACCACCTGGATCCCAACACAAGAAAAATAACCAGGAGACTTGAAAAATTACAATTAAGAATAATAAACAGTGTTCCATTGTCTTTGATAAAACCTAATGCCTAAATATTCACTTTTATATATATATATATATATATATATATATAGAGAGAGAGAGAGAGAGAGAAAGAGAAAGAGAGAAATTGTGGCTTTTTGCTGTATTTGAGACAGACAAATGAGGTATCTGGCAGGTGAAGTCTTTCTTTTTTATTCACTTTTTCAGGGAGTGAGTCTTTGCTGGAGAGGCTTTAGTTATTGGAGAGATTTTTTTTTCTTATTCTCTTGTCTTTGGTATTGAACTCGGATCTCTTCTCTCATCTTACCCGAAAAACATCTATTTTTAAAGAGTATTCCCCTGGAAACAAACATTCCTGATTGGCTAAACAATCACAGATAATTTCATATTCTTCTGCTACTTTTTGACTAATCCGCCAATCAAATTCGCTGATCTACGTCTGTAGGAAGAGTGTACCTTCCACGTATCAGATTTTAATTGGCAATCCAATCAAACCACAATATAGGGGCTGGGTTAATTAAAGGTCCCAGCCCACGCCTTGTTGGGGAGTATCTCTTTTCATATTAACCAAAACAAAAATCAAAGATCTGATTAATCTATTAAAAGATTTGACGTTTTAACGTTAACAAATGCGCAAGAGATGTCATGATTTAAAACGGATCAATGCACTAACAACACCCTAAACTTGCTTACTTTTTGTTTTGACAATTTAAAAGTTCAATTAGTATTGTCCCACACTGACCTTTAAAATTGACTTTTGAATGTCTTTTAAAGTCAATAAGTCTGTTTTATACATTTATAAAAAGAGAATTACATTTTCCAAATAAAGCATCATACTCTCCAGGAACTTTTAGTGCCAGTCAATACCTCATATTGTCATTTGTAATTTTTTGCTCACAATAAAGTATTGTTATTGTTACCACCAAGCTTAATGGTTTCAAGTAGAGCTATCTAACGCTAATGATTCTATTAGATATTCTATTTGATATCAATCATCTGTTTGCACACATTGGAGTCGTTTAAAGTATTACTATATTACACTAACAATTCAAATAAAAATCAGTTATTTGTTTGCACGCAGTTAAATGATTAAACAGTTCTATATGATTCATAAATGGAACCATATCAGGTTATCACTTCGGGTTAGGGTATACCTAGGGGTAATGTCATTCTCTAAAGCTCCAGGATTTTAGCCTCACCATCCGATGCAGTTTAGTGACATATCTTGGAATCTCATTGTTGTGGGCCTTACCTCTCTGTAGAAGATGCAGTCGGCGTATTCTCGACCCCCAGCTAACTTGGCTGCCCCTAAGCTTTGTGTGGAGTCTTCTAATAGTATATCCGGGGCAGCAGCAGATGAAATTTGCCTATCTAATCGGCGAGTATGGCATGGTCCTCAAGCAAAATGATTGACGACTATTCTGCGTGTGATATTTCTGCATTTAATATGCTCTCTGTTGTTGAACACACACGAGTTAGATCGCGCAATATGATCGACTCGGAGGGAAGTGCTTATGATTTATATGTTTGTTTTATGTCTTCCTTTGACAGAAAGTCGCATTTTATAGCCAAGCCGTGTCTTACTTATTGCCTCGATATGTGCCATGCTTGGAAGTCTAATGCTTCTACGACGATTTATTTGATAGTTCATGTATCTTGAATTATCAAGTGATGTAATTAAAGGTGCATAACGAAGTGTAATGGGGTACTTTAAGCAGCGAAGATATTTATACCCGATTAGAGACCCGTATTGCAAGAAAATTTGAACACGGATATATAGAATGCTTTAAATAATATCTTCTTGAAAACTGAATTATGATTTTGTGGGGTCTGTGTCCGCGCGCTAATTCTCCTGTCATAACTCATGTAGCTTCCCTCAACTATAAAATCTATCTCATGACTAAAATTCTCGCTATATGTAACCATTTAATTAGCTGTGATATTATACTCTTATTTCTTTTGTTTGGTAATGAGCATCACCGAACTGGAGATATATAATCCAAACTGCTAAATATATAATATGATGCTCTAAATAACGTCTTCTACAAATGAATGACATTTTTAGTTCTACGTTCGCACGCCATTTTAGCCCATCATAACATGTGTCTCTATCATTATATATATTGTCCAGTCCGCTGGGCTGTATAATATACCTACTACCTCTCTGCAGAGGGGTAAAACTCACCCAACGATTGTCCTGGATATGACACTAAGCTGGTGAGGTTCCAGTAATGCTGGACCTTTGGGAAATGTGTAGTACCCCTTGATTGCCATCGCTCCCAGGTCCACTCTGGTGGTAGGACCTGACAGGGTCTTATCTTTGGGTTAAATAGAACTAAACTATGTACTTATGCTAAACTGAATTGCTTGAAATAGAACTGTTTATATGTATAGAAATGGATTTGGCATTAAATAACTTACAAAGTTGATGTGCCATAAAACCAAACCAAAAGGAGGTGCCAGTGGGGAAAAGGTTAAGGAGGTGCCAGTGGGGAAGTGGTTATCGTCGCAGGAATTGGACACGGCGACACGAGTTCAAATCCTGGACTGATTGCATTTCACATTGCACTAATACCCTTGGGAAAGGTATGAATCCAATTATTCTCCCTCCAGCTATGGGTAAAATAGTAGGGCAGACTAGGTTCTTCAGCCTTGGTGGGGAAACTAGTCTAGGAGAAGGAAAACTCTGAATTCAAACCTGTTAAACTCCGCTTAAAAAATTGACCTTGTGTCATATCCTGCCCGAGCGGAGGGGTTTGGTAAATATGATAAAACCAAACCAAACCATTTTATAAATATCTCTAAGTACCCCAGCATATAATAGTGAGATATTTATCAGAATAGAATAAAGCAATTTTCAGCTCAATGCTAAAATAAATATTTATTTTGCGGGGTCTGCATTAGTACTGGATGTTATCTTTAATCATTCATCGCCCTTTCGACGAGACTTTAAGTAAACTGACCGAATTCCCAGCAGAAGGTTAAGGCATCTCCCCAACTGGCGAAAAGAAGTTGTCGTAGGTATAACACTGAATTACAACCGGTGGTGAGGCTACTGTTCGGGAACTTTAGGGAGTTATGAGTTCACCCATTTGTTTTCACCACACCCAATCCTATTCAATTCTGGGATGGTTATACCTATCAATTGGGTGGGTGATATAATTTTTTTTTTAGATTACCTGTTTAAGAATGTATAGTTGGAGATCATTATTGTTAAACTTCCACATGATACTCCAATAAGAGTTATCATGCCGGAAGACCAACCAACCAAACCAACCAACCAACCAACCAAAATCATTCAAATTCTTGATAAAGCAGAGATAGCTATACATATTTACCCAACCCCTCCGCTAGGGCAGGATATGACACAAGGTTATTTTTTTGCGGAGTTTAACAGGTTTGAATTCAGAGTTTTCCTTCTCCTAGACTAGTTGCCTCACCAAGGCTGAAGAACCTAGTGTGCCCTACTATTTACCCATAGCTGGAGGGAGAATAATTGGATTCATACCTTTCCCAAGGCTATTAGTGCTATGTGAAATGCAATCAGTCTCGTCCAGGATTCGAACTCGTGTCGCCGTGTCCATTTCCTACGACGATAACCATTGATAGAGATAGTTATAAAACGCCCATCAGAATCTTTCACTCCTTCCAAGATAGTTTTGTTTATTGTTTGTTTTTGCTTAATGGCATATCAACCTACGTGAGTAATTAAATGCCAAAGCCATCCTTCTAGTGGTAATATCTAACCCATAGCGGGGAGGATAAGGGGGTTCACACATTTCCCTAGGGGATTTGTCTGAGAGTGAACGTAATAGCATTACTGGAATTCGAACTTGCTTACTACGATTCCGCAGTCCCAACACTTTAACCATTATACCACTAGGACCCCCCCACTTCCGAGATAGAAGTATCAATGCTATCATGGACCTTTGATACTATAGGAACCCACTGAGTAAACGTCTTGTTGAAATATATTCCGAAATGCTCCAGCTCATTTGGCTGTGGATGTAGAATACACTGACTGCATCTCTGCAGAGTAGTAAGAACCCTCCCCCCACTCAACGTGTGTTCTGGATATGACATTAAAGAATCTGATGGCGAGACTCTAGAAATTGAACAGTTTGGAATTCGACTGTGTGAAAACAAATGACTTTCTAATTGAATTCTTGATATTACATATCAATACTTGGAACTATTTAATTGTTTGCATATAAATGAGTTGTTTTGAATAGAATAATTAGTGTTAAACTTCAATACTTGTAACCACTTGACTGTGTGCAAACAATTATTTAATAGAATTATTAGTGTTAGATATCAACAACTGAAACCATTTACTTGTGTACAAACGAATAACAATAATAAATAAAATTATCTATGTTATATGAAACGCAGTTTCTTCCAGGCAGCGGTCGTGTCGATACTACTGTATAGATGTACTACTTCGACGCTAACAAAACGGCGGGAGAAGAAGCTAGACGGCATTTACACAAGAATGTTACGAGCAATATTGAACAAGTCTCGGCGGCAACACCCCACAAATCACCAACTACACCAACTACCATCACGAAAACTATCCAAGTTTGACGAACCAGACATGCAGGACACTGCTGGAGAAGCAGGGACGAACTCATGAGTGATGTACTCCTATGGACCCCCACATATAACTGAGCAAAAGCAGGATGGCCAGCTCGAACGTACATACAGCAGCTATGTGAGGATACGGGATGTAGCCTTGAAGACTTACCAGAGGCGATGAACGATAGGGAGAAGTGGCGAGAGAGGGTCAGGGATATCCGTGATAGCGACATGGCGTGATGATGATGATATAAAAATACATGAAACCATTTAAATGCGTACAAAAAGAAAAAAGAAATGACTTTAGGCTCGTTTAAAAATGTTATCAACAAAACGTGTTTACAAATTATATATATATATATATATATATAAGAAAAAAACAAAACCGGTCACATTAGGATTATAAATTTATTTCCATCCTGTTATGTGTTTTTGTTATAAATCAAAAACACGAAAAAAAATTAAGAGGACCTCTTCAGATCTTATGGATGAAATAAATCAGAATAGACACAGGAAAGAAGGTGGGAGAGGATAGAAGAGGGGTGAAGAGTTTTCTCCTCATTTTGCCCACTTCCGTTTTTTTTTTATTTCATTGCCGGTTGGGATTCTTGTAAATTAATGTTTTTATTTCTATTTTTTAAATTCTAATTACTTTTCGACTTAAACTCCAGATTTAATACTAATTTATGTAAGGATACAGTAATAGTTATATTAAATTAAATTCAAGATTTAAAATTAAGATTCAATTTTTTTTTAATTCAATTTTATTTTCGAGCCTATTAATTCAGTTACCCTTTTATTGAAGAGCACGAATACAAAATATGGTTTCTTCACATTTTTTTAATTTATTTTATTTTTATTCATTTACCTTAAATCTCAATTTAATCCTATTTTTTTATTTAAGCATTATCTATGATGATTTGTCTATAGTTTAAATTTAGTCCTATGTATGTAGGTAAATAGGTAAATGAATAAAATAAAATAAATTAAAAAACATTGGGCTAAATAAATTAAAAAACATTGGGCTAAATAAATTAAAAAACATTGGGCTAAATGAGGAGAAAACTCTTCACCCCTCTTCTATCCCCTCCCACCCTCCTTTCCTGTGTCTATTCTGAATTATAATAAAACACATAACAGGATGGAAATAAATCTATAATTCTAATGTAACCAGTTTTGTTTTTTTCTTAAAGAAATTATTGCTCGGTAATGTCAGTTAGATTGAGCTCTTTACCAGGAAAATTCAAATGTTCACAGTTGAATGCTTTTTTTTTGTCCTGATGGAATTACTTCCAACTCCGGTTTAACAGGACCGAATCATACTTATATATATAGATGTTTTAAAAAAATTTGGCATTGAATAACCTACAGTGGTTGATATGCTCTAAAACCCGAGCAAAGCAAAGCAAAGGTTTCTACTTCTTTATTTAATGGCATATCAAACTTTGTAGGTCATTAAATGGCAAAGTTAACCTTGTAAGTTAGTAAAGTAAAGTTGGCGACCGTAATCGAGGGCGACTAGAAGGCTCCCTTTTCAATAGCTACTGCACCAAAGTGTAGGTGCCCGTGGTGTAATAGTTATTGTCGTAGGAAATGGACACGGCGACACGAGTTCAGATCTTGGACGAGGCTGATTACATTTCACATAGCACTAATACCCTTGGGAAAGGTATGAATCCTATTATTCTCCCTCCGACTATGGGTAAATAGTAGGACAGACTAGGTTCTTCAGCCTTGGTTAGGCAACTAGTCTAGGAGAAGGAAAACTCTTAATTAAAACCTGTTAAACTCCGCTTAAAAAAATTGACCTTGTGTCATATCCTGCCCGAGCGGAGGGGTTGGTAAATAGGATTACACCAAAGTGTAGGAAAAGGCGCTAGTCCTTTCCCTGGATTGCTCTACTTTACCCTTGATACGTACTTTATATTACTGAGTGTTAAGCAAGGGGGTATCAAATACCATTTTTAAAGTCTTTGGAATGACGCGACTTGGGATTGAACCCAGGTCTCCCGGACCATTGGCGAACACTCTACCCACTAACCTCTAAATGTATAGGATTTTGTTTGGTTGAGTTTTATGGCATATCAACCTTCATAGGTTATTTAAATTCAATTCCTCTTTATACATATATATTAAATATATAGGATTTGGTTTGGTTGGGTTTTACGGCATATCAACCATTGTAGGTGATTTAATGCCAAATCCTCTTTATACATATATAATAAATATATAGGATTTGGTTTGGTTGGGTTTTATGTCATATCAACCATTGTAGGTTATTTAATGCCAAAGCCTCTTTATACATATATATTAAATATATAGGATTTGGTTTGGTTGGGTTTTATGTCATATCAACCCTTGTAGGTAAATTAATGCCAATTCCTATTTATACATATATATTGAATATATAGGATTTGTAAACACATTTTGTTGTTAGCTTTCGTAAACAAGCCCGGACCTTTTTTGCACACTGTTAAATGATTTCAAGTATTGCTATATAACAGTCACAATTTAACATCCGTCATTTGTTTATACACAGTTAAATGATCAAACAGTTCTATTTCAAACAATTCAGTTTAGCAAAAGTCATTTGTTTGCACTCAGTTTAAACATCAAACATTTCTATCTTTCTGGTGCAACCACTCCAGACCAGAGGGAATCAAGAAGCAATAGCAATGAAAGGGTACTCCACATTCCCCAAATCTCCGAAGCCAGAGCCTCACCATCAAATTGTTTAATATCATAATCCAGGACACTCGTTGGGGCAGGGGAGGGTTTTTCACCCCTCTGCAGAAATTCAATCGGTACATTTTACTGTGCTTACCAGCCGACTGGGCTAAGGAAAAATGGGGAATCTATCAAAAGTTAAAACCGAATAAAAGAATAGTTACAAATAGAAAATTTGTCCCCTTGCATTTTGTAGTAATTCATATCTCCTGCTTATTATTATATGCGTATCCGTTTTGATGGTGGGGAGGTATAGCAGTCTATCAGCTGTATTTTAGATTACCTTTGTAATGGGGGAAAATCACACGCCCCACTAATCTTCCTCTGGCCATAATAAGCTTTTGAACCCTTAAGTTTGTGACCCATCTTATCAACCAACCTCATAATTTCAGGGGTGCTGTTTCTTGTAAATTTTCAGAATTTTACAAGTTTTCTGCGAAACTGAACGAAACTGAAGCACATGGGAGTTTTCTTTGCTTGGAAAAGGCGTTCTTTGTTCGTGATTTTTAGTGTCATTCCTCCAAATATAAATTTTGCCTTCAATAAGTTTCCAGAATTTTTTTGTACAGGCATTTAAAATTGGTGTGTACTCTTGAGAATTCAGTATGTTATTGCTATACATCTTATGAGATGACTTACCAATTTTTATGATTTCAGCTTCAAAGGAGCAGCTACAGCAGCAATTGGAATACACCCTACTGAAGCCTCATTGTCACAGCTGGTGAATTTCAGAAATGCAATATGGACGTGAGGACACTTTAGAAGAACGATATGCAATAAAATTGTGTTTTAAGCTTGGAAATATGCCTCAGAAACATATGGAATGCTTCAGACTGCTTTTCGACCATCTTACAGGAATAGAGCATCAGTTTTTGAGTGTCATGAGAGATACATGGAAGCAGGGAGTCTGTGAGGGATGATAGGAGGTGTGGGAGGAGCAAGGAAGTCAATACACCAGAGTTGACTGGCCAAAGGGTTAGAGTTCGGCTTTGTTGAGGTTACTTTGTTGAGGTTTTAAGGGAGTTCAGGACGATATTCCGTCGGAAGAGGCCAGCACTCTTGAAATCGGCTGTGGCATTTCCACCAGGACAATGCACCAGGACAAAACTCCATCCTTGTCACAGACTATTTGACCAAGATGGGCATCAAGACAGTTCCTCACTTTCCCTATAGTCCAGACCTTGCTCCCTGTGACTTTTGCTTATTCCCTAAGCTCAAGGAAAAACTTAGAAGCTGTCGTTATGAGACAATTGAGGAGATGAAAGAGGCTATGACGAAGGTCATTGAAACGCTCACAGGACTTCCATGGGGCCTTCCAGAAGTTCTTGGAACGGTACAACAATTGCATTGCAGCTGGAGGAGATTACTTCGAAGAGGACTTGAGTTTCATGTGCGTACAATTAATAAAAGTGCCCATACAAAAAAAGTCTGGAAACTTATTTAATGAACCTCGTACTTCGATTTTACATCCAAAGATAATCGATATGAAATATTTCAAACTCGTCAATAGTTAAAGAGAATCGATTTTCTGAGCACCGGCAGAAATCTCGTGAGTTTTCTCGAGATGTTGATTTCTCAGAATATCGTGTTTTCAAAACTGGCAACAACAAATCCCAAATTGCTTTAAACGCGGATCTATTTAGATGAGACGTTTAATGTGCAAATAAGGCAACAAACGTCTCTTCGGTTAAGGCTTGCCTTATTCTATCACGTGACTTGACATCGTACATAACAAATTATTCGATCATGAATAGCGTATACGACGCGTGCTCAAAAAGTATCGAGACTTCAATAGCCACTTTGGCATTCAATTCCATTGAATTTCCCATTGATCGAAGCACCTTCAAAATTTATCTTCTGATACGATGTTATGCAGTGGCTGTTCATGGGGGTTCTACTTCAGAAAGAATATAGATAAGATTAGATTAAGTGATTTGGTTTTATGGCATACCAACCCTTGAAGGTTATTTAATGCCAAATCCTGTATAAATATATGATTTTTAAGTGAACAATTTGTAGGTAACATTTTTAGACGCACCAAAGCTGATTCCTTTGCACACAGTTAAATGGTTTCAAGTAATACTAATAGTTCTATTTGCACAAATGATTATTTTAAGTCTTCCTATCTAATACTAATAATCTAATTTAATATTTAAAAAAAAACAGTTCTAATTGATATATAGAAAAGACCATAACAGGAACGACCACTCCGGGTCAGAATGGACCTCGAAGTAACGGCAGTTAAGAGATACTCTGCATTCTCCAAAGCTCCAGGACTGAAACTTCACATCAGATGGACTTTAGTGTTATATCCAGGACATTCTACCACGCCTCATCGACTGGGCTAAGAGAAAATATATTAAATTATATTGTTACCCAATTTATATACTTATACATGATATTTATAATAACATACACTCTTGCATCAATAATAATCATCATCATCATCATGTCGCGCTGGTAGCACGGATATCCCTGACCCTCTCTCGCCGCTCCTCACTATCGTTCATCGCCCTAGGTAGGTCTTCAGGACAACATCACGTATCCTCACATAGCTGCTGAATGTATGTTCGTGCTGGTCGTCCTGCTTTTGCACGGCTATGTGTGGGGATCCATAAGAGTACATCTCTTATGAGTTCGTCCCTGCTTCTCCAGCAGTGTCCTGCATGTCTGGTTCGTCTAACTTGAATAGTTTTCGTGAGAGGAGGCAGGTGGCCGTGCAGTTGGTGTCTTGTGGGGTGTTGCCGCCAGGACTTGTTTAAGATTGCACGTAGCATTCTTGTGTGTAATTGCCGTCTAGCTTCTTCTTCAGCCGTTTTGTTAGTGTCCATGTAGTGTAGCCATATAGCAGTATCGATAAATAAAAAAAACATCAATAATAATGATAATTAAATATTGATCATTGATAATACTATTAAACATTTTCTACAGAAATAAATAAAGAAATTTCGAGGTGTTGCAGTTCCAGAAAGTTCATGGACGAACCCCTATTGATCGGGAGAAAATAGTGGTTGCTGCAGTTCTAGAGACCTCATAGACGAGTCCCCACTGATCGACAGAAAATCGGGGTTGCTTCAGTTCCAAATAGCCCATAAACAAGCTCACACTGACCGGGAGAAAATAGGGGCTGCTTCAATTCCAGGGTCCTTAAACATGTTCCAGAGAATCCAGAGACGAACCGCCACTGATCGGCAGAAAATAGGGTTTATTGCAGTTCTAAAGAGTCCATAACCGAGCTCCCGCTGATCGGGAGAAAATAGGGATTGTTTCAGTTCCAGAGAGCCCTTACACGAGTTCCAGAGAGCCCACAGACGAGCTTCCACTAATAGGGCGAAGATAAATGTTATTGCTGTTCTAGAGAGCTCATAGACGAGCCCCCACTGATCAGCAGATAATAAGAGCTACTGCTGTTCCACATTTAGGCAAGCCCCTACTGGCCAGGAGAAAAAATGGGTACTCCAGTTCCACACTGCTTATCGACACACTGGGTGTAAAGCACGTGCTTCGTTAAAAACGTTTTGTTGTAAAAAATATCAAGACTGCCAATGAAAATTCGTGGAGAATTTGCATTATCGTAAATAGTTCTTAAACCAAGTGGAAGTTAACTGGGACATTTTGAAAAAAACACACAATCAGATTCAAGCATCGGTATAAGTTTGTTTTATTTTAGTATTTATCAAGTCTGTCTCACTCCGTGGATAAAACTTTCTTAAACAGTGATCAATACTTTTCTATAAAACGCCGAAAGAATGAATTTACTCAACCCATTCCCCATAGATAAGACGTGACACTAAGTTAATTTTCGAGTGGAGTACGTCCTCTCTAAATTCAGATTTTTCCTTCACCTTGATTGGCTGTTGATATCAATGTGAACATGCCAAATCGGTATTTACCCAACCCTCAACAACAGGTAGAATGTAATAAAAGGTCAATTTTTAAGTGGAGTTTGAATTCAGAGTTTTCATTCTTCTAGACTGGTTGCCATATCAAGACCAACGAGCACGATCTGTATCAATACAACTTTCCGCCATAGGCATTATGACGTCATATTAATGGAGATTAGAATATGCCACCCTAACGGGCAGAGGGCTTCTTAAAATATGCTCGCTGCATCTCCTGCTGAATGATTAAACCCCACCTCCATAAAAAGGAGAGGTTTGGTTTATACATATATATTAAACATATCGGATTTGGCTTTGTTTGGTTTTATGGCATATCAACCATTGTTGGTTATTTCATGCCAAATCCTCTTTATACATATATATTAAATATATAGGACTTCGTTTGGTTGGGTTTAATGGCATATCAACCATTTTAGGTTATTTAATGCCAAATCTTTCTTACACATATATATATATTAGATATATCGGATTTGGTTTGGTTTCATGGCATATCAACCATTGTAGGTTATTTAATGCCAAATCCTCTTTACACACACACACACATACACACACACACACACACACACACACACACACAGACACACACACACATATATATATATATATAATAGTTTGAATTTGGTTTAGTTTGGTTTGGTTTGGTTTGGTGGCTTATCAACCATTGTACGTTATTTAATGCCCATTCCTCTTTATGTATATGTACTAAATATATCGGATTTGGTTTGGTTTGGTTTGGTTTTATGGCATATCAACCATTGTAGGTTATTTAATGTCAAATCAATTTTATACATATAAAGAGTTCTATTTAAACAATTCAGTTGGATATAAGTATAATTTTTATTTGCACACATTTGAGAGTCAAAACAGTTCTATTTCAAACAGTTCAGTTTAGCATAAGTACACAGTTTAGTTCTATATGACCCATAGATATAACCCTATCAGGAGCTAACACTGCGGGCCAGACTGGACCTGGAAGGGATAGCAATAAAGGGGCACTTCACATTCCCCAAAGCTCCGGCATTACTGGAGCCTCACCATCAGATTGTTTAAGTCATATAGGACACTCGTTGGGGGGGACTTACTCCTCAACAGGGATGCAGTCGGTGTATTCTACAGCCCCAAACGACTGAGCCATTTTTAAACGGAGTACAATGAATCAGTTTTCTGATTTTCCTTCTCCAACATGGGTTATATTATATCCTTACCCACTTCTTTGCGCTTTAGGAGGAGGAAGAAACCATGCAATAATCAGTGGCCTATGAATTTTGCTACTTAAGTTATTGCCGACTTTTATGGATTCAATAAATAAATACTGTTTAATGTGTTGTAGACTCCAATAAAAACCATTTGAGTGAAATATCGTAAGTGAGAACGATGATGAGTCAATACGCAATGAGCAAATCGAATACATAAATGTATTACCTGTTCAGGTGTGAAAAACCTCCATCCTCCGATCTGCACGCCATTTCTTGCCGTCCTTGTGCACATGCTCACAGATCGGGAAATTGCTTGCCCAACCAAAGTCGTCGTCGCTACGCGCTTAATTAGGAGATGCTAACTCATGATTCATATAGTCTTCGAGAAAGACGTTTTCTGATTTTGCGTATCTGTTGCCGATTTTTCACACCAGAATTCTTCATCGATTCTCTTCATCTTTTTTTATATATCTTTTATTTATTCATTTGTTTATTTTTGTTTTTTCATTTTTTTAACCATAGGTATTCACACATCACGAGATAATCCAGAGAGCCGTCTTTTTTAAGGCATGGAATATTTAACAGCAAACCTGGTGGTCGTATAAGATACTGAGAACAAAGTTTAGTAATAATGTTTTTGCCCAGAAACCGTGCCGTTTAAAATTTGTAGTAGAAAAATCATGAAATTGCTGGGTTCCGGATTGACAGTCTGGTCAACGCCTCACGCAGATTCACCTGCTGTACAAAGAAAAAAGAAAATGAATTTCATAATACACACGTATTGACATTTTTATTCAAGATCTCTGAGATTGATTTCAATGGCACGTCAACCTGCCTGTAGTTATTTTGTGCCGAGAGATTTGGTACGTTAATATGCAATTTTTAAAAATCTTTCTTAAAAGATTTTATTCATTTTTTTTTTTAATTTTTTAAAATTGTTTTTTTGTTGGGGCTAGATATAGCCCTCTCTAATAAGAATAATGTACATTAGCATGACCCTAACATGTACAACCACTCCGGATAAGAGTGGAACTGGGAGTAATGGTGATGAAGAGATACTTCACTCTCAAGAACTGAAGCCATCTGATGCAGTTTAGTGACATACTCAAAACATCTTGGTGGGGAGGAGTCTTACTATTATTCAGGAGATACAGTAAGTGTATTCTAATAATCTTTTGGGTAGCGGGAATCTTACTATTATCAGGGGATGCATTAAGTGTATTCTAATAATCTTTTGAGGGGCGGGAATCTTACTATTATTCAGGAGATACAGTAAGTGTATTTTTATCATCTTTTATGGAGTGGGAATCTTACTATTATTCAGGAGATACAGTAAGTGTATTCTAATAATTTTTGGGGTGGCGGGAATCTTCAGGGGATGCAGTAAGCGTATTCTAATCTTTTGTGGGACGGGAATCTTTCTATTATTCTGAGGGTACAGTAACCATATTCTAATCCCCACAACACCACAGAGCGATATCATTGTTATTGATGACAGTTTAGGTCTATATAACAGCGTATGTGTGTGTTTCACACTTAGCTCTTCCACCTAAATCAACCAGACCCCCATAACTGTAGCAGGTGGATGGACGACAGACGAAGATTCAGTCAGTCAACAACTCCATTCTATCAAACAGCCAGATCCTAACTTTGCTGAATATGGAACTGCCACTGCTCTTGGTGCTTGTTATCTTTCGATTGAATTCCTACTGTTCTGTTTGCAACTAACGTGAACTGTTGAGGGATGGGCCCTAGGCCAGCACAACACTTCCCAGCAGCTCTGCTACCATTGCTCTGGGCTGGAACCTCACTGTTCAACTCCTGATTGCCTCCATGAATATATTGGGCCCCGAAAAAATTCTTTCCTCGTGTTAAACTCCCGGAACTAGAGTACTTTGAAAATAATATCCTTGGCTACTGCCCTTGGACTATAAAGTAAAAGTTGGCGAGGGTGACCAGAAGGCTCCATTTTCAAAAGCTACAACACCAAGGTATAGGGGAGGGCGCTACTACTTTCCCTTTATCGCTCCATCTTACCCTTGATACGTACCTTATATTGCTGAGTGTTCCATATTTACCAACCCCTCCGCTCGGGCAGGATATGACACAAGGTCAAATTTTTAAAGTGCAGTTTAACAGGTTTGAATTCAGAGTTTTCCTTCTCCTAGACTAGTTGCCTCACCAAGGCTTAAGAACCTAGTCTGCCCTACTATTTACCCATAGCTGGAGGGAGAATAATTGGATTCATACCTTTCCCAAGGGTATTAGTGCTATGTGAAATGCAATCAGTCTCGTCCAGGATTTGAACTCGTGTCGCCGTGTCCATTTCCTACGACGATAACAATTACACCACGGTATATTGCTGAGTTTTAAGCAAGGAGGTATCAAGTACTATTTTTAAAGTCTTTGGTATGACGCGACCTGGGATTGAACCCAGGTTTCCCGGACCATTAGCGAACACTCTACCCACTTGCCAGTGCCAAAGAGTCTTGTTTATTATAGACATAAGAAATAAGCCTTTCATCTGCAGCTGGGCACCTCGGGTGGTGTAACGGTTAGGAAGCTGGACTAACAAACCTACACGAGTGAGTTCGAGTCTTTTTGGGTGCTCCATTCATTTGGCCTTGTGCCACATCGAAGCAAAGAGCTTTGTAAATTACTAAGCCTTTCATCTCCATCGATACATTATTCTCTTTCTATTTCATCATCTATAAAAAATTTACAAACTTTCCAAATGCATTTAGCTATCCTTTTGATACTACTATAGGCACATTGGGTAGACTGTTCACCAATGGTCCGGAAGACCTGGGTTCAATCCCAGGTCGCGTCATACCAAAGACTAAATAATGGTACTTGGTACCTCTTTGCTTAACTCTCAGCAATATAAGGTACGTATCGAGGGTAAAGTGGAGCAATCCAGAAAAAGGAGTTGCACCCTCCCCTTCGTCTCGGTGTAGTAGCTACTTAAAAGGAGCCTTCTGGTTGCCCCAGACTACGGTCACCAACTGTACTAACCTTTATACGTACATCCATATATATATACATACATACATATATATACACTACGTACACACTTACACGACCGTGCAGAAGCATTTACTCCTCTCGACCATATGCATATATCCTACACTAAAACACATATATGCCCTGTGGGAGGTGCTTATAGAGCAATGGTTATCAACATAGGAAATGGACACGGCGACAGAAGTTCGAATCCTGGAAGAGGTTGTTTACATTTCACATATCACTAATACCCTTCGAAAAGGCTTTAATCCAATTATTCTTCCTCCAGTTGTGGGTAAATAGAAGGACAGACATTGTTCTTTAGGCAATCAGTCTTGGCGAATGAAGACTCAGAAATCAAACCAGTTAAACTCTGCTAAAAATTGACCTAGTGTCACATCCTGCTCTTGTGGTGTGGTTGGTAAATTTATACACTCCATGTTGAATAAACTGATCGAGGATCCATCGAGGTTAGTTCCAGTCAATAAAAAAACACGACAACCATGTTAGGTTGGTTGGTTGGATTTTAAGGCATAACAAACTTTGTAGGTTATTTAAAGCCAAATCCATTTTTATGCAAATAATCAGTTCTATTTGAAACAATTCACTTTGGTATAAGTACACAGTTTAATTGTCAAAACATTTCTATTTCAAACTGTTCAGTTTATTCAAACAGTTATTATTCAGCTCATTCAGTTTTGTATAAGTACAGATTCTGTTTACAGTTACATGTCAAAACATTTCCATATTAAGCAATTCAGTTTTTGTAAGTAAAGTTTCAATGTCAAAAACAGTTCCATTTCAAACAATTCAGTTTAATCAAACAGTTATAATTCAAACAATTCAGTTTAGCATGAGTATGCAGTTTGTTCTATTTAACCAGTCGATAGGGCCCTATCAGGTACTACCATTCCAGGGCTGAGTGGACCTGGGAGCAATGGCAATGAAGGGGTGCACCGCATTCCCCAAAGCTCCATCATCACTGGAACCTCACCATCAGATTATTTAGTGTCATATCTAGGACACTCATTTGGGGGCTACAGAATACACCGACTGCATCTCCTCAGAGGGGTAGGACTCCCTCAACGAGTGTCCTGTATACTAAACAATCTGATGGTGAGGTTTCAGTGATGCTGGAGCTTTAGGATATCCGGGGTACCCCTTCATTGCCATCACTCCCAGGTCCACTCTGTCCCGGTGTGCTAACACCTGATCGGGTCCTATCTATGGGTTGAATAGAACTAAACTGTGTGCTTATGCTAAACTGAATTGTTCGAAATAGAACTGTTTAGACATTTAAACTTTGTACTGATGCTAAACTGATTTGTTTCAGATAGAACTGTTTTTGACTTTTATATTGTCTACTTGTGCTAAACTGAATTGCTTGAAATCGAACTGTTTTTACATTTAAAGTGCGTACTTATCTTAAACTGAAATTGCTTGAAAGAGAATAGTTAATATCTATATCTATACGTATAGGATTTTGAATTGAATAACCTACAATGGTTGATATGCCATGAAACCAAACCAAACCAAATCCTATATATTTTATATATAAGTATAAATTGGATTTGGCATTAAGTAACCTACAATGGTTGATATGCCATGAAATCCAACTAAACCAAACCAAATGCAACTCCCAGATCAATTCTGACTTGGGGTGTCATCAAAGGATAAAAAAAAAGTTTTGTTTGAAAATCATTTGTATTAGATTGTTACTTGATAGCTTATAACGGTAAATTTTGTGGATTAAAAATAGTTGTTTAGATTGATAACTATTTACTATGAATTATTATCATTACTTAATTGAAACAATATAAATGCCTGTAAAATATTAGTGTTAGGTGGGAATATTTGGAGATATATAAGTGTGCAAACAAATGGTTATCTAATAATATTAATTGCTTAAAACCATATAATTGTTGATTATTTGTGTTAGATGGGAATACTTGAAAAGATACTACTGTGTGTAAATTATTTGTATTAGGAAGAGTTACAAGAAGTTGTTACAATTTACTAAGAATTATAATCATTTGTTGCTTGAAACGATATAAGTGCAAAAAAAATGATTATCTAATAGAAATGTACCATAGCCAGATACGCATATGCGAAATGGACATATTCATACCGGTACGCAAAACGTTCATACTGTTTGTATATATATATATATATATATATATATATAGAACAAAGGAATCTCGAAACACGAAAAACACTTACGACTTCTTAGTTCAGGTACGAAACTTTTTATAACCTTTGAGTTTAAATGTTCTACGACATAAGGAGAGAGATACACATTCTTTTTATTCTGGCTTTTCCATCTTCCCCCGCCCCCAACACGTGCGCACCCGTCGCAAGGCCTCCGCGAGCAAGCGAAAGTCAACCGTCTTCTTCCGAGGCAACTCAACTCAACTGACTTTTTCAAAATCCCCAAAATCCTCCGCGCGCTTCCGGTGCGTGACGTCACCCGCATTCTGTAGCCCCGTTTCCCATTTGGGCTATTATGACATCTCTGAGTGACACGTCCGCTCCGCGCGCACGTGCCTGAACACCTGTGTTAATGTTGCAACTCAGTAACCCATGCACAGAGCCTAACTAAACCCAAAGGCATAAAACGAAATCCCTCGGCCATTATATTACAGAAATTGTATCTTAAAACCATATAATTGTTGATTATTTGTGTTAGATAGGAATACTTGAAAACATACAACTGTGTGTAAATTATTTGTATTTGGAAGAGTTACGAGAAGTTGTATCTATTTACAAAGAATTATAATCATTTGTTGCTTGAAACGATATCAGTGCAAACAAATGATTCTTGTTAAGTCGAATCAGATACTTGAAACCATAAAATGATTATAATTATAGACAAATAAGAATGTGTGATTATAAAATGATGGCAATTGAACATTGAAAATAAATATATTTATTACTGTAATCAAGAATCTAGAAATAAATCAAATTTCCATATTAAATAACCCATAAGGAGTTGATAAACCATGAACCAAGTAATCCAAGCTAATTAGTACAAGTTATTAACTATTTGGCCTTTGCAACGTATATATATATATATATATATATATATATATATATATATATATATATATATATATATATATATGCGTGTGTGTGTATGTGTGTGTGTGTGTGTGTGTGTGTGAAAGAAAGAGAGAGAGAAAGAAGGAAAGAGAGATGAAGAACCTTGGAATCTTTTCTCTCTAGTCTTTTCTTCGTCATTCTCTTTCTCTATCTGTCTCTTTCTCTTTCTCTCTCTCTCTCTCTCTCTCTCTCTCTCTCTCTCTCTCACTATCACTCACTCATCCCTTGCTCTTTCTCACTCCTTACTCATCTCTTTATCCCTTTCTCTTTCTCTTTCTCTCTCTCTCTCTCTCTCTCTGCGTGTGTGTGTGTGTAGGGGGAGGGAGAAATTAATTTGATTAGTCTCTAATTAGCTGATTCATCAAACTAAACATTTGCTGAATGGACAAAGATTAGAAGATCTCCCCTACGGGAAACAATGTCTGTTTATGAATTAAGCTACTTAGAACTTCACTAAATCTCTGACATGTTAAGCAGTTTAATTCACTAATTGCATGTTTTCTGAATCTATACTACTTTTCATTTTGTAACAAAAAAAAAAAAATAACTATGTCCTGCTACACATGGCTTCTTTTATCATCAACTAGTTAAAATTTACCTAAACGTCGGGTAATGATTGATTGATAGATTTTAATTTGGAGAATATGCTGTTCTTGTTGTTGTTGTTGTTGTTGTTGGGTTTTATGGCATATCAACCTTTGTAGGTTATTTAATGCCAAATCCATTTTTATGTAAATAATCTGTTCTATTTAAAACAATTCAGTTTAGCATGTGTACACAGTTTATTTGTCAAAAACATTTCTATTTCAAACTATTCAAGTCGTTATAGGTAACAATTCAGTTAAGTGTAAATACAGTTTTGATGTCGAAAAACAGTTCTATTTGAAATAATTCAGTTAAGCATAAGCACGCAGTTTAAATGTAAGTACGGTTTGTCAAAAACATTTCTATTTCAAGCTATTCAGTTTACTCAAACAATTCAGTTTAGCAAAAGTATGCTGTTAGTTCTATTTAACCCATAGATAGGGCCCTATCAGGTGCTACCACTCCGGGCCAGAGTGGATCTGGCAGCGATGGCAATGAAGGGGTACTCCGCATTCCCCAAAGCTCCAGCATTGCTGGAACCTCACCATCAGACTGTTTAGTGTCATATCCTGGACGCTCGTTGTGGGGGGGGGTTACCCCTCTGCAGAGAAGCAGTCGGTGTATTCTAAAGCCCCTGCCGACTGGGCAAGGAGAATATGCACCAGGCAGTGAAAACCATTTGAAGGCAATATCAGTTAAAGATACTAGCACTCAAAAGATGAAATCAACATCTTCACTCTTATGAGGCCTCTTGATGGATCGACTGATTGATTTTAAAGGCATGTTAACCTGTCCGGTGTTAATTAATGCTTTGAAGTTTGGGAATTGTATTCATTGTCATTTGTACCGACGTATGTTTTGTTGTTTCTGAAGAGAGTTTGACACACAGTGATATGGTTTCAAGTATTCTTATCTAATACTAATAATTTATACACAGTTATATGGTTGAGATGAACTCATAAGAGATGTACTCTTATGGATCCCCACACATGGCCGCGCAAAAACAGGACGACCAGCTCGAACGTACATTCAGCAGCTATGTGAGGATACAGGTTGTTGTCCTGAAGACCTACCTAGGGCGATGAACGATAGGGAGGAGTGGCGAGAGAGGGTCAGGGGTATCCGTGCTACCAGCACGATATGATGATGATGATGATAATAACAAGCTTGGAAAAAAAGCTGGAAGAGTTGGAAATCGGAAGATACAAGTTGAGACCATCGAAATTGCACCATTTGTTACTCAAACTCCAGTAAAAGACCCTCAGCTAACAGTGGGATGAAAATCTCGCAAGGAATAATAATAATGATAATAATAATTACACACCAGAGATGACGTTGACAGACAGTATGTATCTAGAAAAGAGGGGGGGAAGAGGACTTGTCAGCATCGAAGACACCGTTGATGCATCCATACAACGTCTCGAAGACTACATAGAAAAACACGAACGAGGACTGATTACAACCATCAGAAACGATACGGACAACACGATAGACGAAATAATGACAACAACTAGGAAACAAAAATGGGAGAAAAAAAACAACTTTATGGCCGCTTTAAACGTCTAATAAACAACATCTCACACCAGAAAACCTGGACCTGGCTAAGAAAAGGAAACCTTAAGAGAGAAACGGAATTCCGCCTAATAGCAGCACAGGACAACGCCATAAGAACCAATCCTATCAAAGCGAGAATAGATAAGACGCAACAAAACAGTAAATGTAGCCTATGTGGTGTCAGAGACGAAACGATCAATCACATAATAAGCGAATGCAGCAAACTAGCGCAGAAGGAGTATAAGGCGATACACGACTGGGTCAGCAGGGTAATCCACTGGGAAATGTGCAGGAAATTTCAATTCGACCATACAAACAAATGGTATATGCGCAACCCGGCGCCTGTCCTAGAAAATGACTCACATAAACTCCTATGTGACTTTAACATACAAACGGATCAACTAATCCTGGCCTGAAGACCAGACCTCAAAATAACCAACAAAATAAAGAAAATCTGCATAATTGTCGACTTTGCTGTCCCAGCGGACCACAGTATAAACCTAAAGGAAAGTGAAAAGAAGTACCTCGACCTTGCTAGAGAATTGAAAAGCTGTGGAACATGAAAGTAACGATTGTGCCAATTGTGATTGGTGCGTTAGGCACAATAACTAAAGGATTATTAAAAGGCCTGGAAGACTTGGAAGTTGGCGGACGGGTAGAGACTATCCAAACGACAGCATTGCTAAGAACGGCCAGAATCCTGAGACGAGTCCTGGAGACTCGAGGAGACTTACTGTCACTCAAACTCCAGTGAAAAACCATCAGCTAACACTGATGTGAAAAACTCTAAAGGAGTAAATAATAACATCTCGTGCGAGAAAGCCTGGACCTGGCTAAGAAAGGAAACTTTAAGAGAGAAACAGAATCTCTCCAAATAGCAGCACAAAACAACGGCATAAGAACCAAAGCAAGAGTAGATAAGACGCAACAAAATAGCAACTGTACGCTATGCGGTGACAGAGATGAAACGATCAATCACATAATAAGCGAATGCAGCAAATTGCCACAGAAGGAGTATAAGACGAGAAACGAATGGGTCGGCAAGGTAATCCACTTGAAGATGTGTAAAAAAATTAAATTTGACTATACGAACAAATGGTATATGCACGACCCAACATCTGTCCAAGAAAATGACACACATTAACTCCTATTGGACTTTAACATACAGACGGATCACCTAATCTCGGCCAGAAGACAAGACCTTACGATAATCAACAAAAAAAAAAAAAAAAGAGAATTTGCAAGAATGTGGACTTAGCTGTCTTGGTTGACCATAGAATAAGATTGAAAATGAAAAGAAAGATAAGTAGCTCGACCTTGCTAGGGAATTGAAAAAACTATGGAACATGAAATTAACGTTTATACTAATTATAATTGGTACTGTCACTAAAGGATTAATTAAAGGGACTGGAGAACTTGGAAGTTGGCGGACGAGTGGAGACCATCCAAACTACTGCATTATTGAGATCGACCAGAATACTGAGAAGAGTCCTGGAGACTTGTGGAGACTTGCTGTCACTCAAACTCTACTGAAAGACCATCAGCTAACACTGATGTGAAAAAGTCTCAAAGAGTAATAATAATTTTTTTGCACAAAGATGGATTATTTCAAGTATTCTTACTTCATAAAAAAATTTAGTCACAATTATAAGTAAGTAAAGTTAGCGACCATAGTCGAGGGTGACCTGAAGGCTCCCTTTTCGATAGCTACTACACCAAGGTGTAGGGGAGGGCGCTACTCCATTCCCTGGATTGCTCCACTTTACCCTTGAACCGTACCTTATAATGCTGAGTGTTAAGCAAGGTGGTATCAAGTTCCATTTTTAAAGTCTTTGGTATGACTCGACCTGGGATTGAACCCAGGTCTCCCGGGCCATTGGCGAACACTCTAACCGCTGGGCCACAAAAAATTATTATTTGATAACAACCATTTGCTTGCACACAGTTACATGGTTTCAAGTATTTCTATTTAATACAAATAATCTGTATTCAATAATATGACTTCATACAATGAATAATAATAATCCTTCGTAAACAATTATAATTTCAAGTAACTATTCTTATCATTAAGTGTTTTCGGACTATTGTCTTCATCTTTATCGTTATTTCCACAACGTTTCGGCCGATATGTCCTCCGGACTTCAACAGGTGTTTGTCGAACTTGGGAACCTTCACGGAACTTCGAACTACGTCCTTTATTGAATCCACGAGGGTCGCCTGTTCTGATTCCGTTTGCCAAAGCCTGATACAAGTGTTAAGTATTCCTGTGTTGTTACTCGCCTGCAGTCAGGATTGAACCTGCAACCTCCAGATGATTGTCTACTTAGAAGCTTAGGGAACCAACGCCTATAACCGTTACGCTATGTGTCCTGCTGGACAAACACCTGAAGAAGGCCGGAGGACATATCGCCCGAAACGTTGAAGAAATAACAATAAAGATGAAGACAATAGTCCGAAAACACTTAATGAAAAAAATCCTCAAGCTTCGTCTCAAATATTTAGATAACTAACTATTCTTTATACAAATAATTTACAGATAGATGGTTTCAAGTAACTATTATCATTTCATAATCATTTGCGTGCTTAGTTACATGGAGAAAACCTTGATCCGAACGACGCAAGGTTGCTGCGTGCTGTTTAAAATAAATCCTTGAAGCAGCACCCCACAAAACAACCATCTTACAGCCAATTACCTCTCATCTCACAAGCGATCCGAGGAAGACTATCAAGACAGTTGGAGAAGTAAGGCCGAACTCATAAACCCACCTATGGACTATTACACATGTACACACCAGTGTTGGCCGACCAGCAAAAACTTACATTCATCAGCTGAGTGCCGACACTGGACTTGCCAAGAACGATGGTAGATATAGACGGATGACAAAAGACATCCAAGGGAATCTGTGCCGGTGGCATCCCCACCCCCTGTGAGTTGTGCCCTCTAGTGGGGAAATTTGTCGACTGCTACATACGATGAAATGCTCAAGAATTGAGCACTCCTGGTAGCCGATAACGTATATGTAAAAATATGTATGTAAAAATTCCTTCACTTACGCTAAGAATGACGATGGATCTAAGGTAAGATGTCCGACTGACGTAAAGAAAGCCGAGTTTCAATCCTAGATTGAAATATCTCGCGGGTCTAGGCTGGCTGAAGAGTTGTGATATAACGAAACAGTCAGTATGTCGATGACTATATATATATATATGTGTGTGTGTGTGAGAAAAATAGAAATAAATTCGATGATATGTAAATATGAAAAAAAAAACATTCAGGGGATATGTTTTTATATATGATAAAATGCCAACGTTTCGGGGTTTTTCCAAATGAAAAAGAATAATTTTTTGTCAACTACCAATTGGTTATATGCTAAATGGAAGTTAGACCTATCCGATGAAATAAAAAGTAATTTTTCCAAGCAGTAGTCGTGTCCATACTACTGTATGGATGCCCCATATGGACGCTGACTAAAAGCATAGAGAAAAATCTTAACGGCAATTATACGAGAATTCTACGAGCTATATTGAACAAATCCTGGACGCAACATTCCGCAAAAATCAACTGCTGTATAGCCACCTACCTCCCATCTCTAAAACCATTCAAATCAGATGAACATGACATGTAGGACACTGCTGGTGAAGTAATGTTAAGCCCCTAAGTGACATTCTCCTTCGGACCCCTTCACACTGACGAGAATGAGTTGGAGGTGCAGACAGAGTATAGAGTCTAGAAGACCTGCTGAATGCGATAGACGTTAGAGATGAATTGCGGGAGAGAGTCTGGGAAATCAGTGCCAACGACACGACATGATGGAGATTATGTCATCTGCTGTAAATCGCCCTAAAGGTGGTTTAACAAAAAAATACCGAAACATTAGTACATTCTCATGTACAAAAAATACCTTCTTTTCTTTTTTCAAGTCTATATATATATAGATAGATAAGTTGTTAAGATGGCCGACCGTAGTCGAGGGCGACCTGAAGGCTACTACACCAAGGTGTAATGGAGGGTGCTACTTCTTTCCTTGGATTGCTCCACTTACCCTTGATTCGTACCTTATAATGCTGAGTGTTAGATAAGGAGGCATCAAGTACTATTTTTTGAGTCTTTGGTATGATTTGACCTGCGGTTAAACCCTGGTCCCCACGAACCTTTGGAGAACAGTCTACCCATTATACCAATAGGCAGGTCTTGGTACATGATTCCTAGCATTTTGGGTACACAGAGGTTGTTAAACCGATTTCCGCCTGTCTGTAGGCGTGGATCTGTCAAAGCCTGCATCTGAAGTCGAGACGAAAATAGAAATCAAACCCCATAAAACTGAAGGTGATTCATGCAATGTAACAAGTACTTTCATTTATTCAAGATATTTCCGGGGTCAAATATAAATAAACTCATCCCTTTTTCAGATTGCTATAAACAACTACAAGGTCAACTACAAGTAAATTAGGTCGATCAGACCCATTTTAAAAAAAATATTTTTATTTAACTCAAAGATTGTCGCTGACTTTTTAGTTTTATCTAGACAAAAAACTTATTAAGGGGAGAGAATTCTTGTTGTAACGGAATTAGCGCGGTAAATGATGAAACTTGTAAAGTTATGAGAAATTCAGATGCAAAAAGTTTTGAATAAAATTGAAGACGTTTACCAATTTTTTTCTGTTTTATTTTTTTTTTAGAAATTAATCCCTAATTTCTTTCTTTAATTCTGTTTTTTGACAAGTTGTTTTTTAAGGGTTTTAAATTAGGTCAAAACAGTGCATAAAAGTTGAAAAGTCTTTATTTTACAAATCTACAAGCAAAAAACTTCATTGTTTAATCATTTATAGTCTCTCTCTCTCTCTCTCTCTCTCTCTCTCCCTCTCTCTCTCTCTTGGTCTCACTCGCTCACTCACTGTCTTACCCACACTCTCAGTCTCACTGACTCAGTCTTTTTCTTTCTCTTTCACTCACTCACTTACTCACTCACTTCATCTCTTTCTCTCTCTTTCTCTTTCTCTATTTCACTCACTCACTCACTTTCCCTCACTCCTTCACTCTCCCTCCCTTTCTCACACTCTCACTCTCTCTCTCTCTCTCTCTCTCTCTCTTTCTTGGTCTCACTCACTCGCTCTCTTACCCACACTCTCTGTCTCACTTACTCACTCTATTTCTTTCTTTTTCACTCACTCACTCACTTACTCTCTTTCTCTTTCTCTCTCTCACTCACTCACTCTCTCTCTCTCACTAACTCACGCTTCCCCCCCCTCTCTCTCTCTCTCTCTCATGAGCTTGAGTGATACCATAAATTCTACCACTCATCAATTGCAGACATTAAAATCAAAGGTGACCCAGAGAAAAATTTTCACAGATCGAAATAGGTTATTATATATATATATATATATAAAAAGTTAGAATTTTGTAGACACAAAGTTAGTTAGGCCTGATGATTGCAAAGGCAAAAAACGGAGAATATGGAATGCTGCATCATTACCATTATTTCCAGGTTCACTCTGATCCGGAGCGGTAGCTCTTGATCGGGTACTATCTATTGGTCAGACACAACAGTTTGACATTTAAACTGTCTACAATCAAATGACTTACGCTAAACTGAATTGCTTGAAATAGAACTGTTTGTTCATTTAACTATGTGTCAGATGGTTCAATTGAATCGTTAGTGATACATAGCAATACTTGGAACCATTTTCCTTTGACCTATGCTAAATTGAATTGTTAGAAATAGAACTGTTTGATCATTTAACTGAGTCTAAAAAAATGACTGATATTCAATTTAATTGTTAGTGATATATAGCAATGCTTGAGACCATTCAACTTAGTTGATTTATGCTAATTTGAATTGATAGCAATAGAACTGTTTGATCATTAAACTGTGTGTAAATAAATAGCAGATTTGCCTTATGTTATACAATTATGGAATGATTTTTTATATTACTCATTTTTCGTTAATTTAGTTTTATCATTCAGTTTGGTTGGGCTTTGAACTATTCGGCTCTTAGTCCAGGTGAAGTCTGTCTGTAGGTGACTCATTCATTTTCCAAGGTTTGGTTTTATGGCATTTGAACCATTGTTGGTTATATAATGCTAAATACTTTTTATGTGTAGATATTAAATATATAGGATTTGGTTTCATTTGGTTTTGAAAATACACAGAGTTAAAAAATCAAACAGTTCTATTCCTAACAATTCACTTTAGAATAAGTCAACAAAGTTAAGTGGTACCAAGTATTTCTATGAATCACTAATAATACAATTAAACATTTATTTACACACAGTTAAATGATCAAACAGTTCTACTTCAAACAATTCAATTTAGCATTAGTCATTTGTTTGCACTCTGTCTGAATGTGAAAGAGTTCTATTTGACCCATAGATAAAACCTGTCAAGTGCTACCCATCCGGGTTAGAGTGGACCTGGGAGCAATGGCAATGAAGAGGTACTCCATATTCCCCAAATTTCCAAACCATCAGATGGTTTATAGTCATATCCCTAACTCCTTGTGAAGGGGTCTTATCCCTCTGCAGAGATGCAGTCGGCTGGGTTGTAATGGTGATGAACCACACTGTTCTTGGAGATACCAATCTAGACTGATACTCTCTAAGCACTACTCATCACATATGCCTCTCGAGCTTTGGAATCCATATTTTAGGCTTACTAATTGACAAGGTACTTGAAACCATATTTTGGCCAACCTGTTTGTCGAGATTCTGGAAACCTAGTAAATTTCTTCAAATATCCGGTTACTCTACAGTCATAAACTGTGGCTTCACTTTTTACAATACAATATATATATATATATATATATATATATATATATTTATATTTATATATATATATTGTCATCCACAGACAGACTGTTTCATTCTAACAGAACTCTTCAGTGTGGCTAGACACGTAGGACGCTCGAAGCCGGGATCGAAACCCATCCAATTTTACGTTAGACTAAGACTCAGACCGCTCGGCCAACAAGCGTACCACGTTGGCTAAGGGAATTTTTAAGGTATTTATGTAGCAACAGCAGCAGCAGTGTCCGTTTGTTTACATTTTTATACCTTATCGGCTACCAGAGTGCTCAATTCTTTCAAAGAGCTTTGCATTATGCCAGCGGCGGCCGACAATTCCTTCGCCAGAGTGCTCAACCCCCCCCCCCCCCCATGTGGGAGCGTATATATTGTCATCCACAGACAGACTGTTTCGTTCTGGCTAATTTCAAACTCTTATAACATAAGTTTCAGAATCAGACTACATAGTATATTTATATGTGTGGCTTGCCAAATTACACACAGAATAAAGCAATGCATAACATGTCAACACACTAACTACCACGACACTATCAACATGGCTTAAACTTTTTTGGTCATGTAATATAGTCGTAGAGAGTAGTAGAGTTGTCGACTGTAGTGGAGGGCGACAGAAAGGCTCCCTTTTCAATAGCTACTACACCCAAGTGTAGGGGAGGGCGCTACTCCTTTCCCTGTATTGCTCCAATTTACCCTTGATCATCATCATCATCATGTCGCGCCGTCTGCGCGGATATCCCTGACCGTCTCTCGCCATTTCTCCCTATCACTCATCGCCTCCGGCAGGTCTTCAGGATTACAACCCGTGTCCTCACATAGCTGCTGTATGTAAGTTCATGCTGGTCATCCCACACTTGCACATCCATGAGTGGGGGTCCACAGGAGTACATCGCTTATGAGCTCGTCCTTGCTTCTCCAGCAGTGTCCCGCGTGTCTGGTTCGTCGAACTTGTATAGTTTTTGTGATGGGGGGCAAGTGTCCGTATAGTTGGAGTCTCGTGGGGTGTTGTCGCCAGGACTTGTTTAATACTGCTCTCAACATTCTTGTGTAATTTCCGTCCAGCCTCCTCTCCAGCCGCTTCGTAAGCGTCCATGTGGTGCATCCATATAGCAGTATCGACACAACCGCTGCCTGGAAGAAACTGCGTTTCATTTTATCTGTTAGGTCCGACTTCCATATGATCGAGAGCCTATCGATAGCTGTCCATGCCTTCGTCAGTCGTGTGTCGATGTCCTTCTCGGTTGATGAGACGCTGCTTCCTAGGTAGGTGAATTTGTCGACTAGTTTCAGAGAGGCTCCGTCTAGTGTGGCAATGTTGCCTGTTTGGTTGTAACACATATATTCGGTTTTGTTTGCATTGACATGTAGGCCAATGCCAGCTGCAGCTCGTTCCAGACTATGTAGTAGTGTCTCTGCTTGATTAGGCGTATTCGCTAGTAACGCCAAGTCATCAGCGTAGTCGGCGTCCGTGATTGTTTTTGCGGGGTACCTTTTGCTTCTTCTCTTAGTCAGCTCAAAGCCATTTTCTCTGATTTTGTCGATCGAAGTCCTAAGCACATAGTCTAGACAGATGATAAAGATGTACGGGGCTAGTGTGTCTCCTTGTAGTACTCCTGCAACAATGTCGAAGTATTCCGTGTCTCCATCTGGTGAACGTACTTTTACTTTGGTGTTTCTGTAGAGAATCATTATCGCTGCTACGGTTTCTTTTGGTAGGCCGTAAGCTAGTAGGATTTGCTCCATCTTCCCTCTGTGTATGGAATCGAAGGCCTTGGTAAAGTCGACAAATAGTAATGTCGCCTGTAAGTTTTTTGCCCGAACGCCTTCCAGGATTCTACGGATGGTCAGTATTTGTGAGGTTGTGGATCTATTTCTCCGGAAGCCATTTTGGTTTTTCCTAAGGATGTTGTCTATTTTGGGTTCTATGCGGTTTCGTAGTAGGGCATTGTAGATTTTGGCTGCTATGGATGTAAGTGTTATCCCTCGGTAGTTCTTGGCTAGTCCGAGGTCGCCTTTTTTAGGGAATGGAAGGATGCATCCCTTCGTCCATCGTTCTATCCTATTTTGACTATAGACTGCGTTGCATTGCCGGAGCAGTATATCGTCGAATTGTCTCGTCTTCCACACTTCTGGGGGGATCTCGTCTAGCCCAGCCGCTTTCCTATTTTTAATTCTTCTGAGAACCGTGTCGAGTTCTTCTTTGGTGAAAGGACCTAGTTTTACGTCTAATTGCTTACTAATAATTCTGGTGATCGGTTCATCCGTTATTTCCGGTGGGTTTCCTAGTAGATTTTTGAAATGCTGTTCCCACAGTTTTATTCTTTCTTGTTGGCTTGCAGCTTTCAATTTTGCTTTGGCTGTGCTCTTTCTTCCACTTACTTCGTTTATTGTTTGCCAGGCTATCCTGGATTGCCTATCTTCCACCGAGTCTCTAATCTTATCTATCTGATTTTGTACGTATTCTGCCTGTTCTTTTAGGTATATTCCTGTTAATTGATGTTGCGCCTTTTCTAGTTCTCGTGCATTTGTATTTGTTGGGTTCTGTTGATAGTTTTTGGAGGCAGTCTTCACAAGTGCACGTTTTTCTCTAGCCGCTAGCGTTTCCCAAGGGACTCTATATTTAGTTCTAGGTTTTGTTGGAATACACTTTTCTGCCGCCTCCAGGTGCGCTTCTACAAAATTTTCATATTCGTCATTTGGGGTGCCTATTTCTACCTTCTCTTGTAGTGCTTCGAATCTGTTTCTTAATTCTAATGCATATTTGTCTCTAATATCTCTGTTGTTGAGTAGGGCCCAGTCATAGTGCTTGGTCGTGGCTTTACGTGTGGCGTTTTTTCTTAGGCTTAGTCGAACTTTGGCCGTAACTATTCGATGATCGGAGGACACACCCTCGAAGGAGGAGTATGCCTCGCAATTCATCGCACTAGCAAGGACATATCATGTACCATTTTTAAAGTCTTTGGTATGACGCGACGTGGGATTGAACCAAAGTCTCCTGGACCATTGGCGAACATTCTACCCACTAGGCCAATGAACCGGTTCACGTAATATAGACACTGCAAATTAACATCTATTAAAATACTAACAAACTTTTGCCTCACTCTAACCAATAAAATAAAAGAACAATTGAAAGAGCTATCACCAAAAGTTGTTTGTCAGCTGTAAATGATGTAGAAAAGTCGATAAAGATGTTTATAATATTCAGTAAAAACAGGGGGGAAAAAAAGACCGTCAAGGAAGAAAGTTATCATTAATTTCCTTGAAAAAAAAAAAGACAGATTTTTTAATAATTGATAATATGGTTGATTGGTTGGTTGGTTGGTTGGTTGTTTTGTTTTACAGCATATCAACCCTTCTCGGGACATTTAACACTGAATTAAATTTCAGACAACTCAGTTTAGTATAAGTATAGTTTTTGTTTACAAACAGTTAAATGTATAAACAATTCTATTTCAAACAATTCAGTTTAGCATAAATACACGGTTTAGTTTTATTTGACCTATAGATTGGACTCTATCTGGTGCAACCACTCCAGGCAAGAGTGGACCTTGAAGTGATGGCAATAAAGGGAAACTTCCCAAAAGCTCCAGCATTAATAGAGCCTCACCATCAGATTGTTTAGTTTCATGTATCTAGGACACTCGTTCCGGGTTAAGTCTTATTCCTCCAGAGAGGTGCAGTCAGTGTATTTTGTAACCCTCAGCCAACTAGGCAATCAACAGTATGGTGTAATTAAAGAAAATTTTGTCCCTTTTTTCTATTCTTGTCAAATTTCTTTAGAAAATGAAAAATGTTTTATTTTAATAGAATTCTTAAAATTAAAATTTCATTAACACATAAAGGCAATCTCTTGGCATTCATAAACATTTTTGGAGGTGCTCGTGATGTAATGGTTATCGTCGTAGAAAATGAACACGGCGACATGAGTTCAAATCCTGGACGAGACTGATTGGATGTCACATAGCACTAATACCCTTGGGAAAGGTATGAATCCAATTATTCTCCCTCCAGCTATGGTTAAATAGTAGGGCAGAATGAGTTCTTCAGCCTTGGTGAGGCAACTAGTCTAGGAGAAGGAAAACTCTGAATTCAAACCTGTTAAACTCCGCTTAAATATTGACCTTGTGCCATATCCTGCCCGAGCGGAGGGGTTGGGTTAATAGGATAAACATTTTTGTCTTCAAATATAAATCAACACAACCAGATAATAATTGATGGGTGAAATTGGACTGGATTATCAAACAAATTAGATTTCTTTCATTCGAACCATATATATACATATATTCAAACCATATATATATATATATATATATATATATATATATATATATATATATATATATATATATATATAAATAAACTTGATTAATTTTTATTTCATTTTGTCAAAAAGTAATGATAAAACATGGAGACAAATGTTCATTAAAATTCACCAGAATGAGAATCTGAGATTATTGCAGGAATTAAAAAGATCACATTTACTTTTTTTATACTTTCTTTTTCCCTTTTTTTATTTATTCATTCTATTTTTATTTGTATTTATTTATTTATTTATTTAATTTATTTATTTATTTATTTTGGTTAGTCATCTTTTTTATTTCATTTTCACTGAAATCAATATTTAAAAAACATGAAAAACGAATCTAGTCCAAGGGAAAAAACTCAAAATCTATTTTTTAAGAGTTACTTCCCTTGAAATTATGCAAACAGATATCTATGTGAAAATGCGTGTTCTTATATATATATATATATATATATATATATATATATATATATATATATATATATATATATATATATATGTGTGTGTGTGTGTGTGTGTGTGTGTGGAGAGAGAAAGAGAGAGAGAGAGAGAGATTTCAGTTAAATCATTTTTCGCTTTCATTATTTTAATGACATGATAACCAAGTTTTTCATAAATAATTTTTATTCGAAATAAAAAGTAACAAGACAGACAATCTCTTAAAGATATTTGAGGCCACAGTTTTCAATATTTACGCTTTCATTTTCATTTACAAGTAACAAAGATTAAGACACATCGAAAGATTATTTATATTTACAATTGACAATAAATAAAGATCTTTTAAAATTTCGTATTGGAGATTTTATAAAATATATTTTTTGAAGTATCTTTCAAACATACCAGAAAATATTTAAACTAGAATAATTTTATTTAAAAAATAGTTTCCATATATATATATATATATATATATATATATATATATAACTTTTCCTGCTACTCCAAGGTTCACGATCTTCAAGTGAACAATTTCTCGTTGGAAGATCGGTTTATGATTAGATTTAGAGCATTGGGCGTCTTTCTGAGGTTATCAGATTAATTCTATATTGCTTAACCTAACGAGTATTGAGCACTTTTCTTAGTTTTCAGTGCAGTATCATACTACAAAATATTATTATTTATTGTGTGTGTGTGTGTGTGTGCGTGTGTGTTATAAAATGAATAGGCCCGTAATCTATATATATATTTATTATAATTGTGATAACAATTCAACGATCAAAGCATTTTTAATCCAACAGTTCTTTACAGATATCTATGTACGAAATATACGAAGCAATATCACAAAATATTTTGAGAATAATAATAATAATAATAATAATAATAATAATAATAATAATAATAAAACAGCGTAAAAACTTTCGAATTTCACGTTGTAAATATTTTCCTGTTTTTGTGATCATCAGGCTATATTACGTTCCGTAGAATCATCAAATTATACAAGAAAGTCTTAAACAGAAAATACAGAATACGAAACAGAATCTGTTTTACGTTGCAAAAAGATCTATGAAGAATGCAGAACAATTTAGAATTTAAAAAAGATATTTTAAAAGTAAACGCTACACACTGCAACGGCCCAGATGCTCTTCTTCTTACAAAGTAGTAATGTACATACAAAAGAATCAGTTTGTGTTTCATATTTTCTAGTTTCCATGTACCACTTTCTTGTAACATTTGTAATCCTTCAGAATGAAGTAATACCTGATGCTTGAAAAGGCGTGAAACTATTGGTTGCTACTTGTTGTTTTAATTTATTTGTCATACGACATATATATGATCTTTCCCAGGTATTGAACACCCGCTGTATACATACTGAAATCGTTGTACATAGATATATGCATATATAAATATGCATATGTCATTTGTGTGTTGGTGTGCGTGTGTGCGTATGCAGAGTGTTCAGTATCTGCTTATATATATATATGTGTGTGTGTGTGTGTGTGTGTGTGTGTGTGTGTGTGTGTGTGTGTGTGTGTGTGTGTGATGAGTGTATAACATCTGCGTTCAACGATTTTAGTATGTAAAGAGTGTCCACTATCTGGGAAAGATTATATATATATATATGTGTGTCTCTCTGTGTGTATGTGTATGTCTCTGTGTGTGTATGTGTGTGTGAGTGTGGTGGTGGTGGGGTTGTGTTTGAGTTTGTGTATGACGTTTTGAATACTCATAGTTTCACGGTTTTGCGATCATCAGGCAATATTACATCTGAAGAATCACAAACTTTTACAAGAAAGTGGTGCATTAAAAATAGGGTTTGTGTTTGTGTACATGTATGTGTGTGTGTGAGTGAATATAGGCACGAATACATACACAAGTATATATATATATGACTTCCGTCTCTTTTTTCTGGCTATGTCGATGTAATGAGCAAATAGTGAAAGTGCACGCTTGAACGAATTGCGTAAATGGGAGAAAAGATTGATTGTAATATATATATATATATATATATATATATATATATATATATATATATATATATATATATATCAAACAATAAAGAATTCAATTTTGTAATTCCACAATGAATTTATTTCGGTCTCATAAGCTTTTATGACTTCATCAGATGGGAAAAAAAACAGTAATGTATTTGAAAATAATGCAGAAACGCTTACAGTTTCCGGCAAAAAGAGGATATATTGTTTTTCAAATTATTACCTTTTAGTCTAATCCTTACTCAATTTGCTATATATATATATATATATATATGTTAGTAAATACATATATTAGTAAAAAAATATATATATGTAAATATATATATATATATATATATATATGTGTGTGTGTGTGTGTGTGTGTGGATGGGCTGCAGTCTTTCATTTAAGCATGTGTGATTAAATAATAAAGACACATTTTGTCTATATGATTTTATCAAGATCCTTTGAAGTTTCCTGAGAAGTGTCTTAGTTTCAAGTTGGAATTGGTGGATGAATTTACCAAAATTGTCCCGAGCACTTTCGGACCTTTTATAGGCCATCATCAAGGGTTGCTTGCATGTATAAAGAGGGTTTTTTTTTATGACATAACAAAATTACGTTAACGCAGAGTTGGCTAAAACCGAGATGCTGATGAATTTAAAAACAGAACACTATCAACGCAAATAGAGTATTACCAAGAAATATAGAATATTTAAAATAGAGTCTTTATTATTTAATCAAACATGCTTTATATATATATATATATATATATATATATATATATGCGCACACACTTATATATATATATATATATATATATATATATATATATATATCATGTCTTCACCTTATCTTGTTTAACTATCTCGGTCCTAATTGAAACAAGACGAATATCTAGGATGACAACAGCTGAGTTAATTAACAGACATATTAGGAATAGATGTAAATCATGTATGAGATAGCCATTAGTTAAACGATCTTAGTCTGTTTAGAAAATCACACCTGCTAAGGAGAAAGAACCCTCCAAGAACGCAAAATTAGGAGGGATTGACCGGTAGATTAATTCCACACGTGTTTCTTAATCGTTCTAACAAATAACATTTTGACCCCTCTACCCACGCCTATGAATGAAATAATTTGTAATTTGATTTCCACTTTTGATTTTATTTTTATGCTTATTTTTATTCTTATTTTATTTTCTAATTTTTATTTTTTATTTTTTTGTTTTTTGATTCTTTTATTTTATCTTCTGAATACGAACTGTAACTCCACATTTGCTACTTTGCGACGAGAGAGAAGCATGTAAATAGTCATCTGACAAGACAGAGAGTATAGTAATATTCTCCACCAAAATAAATTTATTATGACGACTTAACCGAGTTTGAGTCTCCATCAAATTTTACTCTATCTATCTATATATATATATATATATATGTCGTTGAACGTAATAGATATTTTTTGCCAACATATTATTTTGTTGATCCTTTCGTATTGCCGTAATGATCTTAAAATATTCGGCGGGAATTGGTCGATAAACCTTCCATAATTATTCATTTCCCAAGTACTTTCAACCCGACTTTTTGCCATCATCAGGGGAAGATCTGTTACAAAAGTGATATAACTTTTGTATGTATATTACTATCTTGTAAGAAGAAGAGCATCTGGGTCATTGCAGTGTGTAGCGCTTACTTTTAAAATTGTTCTATAAATAGTGTCAGTAGCTAAAGACATATATTAGCACTGGTTTGAAAATTAATTCTGTTAAGTGTGGGTTGTATGTTCCTAATATGTAGCACTTCGAGAATATGTAGTTTTTGCTTGTTATTTTGATGTTCTAATATTGTTGAGTTTTCGGTGAGAATTTTTCGTAATTCTGTTGTTGGGCATGTATATTTTTTTAAATTCTGAGTTATTGAACTTGTATCAGAAAGGTGCATTGTAAGTCTCCTCTATAGGGTAACTGAGGTTAAACCAACATATACATTATCATTTTCAGAGATACAATCACCTAAATGACATTTAAATTGGTATATTGCGTTGTTTTTTGTAAAACACCAATCGAGAGAGAGGAATTATTTTCAATGACTAAGTCGAAATATGTATTAATGAAGAAATGCAGCCAATATATATATATATATATATACTCATGCACGCACAGACACACCCACACACATATGCATGTGTGTATTTGTATTTGTGTGCGTGATATTTTTCCGTGGTGTAAGCAAAAGTTGGCGACCATAGTCGAGGGTAACCCGAAGGCTCCCTTTTCGATAGCTACTATACCAAGGTGTAGGGGAGGGCGCTACTCCTTCCTTGGATTGCTCTACTTTACCCTTGATCCGTACCTTATAATGCTGAGTGTTAAGCAAGGAGGCATCAAGTACCATTTTTTGCGTCTTTGGTATGACTCGACCTGGGATTGAACCCAGGTCTCCCGGGCCATTGGCGAACACTCTAACCGCTAGGCCAATGTCCGGTGTAGAACTCCCAATCTTGAGTACTATATAGTATTGTTGTGAATTATATTTTTAAAGTGTGCTCTATTGCGGCCCCCTAACAGCTGAAATTGATTTTAACAAAATATTTATATAATTATTTCCTGAGCTTAGCCTAGTGGTGGCACATTGCCAGAAGTATATGCAGTCTCCTTCCACTGCTGGTTGTTGGGTAGGCGTCGTTGGTTGGCTGGTCACCGTCGGACGCTGGTGGTTCAGAACATAGCTGTAGAGCAGGTGGTAGGCGTAGCCGGAGACGGTCGAATTGGCGAGTCGCCATCGTCTTGTAGAGTCCTGGTTTTCTGTCGGCTTTCTTTCTTCCTTTCTTGAATGTATTCTTCCATTAGATCTAACGCCGTTTCTAAATCGGTGACTTTTGTCACACCAGCAAGATCTTCAGATGGAATCGATATAAAACCTTCTCTTTCCAATGCTGATTTAACGACCAATCGAAGACAGGATTTCAAATCAGTCTTGTTGAGGATTTCATCGTCTGCAAACAATAAAAAAAGAAATGTTTTTTTGAATAGCTGACAAGAAATTCACAATCAGGTTGAAAGTCTGTCCATCATACACTAGTTACACCTTATTGCGTCTTTTTATGATGATAACATATCCCTCTGCCAGGGATTTTCAAACTTTTTACATAATTTACCCTTTCTAACTAAATTTAATTGCCATTTGTTACGCTACGGTTCTCAGACAGACGTTTGTAATACTGCGACACCAAACTTGCACCACCACTGTTCTAACGGGACTGTGCAGGTAGCACTACACCTTAAGTGTCAGTCGGACCCCCGTTGTAACCTCGCTCTAAGAAAAACTAACAAACATTAAAAACACCGTCTTTGTTCGCTAATACAAAAGTTTATTCGCTATTACACCTCTTTGAGAGAAGAGAGGAATTTCATAAGAAAAATGAGTCGACCGCTTCTGCTACACAGAGAGAAATAAAATGCCGTGAGAAATGAGAGAGCAAACACAGACTTTGATATTATCTTTCTCGCTTTCTGCTATAGTTTTAACACGTGCTTGCTCGTTGTTCCGTCTTCGCTGCTTCGCGGTGGGTGTAAGACACCTTCGCAGCAGCTAACCCAAAATGGGCGCAAAGATTTTCGGCCGTTTTCACATCCTCGCGTCTCGTCCCCAATTGACTCTCTTTTCCAGTTTTTTTTTCACGTCCGCTTTTTATGGCTTTTCCGTTTAAGTCTAAAGGAGTTACACTCCTATAATTTAAAACGGGCGGTATGCCACTTGTTTCCGAAACAAAGATGGCGGACGCACGCAAATATTCAGTCTCGGGAAACTATTGACCAAGAGAACCAAATAATCAGTGTTTAAAACTACATCCTCATTTGAATTTCGTCCCGCGTTTTTTGGAGCCGACTTCAAGACACGTATTTTCTATAAATACTTCGTCTTCAAACACTCTTTCTCTTTTTCACAATTTAACTCGCAGGGCTAACACACTCTCTCCAGTGTGACTTCCAGAGAGAATACTATCACTCTCTCATATTCACCAACAGCCGTCAAACGCTACAAAATGTATAGGCCATGTAAACATTCCTTTCCTCAGTATACCTTGTCTGTGAGACTTTTTTCAGCCTCGGAAATAGCAATTGCGTCAAACCACAGAAAGAAACGAACATTCAGAAATTCGTAGTCAACATGAATAGGACACTTTTATTATTTAACACTTTCTGTAGTTTAAGTTGTGTTAGTCACAGACTCACATACACACGCACACACACACAGGACTATTTTACGAACAATAACAGAACCATAGTAATATTTTGAATGTATCATTGCATGTTTTGTTGTGAATATAAATTTGTTTTGTTTGTTGCCTTGTTTTGAATGTTCCTTTTGTCCGCGCCGTTTCATATTGTTTCACAATTTTCATATCATTACTTCATTTACTACATTTGTCTCCATGTGCCTTTTTCCAAACATAATATACCACTAAACATATACCAAACTACGACGTAAACTTTGGAGGACCAAACATATCTACCAAATAACATGTCCCCCTACAAGTTTCTTTTTGCAAATGACAGCCAGCGGCCGGTTTGCAGCTGATGATGCATTTCTTTTCATAACCTGGGCGTCTGATGCTATCCCGACCTAGACTTAGGGAACTTCTAAATCTAAATATCATGTTCCAGCTTAATGTGTTTGATGAGCAAACCACTACATTCCCTATTCAAGGTTCTTCTCTGTTTCTCTTAGTTTACCCGGTCGGCTGGGGCTGTAGAATACACCGACTGCATCTCTGCAGATGGGTAAAACCCACACCAACGAGTGTCCTGATAATGACACTATCACTCCCAGGTCCACTATGGCCCGGAGTAGTAGCCCCTGATAAGATCCTATTTACGGGTCAAATAGAACTAAACTCTGTTGGTTGAGATGAGACTGTTTTGACATTTAAACTGTGTACTTATGCTAAATTGAATTGCTTGAAGTAGAATTATTTTAAAATTTGAACTGCGTACTTATGCTAAACTGAATAGTTTGTAATTGAACTGGTTTTGACATTGAAACTGTACTTACGCTAAACTGAATTGTTTAAAATAGAAATGTTTGTATAAAAATGGAGTGGAAATTAAATAACATACAAATGTTGATATGCCATAAAATCCTAACAAACAAACAAAAGTTTTCTTAGTAAAAATGCACTTGACTAAATCCAGATTCCACCATATATGAATTTGAAAGATCTAGTAAAATGGATTCAACAAAATTTGGGATATCTTTCTATGGTTTCATCGTTCCACCAGAAATAATCAGACCCTTTAAATGGCTATGTAGATATTGCTTCAATATCAAAAGCCATTTCAGCAAAAATACCTACCTTTAAGGACAGTTCTGGTTTAAACTTTACTGGCATTAAGATTATCTTTTATACAAGCCTGTCCTTTTCACGAAAAAAAGATTGATATAAAGTAATACTAATTCCTCAACAATAAAATATCCATGTAGAAACCAATACTCAACCAAGAAGATTTTGATAGAATGCACAAATGAAGGAACAGCTTAAAAAATTGCTCCCAAAAACATAATCAACTTCTTTAAAACAATTGACCTCCTATTAAAGATATAGACTATGTTACCAACACCTTCGACCATCAAGTTTAGACAAACAAAAAGCTTTGACCTATTTTAAAACACTAATTCAGGAATATTTATTTACAATTAATATTCATTTATCTATATATACACACATACATATCAGAATTTGACAATTAATTACCCTTAAGAGGTTAATTTGCCATAAAACCCAACCATCACCAACCTAAAAATATGCGTTTACAAATCATATATATCATATGTGGGAAAAGGCTCTGGCATTAAATAACCTATAGAGGTTGATATACCATTAAATCCAACCAATCAACTGGACTCTCTCTCTCTCTCTCTCTCTCTCACTCTCTCTTCTTCTTCTTCTTCTTCTTCTTCTTCTTCTTCCCAATCACTTATCATTCTTAGCTGGGTCGTTAGACGGTATCCAGAGTCCGCAAAGAGCTGATGTATGTAAGTCCTTGCTGCTCGGTCAACACTGGCGCGTCCATAAGAGAACGACGCTTATTAATTCGTCCTTACTTCACCATCAGAGCCAAGCATGTGTTGTTTGTCTTGTGCTTATTTATTTATTTTTTCTTTTCTTTATCAATCTTCGTGGGTTATTTAAAGCCAAAGTCATCCTTATAGAAGAACTAGGGATTCATAGTGTTCCCAAGAGTGTTAGCCCGAAAGTGAACACACTAGCGCGACTGGAGTTCGTACTCGCTTCCTTCGAGGCTGCAGTCCAACACTTTAGCCATTTTGCTACAGGGCCTCCATTTATTTGTCTTACTTGGATGGTTTATAAGATGAAAAGTGGCTATACAGCTGCTATTTTTTGGGGTGCTGCTCCTAAACATGCGGTCTCAATAATGACAGCCTTCCTCGGCTTCTTTCAGGATAACAGTGTCTGAGGTAGAAGTTTATTATATGGGCAATGCAAGTGTATGTGAATGAAAATCATGGAATGCAGCATGGTGGTTGTGAAGTGAGACAGATGAAACAAAGGCAAGTCAAAAGCGCGCTACATGAAAACCTGGGCGAAGGAACTTCATAGATCATCTATAAGCATGAGATAAAAAAAAGAACAACCACGGAAATGTTACAATGACTCTAATTCTTCTATGTCTAAATTTGAATTTTCCACTTCAACATCATTCACACATTTAAGTGTTTTGAATAGGTCGCGAGTGAATGACATATTATTACTGTCCATCACACCCAGCCAAGGAATTCAGCAAGGTGTATGATATCTGGAATCATTTTGAGATGAGGCTTCTTAATCTGAGAATTAATTTTTTTTTATTTATTGTGGACTTTTTGTCCTCATCTTCGTAGTTTTTGTGTTGTTTCTTCTTTCACTACGTTTCGGCCAAATTTCACCTCTGGCCTTCTTCAGGTGATTTTACCGAAGGGCCCGTGGCGCAGCGAATAGAGCGTTGAGTCTCTACGGTTCCAGGTGAGCATTGTCAGAAGATAGCGGTTTCAAATCCTACCCAAGCCGGCCAAAGGTTTACTTGGTCAAAAACGTGGTGCGATAGACAACAACTATGGAAGCCAGTAATTACTGGGGATACGGTTACAAGACTCAGCATTCCTATCCGAGGTCGCGGTAAAATCACCTGAAGAAGGCCAGATGTGAAATTTGGCCGAAACGTAGTGAAACAAGAAACAACCCAAAAACTACCGAGATGAGGACAAAAAGTCCGCAATAAATAAAATAAAAAAACAATTCTCAGTGTATGACATCTGTTGATATCGTTTACGCTAAATGGTATTTTATCAAGCGATTTAGTTCTATTATAATAGGTTTTATAAATGTAAACTATTAAATTAAACTCCTATGAATCCCTATTCTTTTATTCACCCAGCTTAAATATTATTCACCCCAAAAAGTCGATATGGACCATTTTGAGAAACCTTGACCTAAGGTGTTACAGAAATAGTTATGATACCTCGACTCCGAAACCAGGATTCATCATCTAATGGAAGATTTATTGACGGCACAGTTTTTTGGGGGGCGGGGGGGTCTTTATTTGCTGTTATTTTTTTTTTCATTTTTGTTAATATATATATATGTATATATATATATATATATATATATATATATTAAACAGCTATCGTTGATTTCACATCACTAATATCATCCCTCATAGATTGATTAGAACAGAAATGTTATAGTGTCGACTTCGCTTACTCAATAAATATTTCCTTCTGCTCTGATAACCTTGTTATCAATTCTCTCTCTCTCTCTCTCTCTATATATATATATATATAAAACATCTATCGTTGATTTAATATCACTAATCTCTTCCAGTCCTGATGATGGTTCATTAGAAGCGAAACGTTATAATGCCAACTGTGTTTTTCATAAATCTTTCCTTCTGCTTACGTTGTTATCAAATGTTCTCTATCTATCTATCTATCTATCTATATATCTAACAGCTGATTTTGAATCACATAAACGTACATAAATTTTTACATCAAGCCTGTTTTAACAAACGCTGATTAAATGAGGATATATATATATATATATATATATAAGTGTAAATTTATTCGTTAATATCGGCCAGTCTACACAGAATAACAAAAAGATCAGAAATTTGTGTAGGTATATGTATGTATCTAAGGAAAGAAGTAGCGCCCTCAACAACACCTAGGTTTAGTAGCTGATAAAAATAGAGTCTTCGGGTCGTCCTCGACTATGGCCATCAGCTTTTGACTCTCTGTATAAATGTAATATAATGGCCGAGGGATTTCGTTTTATGCCTTTGGGTTTAGTTAGGCTGAGAACCTTTCGGCTCAGTGCATGAGTTAGTTAGGTGCAAACTTAAGTGCAGGTGTTAACGCGCGCGCGGGGAGGATGTGTCGTTCATAGATGTCAAAATAAAAATCCGATAGAAAGGTTGACCAGTGGATGTGAATGACGTCATGCACTGGAAGCGCGCGCGCGGAGGATTTGGGGGATTTTGAAAAAGTCAGTTAGTTGAGTTGAGTCCTGCCTCGGGAGAAGACGGTTGACTTTCGCTTGCTCGCCGAGGCCTTGGGCAGGTGTCACACGTGTTGTGGTGGGGTGGGGTGGGGGTAGATGGAAAAGCCAGAATAGAAAGAATGTTTATCTCTCTCTCCTTATGTCGAAGAACCTTTAAACTCAAAGGTAATAAAAAAGTTTCGTACCTGAACAAAGAAGTCGTAAGTGTTTTTCGTGTTTCGAGATTCCTATGTTCTATGTATATATGTTATGAACATTCTACGTACGTTTCGCATAGCCATATTATGGCTATGTAACATGAATATAAAGAGAGGCTGCAATGGGTAAAGTGGCAACTAAATAATGCCAAAATGAAAATAACAATGACATCCCTCTTTATCAGATATATTTACCATCTTGAAATACTCTAGACTGAATTTATTTGAATAAATCTTTCAACTGCGGCGTCCGGACGAATTCAGAATCTCCAGCAAACTTTTCCAGCAGTCTCCATGTTTAAATTGGTAAATGCTGCTATTATCATTGCCTTCAGTTTAAATTTCGAGTTGCACGGTCCTTAGTTGCTCTCTCTCTCCGTCTCTCTCTCTCTCTCTCTCTTAACTGTTCGCCATTCATAATAAACGGGATTTCAATTTGGAGTGTTAGGCGGACAGATTTTAGGGGTGATGAGGTTGCAGAAATTTTCTGACGGACAACACTGGGTTCAACTGCTGGTGTGGTACGATGAAGATTCCTGTTGCCAGATCTAGAGCCCTCCAGTAACCGGTATTTATCATAAGTCCCACCAAACGTACTAGTGTGGCACGAGGCCGTTTTTAGGTGGGTCTGACGCAGGACCGAAGCCCACACGCGGTTGGAAGTTCCAAAAATTCCTCGGGTCCCGTCGGCAATCCCCTAAAGAGAGGCGCCTCAGGCGCCAGATGATAAACCCAACCCCTCCGAAGAGGGTTTAAGCCTGGGGGGACGGTCCCCTGAGGCTCGAGGATGCCGGTCATTACCGACTGCCACCGAAGCCAGGACACACCTGACTAGACCGTAACTCGCCAACACGGCAACACTGGTGTGTCCCAGACAAGAAGCATAATGCTCACGGGCGAGCCCTCCAGTAGCCACTCTCCCGATCAGTACCAGCAGTACCTACTCCAAGCACTTGATGTCAGTCTCTGTGTGGAGCCTGTGGCTATGCGGGGAGATGAACAGAGGCATAAAGTCACCCTCGCTTGTGATCATCCTATTACCATAATAATGACTGAGTGTTTAGTTTTGATCACTAAGTTTAGATCGAGTCGGGAAGGGCAAACCAACGGTTGTTCAAGATGGTTGGTTGGTTGTATGGGTTTTATGGCATATCAACCTTTGTAGGTCATTTAACGCCAAATTCTGTCTATATATACATACATATTCAACCAAAGATTTCAAAACGAATATTAGGGTAGGTAAAATTTTCTATTAGCAGGATTTCATTTGTTTGCACAAGGTTAACCAGTTTTAAGTTGTCATATTTTTTGGTACAACTCTGTCTCTCTCAAGAAGGACAGAATGTCATCTGTTTTGACGTTCAAGAAGTTCCCCCCCTCTGATCATGGCTGGCATTTTTTCTAACCCAATAAAGACCAAAGTATTTTCGGTTTGAAGTTATACTTAAGTTTCTTTATTTTCCATTACATACGTCTACGTATGTATCTTTCTATAAGGTTGTTACATAGCCAGATATGAGTATGTGAAATATTCATATATGTAAAAAAACCTTCACAATGTTCATAAACATAGGAATCCGAAAAACACGATACACTTACGACTCTCTTAGTTCAGGTACGAAACTTTTTATTAAATTTTTTAGTTTAAGGTTTTTCGACAAGAGGAGAGAGAGGCACAATTTCTTTCTGTGCTGACTTTTCCACCACGTGCGGCACCCTGCTGCAAAATACTGGTCTCGCCTCGGCGAGCTCCGAAAATCGACTTGCTTCGTCCAAGCCCAAATCTCAACTCACTTTTTTTTTTTTTTTCAAATCCCAAAATCCTCAACCCATCGCTTCCGGGTATGACGTCATTCACATCCCCAGTCCATTCACTATCTGAGTTTTTTATTGTGACATCTGTGATTGTCACATCCTCCCCGCACGCACGTGAACACCTGCACTCAATGTGTGCACCTAACTAACCCATGCACTAAGCCGAAAGGTTCTCAGCCTAACTAAACCGAAAGGTAAGATATACAAAACGAAAAATGATAATATAAAAAAAATCCTTTCGCAATTATATAACGAGGTGAGATTGGTAAATTTTCTAAATTTTATCAGATACTTATCAAAATGATATGAAATTATCAATTGTCAAAATCAGGTTAAAATTGTCAAATTGCCCAGTCGGTTGGGGCTGTAGAATACACCAACCGCATCTCTGACTAACCCCATCCAATGAGCGTCCTGTATATGACACTAAACAATCTGATGGTGAAGTTCCAGTAATGGAGAAGCTTTGGGGAATGCGGAGCACACCTTCATTGGCATCCTTCCCTGGTCCACTCTGACCAGGAGTGGAAGCACCCGATAGGGCCCTATCTACGATTCAAACAGAACTTATGCTAAACTGAATTGTTTGAAATAAAACTGATTTTGACATTCAACTGTGTGTGGACAAAAACTATACTTATACTAAACTGGATTGTTTGAAATTAAAATTGTTTGACTAAACTGAATAGCTTGAAATAGAAATGTTTTTGACAATTAAACTGTGTACTCATGCTAAACTGGATTGTTGGAAATAGAACGAATTATTCTTATAAAAATGGATTTGGCATTAAATAACCTACAAAGGTTGATATGCCATAAAACCCAAACAACCAAACCAAAATTGTCAAAATTAAGTTAAAATGATAACACTGACATCTCAATTTTATCAGATATTTATCAAAATGATATGAAAATATCTTGAAATAATAAAGATTGGATATTTTCGCAGAATTTCTTGAGTCTTCTCGCTGCTATCATTTTGATCAAGGGCTGTTTTACTTCCTCCAGCAATTGATCCAGCCCTCAGTGTTATCCTTGATTTCAGTTTCTCTGGTGTTGCACAGATATTTGTTGGACTCTCCATTTTTACCAACCCCTCCGCTCGGGCAGGATATGACACAAGGTCATTTTTAAGCGGAGTTTAAAAGGTTTCAATTCAGAGTTTTCCTTCTCCTAGACTAGTTGCCTCACCAAAGCTGAAGAACCCAGTCTGCCCTTCTATTTACCCATAGCTGGAGTGAGAATAATTGGATCCATACCTTTCCCAAGGGTATTATCGCTATGTGAAATGTAATCAGTCACGTCCAGAGTTTGAACTTGTGTCGCCGTGTCCATTTCCTACGACAATAACCATTACACCACGGGCCCTTCCTCATATTTGTTGGACTCTCACTCAACCGCACCCTACACATAATCAAGGGCATTGCAATCTGAAGAGTTAAGCGACCAGATGTTAGGTGTGATGTGGTTGTAGAAAATTTTAGACAGACAACACTAGGTGCTACTGTTTGTGTGACATGATGCAGAGTCCTGTTGCCAGACAGAGGGTATTTCAGAAGCCGACAATATTATCCAGGGCAGCACTACCTCCTTCAGCCGCTTGATCTAGGCCTCTGTGTTGAGCCTGAGGCCATGTGGGAAGATGAATGGAAGCATTACATCACCACCGCTTATGACCACCCCAAACTCCATGAAGTGGACTGGATGATTAGTTTATATTAATATCAATATGAGCGTCTCCTTAGATTGATACAGAAACATACTGAAATTTTCGTATTTGAGCTTCCGACTAGAATCCAAACCGTATAGTGTGCCGTTTCCTAATTTCTGGTGGAGTAAATTACGCCATAGTGTTGCTTTGCTCACACACGGTGTCCAACTGACTTTAATTTGATGCACAGTGGACAAAACCTTAAACAAGTAAAACATATGCGTAAAATTGATAATTTAAAACGGTTAGATTTATTCATCGTGCCCTGTAAGATTTTTGTGAGCATGACACTTGAAATAAAATATTCTACAGAATAATACAATTTATTCTCCTCTTTGCTACTAAATGATAATTTTGTGGCGTTTCCGTAAACACAGAATTCCATTTTTTAATCATAAATGTAATAAAATGTAATAGAAATAACAATAAAATGATAATTAGGATACTTGACCCCTTTCTAAATATGTGCATCCATATAATCAGGAACCGCTGGTACAACAGGGACCTAACAGGTCAGAGTATTACAATAAAAAAAATAAACAACTACGTGAATTTAGTAGGAATTTACTAAGCGTTTTGCTTAGATGTAGCACAAGGCCGTATGAATGGGGTTCCCAATGAGAATCGAACTCACAAGAGAATTATTATGTATAATTAGAATCTTCGAAATAAGTAAAGAAAATATTTGAAACGACGACAGAAACTTAAGAAAAGATTAATTTCATTTTTAATACCACATAAAGAATAATTGTTCTTTTCAGCAATGGAAATTTCTGTCAGCTTGCATTGAGTCCTCTAACTATAGCCTAGCTTCTCACTAGAAGACAGATTCGCGCCACCGTCACGATTAGCGCGGGAACGTAACACGTGTACTCAGTGATGCATTCGTGAAGGTTACAGCTGTCGACGGTGATGAAACAAGTCCCTAGGGCCTCCCACTCTGACGCGTCCTTCCTCTTTCCATTGTATTGAAGCGGTCAATTTGTGTCACCCTCCCTCGGATACCCACCCACCATAGCCACCAGGGTGACACGCACGTGGGTAATTAAGCATTGATAAATTAGATGATTTCTTTTTGTGCATATAGTGAGAGTTATAGTGGTTGCACATAGTCGGGTTTAGTCGAAAGTAAAATTCCGTCTCTTTTGTCAGGTTATGTCGATGTAATGAACAAATAACGAAGACACGCTTGAACGAATTGCGTAAATGGGAGAAAACATTCATTTTAATATATATATATATATATATATATATATATATATATATATATATATATAAAGTAAATAAATATATATGTAATTATATATATATATATATATATACATAGATATATATGTAAATATAGGAGTATATATATATATAAATATATGAGGATATGAGTAAATATATGTATATTTACATATATATGCATATATATACACGCATATATAAGTAAATATATATAAGTAGATACGTATATATATGTATACATATATCTACTTATATATATATATATAAATATATAAATATTTATATATATATGTATGTATATATGAGAGTGTGAGTAAATATACATATATATGGAGATATTTATATTAGCAAATATATACATATATATATATATATATATATATATATACATAAGTAACAATATGAGGATATGCATATATATATATACATATATTAATATTCGTGTATATATATATATGACTATATAAATGAATAAATTTATGTATACAATATATATATATATATATATGAGTAAACATATAATATCTGGAAGCTTAGATATTATACTCACAATAATCAAATAACCCCAAATTCAAAAATCAAACTTCCCTATCAAAATACAACTGGAATATAAAGGAAGAAGGGTTAACCCAATAACAAATTGGGAAATGTTGAAAAAAATCATCTGTAAGAAGTTTAAAAGGAAGATGTAATTTATGCCTAGATGAAAAAATTATTATAGTAAAATGTAAAGATAATTTATCGAATGAAAGAAAAGAATTTGTCGGTAAATGTAGACATAAGAATAAATACCTAATATCATGAGGAATACAGAATACACGTGGATTAATCAAAGAGGTGACATGTCCACACAAAAGGGTGGGCCTTTGAAACTCCTGGACAAGTTCACCTACCTCGGAAGCAGTGTCTTATCAACCGAGACAAACCTAACACACGGCTAGCTAAGGCATGGACAGATATTGATAGGCTATCGGCCATATGGAAATAAGACCTGACCGATATAATGAAGCGCAGTTTCTTCCAAGCAGCAGTGGTGTTGATACTGCTATATGGATGCACTACATGGACGTTAACTAAACGTATGGAGAAAAGGCTTGACAGCAACTACACAAGAATGCTGCGAGCAATATTGAACAAGTCCTGGAGGCAACATTCCACAAAGCTGCAGCTGTATGGCCACCGACCACCCATCAAGAAAACTATCACATTTAGACAAATCAGACATGCAGGACACTGCTGGAGAAGTAAGGACGAACTCATCAGCGATGTACCTCTGGGAGCCCCTTCACATCGACGACCAAAGTTTGGACAACCAGCTAGTACCTATATACAACAGATCTGTGCCGATACGGGATGTAGTCCTGAAGACCTGCCGGAAGCAATGGACAATAGGGAGGGGAGCGAGAGAGGGTCTGGGATATCCGTGCTGATAGCGCGACATGATGATTACGATGATATATATATATATATATATATATATATTGTATTGTATTGTGTTAATTTAGAGAGCTATTGCAATGCGAAATGATAATTATTTGAGTCTAATTAATTTAAAAGTAAAACTTAATCGTCAGAGATTTTTTAAAAAATGAACACGATACTGGATGTTCAAATTTGGGGGGGGCGTTGTAAACATAGTATCACGTGAGATGTTAGAACTGTTGGAAAATGATACCCAACGTAACACTTACTTTTTAAAACCTTCTTGGGGAAAAAAGAACTCACAGCCAAGTCAAATTTCAATTGCACATATTCAAGTACTTATACACACACATACATGGTACTTTCAATAAGTTTCCAGACTTTTTTTAGGACAGGCATTTAAAATTGTCGTAGACTTTTGAAAATTCCCTATGTTATTGCTATACATCTTATGAGATGACTGACCAATTTTTATAATTTCAGGTTTAAATGAACAGCTACATCAGGAATTAGAATACACCTATCTAATGTCTGATTGCCAAAGCTGGTGAATTTCAAAAATGCAATCTGGACCTGAGGACACAACAAAATTCTATTTTAAACTTGAAAAAAATGCCACAAAAAAGTATGGAATGCTTCAGACTGCTTTTGGAGCATCTTACATGAATCGAGCATCAGTTTTTGTGTGGAATAAGAGATTCAAGGAAGGCAGGGAGTCTGTGAGGGATGATGAGAGGTGTGGGAGGGTAAGGAAGTCAATACACCAGAGTTGATTGGTCAAAGGGTTAGGTTTAGGGTTACTATGTTGAGGTTTTAAGGGAGTTCAGCAAGAGATTCCTAGGGAAGAGGCCAGCACTCTTCAAATCGGGTCAGTGACATTTCCAGCAGGACAATGCACCAGTCCACAACTTCATCCTTGTCACAGACTATTTGACCAAGTTGGGCATCCAGACAGTTCTTCAGCCTCCCTATAGTCCAGATCTTGCTCCCTGTGATTTTTGGTTATTCCCTTAGCTCAGAGGCTGTCGTTATGAGACAATTGAAAAGATGAAAGAGGCTGTGACGAGGGTCATTGACATGCTCAAACAAGAGGACTTCCATGTGGCATTTCAGAAGTTGTTGGAACGGCACACCAAGTGCATTGCAGCCGGACGAGATTACTTCGAAGGCGACTAGAGTTTCATGTGTGTACTATCAATAAAAGTGCCCATACGAAAAAAGTCTGAAAACTTATGTAATGATCCTCGTACATATATAAACCCTAACAAAAGCACAATAAAATCAACACTTAGCTTAGTTCTTCATGTTCCCTTTTCGAACAATAGTTGACTTCAAAGATTTTTTCCCTTTTTTTTTTTTTTTTTTTTTTAAACGTTGGCAAATTGAAATGACGTCCTTTAAAAGCGCTGTCTTTCCTTGTTGAAAAGTTTTGTTGACTGTCTTTTTTAAAATAATGTCTGCTTATTTATTCATAAAAATAATATATACACAAAGACAGCTTTTTTTAATTCTTAACCAATAAAAAACGTCTTTTCAATGATTTATAAAAATTAAGACATGCAAAAAGTTATATTTATTTATCTATTTATCTAAATTTTATAATTAGCTTTATTTTGCTTTGCAAATATTTATTTCTAACAGAACACCATGTTAGGTGTGGTAACCATGGTGCCTCATGAGATGTTTAAACGCCATGCGGAATAGACGTGACTTCAGTTGTCCAAATAAATTTCATTTAACTTTATTCGTATTTATTTTATCTTATTATTTATCTTTTCAAACTTAAATTTGTATTTAAAATAAACATGTTAATTAATGATATATATATTCAGCATTTAATTTTAAGCTTCTGGTTTTACTTAGCTATTAATAAAGCCTCTTTCACATGCAGATGCACACTTGCACTTGCATACACATGTACACACATACACATCCATACAAACGCGCAGATTCACACGCACCCACATAGGCATATACACACGCACACGTACACATTCACATGTTCACACATACACATGCACACATACGTTCACATTACACACGCACCCACACCTCCATGCATACACAAGCACACACACACACATACATGCACACACATACGTTCGCATACACATATGCACACACAAATACACATGGTTCATTGCTGTGTATTTATGAAAAGATAAAAGATACCTATATGAAATAAACAAATGAGTTGCAGAGAGACAAAAAAAAAACAATATATATATATATATATATATATTATATATATATATATATATATATATATATATATATATATATCACGGTGATTGTTGAAATAAAATGGACTTGAAGAGCCAAGTTTAAAATCCTGGATAAAGTTGTTTACATTTCAAGCAAATGCCTTTGTGAAAGGTATGAATCTTTTTTTTTCCCTGTGAGTATGACTGGGGTCTCTAAGCTTGGTAGTGTATTCAGTCAAGAAGAAACGAATCCTGAAAGGTGTTGTTTGGAAGAATCTGTATCAGATTGGAGAACCATTCCTCTGTTAGAAGCTACTTCCAAAATTTTATCTTCATAACTCGATATTCCCACTACTAACAAACAAAAAAATGGCAGTAATTTGAATTGTAGTTTTAGGGATTTAAAATAATTTTTAGCGCTTTTAATTATTTTGGGGGGATTCTAATTATGCTTAGGGATTCTAATTATTTTTTGATTTTAATTATTTTTTAGGGATTTTAATTTTTTGGAGGGGATTTTTATTATTTTTAGGGATTTTGATAATTCATTAAGGATTTTTACCTATTTTTAGGGATTTTAATTATTTTGAGGGGAATTTAATTATATTTTAGTGATTTTGATTATTTATTAGGGATTTTAATTATTTTTTAAATATAGAAGGTGCAGACTGTTATGGTTAGTTAAAAAAAAGAAGGAATTAATTATTTTTTTTAATTCAAAAAGATATTTCTTTTTGATTTAGAATTTATTTTTTCCCTTTTTTGAATAAAGAAAATGAAATTTGTTGTGGTCAGTGATAAACAGATTTGTGCTTTTGAATTGATTTCTTAAAAAGATCTTAAAATTAAAATTTCAATTTTTTTCCGTTTTTAAATTTTCAAATTATTTCCATTTTTTAAACTAAAACAAAATTTTGTTTTTAGAAATTTACCTTTTTTAGATTTCAATATATTTTTAAATTTGAAATTTTAAAAATGCCTTTTAGAAATTTAAAAATATTCTTTTAGTAAATTCAAAATTTTTTCCTTTTTAGAATCATTTTTCCTTGATTAGATATTTTATTTTTTGAATTTAAAAATCTTTTTTTAAATCTAAGATTAGATTCTTTTTTTCTTGTGAAAATTTTGGAAATTTTTTCTTGTCTTAAATAATTTTGTAACCTTTTTGTTTTGTTCTTTCCTTCAATTTATAAAATCTATAAATTTATAAAATTTGTAAATGTAGAATTTATAAAAATTTTAAATATAAAATTCATGAATTCCCTATGAAATTTATAAAATTACCCAATAAAATTTCCTATAAAATTTCTGTTTTCTATAAAATTCCAAATCCCATAAAATTCCCAACTTTGTAAATTTCTCAACACTATAAAATTGGAAAAAATTTTTCAAAAATTCTTATAATATTCTACCTTTGTAAATTTCTAAACACTATAAAATTCCATACGCTAAAAAAACATGAACCCTTTGATATTCCCGATCCTCTAATATTCTCAACTATTTAAAAAAATCACTTATAAATTTATTCATAAGTATATTCCCATAAAAATGCTATAAAATATTCTGAAAATTCCTATAAAATAACAAATAATTTTCCTTAGAAAATATCCTAGAAATTATCCGAGAAATTTCCAATTACATCCTATAAATATCCTCTAAAATATCCTCTAATATACCCTTTAAATCCTATGAAATATCAATAAGTATCCTATAGAATTCCTCTAAAATATCGTATAAAATTCTTATTGATACCCTACAAATATCCTATTAAATATCCTATTATTCCTCCATAATACCCCTATAAATACCCTGTCATATAATATCCCCTATAAACTTCCTATAGATTTCCTATAAAAGTACCACATGAATGTCCTATAAATATCCTATAAGATATCGTATAAATCCTCTATAGTACCCCTATAAATTCCCTATGAATATCCTATGCATAAATACCCTATAAAATCCTATAAATATACTATAAACCATCTATACATAGCTTAATATCCTATAAATTTCTATAAATATCCTATGAATAAATACCCTACAAATTCCTATAAATCCTCTATATATATCTCTACATGCCCTCTAAATACCCTATATATATCCTATAAATGCCTTACATGCCCTACTAATATCCTATAAATACCTATATATGCCTTATAAATATCCTATAGATACCCTATAAAATTCGTACAAATATCTTCTTAATTACCTTTAAATATACTATAAAATATATTTTAAAATCTCTTCATATATCCTATAAATATCCTGTAAATTCATTATAGAATATTCTAAAATGCCCTATAATCATCCAGTAAATTCTTTTAAAATTTCCTATAAAATATCCTATAATTACCTTATAAATTTCCTCTAAAAATTCCTATAACACAACCTATAAGTACCCTATAAATTCCTATAAAATACCCTATAAAATAACCTGGGAATTCCTATAAAATATTTTAAAATCTTTAAACTTGAGAAAATATTCAACAATCCCTATAAAATTCTATAAAATAACCTATGAATGTCCAATAAGATATCCAATAAATCCTCAATAATTTCCTGTAAAATCATTGTAAAATATTCTATGAATATTCTATAAAATATCCTATAAATTCCTTAAAAAATTACCCTATAAATACTCTATAAAAGATCCTATTAAAAATTACATTAAATATCCTATATATTCTCTATAAATTTCCTTAAAAAAAATTCCAATAGCATATCCTATAAAAAACTATAAATATCCTTTTAGTTTCCTATTTTTAAAAATTCCTATAAAATTCCAATAAGATATCCAATAAATTCCTATGATAAAAAAAACTTTGAATATGAAAAACAATTAAAAATTCCAATAAAAACTCCTATTAAATAACCTATAAATACTCTATAAAAATATCTTATAGATTCTCTACAAATATCCTATAAAATCTCAATAAAATATTTCATTAATTTACATAGAATTCCTCTACAATTTTAAAATTCTTATAAGAATTTGTAAAAAATGTTATTATATAGAATTTTCTATACAATAAAATATAATTCTAAAAAATTTTTTAAATTCCCATAAAATTCCTATAAAATAATCTATAAATATCCTATAAATTAGCCTATTAATCGTCTATAAAAATATCCATTAAATTCTCTATAAAATCAAATATCTTGAAAGTTCCTATAAGATATCTTATAAATTCAAATAAAATACCTATACAATTTTTAGATTTTCAAAGGAATTCTTTTTTTAAATCTAAACATTCCGTGCTACCAGCACGATATGATGATGATGATGATGATGATGATGATGATGAAATAAAATTTAAACAAAATTTAAATAAAATTCCTTTAAAATTTAAACAAAATTCCTTTAAAATATGTCAATCATATCAAATTTCCTATAAATTTCCAATAAATTACGCTATAAAATTCCATATCATAATATTACCCTATGAATTTCCAATAAAATTTCTCAAAATTCCAGCAGAATTCTTAACTTTGTAAATTACTCAAAACTGTAAAATTCCCAAATTCTGTTAAATTCCAATTCTTTAAAATTCTCTACATTATAAAATATCTATAAGATATCCTTTCTATAAAATTTCCTATGAATTCTTTATAAATTTTCAGTATCCTATAAAATTTCCTATAAAGTTTTAATTTCATATAAAATAAGTATATATATACTAATATATATATATATATATATATATACATATATCTATATATTTAAACTTATTGAATAAAATTTTAAAAAATTCCTTTAAAATTTAAATAAAATTCCTTTAGAATATTTCACTCATATTAAATTCCTATAAATTTTTCTATAAATTACGCTATAAAATTCCATATCATAATTTTACCCTATGAATTTCAAATAAATTTCTCAAAATTCTATTGAATTCTTAACTTTGTAAACACGTGCTCATTTTTTAAAAAATCTCTGACAATGAAGTTTTACTCTGAAATTAATTAGAATCAAAAAAATATTATTTCGCATTGAAATAGCCCTGTAAATTAATTCAATACCATAAAATAGAATGATTTGTGTTAATGCTTCAAGCAAATTACAAAATACTTATATATATACATATATATATATATATATAACGCATTTATAAATATTTGGATAACAGACAACTCGCAATTAAACATTCTTTTAAATGTTTGTCGGAGTATATCAATGAATCTGACTGACATGCACTTTGTGTTCATAAAAGTATCGAGATTGAAGCTGTATTTACAAAGATAAAAATCAACCATGAAGCTATTGGTGTCCCATAATAGTTGGTACATTTCTTTAACATTTCTTACCCTAAATGTATCATCCATGATAAGGAAACATAGTATTATAGGAAGTGTGATCAAAAAGTATTCGGCAAGTATTTGCCAAGACAGAAATGAACAATGAGTGAAACTAGTTTTGTTTCATAATATTTGGTGCATTTCCAGATAGATTTCCTATGATAAATCTAACATCCATTATGGACAAATGTAGTTTATTAAAACAGAAATTAACACGAAAACGTTAAAATATAAGTTGTGTTCAAAAAGTATCGATACTGAAGCTGAAGTTACGTGGCGAGAAATGAACTATGTGCGACACGAGTGTTACGTTACCTCACAAACCCAGCATCCAGTCGAAAGTGTCGTTCACGCAATATAAAACCGACTCTACAGTTTTTACAGGAGTCGCCGCAAAACGAGAAAGATAGAAACGCAGAATTACTTGAGCCGATTTGATAGAGAGAAACTTTCACTCATGGCAGGTGAAACGGACAACTAGACTTAGATATATATCCTCTTCACCGACTTAGTACCACCTCAACGGAGCTGCCCGATTCAATTGCGACTCTCACTTCACCAACTTCAACTTCTGACCTCAAGTCCATCTACAACTTCGACTGACCCTGTGTCTCAGAAATCTTATATATTTCCTTCTAATTATTCTCTTGAGTAATCTGTTAATCATACGTAATCGCTAAAACTTTCCTGTGACACGTCGTGGATAATATCAGCTGATATCCACCCAAAAGTTTATCTTTAATATTTAGCTTACTGCTGGTTTGAAACGAATCTGTCAATTCTTTATTTGACATCAACTGACACGAGAATGCAAATTAAGGTTTACGAAAGTCATGACCTTTAGAAATCGAAAACCTACGAAATCAAAGTTTATAAATAGCTCATAATTTATCACTAAAATGAAATAATCAACTAAATGATAAATTAAAATAGTCGAAAAGGTCAAAATGTTGTTCTGAAAGATAAATTAGATGTTAACATTAACTTCAGGTTTTATTATCAATTTTACTTTTATCTCTCTCTCTCTCTCTCTTTCTCTCTCAATATATATATATATATATATATATAATTTTTACTATTTTTGCATTATAGGATATATAAGAAAACATTCGTGTATGTTGCTAAGCTTTGACGTACCCAGCAATGACCAGGCTTCTTCTCCATCAATTACTGGCCGAATCCATCGGGATTTTTTCACTCCAGTAAGACCAACACCTTTTGGTGGGTAGATAGTCCATAAAACCTCCAACACATCGCATTTACTGAAGCGTTCCGTCTGACTGCATTCTAAATTGAAGAAAAAAATTGAAAGTATTAAAATTTCGAAATGAATCTCAAATTTGTTTTAAAAATTAAACCGATAATGTACTAAAACCTCACCCTGCCGAGGGGCCTTACAATACGCTGACTCTATCTCTTGCAGAAGTGCAAGACCTCCCGCAAAAAACGATTCGTCCTCATATGAAAGTATAGAGTGGGACTTAAGTCAACCTCTTCATTGGTTGGAGAAGGCAATGCCTTATGAATCAATTGGTACCAAACTTTGTAGCGGAGACTCCAACATTGATATCAGTGATCTACAGACATAAAAACGGTGTTTTGAAAATTCCTATTCTCCGATTAGCAATGAACCGAAAAATTGGTATTTCTACTTATTGGTACAGACGGATGAAAATTCAGTTTGAACGGCGACCACTGCTCAAATGTTGGCTTAGCGTAGGTCCTGGGTATTCACTGTTGTCTCAAAAAGTAGTCAAAATTGCTGCTATTTTTTGCAACAATATATTCATGTGAAACAGCCTTTTAAGTACTTACCGCTATGATGATCAAATAAAGATCTAGACTTGTGTAAAGGGAATTGCGTGTATCTATGTCAATAATATCACCAACAATTGGCAATTTGAGCCAATCAAGAGGAGCACATCCCTCTCCCAAAATGTCGTTACTCGGTGCATTCATTGGATGTGATTTTCATTAAATATTTTTGATAAATTTCATTCTTATTTATATGGGCTTACGTGCTTAGAACATCGATTGATAAAATCAGAGAAAACGGCTTCGAGCTGACAAAGAAAAGAAACAGAAGGCACCCCGCAAAAACAATTACCGACGCCGACTACGCCGATGACATAGCGATACTGGCAAATACACACAACCAAGCCGAAACACTACTGCATAGTTTGGAACGAGCTGCCGCAGGCATTGGACTCCATGTCAATGCACACAAAACGAATTATATGTGCTATAATCAAACAGACGACATCACCACACAAGACGGAACCCCTCTGAAACTAGTAGACAAATTCACCTTCCCAGGAAGCAGCGTCTCATCATCCGAAAAGGACATCGACACGCGGCTAACGAAGGCATGGACAGCTATCGATAGGCTATCGATCATATGGAAATCAGACCTGACCGATAAAATGAAACGCAGTTTCTTCCAGGCAGCGGTCGCATCGATACTGCTGTATGGATGCACTACTTGAACGCTACCTAAACGGCTGGAGAAGAAGCTAGAAGGCAATTACATAAGAATGTTGCGAGCAATATTGAATAAGTCCTGGCGGCAACAACCCACAAGGCACCAACTATACGGCCACCTGCCTCCCATCACGAAAACTATCCAAGTTAGACGAACCAGACATGCAGGACACTGCTGGAGAAGCAGGGACGAGCTTATAATTGATGTACTCCTATGGGCCCCCACATATGGCCGGGCAAAAGCAGGACGACCAGCTCGAACATACATACAGCAGCTATGTGAGGATACGGGATGTAGCCCTGAATACCTACCAGAGGCGATGAACGATAAGGAGAAGTGGCGAGAGAGTGTCAGGGATATCCGTGATAGCGGTACATGATAATGATGATGGGTGACTGCGTGATTTTGCTTTTATTTATATGGTGTTCCACGAGATTTTATTCTTATCTATATAGGTGTCCGCGTGATTTCGCTCTTCTCTATATGAAAGTCCACGAGATTTAGTTTTTATTTATATGTCATCTACGTAATAAATCGTTAAAAAGAAAGGGTTCCTGACACCAAAATATTTGAAAACCACTGTTATAAATGAAAGGACGTTTTCTTTCGTTCCTAGACAGAGCAAAACCACCCCTCGGCTCCCTCTTAAGATTGTTCAGACGATTGAATATAAAAACGAGAAATAAACGTGAATTTTTTTTTGTGACTAATGAATGTCTTTTATTTTTGACATCGGGGTCAAGCGACAATGAAAATATTGCAGTATCTATCGATCTGATTTTTTTGTATCTATCTATCTATCTATCTATATGCATCGGTTTCTTCATATCAATCTATCTCAGAATGTTCATATCTGTCTATCTATAATCAAATCTAAGACGACTAGAATACTAAAACCAAATAGAGAATTCTTAGGGACGTATAACCGAATGTCACAATTCATAATCGCCCAAATGAATAAGTTTAGGAATCCCGTGGACTTTGGTTCATTGACTAGAGGTAGACACGTGGGAATTGAGAGAATTAGATTTAAAAAGTTATTTGGAACACACATTCGAAAAGTAAAGTCAGCTAGTTTGGCACTTAAAGGAAGTCACTTTCAAATACGAGGATAGAGGAAATATTTTATTAATGAAAGGGTGGCTGTCCTCCCTTCTACGTATAAAGGAAAAGTGACAAACCGCTTCTAGTATATCACACCAGTAATTTGACATGAACCATGTTTATAGCCCAGTCGGCACGAGCCGTTGAATAAACCAACTGCATCGCTACAGAAGGATAAGACTCGCCCAACCAGCGTCCTGGATATTACACTAAACCACCTGATGCTGAGACTCCAGAAATTATGGAACTTTTGGGAATTCGGAGTACCCCTTCATCCCCAACGCTCCCAGGTCCACACACGCCCAGAGGGGAAGTACCTGATAGAGTCCTATCTATTGCTCCAACAGAACGGTTTGACATTTAAGCTGGGTGCAAACAAATGACTTATTCTGAATTGAATTGTTTTAAGCAAAACTATTTGATCATTTAACTGTGTGTAAACAAATGACTGATGTTTAATTGAATTGGTATTGATACATAGAAATACTTGCAACCACTAAACTGTGCACAAGCGAATGAGTAATGTTGAATAGAAAAATTTGTGTTAAATAGCAATACTTAAAACCACTTTACTGCATGCAAGCAAATGATTAATTTTGAAAAAGTTTTAGATAGCAATAGTTGAAACAATTTTACCGTGAAGGAACAATAGCAATGCTAGCGTGCAAACAAATTAGTTCTGATTTATTTAAAAGTTAAATTACCAACAAAACATTCATTTACATACGACGTATATCTATTTAAATATGTACAAAAAAATGACTGGTGTTAAATTGTGACTGCTTTCAATACTTGAAACCATTTTACTGTGTGTAAAGAAAATTAGCTCAACTAGTTTAAATTGAACTCTTAGAAATCTATGGTATACCTGAACCCATTTAACTGTTTGCAAAAGAATGACCTTTGGCTTGTTTAAAAATGATATCCATAAAATGTGTTTACAAATCATCATCATCATCATGTCGTGCTGGTAGCACGGATATCCCTGACCCTCTCTCGCCACTTTTCCCTATCGTTCATCGCCCTAGGCAGGTCTTCAGGACAACATCCCGTGTCTTCACATAGTTGCTGAATGTATGTTTGTGCTGGTCGTCCTGCTTTTGCACGGCCATGTGTGGGGGTCCATAGGAGTACATCACTTATGAGCTCGTCCTTGCTTCTCCAGCAGTGTCCTGCATGTCTGGTTCGTCTAACTTTAATAGTTTTCGTGATAGGAGGCAGGTGGCCGTACAGTTGGTGTCTTGTGGGGTGTTGCCGCCAGGACTTGTTCAAGATTGCTCGCAGCATTCTTGTGTAATTGCCGTCTAGCTTCTTCTCCAGCCGTTTTGTTAGAGTCCATGTAGTGCATCCATACAGCAGTATCGATGCAACCGCTGCCTGGAAGAAACTGCGTTTAATTTTATCGGTTAGGTCTGATTTCCATATAATCGATAGCCTATTGATAGCTGTCCATGCTTTCGTTAACCTCGTGTCGATGTCCTTTTCGGTTGATGCGACGCTGCTTCCTAGGTAATGTAAGTATAAACAGGATTTTGCATTAAATAACCTACAATGGTTGTTATGACATAAAAGCCTGCTAAACCAAATCCTATATATTTAATATATATGTATAAAGAAGATTTGGTATTAAATAAAAACAAATATAACCAAACCATGTTTACAAAAGTTTCTATTCTCAGAGAGTTGAAAGCAATAGATTAAACAAGGCCTGAAAATGTTGACGGGATTTAGAATACGCAAACTGTATCCTATCTAGAGGGCTTAGACCCCCCTAATTAGGAGTTTCCTGGGAATTAAACTAAATTGCATTTGATAGTGAGGCTTCAGTTCTGAATATTTTAGGAATGTGCAGTACCCCTTCATTGCCATTACTCCCCAGTCTACTCTGACCCGGAGTGGTAGCAGCCGTTAGGGTTCCATCTAAGGGTAAAATTTAAAGTTTAAAGATTATTAATATTCAATATGAATACTTGGTCCCAGAAAACAGTAAATAATTCGTATTAAGAATAGTTACTTGAAGCTAATATTGTTTTCTAAGGATTATTAGAAGTTACTTGGAACCATATAAGTTTATGCAAACAAATGTCTATTATTAAATAGAAATCATTATTTGAAACCATATAATTGTCAATATGAGATTGGAAGAGAGGGAAATCGGAGGACGAACCGAGACCATCCAAACTACAGCATTTTTAAGATCGTCTAAAATACTAGGATGGGTTTTCGAGACTTGAGGAGACTTGCTGTCACTCAAACTCCAGTTTGCCCAGTCGGCTGGGGTTGTAGAATACACTGACTGCACCTCTGCAGAGGAATAAGACCCCCCCAATGAGTGTCCTGAATATGACACTAAACAATCTGATGGTGAGGTCCTAGTAATTCTGAGACTATGGGGAATACGGAGCACTCTTTCATTGCCATCACTCCCAGGTCCACTCTAGCTCGGAATGGTAGCACCTGATCGGGCCCTATCTATGGGTTAAATAGAACAAACGGCATACTTACGCTAAACTGAATTGTTTGACTAAACTAAATAGCTTGAAATAAAAATGTTTTTGACAATTAAACTGCACTTACATTTACCGGCTCATAGTTCTAGTGGATAGAGTGTTCGCCAATGATCTGGGAGACCGAGATTCAATCCCAGGTCGAGTCATACCAAAGACTTTAAGAACGGTACTTGATGCTACCTTGCTTAATACTCAGCTTAATAAGGTACGTATCAAGGGCAAAGTGGAGCAATCCAGGAAAAGGAGTCGTGCCCTCCCCTATGCCTCAGTGTAGTAGCTACTGAAAAGGGAGCCTTCGGATGTCCCTCAACTACGGTCGCCAACTTTAGCTTACATTTTATGCTAAACTGAATTATTTGAAATGGAACTGTTTTTTGACATTGAAAGTGTACTTACACTAATCTGATTTGTTTAATATAGAGCCGTTTTGACATTTAACTGTGTGAAAACTCAATCTGTACTTATACTAAACTGAATTAGCTGAATTATAACTGCTTGACTAAACTGAATAGCTTTAAATAGAAATGTTTTTCACAGTTAAACTGTACTTACATTTAAACTGCGTGCTTATGCTAAACTGAATTCTTTGAAATAGAACTGATTATTAGCATAAAAATGGATTTAACGTTAAATAACCTACAAAGGTCGATATGCCATAAAATCCAACCAATCAACCAAAAAACCAATCAAACTCCAGTAAAGGGTGTTATCTAACGCTGGTGTCAAAAACTTACAAGGAGTAATACCATAATAAATTGATAAAACCCAAAAGAATTGCAAGTTTAGATTATGTTGAGACAGAGATGAAACATAAGTGAATGCTGCAATTTAGCACAAAAGGAATACAAGACTAGGCATGACTGGGTAGGAAATGTGATCCAGTGGGAATTGTGCAAGAGAAAAAAAATTACCAGACAACTAAATGGTAGGTGCAAAAACCAGAATCTTTACGAGAGAATGGAACCCATAAAGTTCTCTGAGATTTTGAGATGCAACTGGATTTCCTAATCCAGGCAACTGGATCCCCTTATACAGGTCAGAAGTCCAGACCTAGTGATGATTAACAAGAAAAAAGGAACTTGTTATTTAGTGGAGAAGAAATTGAAAAATAAATGAATACGGAAAAATAGACAAGTACTTGGATCTAACCATAGACCAAAAAAAAAAATAAAACTTTGGAGCATGTCAATTATAATAGGCCAACATTTGAACTGTTACTAAAGTTTTAGGAAAAATACTGGATGAGTTTGAAAAAATGTCGGGTCCTTTCTGTCTACGCAAATGGTATCACATAATGTAGGAAGTACAACATAAATGATTCTTTTATGGCATATCTCAACAATACTGTGGTCTGGATGGTCTTGATGACCATCCAGACCACAGTATTGTTGAGATCGGCTAGAATACTGAGAAGAGTCCAGGAGACCCGAGTAGACTTGCAGTAACTCAGACTCCAGTAAAAAAAAACAAAAAAACAAAAAAAAACAAACAAAAAAAAAACACCTGCTAACATTGGTGTGAAAAATTTGTTCGGAAAAAAATCCTAATCATGTTTTTTTCTTACCCATATCTGGACCCATTCTTATTGAGAAAAGACGATGTAATAATTCTTTCATTAAATCTTGAACGGTCTCATAAGTTGCCGAACGGAAGTCATGCTCTCTACAACTGACCAATAGCTGACTCTGTTCAGTTTTAACGTGATCACCAACACCTAAAATAATAAAACATTTTTTTTTTTTAATGAATCAATTATTTATTCTAAGACAAAAGTAAAAACAAAAAAAATGAATACGTAGAAATTCTGCGTTTAATAAGTTTTATTTTTTTGATATCGATACATACATTTTTTAAATATATTTTGCCTTCTTCTGGTGTTTCTTGTCGAATTAAGAACCCAATACCAAACCTCTGAACCCTTCATTTAATCCTCGGGATTAGATTGTTCTAATCCCGTTAACCATATCCAGGTACAAGTATTAAGCTTTAGTTAGTATCCCTTGTTATACGACTGCGCATTGGTCATACAAGGCTTACTAACGCTTTCATACTGAAACAGGAACCACAACCACAGTGTCTGACCTGTCAGACAACTTGCACGGTTAAAAACATTTTTATAGAATGCAAAGCTTTCGCTGTCATCAGAAAGCGATTTTTCAAAGTGACTAGTTTAACCAAATTGTTCGAAAACATCAAAATAGATGACGTTCTGTCCATCGTGCGAGAAACGGTTGTACGAACAAATATGACGAATTAAAACTGATTAATCCTGTGCAAAAAAATGAAATCCTGCTCATGGAAAATTTTACCTGCTAAGTATTCATTGGTAAAAGGTATATACATATATACAGAAGTTGGCGTTAAATATCCTACAAGGGTTGATACGCCATAAAATCCAACCAAACAACCAACCAACTTGTTATTTCTACCTGTTGTCAGGTTATTCTCCGTGTCCAGCTTGACTCGTCGCATAATAGATATGGCATTTGGTTTATGAACTTCTAAGTGAAACATCTAGAGGTTGTAGGTTCAATCCTGACAACAGGTAAAAATTACAAGGAAAACTTACTAGAGCGTAACACTTGTATCCGGATATGGTTAACGAAATAAGAAACTACCTCGGTGGATTAAATGAGATTTACTTGCAGCTTCCTGGGTTCGACAAGAAACACCTGAAGAAGGCCGAATGATGCATTGGCTGAAAAGTCGTAAATAAAACAATAAAGATGACGACATTAGTCTGAATACTGTAAATGATAAAAATACGATGTTATAGTGTGGCATGTTAACCACTACGTCACGGGGACCACACCTCACTGCCTCACGAGGATCACACCCAACTACCCCACGGGAGCCCCAACCCGCTACGCGACAGATACTATGCTCCACAGGGACTACACCCCACTACGCCACGGGGACTACACCCTCTTATGCCACGGGAACCACACCCCACATTGCCACAAGGACTATACGACACGGGAATCACACCCCACTATGCGACGGAAACTATACGCCACGGGGACTACACCTTCCTACGCTTCGAGAACCACACTCCAATATGCGACGGAGCCTATATGTCACTGGGACCACAACTCTAACCCTACAGGAATCATACCTCACTACGCCACGGGAACCCCAACCCACTATGTGACGGAGACTATACGCCACGGGGACTACACCCCAATATGCGACGGAGATTGTATATTACTGGGACCACACCCCACAACCCACAGGACCACGGGAATCCAAACCCACTATGCGACGAAGACTATACGCCACGGGAACTATACCCGACTACGCCACGGGGACTACACCCCAATATGCGACGGAGATTGTATACCACTGGGACCACACCCCACAACCCACAGGACCACGGGAATCCCAACCCACTATGCGACGGAGACTATACGCCACGGGAACAATACCCGACTACGCCACGGGGACTACACCCCAATATGCGACGGAGATTGTATACCACTGGGACCACACCCCACAACCCACAGGACCACGGGAATCCCAACCCACTATGCGACAAAGACTATACGCCACGGGAACTATACCTGACTACGCCACGGGGACTACACCCGAATATGTCACGAGGACTATACGCCTCGGGGATTACGCTCTTCTGTGACATGGGAACCACACCCCACTATGTGACAAGGACCAGCCACCACAATGCGACAGGAACTCCTCCCTGAAATAATTCAGTGGAAGTGTATACATACCTATAACAAACATGTCGGCTCCTTTCTGTCTAATTTTCATGGCTTCCTCTCGAACATCCTCCCTGTTTAGTCCACGCCCACCAGTGACAAGAAGACATATTTGCTGACACCAAGGACGAGGAAATTCCTGTCAAGAATATGGGACTAATTTTTATGTTCACAATAGAAAGCAGTCTTTAAAGCTGCCCCCCCGCTTTTTTTTAAAAGAAATCAATCGTGATACTTTCTTTCATATCCCAAAAGAGAGTCAGCATGACCTTCTATACTGACTACTGTTCCCGGAAGCATTTCTTTACCGGAAAATCAATGTGCTTCCTGTCCATGGATTCTTTTTTTCCTCGTGGTCGTTGAGGCTTCTCCGTACACATAACACATTCTTTTGTAAATGTCACATGGTTTCCACTTCTCAGCCTCCAAATATTTGATGACACACTTCTGTTCAAGCTGGGGTAATATTTGATTCGCTGCCATTTTGAATAGTCTCTAAATAAACAGGTTTGCGAGATCGTGACTTTTTGTGACTTGGTTATCAATATAAGGAAGATGGCATTGCACCTTTCTCAACGGTGATTGGATACCACTTGTTTAAGAGAAAGTATTTGAGTGACATTGCTGGAGAAGCAGAGATGAACTCATAAGAGATGTACTCTTATGGATCCCCACACACGGCCGCGCAAAAGCGGGACGACCAGCACGAACGTACATTCAGCAGCTATGTGAGGATACAGGTTGTTGTCCTGAAGACCTGCCTAGGGCGATGAACGATAGGGAGGAGTGGCGAGAGAGGGTCAGGGATATCCGTGCTGCCAGCACGATATGATGATGATGATTGTAATTGTAGAACTGGGTTTACGTTTTAATAAGATTTATGGCATAACAACCACTGTAGGTTATTTAATGCCACATCCTGTTTATACACAAATACCAAATATATATGATTTTAAACACATTTTGTAGAAAAACTTTTTAAACGAGCCTGAGCTCATTTCTTTGCACATAGTTAATGGTTTTAAGTATTGCTACGTAACAATAACGATTTAACATCAGTCATTTATTTGCACATATTTAAATGGATATACATATAATTTGTTAGTGAATTATTTGTTGGTAATTTAATTTTAAACAAGTTCGAACTAATTTCTTTGCACACAAATATTGCTATTGATTTTAAATAGGTAAATGGTTTCAAACCAACTCATTGGCCAAGTGGGTAGAGTGTTCGCCAATGGTCCGGGAGACCTGGGTTCAATGCCAGGTCGCGTCATACCAAAGACTTTAAAAATGGTACTTGATACTTCCTTGCTTAACACTCAGCAATATAAGTTACGTATCAAGGGTAAAGTGGAGCAATCCAGAGAAAGGAGTGGAACCCTTCCCTACACCTCGGTGTAGTAGCTATAGGAAAAGGAGCCTTCGGGTCGCCCTCGACAACGGTCGCTTACTTTTATTGCTATCTAAAATCAATAATTCTATTCAATATTATTATTTATTTACAGAGAGTGAAGTGGTTACAATTATTGCTATCTGACTCTAATTATTATATTCAAAACGATTCATTTATTTGCACACAGTTAAATGGTTTCAAATATTGCAATGAATTACACACAATTAAATCAAATTGTTTGTACACAGTCGAATGATTAAACCGTTCTATTTCTACCAATTCGACTTAGTTTAAGTCATTTGTTTGCACTTAGATTAAATGTCAAACCTTTCATTTTGACCCATAGATATAACCTTATCAGGTGCTAGAATTCCGGGGGGTTGTCCTCGTGGTGTAATGGTTAAAGCGATGGAATGCGGAATCGTAGTAAGCGAGTTCGTACTCCAGTCGTGCTATTACGTTCACTTTCGGGCAGTTACCCTTGGGAAAGGTATGAACCCCCTTATCCTCCCAGCTATGGGTTAAATAGCACCACTACTGTTTTTTAGAATAGCTTTGGCATTAAATAACCTGCAAAGGTTGATATGCCATTAAACAAAGAAACCAAACCAATACAATTCCGGGCAAGAGTTGACCCGGGGGTAATGGCAATTAAGGAGTACTTCACATTCCCCAAAGCTCCAGGGCTAAAGCCTCACCATCAGATTCTTTAGTGTCATATCCAGGACACTCAATGTGGCGGGGCGTCTTACCGCTCTGGGTAAGAGTAAGTTTCAGTCATTTTCTTCATTTTTTTTATTATTATTACAACTAAGCATATGTATCCAGGAATAAAAGAATTTATAATTTCAGAGGTAATCAAGACTTATGAATTGGGTTGGGTTGTATTTAAATATTTAAACATGGAAGCAAATTTACCTGCATTGTATTTTGTATTGATCTAAATGCTTGGTTGATGTAAGGGTGACCATTTTTGGGTTTCATGTCCTCTGAAAAAACATAAAAATATAGAATAAGAAATGAACTTACATAAAATACGTAGATACTTCGAAGTGGGAATCTTGTAAAACAAAATGAACCATTTATTTTCCACCCAAACATCTACATTATATAGAGGGGGTGTCCTCGTGGTGTAATGGTTAAAGCGATGGACAGCGGAATCGTAGTACGCGAGTTCGTACTCCAATCGCGCTATTACGTTCACTTTCGAACAAATACCCTTGGGAAAGGAATGAATCCCCTCATCCTCCCAGCTATGGGTTAAATGGTACCACTACCGTTCTTCAAGGAGAATATCTTTGACATTAAATAACCTACAAAGGTTGATATGCCATTAAACAAAGAAACCAAACCAAACATTATATAGATAAGTGATTCTTAAAGGTTTTTAGTCCCTATACACTGGGCACCTGGTATGAATCGAACTCACAAAAATAATCAGCTAGAACCCCCTAATAAATCTGACGATCATTCACCTTGTTTTATATTCTTAAGAATTTGTATTCAAATTCGATTTTAAAAATCATGTTTAAAAACTCATCTTTATAATTTTTCACATTATATGAGGGGTTCCTTAACTAGGTATAGATCAATGCAAAGATAAAAAGACAGCGAAAGGCAAGTTTTTTTACCAAATCGAATATGCTCATTTCAAATCCATATTTTGAATAGTTCTAAAAACAGTAGTTCTTTTTAAGTGCATATCAAACACCAGTAGCTAAAATAATTAAATGATCCCCTTTAATATATATATATATATATATATATATATATATATATATATATATATATATATGTGTGTGTGTGTGTGTGTGTGTGTGTGTGTGTGTGTGTGTTCCCAGCCCACCGCGAAAATAGCAGAGAAACCTATTGCTATCAACACTTTCCACCAAAAGTTCCAGACTGATTGGTTTAGTTTAATTTTATGGCATATCAACCACTAGAGATTATTTAATCCCAAATCCTGTTTATATATATATATATATATATATATATATATATATATATATATATATAGGATTTTGTTTCGTTGGGTTTTATGACATATCAACCATTGTAGGTTATTTAATGCCAAATCCTCTTTATACATATGTATTAAATATATATGATTTGGTTTGGTGAGGTTTTATGGCATATCAACCATTGTAGGTTATTTAATGCCAAATCCTATTTATACATATATATTAAATATATAGGATTTGGTTTCGTTGGCTTTTATGGTATATAAACCATTGTAGGTTATTTAATGCCAAATCCTCTTTATATATATGTATTAAATATATATGATTTGGTTTGGTTAGGTTTTATGGCATATCAACCATTGTCGGTTATTTAATGAGAAATCCTCTTGATACATATATATTAAATATATAGGATTTGGTTTTGTTGGCTTTTATGGTATATAAACCATTGTAGGTTATTTAATGCCAAATCCTCTTCATACATATATATTAGATATAAAGGATTTGGTTTCGTTGGGTTTTATGGCATGACAACCAAGATAGGTTATTTAATACCAAATCCTCTTTATACATATATATTAAATATATAGGATTTGGTTTGGTTGGCTTTTATGGCATATCAACCATTGTAGGTAATTTAATGCCAAATCCTATTTATACATATGTATTAAATATATATGATTTGGTTTGGTTAGGTTTTATGGCATATCAACCATTGTAGGTTATTTAATGCCAAATCCTATTTATACATATATATTAAATATATAGGATTTGTAAACTCATTTTGTCTATTATATTTTAAATGAGTCTGAGCTCATTTTTTTCGAACACAGTTAAATAGTTTCAATTATTGCTAATCTAACGTGATTAATTCAATTGAACATTACTTATTCTTTTGCAAACAGTTAAATGTTTCCAATTATTGTTATGTATCACAAACAATTCAGTTAAACATCAGTCATTTGTTAATACACAGTTAAATAATCAAACAGTTCTATTTCGAAACGATTTAATTAAGCATAAGTCATTTGTTTGCAATCAGCTTAAAGGTCAAACAGTTCTATTTGACCCATAAATAGGATCCCATCAGGTGCTACGATTCCGGGTCAAAGTGGACCTGGAAGAGATGGCAATAAACTGGTACCCCGCATTCCTCAGAGCTTCAGCATTACTGGAGCCTCACCATCAGATATTTTGGTGTCATTTCCAGGAAACACGTTAGGTGGGTATTAGTTTACAGTAGAGATGCAGTCTGTGTATTCTGCAACCCCAGCCAACTGGACTATTCTAGGCGGAAGACCAAAAGGACAGGAAAGTTGGTCTCATTATGTAACTGATTAAGGAATTCCACTGGGAATTGTGCAAGAAATTGAAATTTGTCAATATTGACAAATATCATATGCACAAACTAGAGAATAAACAGCATTAGATTCTCTTGAACTTCCGCCCTGGCACTTCCAGACCGGAAGATCTAACTGTTTGTGTGTGTGCTGTTGTTGTGTGTTTGTATTTGTGTGTGTGTGTGTGTGTGTGTGTGTGTGTGTGTGTGTTTTTGTGTGTGTATGTGTGTTTGTTTGTTTGTTTGTGTGTGTGTGTGTGTGTGTGTGTGTGTGTGTGTGTGTGTGTGTGTGTGTGTGTGTGTTTGTGTTTGTGCGTGCATTTTTGTGTGTGCATGTGCGTTTGTGTTCATGCGTTTGTATGTGAGAGAGAGAGAGAGAGAGAGAGAGAGAGAGAGAGAGAGAGAGAGAGAGAGAGTGGGGTAAAAATAAATAAACAAAACCCCTTACTGAATGAAATCATCTGAGATCTGCTAATTTGTCAATCAAAAATTTATTAAATTATTAAAACATTTTTTTCTCCATGAGTCCTCACTGATTCAAACCAATTTTGGGTTAGATAGTACCAATGAAGCTTTTCTGTAAGTATTGGCTTTGGAATTAAATACCCCACGATGGTTCATAAGCCATTAAACAAAAAAAAAACAAAAAAAAACTAAAAGCTAAATGAGTCCATATTGTTTATATAAATTGTTGTGATGCTGACCAAAGAAAGACACGGGGAACACAAAAAGTTTGATAGAAAAACAGATATTCAAGTAACAGAAACAAGAACCTTGTTAAACAGCAGTTGTAATTTACGAAGCTCTTTGCTTCGATGTGGCACAAGGCCGATTGAATGGGGCACCCAATGAGACTCGAACTCACTCTTGCAGGTTTGCTAGTCAAGCTTGCTAACCATTACACTACCTGAGGTGCCCTTGTTAAACAGCAGTTAGTTATTACAAAGCTCAGAGTCCAGTGTTATAGTGACTATCCGTCCATTATGCAAATGGTATCACACGTGATTGTGTCACGCTGATTGGTGTATTCAGTCTGACGTTCTCGTTGACGTGTATTTATGGAGGACGGCGTGTCCATAATTTAGGTAGCAGTAATTTACTAAGCTTTTTTTTGCTTAGATGTGGCACAAGGCCATATGAATGAGGCACCCAATGAGACTCGAACTCACCCGTGTAGGTTTGCTAGTCTAGCTTGCTAACCATTACGCTACCCGAGGTGCCCCCATAATTTAGGTAGTACATCATAAAGGATTCTTAAAATTTCACCTCTCACATATAACCCTTGTGCAACCCTTTCGCAACCATTTCGTTTAAAGTGTGAGGTATATTTTTCTAAAGAAGTGTGTTCGTTCGTTATTATTGTTGATTTTGTTGCCGCGTGCATCTGTATATTTAACATTTCGGCTTGAGATATACTCTCGTTTTCATAATGATAAATAATGAAATAATGTCAAGATAATACACGTAAGTCGTTATGTTCATGGATACCCTGAGTATCTGAGTCCCAAACATTTATCAAAGGATGTTAAATGGTTCCGGGTATTGCAATGTATCAGTAACAATTCAATTAAACATCAATTATTTGTTTACACACAGTTAAATGATCAAACAGTTCTATTTCTAACAATTCAATTTGGCAAAACTCAAAGTTGAATAATTCCAAGTATTGCTATGTATCACTAACAATTCTATTAAACATCAGTTATTTTTTACCCACCGTTAAATAATCTAACACTTCTATTTCTAACTATTTTCTGTAGCATAAATCAACAAAGTTAAATGGGTCTGACTATTGCTAAGTATCAGTAACAATTCAATTAAACATCAGTCATTTGTTTAAAGACAGTTAAATGATCAAACAGTTCTCTTTCTACCAATTCATTTTATCATAAGTTTAAATGTCAAACAGTTCTATTTGACCCATAGATAGGAGCCTATGAGGTACTACCAATCCGGGCCAGAGTTGACCTGGGAGCGATGACCATGAAGAGGTACTCGACATTTCCCCAAGCACCCGTATTACTGGAGCCCAACCATCAGATTTTTTAATGTCATATCCAGGACACTCGTTGGTTCGGTGTTACCCCTCTGCAGAGATGCAGTCAGTGTATTTTACAGTTTAAACCGACTGGGATTCCGTATTGATTGATGTCTATCATAGATTGCAATTCAGCTATCTTACCTGTATGTATGAAATATTTAATTCAATTCTGATTTGGCTGAGAATTTGAATATATATATATATAATATATATATATATATATATATATATATATATCATCATTATTAAGTGGTGCTGACAGCACAGATTTCCCTGATTCGCTCACATTATCCCTCCCTATTATAGATCGCTTATGGCAGGTTCTCGACACTACATGCAGTATCCGTACAGAGTTGATGTACAATATTTTGTGTGTCATTTTTTCGACTGCTGTCCTCATCTTTATTGTTATTTGTAACACAACGTTTCAGCCACTGTATCCTCCGACCTTCCACAGGTGTCTCTTGTTTATCTGAGCATAGAAAGGATTCAACCAGGGACATCCTTTTTAAGTCAGACTTTAGGTCAAACAAGGCGTTCAAGAAACATGAAGATGTTATTCAAATATTTTTATATTATGTAATTCATTTTTCTTGAAATATTACTTGAAAGAAGAATGAGAGTTGATCTAACTGAAATTTTCGAAATAGTGTAGGATACAACCGCTGGATCACAACAACAAAGAGAAACACGTATACTTAAGCATGTAGTCTTATATTTTTACTCGTCGACGGGGAGCAGTAGAGTAATCGGAGAGAGAGTTTATGCGCATGGAGGGGCCGTCGGGAGTCGGAACTGCCCACGGGATCTGCTTCAGCCCAAAATTCTCGACTTGATAAAGTCCTAAAACTCCCAGGAAATCACACGCAATTGTTGTCCCTCACTGGTCACAGCCCATACCTCATTGGCCACAGCCCACACCCACGCAATGCTTGCCTTTCACTGGCCACGCCTTACATCCATGCAGCTCTTGTTTCCGGAATCATTTTGTTGGTTTTAACTACTACCGGATATATCTGTCAATATCCACCGGGTTCATCGCAGGTCAAGGTAACATATTACAAAAGTTTATGGAATTTCTTATTATGGTAGATATTTTTCAATATTTCTTCACAAACTGGAAAATGACTGTCAAAACAGATTTCAAAAATTAAGTCTGCTAATGAATTTTATATTTTTACTAGCAGAGTACATTCTCGGATCGAATAGCCTATTCACATAAAAAAACAATAGGGTAAAGAATTTAAGATCTAATTTGATAGGTCTCAAAAATAATGGCAAGAAAAATAATTTATGGGCAACTTTTGGAAACAATCGAATGATTTGTATTTATGGTATAAATAGCCTATATGTTCGGTGCAAAAAATTTTATGGCTTATACGAGAAGATAGTGAAATGCAGATATGCCTAACAAGCAAACAAATAATAATAATAATGATAATAATAAGACTATATATGACAAGAAAAGAAGGTATAAGAGACTATATGTGTCAAGAAAAGAAGGTATGAGAGACTATATGTGTCCAGAAAAGAAGGTCTGAGAGACTATATGTGTCCAGAAAAGAAGGTCTAAGAGACTATATGTGTCCAGAAAAGAAGGTCTGAGAGACTATATGTGTCCAGAAAAGAAGGTGTAAGAGACTATATGTGTCCAGAAAAGAAAGTCTGAGAGACTATATGTGTTAAGAAAAGAAGGTATAAGAGACTATATGTGTCCAGAAAAGAAGGTGTAAGAGACTATATGTGTCCAGAAAAGAAGGTCTGAGAGACTATATGTGTCCAGAAAAGAAGGTATGAGAGACTATATGTGTCAAGAAAAGAAGGTATGAGAGACTATATGTGTCCAGAAAAGAAGGTTTGAGAGACTATATGTGTCCAGAAAAGAAGGTCTGAGAGACTATATGTGTCAAGAAAAGAAGGTCTGAGAGACTATATGTGTCCAGAAAAGAAGGTATGAGAGACTATATGTGTCAAGAAAAGAAGGTATGAGAGACTATATGTGTCCAGAAAAGAAGGTTTGAGAGACTATATGTGTCCAGAAAAGAAGGTCTGAGAGACTATATGTGTTAAGAAAAGAAGGTATGAGAGACTATATGTGTCCAGAAAAGAAGGTATGAGAGACTATATGTGTCCAGAAAAGAAGGTGTAAGAGACTATATGTGTCCAGAAAAGAAGGTCTGAGAGACTATATGTGTTAAGAAAAGAAGGTATGAGAGACTATATGTGTCAAGGAAAGAAGGTATGAGAGACTATATGTGTCAAGAAAAGAAGGTCTGAGAGACTATATGTGTCAAGAAAAGAAGGTCTGTGAGACTATATGTGTCAAGGAAAGAAGGTATGAGAGACTATATGTGTCAAGAAAAGAAGGTCTGTGACACTATACATGTCCAGAAAAGAAGGTCTGAGAGACTATATGTGTCAAGAAAAGAAGATGTAAGAGACTATATGTGTTAAGAAAAGAAGGTCTGAGAGACTATATGTGTCTCGAAAAGAAGAGGGAAAACTTTCCAGCAATTAAGACAGAGTTGATGCAGCAATAAGACGACTCAAAGACTACATAAAAAAGCGTCGAGGAAGACTGATAACAGCCACCAGAAACAATACTGATAGCACGAGGACCAACAGGACGACAATAAATAGAAAACAAAACCAAGAAGAAAAGCAACTCGATGGACGTTTTAAGCAACTAACAAGTGATATCTCACACGAGAAAACATGGACCTGGCTAAAAAGGTAAAAATTAAGAGAGAAACTGAATCTCTCCTAATAGCAGCACAAAACAACGTCATTATGAACAGTCATATCAAAGCAAGAATAGATAAGACGCAACAAAACAGCAGATGTAGGTTATGTGGTGATAGAGATGAAACAATCAACCACATAACAAGTGGATGCAGCAAATTAGCTCAGAAAAAGTATGAGAATAGACACGATGGGTGGGCAAAGTAATCCACTGGGGATTGTGCAAGAAGTTTAAATTTGACCATACGAACAAATGGTATATGCACAACCCAGCATCACCTAATCTCGGAAGAATACCAGACCTTATAATAAACAAAAAAAGAGAAATTACAAAATTGTGGATTTTGCTGTCCATGCTGACCACAGAGAAAAATTGAAAGAAAGCGAAAATAAGGATAAGTACCTGGATATTGCTTGACGATTATACCAATTGTAATTAGTGTTCTTGGTACAGTCACCGAAGGATTGATAAGGCACAGGAGGACTTAGAAATAAAAGGACGAGCGGAAACCATCCAAACTACACCATTGTTGAGGTCGGCCAGAATCCTGAGAAAAGTCCTGGAGACCCGAGGAGACTTACAATCACTCAGAATCCAGTGAAAAACCATAAACTAACGTTGGCGTCAAAAACTCACTAGGAGTAAGATAACTTCAGTTTTCTTTCTCCGCTTCTCATCATGTTCTCTCACTCTCTCTCTCTCACACACACACACACATACACTCTCTCTCTCTCTCTCTCTCTCACTCTTAAATTTTTCTCTCTTTTATACTATCTCTGCAGTTTTCCTTACTTTCTATCATTTTATCTTCTTTTTTTTTCTTGAGTGATTTGAAAGGATTTCAGTCGACCGATGCTCCTGCGTTTCGATTCTTCTTTTTTTTTTTACATAAAGTGCCGTAACTAATCACATCATTTATTACGAGAACTAATGCAAATAATTTTACAAGTTAGAGGGTCTTACGTATTTGTTTGAGTAACTTGCTGTTGTCCCGTATCTGTCCAAGTTCACTGATCACGTCGACGCCGCCTGTGTACGTTGCAATTCCAATCCGATTTTGGAAACGTTTCAAATCTAACGCCGATACTAAAATTTCCAATACCTCCCGAGTTTCATTTAACGCCTTTTCCGATAATCTGTTGGAATTTTCCAGTAGAACCATAAAGTCATGATGATTCTTTGAACCTGAAACCATAGAAACAAATCTCATTTTTGTCACTTATTTCTTAAATACGGGTTAGGAAAATATACAGGGTCAGGCAAAATGATCTGACACATTTGTAGGTTTAATAAAAGACAAATAAATTAAAGAAACAAAAAAGTGTTTTTATTTTCGAAAAGTACATATAATGCCATTCTGTTTCATTGTCTACACACTATCGAAGGCGTTCATGAAAGTTGTCTATAACTCGGCGGGTCCTTTCATATGGAATGGCAGTAATTTCTTGACAAATTGCATCTTTAAGTTGTTCAATAGATTGAGGGCGATTACTGTATACCTTTGACTTGAGGTATCTCTTGAGAAAAAATCGCACGGATTTAAATCAGGTGAAACCTACAAATGTGTCAGATCATTTTGCCTGACCCTATACTAGTGGTCTTCAAATCAAACAGCAGCGTACAAGTCGATCTCGCATATAAGTTGATCTCAAAATTTTTCGCTCAATATTCTGGGTTAGACCTATATCTGCTGTATAAGTCAACCCTCAAACATATAGTACTTGGTTTGTTTAACGGCATATCAACCTTTGAAGGTTATTTAGTGCCAAAGCCATTTTCATAGAAGAACAGTAACGATACTATTTAACCCATAGCAGGGAGGATAAGGGGGTTCACAAGAATATTTGTCCGAAAGCTAACGTAATAGAGAAACTAGAGTTCGAACTCGCTTACAACGATTTCACAGTCCAGCGCCTTGACCGTTAACACCACAAGGACACCCCCATACAGTAGAGTACCTGTAGACCAAAACTTACCCAATAAGTCTAAATAAGAATAAGCTTGGATAACCAATGGAAAAATCATATATATTGAGATGGCTTCAAATACTTCTTCGTCATACAATTTATTCAGTTTAACTGTCATTTGTTTGCACACAGTTAAATGACTTCAAGTAAAGAAAATGGTTAAATATTTCGATTCGATTCATTGATGGGACCCGGACAGGTGTTTCCATGCCAAGTCAGAGCAGACCTGGGAGTAATGGCAATGAAGAGACATTTAACTTTCCCCAAAGCTACAGTATTGGAGCCTGCCCATCAGATGGTTTTGTGTCATTCAGGACATACGTTGTGCGAGGTCTTATCCCTTTGCAAATATACAGTCAGTGTATCCGAAGAGCAGCCGCCGACTAGACTGTTTTTATTGACAGAATAGAAATCAATAAGGGTACAAGTAAATATGATTTAAATATGTGTAATTAGTTCTTCTATAAGAAAAAAAAAATTAAAATCATGAGAAGAAATAATGATTTTATATCGTCCAGTAGGTTGGGGGGGTGCAGAATATACCGACTGCATCTCTGCAGAGGGCTATGACTCCCCCAACGAGTGTCCTGTGGCCCAGTCGGCTGAGGCTGTGGAATACATCGACTGCATCTTTGCAAAGGGGTAAGACTCCCCCCACCAATGTGTGTCCTGAATATAACACTAAATAATCTAATGGTAACGTTTCAGTAATCCTGGAGCTTTAGGGAATACGGGAGTACCCATTCATTGCTATCGCTCACGGTTCATTCTGGCCTAGAGTGGTAGCACTTAATAGAGTCTTATCTATGGGTCAAAAAGAACTAAACTGAGTACTAATGGTAAACTAAATAGTTTGAAATAGAACTGCGCTTTGACAATTAAACTTTGTACTTATGCTAAACTGAATAGTTTGAAATAGAACTGTTTATATGTATAAAAATGGATTTGGAATTATATAACCTACAATAATTATTATGCAATAAAACCAAACCAAACCAAAAATTTTATAAGCGCTAATTTAAGGTTTTTTTTTCCGATGAGTCTTCTTCAGAAATTTTCTTAACTACCGGAAATAGCGTGATATAAGCTAAATATATAAAGCTAAATCCTCTTTATACATATACATTATATACATGATTTGTTGTCAGGTTGGTTGATTGGGTTTTATGGCATATCAACCATCGTAGGTTGTGCAATCCCAAATTCTCTTTCAGACATATTTTTTTATGATTTGTAAACGCATACCCTGTAGATAACATTTTTAAAAGAGCCAGTGCTCATTTGTCATCAGACAATTAACTGTTTACGAATATGATATATAAGTCTAGTTTTTAAGTAATCTTATTTTTAAATGAGTCTCACCTAATTTTACTCACAAGAATTACAATTGTTTGTCGAGAGTTAGATGGTTCCAAATATTCTAACACGCATAGATCTATTTACTATTAATCATTTGTTTGAATTCACTTAAATCATTTCAACTATTGCGAACATCCACAGTTTAATTTGCGCACAGTTAAATGGTTTTAAGCATCATTATGTAACACTAACGAATCAATTTAGGCAAGTATTGCTAATCAACACTAATAATTCTAGTCAACATTACTCATTCGTTAGCACACAGTTGAATTGTTCCAAGAATTGCTGTGTATCGCCAACAATTAAATTACACATCAATTATTTGTTCACACACAGTTAAAGGGTCATTGCTCCCAGGTCTTTTATGACCCGGGGTGGTAGCACCTGATAGGGTCTTATCTAAATACAACTGTTTGACATTTAAACTCTGTGCAAACAAATATCTTATGCTAAATTGAATTGATAGAAATAGAACTGGTTGATCATTTAACTACGTGTAAACAAATGAATGATATTTAATTGAATTGTTAGTGATATATAGAAATAATTGGAACCATTTAACTTTGTTGACTTACGCTAAACCGAGTTGTTATAAATAGAACGATTTCATTATTTAATTGTGTGTAAACGAATGACTGATGTTTTATCAAATTGTTAGGGATACTCGTTCCAAACTATGTCAGTGCACACAAAACTGAATATATGTGCTTTAATCAAGCAGGCGACATTTCCACACTAGAGGGAACCTCTCTGAAACTGGTAGACAAATTCACCTACCTCAGGGCTACACCCTGTACCCTCACAGAGCTGCTGTATGTAGGTTCGAGCTGGTCGCCCTGCTTTTGCTCAGCCATGTGAAGGGGTCCATAGGAGTACATTACTTATGAGCTCATCCCTACTTCTGCAGCAGTGTCCTGCAATTCTGATTCGTCTAATTTGGATAAGTTTAATGTTTAATAACCATCAAAGGTTGATATACTATTAAATAAATAATGAAAAGGAACTACGTTTTTTTCGGATGAACAAAATTTACCAAACAATTCGATAATTCAACCCTGTCTCACAAATTGCTGTGATGCTGACAAAAGAAATACACGGGGAACACAAAAAGGGTTGATAGAAAAACATATATATTCAAGTAACAGAAACAAGATACAAGTGAACCTGGTTAAACAGTAGTTAGTTGGTAGAAAGCTGAGAGTCCAGAGGGGTGTCACAAGTGAATGTGTCACGCTGATTGATGCACTCCGTCTGACACTCTCATTGACGTGTATTTATGGAGGGGTGCGAGTCCATTAGGTCGGGACTGCAACACAAATAAACAAAAACGTTCATATCTCAAAAGTATTTGAACAGTTAGAAACTAACACCAATATTTTTTTATTGGATTTTTATTAGGTGAAGCATTGTCAACGACGATTAATTTTTAACCAGAATTTGTTTTAACTTTTGAAAAGTATAAGGACAAAAAACCACTGCGAAGAAACTAATCATCATCATCATCATATCGCGCTGGTAGCACGGATATCCCTGACCCTCTCTCGCCACTCCTCCCTATCGTTCATCGCCCTAGGTAGGTCTTCAGGACAACATCCTGTATCCTCACATAGCTGCTGAATGTACGTTCGAGCTGGTCGTCCTGCTTTTGCGCGGCCATGTGTGGGGATCCATAAGAGTACATCTCTTATGAGTTCATCTCTGCTTCTCCAGCAGTGGTGTCCTGCATGTCTGGTTCGTCTAACTTTAATAGTTTTCGTGATAGGGGGCAGGTGGCCGTACAGTTGGTGTCTTGTGGGGTGTTGCTGCCAGGACTTGTTCAGGATTGCACGCAGCATTCTTGTGTAATTGCCATCTAGCTTCTTCTCCAGTCGTTTTGTTAGCGTCCATGTAGTGCATCCATATAGCAGTATCGATGTGACCGCTGCCTAGAAGAAACTGCGTTTCATTTTATCGGTTAGGTCTGATTTCCATATAGTCGATAGCCTATTGATAGCTGTCCATGCTTTCGTTAACCTCGTTTCGATCAAATTAAGATATTATTACGACGACCATTATTGTACGTAAACCAATAACACATGGTGTAAGAAACAGAAGTCAAAATTAATTATATTATTATACAATTCTTATGTATGTTTGTAAAATATCTGTTGGGTCAAAATTTATAATGGACCGAAATAAGAAAAAACAATAAATTGGTGGATAGCAATGAAGAATAGATGCTCGTTTTAAAATTGAGAGTGGGGAAGACTGAATGCGCAAGTGACTGAAGAAAGAGTCATTGGGTGATTGAACTTATAAACTTACATGACATGAAAGAAGAAGATACGTTAAAAAATACAGTAAAATCATAATTGGAGGAGAGTTTGAAAAGAAATATAAAGAAAAGGAATAGAGAGATGGAAATATAAAATTCAGTTTCTTTATGTTCGAAGCTTAGCATATATATATATATATATATATATATATATATATATATATATAAATACGGAACCCCTCTTAAACTAGTAGACAAATTCACTTACCTAGGAAGCAGCGTCTCATCAACTGAAAAAGACATCGACACGCGGCTAATGAAAGCATGGACAGCTATCGATAGACTATCGATCATATGGAAATCAAACCTGACCAATAAAATGAAACGGAGTTTTTTTCTGTCAGCAGTCGTGTCGATACTGCTGTATGGATGCACCACTTGGACGCTAACAAAAAGGCGAGAGAAGAAGCTAGACGGCAATTACACAAGAATGTTGCGAGCAATATTGAATAAGTCCTGTCGGCAACAACCCACAAAGCACCAACTATACGGCCACCTGCCTTCCATCACGAAAACTATCCAAGTTAGACGAACCAGACACGCAGGACACTGCTGGAGAAGCAGAGACGAGCTCATAAGTGATGTACTCCTATAGACCCCTACATGTGGCCGAGCAAAAGCAGGACAACCAGCTAGAACATACATACAGCAGCTATGTGAGGATACAGGATGTAGCCCTGAGGACCTGCCAGAGGCGATGAACGATAGGGAGAAGTGGCGAGAGAGGGTCAGGGATATCTGTGCAGGCGGCACGACATGATGATGATGTTAGGGATACATAGCAATACTTGGAACCATCTGTGGGCAATCGAATGAGTAATGTTGAATAGAATAATTAATGTTAGATAACAATACTTGTAACCTCTTCACTGTCTGCAAACCAATGATCAATATAGAATAGAATTATTAATGCTAGATTGCAATAATTGAAATCATTTTACTGTGAAGAGACAATAGCAATACTAGTGAGTAAACAAATTAGTTCTAACTCATCTAAAACAGAAGTTACCAACAAACTTATCTCTTACAGATCATATCTATCTATTTAAATGTCAGCAAATAAATGATTAATAGTCAATAGAATTATTTGTATTTACTAGCAATACTTTAAACCATTTAACTGTGTGCTCAGACTTCTTAAAAATGTTATCAACAAAATGTGTTTGCAAATCATATATATTATTTGCCCGTGGTGTAATGGTTATCGTCGTAGGAAATGGATACCGCGACACAAGTTCAAATCCTGGACGAGATTGATTACATTGCACTAATACCTTTGGGAAAGGTATGAATCCAATTATTTTCCCTCCAGCTATTGGTAAATAGTAGGGCAGACGAGGTTCTTCAGCTTTGACGAGGAAACTAGTCTAGGAGAAAGAAAATTCTGAATTCAAACCTGTTAAACTCCGCTTAAAAATTGACCTTGTGTCATATCCTGCTCGAGCGGAGGGTTTGGGTAAATATGCATATATATTTAATATATGTATATACAGAATTTGGCATTAAATAACCTACAATGAACTCTACTCAAATCACTATTGCCCACCAAAAAACAGCCAATTACAGATTATATTTTCAGCTGTTTTTTTTTAGCCATGAGCTCAAGATGAGAGACTCATGGATGTTGAGAAGTGGGGGAATGATGTAGTGAGCAACTAAGATTGTGTAAGTCTCAGGATGTGTAAGGGTAAAGAGAAAGAGAGAGAGAGAGAATACTTACTCTGACTGACTTTCTTGATGGCCATTTGGATTTCCTTGTTAGTCGGGTAAAGACGGCAATTCCAGAAAAAACTTTTGATATTCTCTAACGATAGTTTGTTGTCCTCGTCGGCAACTTTGCTAAATGCAATGTCGTACGCTGAAAACGAAAGAAGCAGATAATTTTTGACAATTGAAATTATTAAGTAAATGCGGTCTGAAATTTTTTAGATGAAGTAAGTAAGAAAAATTGGCGACCGTAGTCGAGGGTGACCCGAAGGTTCCCTTTTCGATAACTACAACACCAAGGTGTAAGGGAGGGTGCTACTCCTTTCATCTGTCATCTGGGACAGCAAAGTCCAATACTTAGCAGGCTCTCTCTCTCTCTCTCTCTCTCTCTCTCTCTCTCTCTCTCTCTCTCTCTCTTTATTTATTTATTTATTTTTGTTAACGATCACAAGGCCTGATCTTCTAGCTGAGATTAGGGGATCTGTTTATATCTCAAAATTATCGAGAATTTTGTGCGTCTTATTCTTCAGGACGGATTTTGTTTGTATAATAAAACTTAAGTTTCTGGAAAAATTCTCAGTCGATCACCTTTCCCACCCAATCAAGTCTAGGCTTGTACTTTTTGGTGCAAGTTATTATTATTATTATTATTATTATTATTATTATTACTATTATTATTATTATTATTTACTACTTTAGAGTTTTTCACATCAGTGTTAGCTGATGGTTATTCACTGGAGTTTGAGTGACAGCAAGTTTCCTCAAGTCTCCAGGACTCTTCTCAGTATTCTGGCCGTTCTCAATAATGCTGTAGTTTGGATGGTCTCTAACCGTCCGCCAACTTCCAAGTTTTCCAGGCCTTTTAATAATCCTTTAGTTATTGTGTCAAAAGCACCAATCACAATTGGCACAACAATCACTTTCATGTTCCACAGCTTTTTCAACTCTCTAGCAAGGTCGAGGTACTTATCTTTCTTTTCACATTCTTTCAGTTTTATTCTTTGGTCAGTATTATTATTATTATAATTATTTCACCCCTTGCAACTTATTCACAAGAGCGTTAGCTAAAGTATTTCGCTGGATTCTAAGTGACAGCAAGTCTATGTGAAAATTATTTGTATTGGATGGGAATAGTTAGTACAACTGTGTGAAAACAATAATTATAAACAAATAAAGGCAATGGAACTTTGCAAAAATAGTTATGATAATAATCAAACGTTTACAGATGAATAACCCATAAGCCGTTGATATGCCGTTAAGCAATTAAAAGGAAAGTAATATCGGTTTGGAGGAAATTTTTATTTGGTTTTAAAAAGACTTTTTTTCATTTAAGTGAGTAATACGTATTAGATTTAACCATTGGGGTGGGGGCTTGGTTTCTTTGTTTAATGGCATATCACCCTTTGTTATACTATATATATTATATCTTCAGCTTAAAGAACTACCTATAAATATAAGTAAAGTTTAATTAAATATTGATGTGGAGATGGCAGTGTCATTACTGTTGTATGGTTGCATCATTTGGACTTTTAATGAAGTGCGAGGAGAAAAAACATTATGGTAACCATACAAGAATTCTACTTGCTGAGAGCAGTATCCTACAAAACAGAAGTGTCATGGCTACTTGCCTCCCATCCAGCAAGCCATCCAAATAGGGAAACCGAGATATGCTGGTCACTACTGGAGAAGCAAGGAGGAACTTATTATTGACGTTCTCCAGTGGACAACTACATATGGACACACTAGTGTTGGCTGACCAGCAAAAACGTATATTCATCTGCTCTGTGTGAACACATGGTGCCGACCAGAAGACCTATCAAGTATTATTAGTGATAGGGAAGAATGTAGAGAGAGAGACAGAGAGAGAGAGAGAGAGAGACAGACAGAGAAAGAGAGAAAGAGAAACAAAGAGAAAGAGTCAATGAATCCTTTAGGATTATGATGATAAAATATTAACAATTTTAATAAGACAATTCATTAAATCTTAAATTCGATTTAAAACAATAACATCCTGCCGCTACATGGTTTTGCAAAGAATATTGTTTATTGGTGGAAACTCCCAATCAAAGTTAAAATTTTATTCGTACTTAACTTCCGGTTCATATAATCTTCAATATTCGTAAGATTCAGACTGTAGTCATTGGCTGGAAAATCGTAACGCTGTCGAAGTCGACCAATCAGATCTTTGTATTCTTGCATTAATCCCGCAAAGGTTTGCTTATGGTGAATTTGGGCCTGAAAGATTTGAACATAGAATTGACATTTACAAACGTGTAATTACATTTAAATTAAAAAGATAATTCAAATTTGGATAAATATTTTAACATCACCAGTTCAAAAATACAAAAATGATGAATCACTCATTATTATTATTATTATTATCATCTTTCCCCAAGCGAGTTTTTCATACAAGCATTAGCTGATGATCTTTCACTGGAGGCTGAGTGACAGCAAATCTCCTCAGGTCTTCAGGACAGTATTCTAGCCAATTTTAGCAATCCAGTAGTTTGAATGGTTTCGATTCTCCAACTGATTTCCACTCCCCACGCCCCTTCTCTAGGTTCCTGAAGACCGTTCCAAGCGCACCAACTACAATTGGTATTACCTTGACCATCAAGTTCCATTGCCTTTTTAGTTCTCTAGCAAGGTTTTATTAATTATCTCTCTTTTCGCTTTCTTTTATTTTCTCTCTGGTCAGCTGGAACAGCAAAATCCAGATGGTAAATTCTCTCTCTCTTTCTCTCTCTCTCTCTCTCTATATATATATATATATATATATTCATGGATTGTAAAATAACTTGATCTTCTAGTCAGGTTTTGACAATCCATCTGTACTTTAGATGGTATAGAGACCATACTTATTATTATTACTTAACTCATTTTGGAGTTTTCCATACCAGCGTTATCCGATAGTTTTGTAATGGAGTTTGGGTGAAAGCAAGTTTCCTCAAGTCTCCAGGATTTCTCTCAGTATTCTGGACGAACTTAATAATGCTTATTCTGATTTCTAAGTCATCCAGTCCCTTTACCAAGCCTTCCGAGTGCTCTACTTTCAATTGGTATCACAATCACCTTCATGTTCTATGTTGGTTTTCTTTTTTTTTTAGTTCTCTTGTAAGGTATAAGTATATACATGGTTCATCCAATACAGTTCCAGATTTTTTTGTACAGGCATTTAAAATTGTCGGATATTCTTGAAAATTCAGTATGTTATTGCTATACATCTTATGAGATGACTGACCAATTTTTAGGATTTCAGGTTGAATGGACAGCTACAGCAGCAATTGGAATACACCCTACTAAAGCCTGATTGTAACAACTGGTGAATTTCAAAAATGCTATCTGGATGTGAGGAAACTTTAGAAGAACGATATAAAATAAAATTCTGTTTTAAACTTGGAAAAAATGCCATAGAAACCTATGGAATGCTTCAGACTGCTTTTGGAGGACCTTGCATGAATCGAGCATCAGTTTTTGAGTGGCATAAGAGATTCAAGGAAGGCAGGGAGTCTGTGAGGGATGATGAGAGGTGTGGGAGGAGTAATGAAATCAATACACAAGAGTTGATTTGCCAAAGAGTTTGGGTTAGGGTTACTATGTTGATGTTTTTGGGAGTTCAGGAAGAGATTCCTAGGGAAGAGGCCAGCACTCTTCAAATCGGGTCAGTGGCATTTCCACCAGGACAATCCACTAGTCCACAACTCCATCCTTGTCACAGACTGTTTGACCATGATGGGCATCAAGACATTTCCTCAGCCTCCCTATAGTCGAGACCTTGCTCCCTGTGACTTTTGCATATTCCCTAAGTTCAAAGGCTGTCGTCGTTATGAGACAATTGAGGAGATGAAAAAGGCTGTGACAAAGGTCATTGACACGCTCACACGAGAGGACTTCCATGGGGCCTTCCAAAAGTTGTACGAACGGTACAACAAGTGCATTGCAGCCGGAGGAGATTACTTTGAAGGGGACTAGAGTTTCATATGTGTACTATCAATAAAAGTGACCGTACGGAAAAGTCTGGAAACTTATTTAATGATCCTTGTATCTCTCTTTTTGTGCTTCTTTCATTTTGTTCTGTGGTTCACCGGGACAGCAAAGTCCACTATTTTACAGGCTTTCTTTATTATAATTTACTCCTTGAGAGTTTTTCACATCAGCGACATCTGATGGTCTTTCACTGAAGTTTGAGTGACAGAAAGTCTCCTCAAGTCTCCAGGACTCTTCTCAGTATTCTGGCAGTTCTCAATAATGCTGTAGTTTGGATGATCTCCACTCGTCCTCCAACGTCCAAGTCCTCAAGTCCCTTCAATAATCCTTTGGTGACTGTAACAAAAGCACCAATCACGATTGATATTATTGTCACCTTCATTTTCCATAGTTTTTTGTTTTTTTTTCAATTCCCTTGCAAGGTCGAGGTACTTATCCTTCATTTCACTTTCTTTCAGTTTTATTCTGTGGTCAGCCGGTTCAGCAAAGTCGACAATTTTGCAAGTTCTCTTTTTTTATTGATTACTATAAGGTCTGGTCTTTTGGTCGAAATTAGGTGATCCGTTTGTAAGTCTCATCGGAGTTTTTTTTTGTATCATTCTCTCGGACAGATGCTGGGTTGTGCATAATAGTGTGAATTGAAATTGTAATTTCATATCATATATTCGCTCGCTAAAATAGACTGGCTTAGTAATTAAATAACCCTACAAAGATTAATGACCCAAAAAAATTAACACAATATTTTTTTACAAAACATATAGGGTGTCTCAATATACATGAGACCCGTGTAACTCCTAATAACTCTACAAATAATAATGTTTTGGACATTTTTTCCAGATTTGAAGATAGCATACGACAACTATTAATTCTCTATCACAAATATTATTTCTCGATTACAAATATTAATCCTCAATAAATAGTACAACAACATTTAATCTTCGATTGATAGTATAACAATTCGATTAATAGTATAATAACAATTAATCCTAGATAACGACTGTTAATCCTCGACAACAATGTCTTGAACGAAAGAGGAAAAATATTTTGCGTAACTTCTTATTTGGAGACAAAAATCATTCAAAACTCTTTCAAAATAGATGCGACTAATTAATGATAATGATTTATTATTGAGACAAGAAACTTTTAAAAAAAGATTGCATGTCCTCGAAGTTGATGTAATATCAATTAAAAAAACATTAATTTGATGTATAAGCTCAAAAGATGCATTTTTTACCGGACGAGTTCCAAATGTCCGCCATTGTGCTTGTCTCATTAATAAATCATTATCCTATCAATTGGTTGCATCTATTTTGAGACAACCAGTATATATACAGTAAAAATTGGTAAATATTAGTTACCTTTCTGCTGAGACGTTTCAGTATCACCCTCGTCAGCCAGCCTCTTGCAATTCTTTGTACTGTCGTAATCGTCTGCTTTCTTTTCTGCTTTGAGATATTTTTCTCAAAGAATTTCCTTGATAATAATAATAATAATAATAATAATAATAATAATAATAATAATAATAACAATAATAAGTGAATGCAGCAAATTAACTCAAAAAGAATTACAAGACTCGGCACGACTGGATAGGAAAGGCAATCTACTGAGAATTGTGCAAGATATTAAAATTTGATCATACCACCAAATGGTGTATGCATAAACCAGAACCTGTCTCAGAGAATGAGTGGCAGAAAATTCTGAGATTTTTGCGATAAAAACGGATCATCTAATCCCGGCCGGAAGACTAGATCTTTTGCTCAAAAAGGAAAAAATAAGTTGTCATCTCGTGGATTTTTCTGTTCCGACGAATCACAGACGGAAAATAAGAAAGCAAAAAAATAGACTAATACTTGGATCTTACTAGAAAACAAAAGAAAACCGTAGAACATGAGGATGATGGGTTTATCAATATAATCGGTCTACTTAGACGGTCCCGAAAGAAATTTGAAATCTGAAGAAGAATTGAGACGTTTTAGACCTCAGCATTGTTAAATGAAACCAGACTACTTAGAAAAGTCCCGGAAAAAAGACTGAGTGAACTAGAGATAAGAAGAAGAAGAACTGAAACCATTCAGATCACAGCATTGTTAAGATCGGCTTGAATACTCTTGAAAGTCCTGGAGATCTTAGGAGAACTGCCGTCATTCAGAATCCATTAATAGACTACCAGTGTAAAAAAAGAAAACTAGCAAGCAATAATCGTTATAATAATGATTATGAAAAAAAAAATCTTTGCAGTCAGGAGACCAAATTTTAGATTAAAAAACAATAAAGGGCTTCCATCGTTCAAGTCAGAAAGGGAGAAAAAAAGTTTGAAAAAAGATGCTATTATGCAATGGGAATTATCCAAGAAATTGAAATTTAACCATACGAACAAGTGGTATATGCAAAATCGAGAATCTTTCCAGGAAAATGAGACGCACAAACTTCTCTGGGACTTTGAGATTCAAACAGATCACCTAATCTCGGCCAGACGGACATACCTAGTGATAATTAAGAAAATTAAAAAGAAGACCAACCGAATAGTGAACATTTCCGCCTTGGCAGACCAAAGAGTGAAAATAAAAGAAAGCGGAAAGAGAGATAAGTATCTAGATCTAGTTAGAAATCTACAAAAAAAAAAAAGAAACAATGGAACATGAAGCTGACGGTAATACCAATCGTTGTAAGTGCACTTGAGTCCAAGAACTAATAAAAAGACTAAGATTTGGAAAATAGAGGGTAAGTGGAGATAATCCAGACAACAGCATTTTTAAGAGTCTTGGAGACTTAAGGGAACTTGCTGTCACTCAAACTTAATTTAAAGTTTATGAGCAAATGATGGTGTGAAAACTCTTCTTAGAATAAGAGTAAAAAAAAGCTGGCTGCTTATAACAACAGAAACAACTTAAGAACTCACAAGGAAGAAAAAAAAATCAAGAAAACACAAATAAGAAGAAAAACAACTGTATGGATACTTCAAGAGACAAACTAAGGAAATTAATTATGTGATGATATGGACGTGGCTACGAAAAGGATACCCGAAAAGAGAAAATGATTCTCTTCTAATAGCAGCAAAAAACAACACCATAAAGACCAACGATTTTAAAGTAAAAATAGACAAGACACAACAAAATAGTAAATGTAGGTTATGTGGTGATAGAGACGAAACGATCAATCACATAATAAGTGAATGTAGCAAATTAGAGCGAAACGAGTATAAGACTAAACACAACTTGGCAGGGAAAATAATCCACGGGGAACTGTGCAAAAAGAATAGCAAGTGTAGGTTATGGAATGACATAGATGTAACAGTGAATCATTGAATCCAGAAAGGTGTACAAGGTTTACTCACTCTTTCATACTGAAACAGGAACCACAACCACAGTGTTTGACCTGTCAGACAACTTGCACGGTTAAACACATTCTTATAGAATGCAGAGCTTTCGCTGTCTTCAGAAAGCGATTTTTCAAAGTGAATAGTTTAATCGATCTGTTCGAGAACGTCAAAATAGATGACGCTCTGTCCTTCTTGAGAGAGACAGAGTTGTACCAAAAAATATGAAGAATTAAAACTGGTTAATCTTGTGCAAACAAATGAAATCCTGCTTATAGAAAATTTTACTTACTAAGTATTCGTTTAGAAATCTTTGGTTGAATGTATATATACAGAGAGACAGAATTTGGCGTTAAATAACTTACAAAGGTTGATGTGCCATAAAACCCAACATACCAACTAACCAGAAATGTGGTATAAAAGGATGGGAAACTGCCCAAAAGATTAAAATTTCACCATATCCCCAAATGGTATAAACACACATCAAAATCTGTCTTGAAGAATAAGATGCATAAAGTTCTCTGGGATTTTGAGATACAAACGTGTCGTTGAATCCCAAGCAGAAGACCAGACCTAGCGAAAAGCTTGAAAAATACTTGGACCTTGCTAGAGAACTTGATTAAAGTGGAACATCAGGGTAACGATGATATTGATTTGTAATAAGTGCACTTGTAATGATCCTCAAAGTCTTGGGAAATAGTCTTGAGGAACTGGAGATCAGAGAGCAGAATCGATACCCACCACACTGCGGCATCATTATGTTGCACACTGACCCTTGACCGAGCTGTCAATCAGGAGGCATTTGTGAAAATAGACTGAAGTAGTCACGTAGTTTATCGGAAATATGTGGGTGTTACGAAATGATATATGCAGATGCCCACATGAGATAGTGCCCGTCTGTTAGTGCCAATTATTCTCCCTCCAGCTATGAGTAAATAGTAGGGCAGACTGGGTTCTTCAGCCTTGTTGATGAAACTGGGATCTTTAACATTGGTATGGCAACCGATCTAGGAGAAGAAAAACTCTGAATTCAAACCTGTTAAACTCTGCTTAGAAATTGACCGTGTGTCATATCATGCCCGAACGGTGGGGTTCGTAAATATGGTTAGTGTCAGCTTACAGCAGTCAGTCGAGTTGGCAGATAGAGAACCGTGGCTTCAAGGGGCCAAGTGGCCTTCAAGCGAGGACCGGTTGAGTACGTCACGTCGGAAGAGTAAAATTAAGAGCTTGAAGATAACACAGACCGGCTAAGAAGTTATGGGGCAGTATAGCAGTCTGTCTTCGCCTCCCTTTCTCTGTTATACCATTGAAGCTTTGACTAAAAGAGTTAGATTTTCATGGGAAAGTGTTATTCCTTTATTCCTCATGGCAATACAACATTTAAATCAGCAAGGTTTGGTTTCTTTGTTTAATGTCATATCAATCTTTGTGGGTTATTTAATGCCAAAGCTATTCTCCTAGAACAGTAGTGTACTATCATTAAGGTTTTTCGAACTATTGTCTTCATCTTTATAGTTATTTCCACAACGTTTCGGCCGATATGTCCTCCGGCCTTCTTCAGATGTTTGTCGAACTCGGGAACCTCAACGGAACTTCGAACTACGTCCTTTATTGAAACCACGGGGGTCGCCTGTTCTGATTCCGTTTGCCATATCCGGGTACAAGAAACCTAGATAGGAAGGTGGATGGTAATACCCGAAAACTCACCACGGTATTTCTGCCCTATGTCAAAGGATTAGCCGAAAGGATCAAGAAGATATGTAGTCTATATGACATTAGGACACTATTCACAAGTGGTTCAACTCTCCGGAGGTATCTCTTCCGGGTCAAACCACCAACGGAAATCAACATGACCAATAACTGTGTTTACTCCATTCCTTTACAGTTGTGGTAAAATATACAAAGGTGAGACAGGTCGCCCACAAAAAGTAAGGCTAGAAGAACATCGGAAAGCAATAGTACGAGGGGAGATTGAAAAGTCGGGTATGGCGGACCATATATGGAAGGAAAATGGAAACCATCTCCCCTTATGGGACAAAGTTGAAATAATTGATAGGGCTGAACATTGGAGGATTAGACGCCTTAAGGAATCAGCGCATATGTTGGGCTACAATGACCTGCTGAGTAGACCAAGTATAGAGTTGAATACAATATGGGAACCGATAATCAAGAAGGCTAGATAAAATTTAAAAAAAAAAAAAAAAAAAACCCTGAAATCTGAATATGAGCACAGGTAAAAAGTCATACATAATAGTAATAATTCTAGCTAAAGTAAGAACATTAAGTTTATAATACCCAAAAATTGAATCGGAATTGTCCAGCAGGACACTTAGCGTAACGGTTGTAGGCGTTGGTTCCCTGAGCTTCTAAGAAGACAATCATCTGAAGGTTGCAGGTTCAATCCTCACAACAGGCGAGTAATATACAGGAATACTTAACAATTGTACCCGCATATGGCCAACGGAATCAGAACAGAACAGAACAGGGGACCTCCGTGGTTTCAATAAAGGACGTAGTTAGAAGTTCCATGAAGGTTCCCGAGTTCAACAACACCTGAAGAAGGCCGGAGGACATATCGGCCGAAACGTTGTGTACTACTTAACCCATAGCTGGGAGGATAAGAGGGTTCATGCCTTTCCCGGGCGTATTTATCCGAAAGTAAACGTAAGAGTGCGACTGGAGTTCGAACCCGTAGTCCATCGTTTTAACCATTACACCACGAGGACACCCCCAAAAAATCAGCTAGAATTCTTAGAAGAGGCCTAACTGCCACTCAGTTGAGATTTTTATTCTGAAATGACAGTATTTCTTTTAAAAATAAACTGCCCAACAATATTCAGTATATAAGAATTTATTTTTTCAAATTAGCATAACTATAGTTTCACTTACTATTTTTAAAAATTCTCCTGGCGGTTTTATGATGGTTAATCTTCAGTTCGTCCTAAGGGGCAAAAATGAGGTCCAAACAAACTATAGATCTACCAGTGAAGGTTAAGAAAACCGCTAAGAGACGAAATACTAAAGAAGACGAATTTTAATAGGTAAATAAATAGGGAATGACTTACGCATACACATCTGCATGTGGTCGTCGTTTGCCGGAGTTTTTTCCGGTTGGTTTACTTGTTCGTGGCATTCTGCGATGTCTGGAACTTTGATAAATGAAAATAGAAATAAAAATAGAAGTAATATATATATATATATATATATATATATATAAATACAAAGACTGTATACGAACCAATAAAAAAAGAAAAGACCTATTTGAAAATTATTATTATTAGATAATAATACTTGAAACCATATTAATGAGCAAATTATTTTATTAATTATTCTTTAAATTTCTCAGTAAAAATACGAGAGACCTTTCCGAAGAAAATTAATCCCAATTCCATCAATGTTATCTGAAATGTCGCGGTTTGGTTTGATTTAGCTTGGTCTTATAGTATTTCAGCCATTGTTTGTTATTTCATGCCTAATCCTATTATATATATCTATAAGAACGGCCGAAGTCCGGCTTTTTATTTATTTTTTCTTTGCTTTGGTAGAGGCACGAGCGTAGCACGTCGCGATTACGGAGGCGGCTTGGCTCTTTTAGAGTCAAGCCGGGGTTACTGTCGGAGCTGATATGATGCAGAAATAACCCGAAATCGGCAATGAAGACAGTGCATCACTGAAGACCTCCCTGATGCATCTAAGATGTATGATTGAAACATATATATATATATATATATATATATATATATATATATATATTATTTTAAAACATATTTTGTAGATACACACAGTTAAATGATCAAACAGTTCTATTTCTAATAATTCAATTTAACATCAGACAATAAAGTTAGATGGTTCCAAGTATTGCTATGTATCACTAACAATTCAATTAAAGTCATTTGTTTACTTACAGTTAAATGATCAAAGAGGTCTATTTCAAAGAGTTCAATTTAGCATAAGTCATTTGTTTGCACTCTGTTTAAATATTAAATAGTTCTATTTGACCCATAGATATGACCCTATCAAGTGCTACCATTCCTAGGCTTGAGTAGAACTGGGAGCAATGGCAATGCAGGAGTAATCCTTAATCCCAAAATCTCCGGCATTACTTGAACTTCATCATCAGATCGTTTAATGTCATATATCCAGGGCACTGGTTGAGGGATTCTTACCCCTATAAAGAGATGCTGTCGGTGTATTCTATAGCTCCAGCCGACTAGGCCTAACCATAGATTCGACCCTATCAAGGGCTACCACTCCGCGTCAGAGTAGACCTGGAGGCGATGCCAATGAAGGGATACTCAGTATTCCCTAAAGCCCCAGCATTACTGGAGCCTCACCATCAGATTGTTTATTGTAATATCAGGACACTCGTCGAGGGAGTCTTCCCCTCTGCAGAGATGCAGCCGGTGAATTCTACGGCCCCATCCGACTGTGCCAAAATGTTCTTGGTATTACACTAAAATGAATTCATAGATAAGGCTCTAGTTCAAGAGCTCTTGCGAATCGAGTACCCCTTCATGGTGTACAACCCCAGGTCAACAAGGACTTGGAACTGTAATACCTGTTAAGGTCCCATCTATAGTTGAAATGAACATGTTTGAAAATTATTACTATTAGATGAGAATACTTTATACCATATAACTGAGCCAATTAGTTGCTTTAGATAAGAATACATCATACCATATAACTGTAAAAGCAAAAGATGGATATGATTATAATCAAACACTTGCAAAATAATCCAATTATGGCATTAGATAACCAATTATGTGTTGGTATGCCGTTAAACGAAACCTATAAAAATAGAATTAGTAATCTTCTTGTTCCTGATTTACGAGATGTATACGATAAGTTTCCAGACTTTTTTGTATCGGCACTTTTATTGATAGTACACACATGAAACTCTAGTCCCCTTCGAAGTAATCTCCTCCAGCTGCAATGCATTTGTTGTACCGCTCCAACAGCATCAGGAAGGCCCCATGGAAGTCCTCTTGGCAGAGTGTGCCAATGGCCTTCGTCACAGCCTCTTTCATCCCATCAATTGTCTCATGACGACAGCCTCCGAGCTTAGGGAATAAGTAAAGGTCACAGGGGCCAAGGTCAGGACTTTAGAGAGGCTGAGGAACTGTCTTGATGCCCATCATGGTCAAATAGTCTGTGACAAGGATGGAGTTGTGGACAGGTGCATTGTCCTGGTGGAAACACCACTGACCCGATTTGAAGAGGGCTGGCCTCTTCCCTAGGAATCTCTTCCTGAACTCCCTTAAAACCTCAACATAGTAACCCTACCTCTACCCCTAACCCTTTGGCCAATCAACTCTGGTGTATTGACTTCCTTACTCCTCCCAAACCTCTGATCATCCCTCACAGACTGCTTGCCTTCCTTGAATCTCTTATGTCACTCAAAAACTGATGCTCGATTCATGCAAGATTGTCCAAAAACAGTCTGAAGCATTCCGTACGTTTCTGTGGCATTTTTTTCCAAGTTTAAAACAGAATTTTATTGCATATAGTTCTTCCTCACGTCCAGATTGCATTTTTGAAATTCCCTAGCTTGACAATCAGGCTTTAGTAGGGTGTATTCCAATTGCTGCTGTAGCTGTTCCTTTAAACGTAAAATCATAAAAATTGGTCAGTCATCACATAAGATGTATACCAATAACATCCTAAATTTTCAAGAGTCTATAACAATTTTAAATGCCCATAAGAAAAAAGTCTGAAAACTTATCGTATGCACCTCGTACATTTATCTTTGTTAAAATCACTTAAGTTTCATGTCTCTATTATTAATTGAAAGCTAGACGACCCGCGAACAAGCTGGGCTCCCGTTTTAACTGCGGTTCATAATCGTATAGAAGTTTCTATTTAGGAAGAACTAAGAGATTCTAATTAGCATTTATTTATTGAGATGAACTGAAGTAATGACACAATTTCGAATATTTATTTGCAGTTATATATTTTCTTTAAGTGTTCTTAACTAGTTTCCATCTTTGCAAATCATCAGCAGATAAGTTTTTGCAAGAAAAAATTATTTTCTTATTCTTTTACATCGTTTTTTAAAGAATTGATATGCCACAAAAAAAAAAAGAAAAAAAAAACGACGAAAAAGAAAGTAGTAACATAAATATGTATTCGTTAAAAGAAATTTATATTTTGGTATCCAAATGTTTTCGACAAGCCATTTTATTTCTGCCATCGTGAACACCTGTCTGTGAGATCTACACGTGGGAGAGATTGGTTAATTTTCGATGAGTTATATTACAAACTGACCGTAATATTTTGAGTCCAATATTCACATTTCTTTATTTAGGTGTTAATGTGGCAACCATCAGCCCACTCGATTTCAACGCGATATTTTGATGATGATGATGATAATTTAGTTTAAAGTAAAAGCCTTTGAGACGTTTTATATATCTTCGGGTTTTTAGGTTATCTATTTCTTTGTGATGTCTCTTATCAACCATAAAAAATCTTTGCATTGAAGATATGTACTATTAATACAATGTCTATACACACATCGAAAATCCCCTCTAAAATTCTTTTAATTCACATTGTGACAATACACCGCTGGCCGACCCCCACTATATCAACCTCATAAACCACTTATGGTCTTCAAATTGTCTAGTTGTTTTCTCTCATCTCCGGCCAGGGGTATTTCACATTTCTTTACGGATACACAAAAAAAAAACAGCATACACAACCGAGAGGGTGGAAGAAAAGAGAACAAACAAACACGGACTTGGATTAGCTCCAAGTGCAAGAAAGGAGAAGTTTGTGACATTTTCCTAGCATTCTGTGAGCTATCGCAAGCGTATATTCGAGCGAAATTCCCACAAAGCCATCAGGAATGCTGACATCCTCTCACGCTGGCCAACGCGGCCTCTGTGTCCACAGGCCCTAGACCCTGCGTTCTTCTGCTGACTGCCTTGTTCTACTCTCTTCTGTTGACAGTTTTTTTCCCTGCTTTCTTCCGTTCTGTTCTCTCTGGAACCTTCCTTCTCTCGTCCTCTACCGGTCTCGTGGGAAATCTCGCGCGAAAGCCCTTTGTGTGGGTTTCGCGCCAAAACAGACAAAGAAATCTTTTGATTTGCACTTACCCACACCCACAGAAACAAATGCCACTCATCGTGTCCCACCATTATTTCTAAAATCATCTAATTTAATCATAAGTTTTATTATACTATTGCTATTTTTGATATGATTAAGCTGTTTGTTCCAAAAATATATAACCGGCTCATTTTCCAAGTGAGTAGAGTTTTTGCTAATGGCCCGGGAGACGAGGGTTCAGTCCCAGATCACGTCATACCAAAAAACTTAAAAAATGGTACTCGATAACTCCTTGCTTAACAATCAAAATTATAAAATACGTATCAAGGGTAAAGTGGAGCAATCCGGGGAAAGGGGTAGCGTCCTTCCCTATACCTCGGTGTAGTAGCTATTGAAAATGGAGCTTTCGTGTCGCCCTAGACTATGGTTGCCAACTTTACTTTACTTATTCGCAAAAAAAACCCCAAACAATTGATTAGTACACTTAGTTGTTAAAATCTCACCTGACAGTAAATTTCCTTGTTAGATAATTGCGGAATAATTTTTTTTATATTATCATTTTTCGTTGGTTATATCTTATATTTCGATATAGTTAGACTTAGAACTATTCGGCTTAGTGCACGAGCAGGTACACACATTGAGCGCAGGTGTTCACGCTCGCACGCAGAGGATGTGACCATCACAGATGTCATGATAAAAACCCCAGATGGAGAATGAGAGTGGGCTGTGAATGACGTCAGGCCTGGAAGCGAGGAGCTGGGAATTTCGGTGAATTTTTTTAAAAAGGAGTGAGCTGAGATCTGACACTGGACGAAGCGAGTTAAGATTCGAGTCTAGTTGGGTCTAGGGGATGTGCCGCGCGTTTGTTGGGTCAGTGAGTTTAGATTGGGTTGGGCGGTTCAGCTGGGGAGTTGACTGAAGAACGATGTAGAAATAGTCAGCAGAGTAAAAATTGTGTGTGTCTCTCTCTCTCTCCTCGTGTAGAAAGACTAAACTCAAGAAGTCAATAAGCGTTTCGTACCTGAACAAAGAAAGTCGTCAAAGTTTGGCGTATTTCGGGATTCTAATACATCTGAACGTTTTATATATCCATATATTTTACGCATTCGTATCATTACTATACAACATCCTGTTAACGGAGAATTGTTGAAAAAATGTCTACCACTTCGAAAATTTCAGTTTGATTACCTCTCCTTCCTTTTTCTGGAGGGATGTCCTCGTGGGGTAATGGTTAAAGCGATGGACTGCGGAATCGTAGTAAGCGAGTTCGTACTCCAGTCGCGCTATTACGTTCACTTTCGGGCAAATACCCTTGGGAAAGGTATGAACCCCCTTATCCTCCCAGCTATGGGTTAAATAGTACCACTACTGTTCTGGGGATGTCCTCGTGGTGTAATGGTTAAAGCGATGAACTGCGGAATCGTAGTAAGCGAGTTCGTACTCCAGTCGCGCTATTACGTTCACTTTCGGGCAAATACCCTTGGGAAAGGTATGAACCCCCTTATCCTCCCAGCTATGGGTTAAATAGTACCACTACTGTTCTGGGGATGTCCTCGTGGTGTAATGGTTAAAGCGATGAACTGCGGAATCGTAGTAAGCGAGTTCGTACTCCAGTCGCGCTATTACGTTCACTTTCGGGCAAATACCCTTGGGAAAGGTATGAACCCCCTTATCCTCCCAGCTATGGGTTAAATAGTACCACTACTGTTCTGGGGATGTCCTCGTGGTGTAATGGTTAAAGCGATGAACTGCAGAATCGTAGTACGCGAGTTCGTATTCCAGTCGCGCTATTACGTTCACTTTCGGGCAAATACCCTTGGGAAATGTATGAACCCCTTTATCCTCCCAGCTAGGGGTTAAATAGTACCACTACTGTTCGGGGTCCTCATGGTGTAATGGTTAAAGCGATGAACTGCGGAATCGTAGTACGCGAGTTCGTATTCCAGTCGCGCTATTACGTTCACTTTCGGGCAAATACCCTTGGGAAAGGTATGAACCCCCTTATCCTCCCAGCTATGGGTTAAAAAGTACCACTACTGTTCTTCTAAGAGAATGGCTTTGGCATTAAATAACCTTAAAAGAGTTGATATGCCATTAAACAAAGAAACCAAACCTTCCTTTTTCTGGTTGAGTTATTCATCTTAATTCATCACAACTCTCCCTGTAACTGTCATATCTTACTAGTTTTATTATTTTTGTTACTCCGCTTTGTATGGTGTGTTATCGTGGTGTAATGATGAGAGCAGTGTACTGCGGAATCGTAGTAAGCAAGTTCAAACTCCAGTCGCGCTATTAGGTTCACTTTCGGACAAATACCCTTGGGAAAGTTATGAACCCCCTTATCCTCCCAGATATTACAAATGTCTTTCTTTCATTTCTCTGGAACCTTGAAAAGGCAGCAAATTCTATTCATATATTTAGAGTTTATGAAATGAATCATTTCATTCCATTTCTCTTCTTTTAATTCTCTATATGCTTCTTTTTTTAAATTGAGAGGGAGAGAATACAATTGCAATACTTAGGAAGGGTGGAGGGAGAAAATGGTTTTAAGGTTTACTTATCTTTTCGACGGGTTTCTTCTGAGTGTATTTTCTCTTTTACGGGCTAGCGGGATTCTGTACAGCTTGGCTTGAAGGCACCGGTTATCTCCTATCGAAGAACTCTATTTCTGTTTCTTCGCCCGGAGTTTCGGCATGAGATTCGCATGTCCTTCCACGGTTACCTCCGTCCTGAAAACTGAATTCTTTATTCCTATTTCCGCTGACGAAAAAAGCTACTTCCGTTTTTAGGGTTCTGGCCAATCATTCGGCCTCTTTCTCCTTCCTCACCCTGTCAGGCGATTCGTTCGGGCTACTATAGTGACCTCTATATGTCCCCTTCTCCATCCACGCGGTGACAGAGTGTAAGCAGCTGTTGGCTTTCATTCTGACCTGGATTCGTCGCTTCGTTCAATAGGCAGGCCGAGGAGTTGACCTACATACCTTATTCTTCTTTTAACGGTCAATTTTTGAGGCCTGTTAATTCAAACACGGAGGGGTAGGGGAAATTCCTTATTTCTCTCCTCTCAGTGGCAGACCACGTGACAGTACGTATCAAGATGAAAATGAAACAATCCATGGAAAGGAGTAGCGTCCTCCCCTCCACCTCGATGTTGTAGCTATTGAAAAAGGAGCCTTCGGATCGCTCTCGACTACGGTCGCTAACTTTTTGTATTAGTATATGAACCAAACAGAATATATCCTAGTAAATGAGATGGGTACAATTATCTTGAACTTTGAAATATAAATGGATCTTTCAAAACTGGCAAGAAAGTCGGACCGAGTGTTAATTAACAAGAAAAAAATATCATATAGGGGATTTTGTCGTTAAAGCGAACCCCTGGGTAAAATGAAAGAAAATTGAAAGATGATCAAATACTTAGATCTTACCAGTGCGCTGAAAAAAACTGTAGAACATGAAGGTGACGGTAATACCGATGATAGTCGGCCCACTAGGAACAGTCCCGAAGCGATAAGAAACAAGACTGGCAGAATTAGAAATCAGAGGAAGAATTGAGATAATTCAAACCACAGCATTGTTGAGATCGGTTAGAATACTGAAAAAAGTCATGGAGACCTGGTAAGACTTGTTGGCACTTAGTCTTCAGTGAAAGATCATCCGTTAAAATTGGTGCAAAAAAAAAAACTCACAAGGATAGAAAAAAGATATCCAATTTGGTTGCATATTGAAATAATACAATTCTGGTCTCTTTCGCTCCGAAGAAAATCAGCTTTTTATTTAAAGATATTCTTTCGGTGTACTTGATTATGGACAATAAGATAGATAGATAGATAGATAGATAGCGAAACTAAGATACAGGCATACAAACATACATTCATATATACATACATATATACATATTTTCATACATGGGTGAGTGTGTGGATAGATAGATAGATAGATACTGAGAAACATTAGAAGATAGATAGATAGATAGATACTGAGAAACATTAGATGATAGATAGATAGATACTGAGAAACATTAGAAGACAGATAGATAGATAGACAGATAGATCACTACGCAACACACACACACATAGATAGATAGATAGATAGATACTGAGAAACATTAGATAGATAGATAGATAGATAGATGTGAACAACTTAGAAGTAGTGAAATGCTTGTAAAATTTAATATATCCTTAGTGACTAAATTTCAAGTTTGTTTCCTCATCTTTAACCTGTTTTTATCAAGCGAAATAAAAAAGAAAAGAAAATGAAATAAATGAAATTAATAAACCCTGCTGAGTCACCCCTTCCATCAGAACCACTTCCCCATATTGCAGGTTGTTTTCTTTAAAAGAACTCCCAGTATATAATTAGTTGTTGATTAGAATCAAAGCAAACAGTCACGAGTAATGGAGGAAATTTCGAATGAGAAAAATACCGATTTGTACGGATTGGCTTTACTGTAAGAGAGGTGGACAGCTGCAAAATTTGATTGGTGCGTGTTTGAGACGAGGAGACAAAATGGCGCCTGATGTGTGGCTTGCGTGGCAAGGTGGGTATTTTGCACAGATGAACGCGCGCTTACACACGCACACATGACACACAGGGGTGGATTATGGAAGGCAGAGAGGGAATAATCTACGGAGTGCGGATAACTGAGGGATTGGAAAACATAAACAACGTTAGATAGATAGATAGATAGATAGATCAGACTGAGGTATAAGATTGGTTGCCCAGTCGGCTGGGGCTGTAGAATACACCGACTGCTCCTCTTCAGAGGGGTAAGACCCCACCCCAATAGATCGGAGTGGTAGCACTTGATATGGCCCTATCTATTTTTAAATAGAACTAACGGCATACTTATACTAAACTGAATTGTTTGACAAAAACTGAATAGTTTGAAATAGAAATGTTTTTGACAATTAAACTGTGTACTCATACTAAACTAAGTTGTTTGAAATAGAACTGATTATTTGCATAAAAATGGATTTGGCATTAATAGGTTGATAGGCCATAACACCCAAACAATCATCTCGTCATTTAACTGTGTGTCAACGTAATCTGTTCTTATACTAAACTGAATTAGATGAATTAGAACTGTTTGAATAAACTGAATAGCTTGAAATAGAAATGTTTCTGACAATTAAACTGTGCACTCCTGCTAAACTGAATTGTTTGAAATATAACTATTTGCATAAAAATGGATTAGGCGTTAAACAACCTACAAAGGTTGATAGGTCATAAAACCCAACCAGAAACCAGAAACAAGAAACCAGAAGTTTGGTTTCGTTCCGTTAGGATTTGTTCCTTGTTTGATGGTATATCAATCTTTATTTAACGCCAAAGACATCCTTGCAGAAAAGCTGCAGTGATTCTATTTAACCTCTGGTAGGGAGGAATAAGTTAGTTCATACTTTGTCCTATGATAGTAGACCGAAAATGAACGTAATAGGACGAGACTGATTGCACATCATATAGCACTAATACCTTGGGTATGAACGTATGAATCCAGTTATTCTCTCTCCAGCTATGGGAAAATAGTAGGGCAGACTAGGTTCTTTAGCCATGGCGAGGCAAATACTCAAGGAGAAGGAAAACTCTGAATTCAAACCTGTTAAACTCCGCTTAAAAACTGACCTTATGTCATATCCTACTCGAGCGGAGAGGTTGGTAAATATGTATATATATATTCATATATAAAAAATACCTAAAGAAGATGAGTTGCTAATGATTCTATCAGAGAATATAGAAGAGAATTCTTAACAATCTCCAGGTGTGCTCAATGTATGATAAGTAATATATAAATTTCTTACATAGCAAATTTCCCTATAATCAAAAAACTCAACCTGATACAGATCTCAGCTCTTAGCGACACCGATGAGGTCCGAGAGATAATTAATATTCTACTAACCCAGGCAAAAAAATTAAAGAATTAGTAAACTTAAAGGACGTTCACAAGGCCCCCTACAAGAGGACAGTATTCAGAAATATCATGTTTTCCAATGATATCGATCATTTCAAAGGATGAAAGATGATACTAAAGTTTGGGAAGTGGATTGCACAGACTATAGTTGTACATCGTTGTCACGATAAGTCTTTTTTGACAACTTGAATTTAAACTACCTCAAATTTTTTGTTGTACTGAAAATATGAGCTGTGGACAGCCCAATCTGTGAAGGTAGATTTCCCACAGATTTTCTGGCCAGGTGAGTTAAATTCTCGGAAGATTCATCGTGAAATTCGGCAGTTGATAAACATGAGTCACCCCGAGTACTTTCTGTCTATCAACAAAACTTAACCGAACGCAGATATTGTCGATCGGCTTATTGGGGAATATAGACAAAGGAAAGTTCACGTTTATAAGACTTGGAAAGTGGCAAAGCTGCTCAGACACTAGGAAATAGATGCTTGAATGAGGCTAGCGCAAGAGGCAAGGACTGTTAAATACTGTGATTTTGCTGTATGACCAATGATGTTAACATAAAGTTCCGTTCATTCATTAAACCTCAGATCATTAACAAAAATATTAGTTCCACATCTGGCAAAAAATAAGGAATTAGCGCACTTAGACGATATTTAAAACGATTTCTTTAGATTTAACATTCAATAAACAAATAACAGATAAGACACAAAACATTTTTTCTTTAATAACTGAACATTCTGGCTTCATAAAATATACCTTATCTAAATTGAATTTGCATCTTATGCAGAGTAAAATCATTTGTAATATAACCCGATATTGACTATAAAATTAAGGAATTCATCAACAAAAAATTAAAATTAACAATTTCTTGCTCTTGAGTTGGCTTATTTGGGGTCTCATGCCGGGTGAGCTATTAAAAATTGATCGCCTGGTCTCGTGGGAGGGCGGTGGCTTCCATCCAGGCACTAGCTGTTTGACAGAGTTAAGATTATAGCTTGGCACCTGAGGAACCCTAAAAGGAGAAAGCTAAGGACATCAAGGATTTTTATGATGAGTACGCATGAGTCTCAATTCGTGCGTTGCCCTCCACATTGATATGACCTTGTGCTAAATCTGGCCTAGTGGGAGGCTGGATAAATCTATATTTACTTGCTTTTTCTTCGAGATTTTATGATAGCCTCAGTTCTTTCTGGCATGGGTTTCATTGAATTAAAGCAATATTCTTTATCAAAGAGGTTCCAGCTGGCAGTAAATTGATCGTTGGTAAACGGAGCATTTTTATAGACCATTTTTAAAATTTTCTCCATAGTTTTTTTTTAGTTTTTTTAGTTTGTTTACTGCTAAATAAAACAACCAAGGTGAACGCCCGATTATAAATCACCATCATCATCATCATGTCGTGCCGCCAACACGGCTATCCCTGACTCTCTCTCACCACTTCTCCCAATCGTTCATCGCCTCTGGTAGGTATTCAGGGCTACATCCCGTATCCTCACAGAGCTGCTGTATGTATGTTCGGGCTGGTCGTCCTGCTTTTGCTCGGCCATATGGGGCGGGGGGAGTACATCACTTATGAGCTCGTCCCTGCTTCTCCAGCAGTGTCCTGCGTGTCTGGTTCGTCTAACTTCGATAGTTTTCGTGATGGGATGCAGGTGGCCGTATAGTCAGTGCTTTGTTGAGTGTTGCTTCCTGGACTTTTCAATATTGCTCACAGCTTTCTTGTGTAATTGTCATCCAGCTTTTTCTCCAGCCGTTTTGTTAGCGTCCAAGTAGTGCATCCATATAGCAGTATCGACACGACCGCCGCATGGAATAAACCGCGCTTTATTTTTACAATGCCCAACTACGAAACCGCATAGAACCCAACATTGACAACATTCTTAGGAAAAAACAAAATGGCTTCCGAAGAAATAGATCCACGACCTCACAAATATTGACCATCCGTAGAATCCTTGAAGGCGTCCGGGCAAAAAACCTACTGGCGACATTACCATTTGTCGACTTTCCCAAGGCCTTCGATTCCATTCATAGAGAGAAGATGGAACAAATCCTACTAGCATACGGCCTACTAAAAGAAACCGTAGTAGCAATAACGATTCTCTATAGAAATCATATATATATATATATATATATATATATATATATGTGTGTGTGTGTGTGTGTGTGTGTGTGTTTAAACAGGATTATATATATCTTGTAGATAGTCGAGGTGCCCGTGGTATAATTGCTGTTATCGTAGGAAATGGATATGACGACAAGAGTTCAAATCTTGGACGAGACTGATAGCTTTTAACATAGTACTAATATCCTTGGGAAAGGTATGAATCCAATTATTCTCCCTCCAGCTATGGGTAAATAGAAGGGCAGACTGGCTTCTTCAGCCTTGTTGAGGCAACTAGTCTAAGAAACGGAAAACTCTGAATTGAAACCCGTTAAACTCCGCTTAAAATTTGACCTTGTGTCATATCCCGCTCATTTGGAGGAGTATGTAAATATATATATAGGGATAGATCTTCGGTAGATGAAACATACTCATGGACCTCCCTAAATTTTTAATTTTTTATTTACAGTTAAGTAAAAATAAAGCAAGATGAATTCTCTCTTAGTATTGCCAGCTCAACAAAATATGCCAAGTGAATCTTTGTAGAGGTTGGGTGGAGGTAAGACACCATCCTGTAACGATTGTCCTGAATATTATTGTAAACCATCTGATTATGAAACTCCCAGTTCTGGAACTTTGAGGAATGTGAAGCACCCCTTCATTGCCATAACTCCCAGGTCCACTCTGATATGGCATGGTAGTACCTATTAACGTCCAATCAATGGGTGTTATAACTGCAATCTTGCGATTATTATGAATACCAACTGCAAACACGAGATGGTTCAAGTCTCATTGAGTACGACATTAACAGAGGCCTTGTGTATGTTATCTGATGAAAGCAACAAACTGGAATCATACACGTATGTAAGAACGAAAAAATGTATAAATCTTGAAAAAAATACAAATCTTTTCGTGGGCCTACTCATTTGATATAAATGTATATATATATATATATATATGTGTGTGTGTGTGTGTGTGTGTGTTGTTCATTAAATAAGTTTCCAGACTTTTCCGTATGGGTACTTTTATTGATAGCACACACATGAAACTCTAGTCCCCTTCGAAGTAATCTCCTCCAGCTGCAAAGCACAGGTGCATTGTCCTGGTGGAAATGCCACTGACCCGATTTGAAGAGTGCAGGCCTCTTCCTTAGGAATCTCTTCCTGAACCCCCTTAAAACCTCAACATAGTAACCCTAACCCTAACCGTTTGGCCAATTAAATCTAGTGTATTGACTTCCTTACTCCACACACACCTCTCATCATCCCTCACAGACTCCCTGTTTTCCTTGAATCTCTTATGTCACTCAAAAACTGATGCTCGATTCGTGCAAGATGGTCGAAAAGCAGTCTGAAGCATTCCATACATTTCTGTGGCATTTTTTCCAAGTTCAAAACAGAATTTTCTTGCATATCGTTCTTCTAAAGTGTCCTCACGTCCAGATTGCTCTTTTGAAATTCACCAGCTATGACAATCAGACTTTAGTAAGGTGTATTCCAATTGCTGCTGTAGATTTTCATTTGAACCTGAAATCATAAAGGTTGGTCAGTCATCTCATAAGATGTATAGCAATAACATACTGAATTTTCAAGAGTCTACGACAATTTCAAATGTCTGTACAAAAAAAGTCTGGAAACTTATTGAAGGCATTACGCACCTTTCTTTCAACAAAAACTAAGAGGGTTTCCTGAGGAAAACACAAAAGCCTCGCTAACTGGATGGTCTAGACTTTTGAAAAGTCTTGGGTCGGGTTCATCGTATACGTGAGTACTTGTAAAATCCGCGTTAGTCATAGGATATTTTCACGGACGAAAAGGATAGGCGAATGCTGCGTGAGAAGCCGCCATTCGATGGCCACAAGAAGATAATAAAAATGTATGTTCATTGGTTTAATGGGGAACAAATGGTGAAGATGCTGAGATAGGACTGGCGCGAAAAAAAAAAAAAAAAAAAAACGAAAACGAGGCGCTAATGATGTTCTGTAATTGTAAGGTGCTTATGAACCAGCCCGCCTGCGCGGACATTCTGAGATTATTTTCATGATAAAATAGTCTTAAATGTAAATGGCGAACAAATATTGATTTGGCTATACAAGACTTTTGTAAAGTAGTTCTCGTATATAAATGAGGGTTCATTTAAAACATTAACTCATGCTCTCTCTCTCTCTCTCTCTCTCTCTCTCTCTCTCTCTCTCTCTCTCTCTCTCTCTTCACTTCCACTATTCTCATTCTTGTTGATATATCACACACACACACACACACACACACACACATATACTCTCTCTCTCTCTCTCTCTCTCTATTTATCTATCTATTCATCTCCAATTCACATCCGCTATTCTCATTCTTGTTTATCGCCATATATCACACACACACACACACACACACTCTCTCTCTCTTCACTTCCACTATTCTCATTCTTGTTGATATATCACACACACACACACACACATATACTCTCTCTCTCTCTCTCTCTGTCTCTCTATTTATCTATCTATTCATTTCCAATTCACATCCGCTATTCTCATTCTTGTTTATCGCCATATATCACACACAGACACACACACTCTCTCTCTCTCTCTCTTCACTTCCACTATTCTCATTCTTGTTGATATCACACACACACACACACACTCTCCCTCTCTCTCTCAATCTATGTCTCTCTCTCTCTCTTCGTGATTCAATTTTTCTATCTATTTTTTCTCTTTCTATATCACTTGTTCTCTCTCTCTCTCTCTCTCTCTCTCTCTCTCAATTCTAATGTTTCCGTTATTCAGTCTGTCACTCTCTCTTTCTTTCTGTCAGTCTGTGTTTCTCACTTTATCTTCCTGTCCCCCCTCTCTCTCTACCCCTCTCTCTCTCTCTCTCTCTCTCTCTCTCCCATTCTATAGTTTCCTTTCTCTTTTTACTCACTTTCTGCATCACTTTTTCTTTCTCTATTTCTGATCCCCATCTCTCTCTCTCTCTCTCTCTCTCTCTCTCTCTCTCTCTCTCTCTCTCTGCTTTTCTTTCTCCTCAACTATTTCTCATTTTTCTAATCTGAATCCTTGCGACTATTTCCTGTTTCAAAACTAAATCATACTCACCCACTTTATCATTCTTTCTTTTTTTTTTCTCTTTTTTCTCTTCCATTCTAATCTGTCTGTCTGTATGTCTCTTATACAGGGTGCGATGAGCCAATTGTCGTCTAATTTATGCAAAAATGAAAATAACTTTTTATCAGATATACAAACGAAAGTCACATGAAAGATCTTGAAATTCTATAGATTAAATTTATTCAGAGAAATCGCCATTGGCTTCAAACGCAGCCACTAGAAAACATCAGAATCTCCTGCAAGCGTTCCCGACGCTCTTTTTGTTTAAATCAGTGAATGCTACTGTTATAAAAAAGTAGTAAAGTTGGCGACCGTAGTCGGGTGGGAGGCGACCTGAAGGCTTCCTTTTCAACAGCTACTACACCGATGTGTAGGGGAAGGCGCTACTCCTTTCCCTGGATTGCTCCACTTTACCCTTAATACATACCTTATATTGCTGAGTGTTAAACAAGGATGTATCAAGTAACATTTTTAACATCTTTGGTAAAATGCGATCTGGTGTTGAACCCATGTTTTCCGAACCATTGGCGAACACTCTACCCTCTAGATTGCCTTTAATCCCCCTTTAGAGTCCCAAGGAGCATTGTTACTATTTCGATTAACCGCGCCCCATATATAATTAACAAGGTAGGTTGCAATCTTGAGAGTTAAGCGGCCAGAATAAAGTGGTTATGTGGTCGCAGAAATGTTCTCACCGCCAAAACTGGGTTCCCCTGCTTTTGTGGCATAGCGCTGGGTCCTCTCGCCATACTGTTATGGGGATATACTCCATGACGTCACTGCATGAACACTCCCTGACTCTATAAAAAGTGAATGACTCAATAAATGAGTCAAGCGAGTCAAGTCAGTTACCGATAACCGTAACTGTCTATTTTTCTGTAAATATATACTGGTGTAAAACTTACATCTCTTTGTGTTATTCATTTCTGGCCCTTCAAAGACACAACCCATACATAGGGCCCTCCAGCAGCCACTCTCTCCATCCCGGTCAGATCTACGTCCGCTAGGCACTTGATGTACACCTCCATGTTAAGTCTGATGCCAAGTGAGAAGATGAATAGGGCTATGAAATCACTATTGCAAGTGACCACTTCAAAGACTATAACGTGGACTGGCTGTTTGGTTTTCAGTAATATGAATACGAATATGTCCATCCATACAGCGTGTTATTTCCAAATTTCTGAAGGAATGAATTGAATCATGATGTTTCTTTCCCCCTAAACTATGCCCAACGGACTATAATTTGCTGCAAAGAAGACAAAGCCAGAAACAAGTAAAAAGACAAAACCAGAAACAAATAAAAAGAAGACAAAACCAGAAACAAATAAAAAAAAAAAGACAAAACCAGAAACAAATAAAAAGAAGACAAACCAGAGACAAATAAAAAGAAGCCAAAACCAGAAACAAACAAAAAAAGGAGCCAAAACCAGAAACAAAAAAAAAAGAAGACAAAACCAGAAACAAATAAAAAAAAAAGACAAAACCAGAAACAAAAAAACAAAAAAACAGAAGACAAAACCAGAAACAAATAAAAAGAAGACAAAACCAGAAACAAAAAAAAAGACAAAACCAGAAACAAAAAAAGAAGACAAAACCAGAAAAAAAAACAGAAGACAAAACCAGAAACAAATAAAAAGAAGACAAAACCAGAAAAAAAAAAAAAAAGAAGACAAAACCAGAAACAAAAAAAAGAAGACAAAACCAGAAACGAATAAAAAGAAGACAAAACCAGAAACAAATAAAAAGAAGACAAAACCAGAAACAAATAAAAAAAAAACAAAAACAGAAACAAATAAAAAGAAGACAAAACCAGAAACAAAAAAAAAAAAGACAAAACCAGAAACAAGTAAAACTCATGCGTGAAAAAAGACGACAATTTACCCCTCGCAAGTTTTTGTTTTCTTTATTTCCCAGATATCGAAAACAACAGCACGATACATATATTCTTCCATAAAAAAAATAACAATAAGTTTAGAGAATGGAAAGCAGGCCTCAAAGATTCCAAAAAGGAACAAGTCACTATATCTCGATTATGTATCGGTCACACAAGACTTATACACTCCTGTTTACTTAATTGCCCTGTGGGGTGGGACAGTAGAATACTCCGACTGTTTCTCTGCAGGAGGGTAAAACCTCCGCTAAAAGTGTCCTGGATATAACACTAAACAATCTGATGGTGAGGTTCCAGTAATGCTGGAGCTTTAGAGAATGTGGACTACTCCTTCATTGCCATCGCTCCCAGGTCCACTATATCCCAGGGTGGTAACGCCAGATAGGGTCCTATCAATGGGTTAAATATGACTAAACCGAACTTTTGCTAAACTGAACTGCTTGAAATAGGACTGTTTTAACAATTAATCTGCATACTTATGCTAAACTGAATTGTTTGTAATAAAACTCTTTTTACATTTAACTCTGTGTATTGCCTGGTCAGCTTGGATTGTAGAATACACTGACTGCACCTCTGCAAAGGGGTACCCCCCAAAAAAGTGTCCTGGATATGACACTAAACAATCTGATGGTGAGGTTTCAGTAATACGGGAGCTTTGAGGAATGCGGACTATCCCTTCATTCTCATCGCTCCCAGGTCTACTCTGGCCCGGAGTGGTAGCCCCTGATCGGGTCCAATCTATGGGTAAAATAAAGCTAAACTGTGTACTTATGCTAAACTGAATTGTTTGAAATAGAACTGTTTTGACTCTTAACTGCTTGTAAACAAAAACTATACTAACTTGAATTGTTAGAAATTTAGTTCGGTGTCAAATGACCCGAAAAGGTTTGATACGTCATAAAACAAAACAACTAACCAAACAGAACCCACAGCATATTAAACACGTTCTATACTGTTAAACACATTCTATACCGTTAAACACATTCTAAGAGAATACAGTGTTTTTCTTTAATCAGAAAATGTTTTTACAATACAAATAACAAGAGAGACAAATTTTGAAATAACCTTTTTGATAGCATTCTATCCTTCATGAAAAAAAATTAAATTAAATTATATCAGAAAATTTAGCATTAACATTAAAATTGGACTTCAACCTACGAACCTATCCCTAAATGCTACACAAAATTCACTTAGCCACTAACAACGTCAGACAATTCTCGATCAAAATCAAAAAAGATTCTTGGAAAAACTTTATAATAAATCTGACCTTTCCTCAATTTACCTTTTAGCATAAATATGTTCCAGACCGGTTGACGTGACATTAAATCGAATCAGTCAATAATTACGTTTTTGAGAATGACTCACGATTGTAATTAGAACTCCTGCAATAAAAAAAAAGTATTTTTACAGCTTTGATACAACCCTGTGTCGTCTTAATTGCCAGAAATAAAACCTAAAAAATAAACCGACTAAATAATTGTTGTCTGTCATTTTTAATCATGAATGTCTAAAAAGCAGTTGGCTGACTAAATAATACATTACACTAGCTTGGTTTGCCATAAACATCCTTGTAAAACAATAGTGATGATATTTTATCCATAGCTGAGAAGATAAGGGGAGTTCATGCCTTTCCCAAAGGGTATTAGTTCAAAAGTGAACGTAATAGCGTGACTTGAGTTCGAACTCGCTTACTCTGACATCGCATTCCAGCAAGTTGGCCATAACACTACAGGGCCTCCTCACTCCAATTACACTTGTGCGATTAAAAAAAAAAAGACGGAACAATGACAGCCAATTTTCAAAAACTTTTAATTGTTCAGTGGCTTTCATTGTTCAGCCATATTTACTAAATTATTTCTGCCTTATTCGTCGTGGTCTGGAGTAATACCTTTTCCCCACAAAAGAAAGAGTTTCCTAAGTATGACACCTTACTGCAATCGGCGGTGAGAGTCCATTTCCGGATTAACGGTATATCAACTCATTATGGGTTATTCAATGCTGAAGTTTGATTTTTTTTGTAAATGTTTTAACCAATCATAACTATTTATATTTCCAATGTTCCATTGTGAGATTTTCCGAATCACTTTTTTCTTCCATCTTTCTATGATAAGGATTTTTTGCACGGTTATAGGGTTACAAGTATTCCTATTTAATACAAATAATTTGCAAAGTAATGTAAATTTGGAGACCGTAGTCGAGGGCGACACGAAGGCTTATTTTTCAATAGCTACAACAATGAAGTGTAGGGAAGGGCCTACTGTTTTCCCTGGATTGCTCCACTTTACCCTTGATCCCTACCTTATATTGCTGAGTGTTAAGCAAAGCAGCATCAAGTACGAGTCTTTTGAGTCTTTGGTATAACCCGACCTGGGATTGAAACCCCGTTTCCCAGGCCATAATAAGATCTCCGTGCAAGCAAGATGCTACGTAAGGTTTATTTTTAAGTGTATTTTAACAGGTTTCAATTCAGAGTTTTCCTTCTTCTTGACCGGTTTCCATACAAAGGTTAGAGAGCCCAATCTAACCAATTATTTAACCCTTCCTACCTTTCCCAAGTGTATTAGCATTATGTGAAATGTAAAAAGCCTTGTCCTGGATTTGCCAGGTCTATTTCCTTAGACACTCACACGAACCCCTCCTTTGCACAATAATATAGTTTTGCATACCCCAATACAATACTGATAATTTTTCAACGATTCTATTTCGCCCATACTTGGGACCCCTAACATATACTACCAATTTGGGTAAATGGTAATGAAGGGGTACTTTACATTCCCCAGAGCTCCAGCCTCTTAATGAAATGCATTTTGGTGTCATAATCAGCACAAGGTCTTATCTATTAGCCAAACTGATTGGTTTCGGTTTGGTTTCTTTCTTTAATGGCATATCAACCTTTGCAGGTCATTTAATGCCAAATCTATTCTCCTAGAAGAACAGTAGTGGTACTATTTAACCCATAGCTGGGAGGATAAGGGGGTTCATACCTTTCCTAAAGGTATTTGCCCGAAAGTGAACGTAATAGCGCGACTGGAGCACGAACTCGCTTTCTACGATTCTGCAGTCCATCGCTTTAACCATTACACCACGAGGACATCCCCAGAACAGTAGTGGTACTATTTAACCCATAGCTGGGAGGATAAGGGGGTTCATACCTTTCCTAAAGGTATTTGCCCGAAAGTGAACGTAATAGCGCGACTGGAGCACGAACTCGCTTTCTACGATTCTGCAGTCCATCGCTTTAACCATTACACCACGAGGACATCCCCAGAACAGTAGTGGTACTATTTAACCCATAGCTGGGAGGATAAGGGGGTTCATACCTTTCCTAAAGGTATTTGCCCGAAAGTGAACGTAATAGCGCGACTGGAGCACGAACTCGCTTTCTACGATTCTGCAGTCCATCGCTTTAACCATTACACCACGAGGACATCCCCAGAACAGTAGTGGTACTATTTAACCCATAGCTGGGAGGATAAGGGGGTTCATACCTTTCCTAAAGGTATTTGCCCGAAAGTGAACGTAATAGCGCGACTGGAGCACGAACTCGCTTTCTACGATTCTGCAGTCCATCGCTTTAACCATTACACCACGAGGACATCCCCTTAAACAAACTGATCTGTTTGAGATAATTAAACGCTCACTTGAATAAACTCAAAATAGATGACGTTCTGTCCTTCTTGAGAGAGACTGGATTTGTACCAAAAATATGAATTGAAATCATTTAATCGATCATGCTAATCTAAAACGTTATCAGCAAACTTTCCATTAACGTCACACACCCACACACATATAAACAGAATTTGGCATTAAATGACCTATGAAGGTTGATATGCCATAAAACCCAACCATACGACCAACTTGTATAAATAATCCTGTACCATAGGACCAACGTTTTGTGCTGTAAAGAAAGAAGTCCGCAGAAAAAGAAATACTCAAACTCGAAGGCAAGGGAAAAATAAAGCAGTCGTTTTTATTCAGCTATGATCGCTGTAATTCAAAAAGTTAACTTTTGTCGCGACCTTCCTCTCCCTTTCCCTTGGTGGTGACGGGGTGTGTGTGAGAGCTGGTTGTTTGACACGTTTGTCACAGCAGATAGGTCGCAGCAGACTGGGGTATGACGGGTCGGCTTCCAGAACCTTTAACGCTCCCGTTTTGACAACTGCCTTCAACTCTCCCGAACTTTCTTTCAATTCTCCACAAACCTCTGTGCGCTTCCGGTGCATGACGTCACTCCCACTCCGTCACCCATTTCGTCTCTGACTATTGTAACATCTCTGAGTGACACCTTCGTCCTCCCACGCGCGCCCGCATTAATACCTGCATCAATGTTTGCACCTAACTAACCCATGTGCTGAGCCGAAAGGTTCTCAGCCTAACTAAACCCAAAGGCATGAACCGAAATCCCTGGGCTATTTCGTTACAATCCCACAAATGTTGATATATATATAAGATTAACTAAACAGCTAACTGTTTTAACTGATTGTGAACCACAGTTAACTGCCTTCATTTTATTAGCATTTAATTGGAATACTTGAAATCATATAACTCTGCAAATTCTTTGCGTTAAATAGCTTCTTAAAACCATAGATGTTTGCAAATAATCGCTTACAAAAAAAAAAAAACCACAAAGCAAAGACTGACTTCACCATTAAATAACCCAATAAGACCTGACATGCCGTAAAACCAACCAACCAACCAACCAACCAGCCAGTCAAGCAAATTAATTTTCAATATATCTCTTAAATGATGACGTCACAGTGACACCTGTTCCAGCCAACCGCTCTCTTCTACGCGCTCACACTTTCACGGAAAAACTACTGTAATATCAGACGTAAACGATATCCCATGATGGGCGTTACATTTAATATACGGAAATGTACAGTCAATTATGGGACGAATACAGTTTCATTCTTGGTAGATACAGCTTCCGTCTCGATACTTTTTAAACATACCTCTACTTCTGTCCCAAAATCTACGCTACACTTTGTATGAGAAATGTGTATGGAAATGTACCATAAATCATGGAAGAAAAATAGTTATAATATTTGTTTCTTCTCTGTCTAGGTAAATACAGCTTCAGTCTCGATACTTTTTAAACATATTTCTAATTATACTGCCTCTATTCCATAACACATGCTACATTTAGTATAAGAAATGTACACAGAAATGTGACAAAATCAGTTTCATTCAACGTTTCTTTCTTGTCTTGGTAAATACAGCATCAGTCTCGATACTTTTTGAACACTCCTCATTTATATGTTATCAGTCAGTAATAATAAAAAGAAATAGTTATTAGTCAATAATAAATATTAAGTTGGAATAAGTCTTGCTCACTAGTGTTTGCAATGATAACTTTTTATTATTATTATAATTATTATTAGCATCATCAAGTCCATCGATCTCAACGATAATGTCGCCATTTCCTCAACTTGAAAATGAGAAAGTTGCACGAAAATAGAAAATCAAGTGCAGACCCCATCAGCGCTGATCTGCGGTGTCATGAAAAGTCTGAAACGAATAGCAGCTGTACAAGTGGTCGCTTTTTGCCAGACTCCGGTCACGAGTCGAAATCTGCGTACATGTAGTTTGTTTAGAGTTGTTAGCACCAAGTTTTCGATTCAGAGAAGTCCTTGTACTTCGCTAATTTACCAATAAGGTTTAGAGAGCCTAGTCAGCAGTATGATATTGTTTAATATATATATATATATATATATATATATATATATATATATATATATATATATTCCTCTTTCTCATCCTTTTGTTTCTCTCTCTCTCTCTCTCTCTCACTCTTTCGTCTCTCTCTCTTTTATTCTTGATTTTGTGTTTCTCTCTTTCACACTCTCCCTTCTTCTTCTTCTTCTTCTTCTTCTTCTTCTTCTTCTTCTTCTTCTTCTTCTTCTTCTTCTTCTTCTCTCTCTCTCTCTCTCTATCTCTTTGTTCTCTTCTGTTCGCATTCTTGATTTTCTGCTTCTCTCTCACACACGCTCACTTTATGTCTCTCTCCCTCAGTCTGTCTGTCTGTCTGTCGGTCTGTCTCTCGCTCTCACTCTCTCTCTCTCTCTCTCTTATTTTCATATCTGAATCCTTGTGACTTTTTCCTGTTCCTTGAAACATTCACTCAAAGTCAATCTCCTTCTCTTTCTCTATCAATTCTTTCTTTCTTTCTCCCCAATTTTAATCTTCTATATTTCATTCACTTGCACTCATTCTGTGTGTGTATTTATGTGTATGTGTGAGTGTGAATATAAAGATTTGAAGAAAGAAAATATCAGAGAATGTATATATTCATATATAATTATAATATATAATAGGCATTCCAGGTTTTTGTGAAACCACCCTAAGGGCAATATTAGAATGCAATGTAAGAAAATCATTTTCAGATGAAAAAAAAAATGAAAGACTTTATTGCGATCAATTATTTTTTATAGTCCTCTGTTTTAAAATGTAGTGACGCAATTAATGTCTGAAAATAATAATTTTAAAAGTATAACATCTGAGCTATCGAGATACATATATATATATATATATATATATATATATATATATATATATATATATATAACAAATAAATGAATATATACATATATATATATATATATATATATATATATATATATATATATATATATATATATATATATTCATTTATTTGTTTAAATAATTTTATAATTTTTATATGGTCCAACCAGCTGGACCAGTAGAATACACCGACTGCCTCTCTGCAGGAGGTAAGATGCCCCCCCCCATGAGTGTCACTAAACAATCTGATGGTGAGGCTCCAGTTATACTGGACCTTTGGAGAACACGGACTACCCCTTCATTCCCATCAGTGCCAGATTCACTCTGTCTCAGAGTGATAGCATCTGAGAGGGTCCTATCTATGGGTCAGATAGAACTGTTTGACATTTGAACTGAGAGCAGTCAAATGACTAATGCTAAATTGATTTGTTAGATATAGATTTGTTTGATCATCTAACTGAGTAAACAAATGACTGATGTTTAATTGAATTTTTAGTGATCCATAGGAGTATTTGGAACTACTTAACTTGGTTGACTCATGCTAAATTTAATTGTTAGAAATAGAACTGTTAGATCATTTAACTGCATGTACTTACAAAGTGTAATATATATATATATATATATATATATATATATATATATATATATATATATATATATATATATATATGTTGAAATAGGATTTGGCATTAAAACCAAACCAAACCAAAAACTTTTATAAGAATTAAGATTGTATCGTTAATTTTCTATAATGATATATATGTTTCTAATTTAAAAATTATTTGGAAGGGTACGGACTCATGGACACATAAATCTACAATCTGATAGAATAAAACGGAAATTCTTCCAAGCTATAATCATGTCAGTACTATTGTATGGCTGCACCATCAAATAGCTAGATAAGAATGCTTTCCGCAGTTATGAACAAATCCTGGGAGCAGCACCTATCAAAACACCAGTTGTACGTCCACATACCTCCCATCTCATTAACCATCTAAGTAAGACGAACAAGACGTGTTGGGCATGGCTGGAGAAGCAGGAAAGAACTCACAGCGACGTTCTCCTGTGGACTGCTACACATGGATACTCCGGTGTTGGTCGACAAACAAAGACTTATATTCATCAGCCCAGTGTGGACACTGGAGGCAGTCTAGGGGATCTGGCTAATAGAGACGTAAGACCAAAGAAAGTCAGAGAAATCCATGCTGTCAACACGCTTTAACGATAATGATGAGAAGCAAGGACGAACAAATTAGTGACGTTCTTCTATGGACCCCTACACATGGAAGAGCCAGTTTTAACCGACCAGCAAAAACTTATTTACATTAGCTCTGTGCGGACACAGAACGTAATTTAAAAGACCTGCTGGGAGCAATAGATGATGGGATGGATTGAGAGAGAGAGAGAGAGAGAGTCAGGGAAATTCGTGCTGTCAGCAAAACTTCATTTTGATGAAATTCATGGTGATTTGAAAAAGTATCGTCACTGAAGCTGTATTTTCAACGAATTTTCCAGTATTCCGAACATCTCTAAAGACATCATTTATTATAGATAGTGTGAAGCTGCGCATACATCATTTTTTTTGTTTTGTTTTTTTGTTTTATTTTTCTTTTTTGCTTCTGAATTTTTTTTTTTTTAATGTCCTCTAAATATTAAAATCTTACTGACGAGATGAATTTTCGGCTTAAAAAATTAGACACGAGGAAGTGGATGATCTGAGTTTGAAGATTGTCTCAATTACACAATCTTATATTTCGGCAATGTGTGATAATGAAAGAGCATTGAAACTGTGGATCAAAATTATCAAGGATCAGCATTGACTTTTCAAGATATCAAAACATCACTTCTTTTTTTTTATCAAAGTCGCTCAGCTGTGCATCAACTTCATTTAAAATTTGAGTTTAGGAAACAAGAAAAAGTCGAACTGGGTATTATGGTTTGGTTTGGTTTGGTTTGGTTTGGTCTTATGGCATATCAACCATTGTAGGTTATTTAATGCCAAATCCTCTTTATTCATATATATCAAATATATATGATTTGGTTGGGTTGGGTTTTATGGCATATCAACCATTGTAGGTTATTTAATGCTAAATCCTCTTTATTCATATATATATTAAGTATATTGGATTTGGTTGGGTTGGGTTGGGTTTTATAGCATATCAACCATTGTAGGTTATTTAATGCAAAATCCTCTTTATACATATGTATTGAATATACAGGATTTGGTTTGGCTGGGTTTTATGGCATATCAACCATTGTAGGTTATTTAATGCTAAATCCTCTTTATACATATATATTAAGTATATAGTATTTGGTTGAGTTTGGTTGGGTTTTATGGCATATCAACCATTGTAGGTTATTTAATGCCAGATCCTCTTTATACATATATATATTGAATATATATGATTTGGTTTGGTTGGGTTTTATGGCATATCAACCATTGTGGGTTATTTAATGCCAAATCCTCTTTATACACATATATTAAATGTATATAGGATTTGTTTTGGTTTAGTTTTATGGCATATCAACCATTGTAGGTTATTTATGTCAAGTCATGTCTACTCGTATATATTAGATATATATATGATTTGTAAACACATTGTGTGGAGAACATACTTAAACAAGCCTGAACTCTTTTTTTTTTGTACACAGTTAAACGGTTTCAAGTATTGCTATATAATATTTACAATTTAACACCAATAATTTGTTTGCAGACTTACTTTTTTCTATTTGAGCCATAGATAGGACCCTATCAGGTGCTGCCACTCTGAGTCAGCGTGGACCTGGGAGCGATGGTAATAAAGCGGTATTCGATATTCCCCAAATCTCCAAGGCTGAAGCCTCGCCGTCAGATGGTTTAATCTCATAGTCAAGACACTCGTTGAGGGATACTTACCCCTCTGCAGAGATACAGCCGGTGTCTTCTACAGCCGCAGCCGACTGGGTTAGGGTATTATGGGTGTTACACTTGCGTATGTAATATATCACCTATGAACCTAGTGGATGTTATTGTCAGATACATTCGGCCGTAGATAAAATCAACAAAATGATTACCGGAAACAAGGAGTGCATGGATGTAGGCTGTGACCAAGGTAGAACAAGGATTGTGAGAGTGTAAATTATGGCGAATGAAAAACAAGCATGGCGGGGACGTAAGCCGTGAACAATGAAAAGCAAGCAATGCATGGGTGTAACCAATGGAAAACAAGAGTTGTGTGTGGGTCACGTGGGAGTTTTAAGACTGTATAAGATGTAGAATTTTGGCTGAAGTCAGGTCCCGCTGGCAGTTCCGACTCACGACGGCTCCTCTGTGTGCGCAGACTTTCTCTCCAATTACTCTCCTGCTCTACTCTACCGTCAACGTCGACGAATAAAAGTATAAGATAATGTTTTTATATATACATGTTCCTCGATGTTTGTCAAGCCTTAGCGATAGTATACTACACATAGTCCAGTTTTTCGTCGAATATTATTGATAAGATATATCAAGAATTAGCAGGTGTGGAGTAGCTGATGCATGGTGACAAATGGGCTGGAGTGTCATATCGCAGTGCGTGAGTTCGAATTCCAGTAACGCTATTGAGTTCACTTTCGGACGGATACCATTGGAAAAGGTGTAAGCACCCTTATCCCTCTTTCAATTTGTTTGTTTACTTTTGGCGGGGTTGGGGGGATTATAGCCTATCAACCCTTATAGGTTATTTAATGTAAATCAATTTTTATACAATAAACAGTTCTATTTCAAACAAGTCAGTTTAGCATAAGTACACAGTTTGATTATCAAAAACATTTCAATTTCAGGCTATTCAGTTTATCTAAACAGTTCTAATTAAAATTAATATAAGTATAGTTTTTGTTTAGACACAGTTAAAACTAAAAACAGTTTTATTTCAAACAATTCAATTTAGCATAAGTATGCAGATTAATTCTATTTAACCCATAGATAGGGCCATATCAGGTGCTACTGTACCAGGCCAGAGTCGACCTGGAAGCGATAGCAGTAAAGAAGTACTCCTCATTTCCCAAAGCTTCAGCATCACTGGAACCTCACCATCAGATTGTTTAGAGTCAAAACTCAGGACACTCGTTGTGGAGGTCTGCAGATGTGCAGTCAGGGTATTCTACAGCCCCAGCCGACAAGGCAATACCAGCTATTGGTTATATAGTACCACTACTGTTCTTCCACAAGGATGGGTTTAGTGTTAAATAACCCACGAGGGTTTATATGCCATTTAACAAAGAAACCATGCCAATAAACGGTATTAGACAATCTAGTCCTCTAAATATCATCTTATAATATTGAGCTGTGCTCAGCTCTTTATTTAGATTTAAATTTAAATTAAATAATCTGTCTTGATACATTTTGATCACACATAGTATATATTTATATGTACATCTATGTGTGTGTGTGTGTGTGTGTGTTTGTGTATAAAAGTGTGTGTATGCATGCGTTTTTGCGTATATGTGAATGTGTACGTACGTGCGTGCGTGTGTATGTGAGTGTGTGTTTTATGTGCATTATCAAGAGAATAAGCCAGACATTCGAGTTCAAATGTTACACCCTATCATCACCTCAGATAAATAATGGACCCTACATTTTGAATAAGCAAAAAGGGAATATAAAAAGGCTTGGTTCTGTTTGGTTGGTTGGAAAATTATATAACTAGAAAAAGTTGGCTGTTTATGACAAGAAAAATTTGGCCGTGTGATAAACAGTCAACTTTTTCTTGTTATGCAAATTTTCCAAAGTTTTTATATATTTTTACACTTTTTACACATCCATCACTAATATAACCCTCATAGACCTGATGATGGTTCAGTCGAACCGAAACGCTATAGTGTCGACTTTGTTTCTCAACAAATCTTTCCTTCTACTTGGATTACCTTGTTATCATTTTTTTCTTTACAAACTGTCGGATTACAATCCATTATTATCTTCCCTATATATATATATATATATATATATATATATATATATATATATCTAGTGTAAGTACGTATTTTTGATTTAAAACAAATTGTTAAAACGCGAGACAAAAATCATAAGACAAACGTTATTTTACATGCGTATGTTTTGCCGATCTTCTTATTTCGTTGATGTATCTTATATATACATATGTATATATATATATATATATATATGTATCTTTTATATATATATATATATATATATATATATATATATATATATATTTTAAAAATCATACAACAGGTGAAAGCACGTGCGATACCATGTCTTCATCAGCCGCCATCCAGGGGTGATAACACAAGTTCGGTATATGTATCTTTTATATATGTATATATATATATATGTATATATATATATACATATGTGTGTGTGTGTGTGTGTGTGTGTGTGTGTGTGTGCTAAATTGAGATTCACCTTTATGTTGTCAGTTTCAATATCCAGACTTTCTACACTATTGGATCTATTTAAAGTTTCGGTTGATCCCTGCGGGTTTTGTGTTGTTTTATATGTGTGTATGGTCTTATCTAATAGTTATTTTAAGAGATTTTATTCTCGATATTGAAGGATTTGATACTTTAAGTTGTTTTGATTCGTTGATTGGTTTTAACTTGGATTGTTTGAAAGGTTTGAATTTGCCTGGGGTTGTTAGAATGTTTTGGTTTTTCTTTTCTTTTTTTTTTTTTTGTTCACTTTGGTGTTTGTGATATGGGCTTTTCTAGAATTACTTTTTGTTGGGAATTGGTGGGCAGATCAGTGAACTTTGTCATCTGTTTATAGGTTTGGTTTGATTTGGTTTCTTTGTTTAATGGCATATCAACCCTTGTAGGTTATTTAATGCCAAACCCATTCTCCGAGAAGAACTTGTAGTGGTACTATTTAACCCATAGCTGGGAGGATAAGGGGGTTCATACCTTTCCCAAGGGTATTTGCCCGAAAGTGAACGTAATAGCGCGACTGGAGTTCGAACTCGCTTACTACGATTCCGCAGTCTATCGCTTTAACCATTACACCACGAGGACACATCCCTCATCTATTTATAGCACTTGTTTCAGTTGAAGATTTGAATCCTGTTGATATTTTGGCAGTTGTGCGGGTGTTTGTTGTGGTTTGTTTTTGTTTAACTTATGTTTCTGTTTGATCGATCATAAAAGATAGAATAATAGAAAGCGAATATAAGAAAGAAAGAAAGAAAGAAAGAAAGAAAGAAAGAAAACGGTCAACTCGTTTTAATAAACTTTTTATCCAACTCCCAAATGTAACACGTCTGTTGAATGAAGACTGCTCTGCAGAAAGCAAACATTCCACCGGTAGCTTTTTAAAATTGCTCAGATATCATCGGCATTTCCCTTGAGGGGCCTCTCAGGCACCAGGCAATAAAGCCAGTCCTTACTTCCTATAGACAAGAGGTCAGGTGCTATCATGGGGTAAGTACCCTTGAAAAAACAGTCTGAAACCAATCCAGAAAATCAGCCTTGCCTATTAACGGAGTGCCATCAAGTATTGAAACGGTTAAGTTCAACCCTAGACAGGCAGAGTGATTTGCGATGTGCCATTTAGACGACATCGACTATCCTTGTTCGTCCCAGAGGCTACAAGGTACACGTTAGGAATCTTTGATAAAAAGCATTGATTGCTTACCTTGCGTCTCCAACAAATAATATATTAGATTCTTTCTCTCCTTTCTTTGCTGACCATTTCAAATAGTCATCTTCCCACAACCAAATAGACACGCCTCTCCTCTCAGAAAATCTGTCGTTATTTTTCCTGCAAGAATCGAATTGTAAAAGACAATTAACCATTTAATGTACAGTTAGTTATCCGCAGTAGATATTTTCAAGCATGCTAGGATCCGTGAATAACCACTAACCCTAAGATGATCCAAAAAATTTTCATCGCGAAACCGACATCCTATCTGAAAAACACGCTTGACATTGAAAAAATATAATAGGAAATATTTGCCCGGTCGGCAGGGGATGTAGAATACACCGACTGCACCTCTGCATAGGGGTAACCCTACCCAACGAGTATCTTGGATATGACACTAAACAGTCTAATGGTGAGGTTTCAGAGATGCTGGGGCTTTGAGGAATGCGGAGCACTTCTTCAATGACATTGCTCCCAGGTCCACTTTGGCCCGGAATGACAGAACCTGATATGGTTCGATCAATGGGTTAAATAGAACTAAACTGCGCACTTATTCTATATTGAATTGTTTGCAATAGAACTGTTGGACTAAACTGAATTGCTTAAAATAGAAATGTTTTTGACAATTAAATTGCGTCTTTACATTTAAACTGCGTACTTATGCTAAACTGAATTGTTTAATATAGAACTGTTTTGACATTAAATGTGTGTAAACAAAATCTATGCTTATACTAAACTGAATTGTCTGAATGAGAACTGTTTGAATAAACTGAATAGCTAAAAATAGAAATGTTTTTGACATTTGAACTGTGTACATATGCTAAACTGAATTGTTTGAAAGAGAACTGATCATTTGTATAAAAATGAATTTGCATTAAATATGACACGTAACTTACAATGAGTGATATGCCATAAAACCCAAACAAACAAATAGAAAAGATAAAAAAAATTCGATTCTAAAATCATAAAAACAAAAATCCTCATCAATTCCGTCACAGTCCGTGAGGCCTACAATATGGTGACGGTATCCCCTGAAGACACAACCTCCACCACCAACAAACACTTTCTGATGGTTAGGGTCCATTTCTGAAGATCTGGGAAATATGAAGTACCCCTTTATCATCATTACTCCCAGGCCAACTCTTACCTGGCGTGGTAGTACCAAATACATCTGTTTACAAATTATTCATAATCGATAGGAGTAGTTTATGTTATATAAATATGAAATATTTGTGTCAAGAATCGATACTTGAAGCTATAATTGTTTACTAAGGTATTATTAGTTACTTGAAACCATAGGTCCAGTCGGCTGGGGCTTCAGAATAATCCCACTGCTTCTCTGCAGAGGGTTAATATACTCCCAATGAGTGTCCTGGATATGATACTAAACTATCTGATGCAGAGGGTCCAGTAATATTGGATCTTTAGGGAATGAGGAGTACCCGTTTATTGCCATCGCTCTCAGTTCTACTCTGGCCAGGAGTGGTAGCACCTGATAGGGTCCTATCTGAGGGTCAAATTTAAACAGTACTTATGCTAAACTGAATTGTTTGAAATAGAACTGTTTAATGTATAAAAATTGATTTGGTATTAAATAACCCACAATGGATTATATGCCATAAAATCAAACCAAACTTGAAACCATATAACTATTTGTGAACAAATAATAATTGAAAGTAGTAGACAAGTTCCCCTACCTAGGAAGGAGTATCTCATCAACCGAGACGAATCAACACGCAACTAGCAAAGGCATGGACAGCTACCTATAGGCTATCGGTCATATGGAAGGCAAACCTAGCCGATGAAATAAAACGCAGTTTCTTCCAAGCAGCGGTCGTTTCGATATTGCAATACGGATGCACTACACGGACGCTAACTAAATGAATGCAGAAAAAACAAGACGGCAACTATACAAGAATGCTTCTTCTTGCTTTTCTTGTGTGAAGCCATTGTCTTTCATTAAATCTATCGACGTTCGAAGTACGTAGTCAAGGTAGATTATGAACTGGTATGGGGATATTGTATCCCCTTGCAGAACACCTACAACAATGTCAAATACAATAACACTCTCTCAAACCACACACACATATATATATATATATATATATCGCTCAAGCCGAAACCCTGCTACGTAGTCTAGAACGAGCAGCTGTTGGCATTGGCCTCCATGTCAATGCACACAAGACGGAATATATGTGCTTTTATCAAAGAGGCTATATCTTCTCACAAAACGGTAGCTCTCTGGAACCAGTAGAAAAGTTCACCTAGCAAGAAAGAAGTGTCTCATCAACCAAGACAGACATAAACACGCAACTAGCAAAGACACGGACAGCTAATGATATACTAGCGCTCATATGGAATTAAGACCTGACTGATAAAATAAAACACACTTTCTTCCGAGCAGTGGTTGTGTCGATACTGCTGTATGGATGCACTACATGGACGCTAACTAAATGAATGGAGAAAAAACTTGACGGCAACTACACAAGAATGATGCGAGCAATATTGAACAAGTCGTGGAGGCAGCACCCCACAAAGCAGCAGCTGTACGGCCACCAACCCCCTATCACGAAAACTATCAAAGTTAGACGAACCACACATGCAGGGACAAGCTCATATGTGATGTACTCCTGTGGACCCCTTCACATGAACGAGCAAAAGCTGGACGACCAGCTCAAACCTACATACAGCAGCTCTGTACCGATACAGGATGTAACCCTTAAGAACTGCCGGAAGCAATGGACGATAGTTAGGGGTGGCGAGAGAGGGTCAGGGATATCCGTGCTGAGAGCGCGATGTCATGATGAGGAAAAGAAATAATTTCTTGTAATCATGTAGTTATCCATATCAGATATGTATACTTGAAACCATTAACTATTATTTATATTAGATAAAAATATTTGATATCATCAGAGGAGTCTCCGTGGTGCAATGGCTAAAGTCCTGGACTGTAGCCTTGAAATATGTGGGTTTGATATCTAATCTCGTTATTACATTCAATTGCGGACAAACATTCTTATGCACCCAACTATCGTTTAGATAGTATCACAGCTGTCCTCGTGTAATGGTTAAAGCGATGGACTGCGGAATCATAGTAAGCGAGTTCGTACTCCAGTCGCGCTATTACGTTCACTTTCGGGCAAATACCCTTGGGAAAGGTATGAACCCCCTTATCCTCCCAGCTATGGGTTAAATAGTACCACAACTGTTCTTCTAGGAGAATGGGTTTGGCATTAAATAACCTGAAAAGAGTTGATATGCCATTAAACAAAGAAACCGAAACTGTCCTTCTACAAGGATGGCTTTGGCATTGAATAACCCACTAAGGTTGGTATGCCATTAATCAAGTGAAACAAACCAATGGAACCTTGACATCATATAACTGAGCGTACAAACTTATTTAGAAACACTAATACAAAAATTAAAATATGTATGAGGATGTTAGTATGCATGTAGCGTGTGTGTGTTGTACGAATGAGTCGTGTGCTTTGTGATTGGGCTTTTGGGTTGTGTGTGAGTAATAGTGTATGGGTTTCTTTGTTTAATGGCATATCAGCTTTCGTGGATTATTTAATGCCAAAGCCATCCTTCAAGAAGAACAGACATGGTACTATTTAACCCATAGATGAAGGGGATGGGGGGGTTCATGCCTTTCCCAAGGGTATTTGTCCGAAAGTGTGCGTAATAACTTGACTGGAGTTCGAACTCGCTTTCAACGATCCAGCAGTCCATCGCTTTAACCATTACACTACACCACGAGGACACCCCCGGGTGTGTATATATGTGAGAATGTTGTGTAAGTCTCCGTGTGTGGCATAAGTGTGTGAGAGAGTGTTAAGTGAGGGAGTGATGCGAGTGTGTTGTGTAATTGAGCGTCTGTGTTGTGCGTGTTCGTGTTGAATATTATGTGTGTAAGCACACGTGTGTGTTTGAGGATTTTGTGTAAGTAAGTGTACGGGTAGCATATGTAGCAGAAAGAATTTCGTATTTTTGTTTGGCACGTTAATTAATTTGACCGTTAGGGTCGACGCATATTTTTACCCAATCAGGATGACTTATCCAATTCATCCCGGACCATCTTCCCGGGCAGCACCAAATTGGGGAAAGCCGCCAAACACTTTCTCTTCCTCAAAACTTCTCCGTTCAGGACAGACGTAATGATTGTCCGCTCTCTTCAATAGCAGCAGCGGCATCACCATGAGGAAAGGGTTCCCAGTTGAATATGAATTAGATGAATTTAATACGCCATACCCAGGAAAAACTTTTAGTCGCCTCCAGTATTGGCTATATCGACTGCGATGCAAAATTCCGCTCCGACATCCACCTACTTCATCTCTGGACAACATTTTCTGGAATCATTCACGCTTCTCCTCGAAAAGACCAGAACCACAAACTCCTGGGTGACTACAACGTTCCTGTCCTCAACCAGCAAACACGACTTTTGCAACACTTATGGCGACATATCTCACTCACACATCCAACAATGCCTTAACCTAACGATGCATATCTTCGCTCAGGCATTTAGCTGTTAAAATGCTTTCTCAACTCTATAACAACTTCATTTCGTTTCCCAACTTCTTTCCTTCCCACGAGACTTGCAGCATAAACGTAAACCCTTCATTCCAATGCTGCCATTAAAAACCATAAAAAAAAACTTAAGGCATCTTCGTACTTCTCTCTCTTATTTTTTTACCTTTAAAACTTAGCGAGGAAGTAAACAACGTAACTAATACTCGTAACGATATATCTTCGCTAAAAATATATGTAAGTAAGTGTGTAGTGTGAATGAGTTATTTTAGTATGTGGGTGTGTGTGATTGTGCATACGATAGGATTTGTGTGATAGGGTGAGTGGATGTGTTGATATGTTTCGTAAGTGTGTGTGACCTGAAAGCGAATCTGTTGCGTGAATTAGTGTGTGTCTGTGTGTGGCGTGTGTGTATACGAGTATGTTTAGTGAGTGAGTGATACGAGTGTTTTGTGTCTGTGTGTTTCTCTGTGTGAGTGTGGGGGGTGAGTATATTATGTGTGTAAGAGTGTGTGTATGCTATGTGAGCAAGTGTGCACGCGTGTGTGTGTGTGTGTGTGAGTGTGTGCTGTGACACGCAATTAAAATCAATCAATCAATCAATGAAATATAATTAGGGACTTTGATTATTTAAGTTTATTATTTTATTTTCCTGATAAATAGCGAGCTAGTTAAAGACTTTGTGATTCCGTATTTGCAAGTTTGAGTCTGATAGGTCAAAGTGGATAAACCTTGGTTGCATACAGATATCAACACTTGTTATAGTAAAGGTTTGTTTTGAAATCAGCCGTGGACGAGGTGTTAGATTGAACATTTGCATGGGTGTCAGCTGATATTAGTATGACGTGTCACTGGAAAGTTTTAATTATACGTATCATTATCAGATTAGTTAAAAGAATAATTAGAATAAAATATATAAAAAGAGCTCAAAGACGCAGATAATCCGTCGGTGAGTTAGTGAGTCAGTCTAGTCAGTTCGAGTCCAGTCGAAAATGGACAGTTGGACGACAAGCGGCATCCTTGAATTGAGGCTTGACCGGAGTGAAGAAGAAATGAACTCTTTATTTATTCGTATTTATTCATTTAACACCGAATTAAGACATTTTGATAAAAGTTTAAAACAATTCAGTTTACTATGAGTATAGTTTTTTTTTTTTTTCGCACGTAGCTGAATGTCAAAACAGTTACGTTTCAGTTTAGTATAAGTATACAGTTTAAATGTCAAAAACAGTTCTATTTCAAACAATGCATTTGTAAAAGTGCTCAGTACTTTTAGATATGAGTTGGATTAAAAACTAAAATTTTTAACTTTCAGAATTCTGATATTGCTGTACTCCTCTCGTTACTCTGAATGTCATTTGTCCACAGAATACATATATATATATATTGTCATCCACAGACAGACTGTTTCGTTCTATCAGAACTCTTCAGTGTGGCTAGACACGTAGGACGCTCGAAGCCGTGATCGAAACCCATCCAATTTTACGTTAGACTAAGTCTCAGACCGCTCGGCCAACAAGTGTACCACGTTTGGCTAAGGGAATTGTTAATGTATTTATGTAGCAACAGCAGCAGCTGTTTGTTCACATTTTTATAACCTATCGGCTACCATAGTGCTCAACTCTTTCGAAGAGCTTTGTATTATGCGAGCGGCGGCCGAAAATTCCTTCACCAGAGTGCTCAACCCCCATATATATATATATATATATATATATATATATATATATATATATATATATATAAATTAACTAAAGATAAGTTTGATATTAATAATACTATTTATCACCACGTTTTCCTTTAGGAATAAATACATAATCAGATAACCTATTTTATTTTAAGAAAAAATATCTAACTTATTAAAAAGATTTCAGTTGATGAAGATCCTGTGAGCCTAGGTTAAAATTTACCTTCATAAGGATACATGCTACCAGACATTGATATTATATCCGCTTTCAACACCAACTTCTTGCCCATATTTTTTTGACTACCTTCTTTCTTTCTTTCTTTCTTCAAACAAGAATCCACTTACAGAATATTTTTATAATTTTTTCTCTCCATTATGTGATGGCTATCTGAAAAGGTTGGTTTCTTATATGGGGTGACTAACTGAAATAAATCACTAATGGCCAAATGATCATCTGTCGAGTTTTTCTTCCAATTATATGGCCTAGTGGGTAGTGTGTTCGCCAATGGCGAGTCATACCAAAGACTCGAAAAATTGTACTTCCTATTTTCTTGCTTAACACTCAGCAATATAAGGTACGTATTAAGGGTAAAGTAGAGCAACTCAGGGAAAGTAGTAGCGCCATCTCCTCGTAGCTATTGAAAAAGGAGCCTTCAAATTACCCTCAACTATGGTCGCAGTTCGTACTCCACTCGCGCTATTACGTTCACTTTCGGACAAATACCCTTTGGAAAGGTATGAACCCCCTTATCCCCCCAGCTATGGGTTAAATAGTACCACTACTGTTCTTCTAGGAGAATAGCTTTGGCATTAAATAACCTACAAAGAGTGATATGCCATTAAACAAAGAAACCAAACCAAATCAACTATGGTCGCTAACATCACTTAATATATATATATATATATATACTCTGAGAAAATGGTCCCTTATAAAAATGTACTATGCCTGAAGACTAATACAAGAAGTGATCTGCCACTGAAGAATGTAAACAAATAGTGAAAAATAATCCTATTCCCAATTATTGGCACTTATAGAATTTCTGTAAATAATCTCCAGAACAAAAACGAATCTAGATAAAACGCTTTGGGATCTACTGACCATGATTGACAATGGATAAAAAATGTTAAAACAAGTTTATATAAATTTGGCTATTTTTCCTTTATTTCTAAACATTTAACAAAAAAAAAATGTCGGAGGTATTTGTGGAGTAATGGGTATCGTTATCAAGGAGAAGACTGTTTGGATTTCAGGTAGCGTTAATACCCTTGAGAAAGTCATGGATACGTCTATTCTCCTTCGAAATAAAGGTAAATGGTAGGTCAGTCTGGGTTCTTAAACATTGGTATGGCAACCAGTCTAAAAGAAAGAAAACTCTTGATTTAAACCTGTTAGATTCCGCTTAGATATTGACTTTGTGTGGCATCCTTTTCGTGTGGAGGGGTTCGGTAAATATATATATATTCATAGCAAAAAATGAAAGGCTTTTGGTGGAGCCAGGTGTGGCAGTACAACTTAAGTCACCAAAACTGTGGCTTACTCCTGGTTGGTGGCTGATGAGGACAGGATATCGCACGTATTTTCTCACGTTGTATGATAAAAAAATTTTGAAAAAAATTAACAAAAAATGAAAAGGTGCTGGCAAGAACTGTAGACTGAATAAAGACGTAATATGAACTAAGAGTTGATATGAATTATGATGTAATATAAATTATGACGTAATATTGCACAACTGAGGTTTTTGTGGCTTACCTTTTATATAAGATATTCATAAAAGATACTCATATAAGATGCTTTTTGGCCAGAGCGAGGCCCCAAAAATGAATAATGGCAGACTTGAAGCCGTAAGGCTCTTGGTTTCGACTGGGCTACCTTCGGATAGGCAGGCTGCATTATTGAATCCTATAGCCCCTATGTATAGTACTAGACCTTGCGGTCTAGTTTAGGCTATAACCCGGCATCCGTGCCCGGACCCAGACTTGGGTTCGTGAAACAGCTTGGCTCATTAGACTCACATTAAACTAAGAGAGTCGATGAGCTACACAGACCAACAGGGTTCGAGTCTCGGCGCGTTCCCGACCAAACCATTCCCTTAATCCCCACTTTAATCGGCCTTCGGGTCATTGACCTTGTGTCAAGCCCTGTTTGGTAGGAGGCAGAGGCAAATACAATCATTTAAGAAACTGGGTGATCTTTTGAAACTTTCGTATGTTGGTTAGTCGAGAAAATATTGTATTCAAATAAATAGAAAAATAAATAAAGTATATAACATAATGAATATAAATTTAATCGTAAATCTGATTTTACAATGAATGTTTCAGTGTACATTAATATCTATTCAAATAATTTGCATTTAGGCTACGATTCATTATAGGTACATATTTGATTATTCACCAAAGTGATATCACTCTACTTGGCGGCTAATGAGGGCAGGGTGTCCCACGTGCTTTCACGTGATGAAAAAATTTGATTAATTACCAAGATAAAGATTCTTTAAGTAATTTTTTTTGTTCTTTCTTCCGTTTTTTTACGTAAAAGGAAATATACATCTTGTTTAAATGAATGTTAATGTTGTCCAAACATTCTGTGTACGTGATCTTAAAGTAAAGTTGTAATAATAATTATTATTTATACATGCAAACAAACGCTGATTATAAAAAAATCTAATCAAATTAGCTGACCAAATTTATATACCAAAAATTGTTCACTATAAAAGCGAAGATGCAATATAATCTCGTAAGCCAAGCAATAAAAATTGCAACTCTTTTAAATGGCTATAGATAGCTGCTACACGTGAAATTACATATAACAATAGTTTGTATTTAGATAAGGAATCAATCTTAAACACACACACACACACACACACACACACACGTATATTGTGCATTTAGACAACTTTATTATATCTATACGAAAAAAGAACTTAAATTTTTAAGTTTTTTTTTTTGTTGACGTAAGACTTGAAAGGAGACAATGAATCCTATATCTCAGACTAAAATAACTTTTTCATAGCTAAATTATCCGAACTCTTTGATATAATCTTATATATATATATATATATATATATATATATATATATAGAGAGAGAGAGAGGGAGAGAGAGAGAGAGAGAGATGAACTGAGATAGGTATACATGAACAGATATATATATACATATATATATATATATATATATATATATATATATATATATATATTCTTGTGAGTGTGTGGCTGGTGATGTGTGCTCATATATATATATATATATATATATAGTATAAGTACATATGTGTAAGCTTATGATATTAATAATAGTAATAATAATAATATTTTCAAAGTGATGGTTATACAAATTATATGTGGTGTTCCCGGTACATTCACCAAAGAATTGGTACGGGAACTGGAGGACATGGAAATAAGAAGACGAGTGAAGACCATCCAAACTACAGTATTATTGAGATCGGCCAGGATACTGAGAAGAGTCCTGGACACTTGAAGAGATTTGCTGTCACTCAAATTCCTGTGAAAAACTCGAAAAGGAGTAAAATTATTAGTGAGTGCCGCAAACAAATTCAAAAGGAATAAAAGACTAGACCAGGACAGGGGTGGGGGGAAAGGTGATCCATTGGGAATTTTGCAAGTGGTTGAAATTTGACCATACAACCAAATTTTACATTCACAAAAAGAATCCTTCCCAGAGAGCGAGACGCATAAAATCTTTGGGATTTGGAAATAGATATGAATCTCTCAGACCAGGGCACCTCGGGTGGTGTAATGGTTAGCATGTTAGACTAGCAAACCTACACGAGTGAGTTCGATTCTCATTGGGTGCCCCATTCATGCGGCCTTGTGCTACATCTAACCAAAAAGCTTAGTAAATTAAATGAATCTCTCAGACCAGGACAACGCACCAAATATGGTGCTGTGTTTGGCTTGGTTAGGTTAGGTTTTATGACGTATCAACCATTATGGGTTATTTAATGCCAAATCCTCTTTATACATATATATCAAATTTATATGATTTGGTTTGGTTGGGTTTTATGGCGTATCAATCCCTGAGGGTTATTTAAACCAAATCCTCTTTATGCATATTCATTGAATAAATAGGATTTCATTTGTTTTGGTTTTATGGTATTTTTACCGTTGCAGGTTTGTTTAATATCAAATCCTCAATATACTTATATATTATACATATGATGTTTCAATACATTTTGTAAATAACATTCTTAAAAAAAAAACAAAATCTTTTTTGCACACAGTTAAATAGTTTCAAGTATTGCTATATAACAGTCACAATTTAACATCAGTCATTTGTTTGCACACAGTTGGTTCTATTTGACCCATACCTAGGGTCCCATGTTTGGGTCAAATAAAACTTTTTAACAATTTAACAGTTTGCGAACAAAGGACTGATATTAAATAGAATTTTTGTATTATATAGCAATGGTCGATACCATTTAATTGTGTGCAGACAAATGATAAATATTAAATGGAATAATAATTGTGTTAGATAGCAATACTTGAAACCATTTAACTGTGTGCAAACAAATAAGTTCTAGCTTGTTTAAAATGTTACTAACAAACACTTTGTTTAAAAATTATGTATATATATATATATATATATATATATATATGTGTGTGTGTGTGTGTGTGTGTGTGTGTGTGTATCTGCACACACACACACACACACACACACACACACACACACACACATATATATATATATATATATATATATATATATATATAAAGAAGATTTTGCATAAAATAAGCTACAAATAACCAATTTCGTGATCATAAATCAAGAGTCGACCTCTGCATGAGATCCTCTCAGAACACGAATAAATGTGATGAATCAGATGTCTAAAATTCTTAAAAACACTCTCCATATATTAATATCCATTTATTTAAAACTATTCACGTATTTTTTGCAATAATATGCACGAACACATTAAACGAAATGTGCGTATATCTGAAACAATTTTAAACATCAAAGATAACTGATATTTAAATTCTAAATATGAAGTTTCTACTCTTATATATTGCCCAGTCGGTTGGGGCTGTAGAATACACCGACTGCTTCTCTGCAGAGGGGTAAGACCCCCCCCCACCAACGAGTGTCCTGTTATATGATACTAAACAATCTGATGGTGAGGTTCCAGCAATGCTAGAGCTTTGGGGAATGCAGAGTACCCCTTCATTGCCATCGCTCCCAGGTCCACTCTGGCCCGGAGTGGTAGCACCTGATAAGGGTCCTATGTATGGGTTAAATAAAACTAAACCGTGCTTCTTTCACTATACTGATTTTTGCATTTAAACTGCGTATTTATGCTAAACTGAATTGTTTAAAATAGAACTGTTTGGACATTGGAACTGCTTGCTAGTGGTAGACTGAATTGCTCAGAATAGAACTGTTTTTGACGTCTAAACTGTGTACTTATGCTGAACTGACTTATCTGAAATAAAACTGTTTGACATTTAACTCTATGTATTGGCCAGTCGGCTGGGGCTGTGGAGTGCACTGGCTGTTTCTCTGCAGAGGGGTAAGACCCCCCCGACGACTGTCCTGGATATGACACTAAACAATCTGATGGTGAGGTTCCAGCGGTGCTGGAGCTTTGGGGATTGCGGAGTACCCCTTCATTGCCATCGCTCCCAGGTCCACTCTGGCCCGGAGTGGTGGCGCCTAGAGGGGCCCTGTCTATGGGTTGAATGGAGCTGACAGCATTCTTATGCTAAAATTAATTGTTTGAGTAAACTGAATAGCTTGAAATAGAAATGTTTTTGACAATTAAACCGTACTTACATTTAAACTACGTGCTTATGCTTAACTGAATTATTTTAAATAGAACTGTTTTTCGACATTAAAATTGGATTTACATTTAACTGAATTGTTACATATAACTTCTTGAATAGTTTGAAATAAATGTTTTTGACAATTAAACTATATTTATGCTAAACTGAATTGTTTGAAATAGAACTTTTTATTTGGATAAAAATGGATTTGGCGTTAAATAACTTACAAAGGTTGATATGCCATAAAACCCACCAAACTAAACCAAACTAAGCTACTCTTATATAAATCTTAAATCTTGAGTCCAGCAATTTTAACCATTACACCACGGGAACCAATGCTCTCGGAAAGAAATACTTTAACCTGTATAACTGTACCCTTATTATTTGCATTGAATATATTTGTTTTAAGCCCTAATTTCTTACAAATTATTACGATAGTTTTTTATTTGAAACATATATCAGCAAGCCAAACAAGATTCACTTTAGAATTACATTACCCAGCGACTACAGAGGGGTAAGACCGGGTGTCCTGATATGACACAAAACATTTTGATGGTGAGGTTCCAGCAATGCTAGAGCTTTGGGAAATGCGGAGTACCCGTTTATTGCCATCACTCCCAGGTCCACTCTGGCCCGGTGTGGTAGCCCCTGATAGGGTCCTATCTATGGGTCAAATAGAACTAACGGCATACTTATGCTAAACTGAATTGTTTGATGAAACTGAATAGCTTGAAATAGAAATTTTTTTGACAATTAAACCGCACTTACATTTAGACTGTGTGCTTATGTTAAACTGAATTATTCGAAATAGAACTGTTTTTGACATTGAAACTGTATTTACACTAAACTGAATTGTTATATATAACTGAATAAACTGAATAGGCTGAAATAGAAATGTTTTTGACAATTAAACTGTGTACTCATGCTAAACTGAATTGTTTTAAATAGAACTGATTATTTACATAAAAATGGATTTTGTGTTAAATAACCTATAAAGGTTGATATACCATAAACCCCAAACAACCAACTAACCATTACCCAGCAAGGTTTAATATGGCGTAAAACCAATCAACAAAGAAATCAGCGAATAATTCAAGATTCTGTTAACTTTTATCGTAAAACCGTGGAATAAAAAATCAAGTTTATAAAAATAAATCTTACCTTTACAGCTACAAGAATAAATTATTTCTAGATCGTTGTCAAATCAAACAAGTGAATTGATTTGCTAAATTCTATTCTTTTCTTTCTCTTCACTTGAAAGTAGTCTTGTGTTTGCGTGTGAATAGATTTACTTGCCTTTTTGAGTCAACTGTGGTCTAAAAGAAAATATCCTTTTCCGCTTTGTTTTCGCTGAACATGTTCATTTAGAAATAGTAAAAACAATCGCGTTTTGTGTACAAAGCAAAACTTTAATTTCAATTCAGAACTACCAGAAAGTTATTAGGAGTTGGAATTCAGATTATTGACGTTGGCAGATTTTAAGATAGTTCCAGCTGTTAAAAAGAACATATATTGGTTTTCATTCAGTAATCTTTGTTTTGTCTTGCAGAAAGATTTTAGGTTGATTACAAAATTTGCTGTTTCTAAGTGGTCACCCATCAAAGTACTGATTAGGCTCTTCGTTGCTATGGTTGGAACGGGGTTTTTTTCGGCGTAGTTTGACTGTATGTTACTGATTTATATTTGCAGATACGTAATTTCCTAAAGTTTTGTCATTCAAGTGTTCCCAGAACTTTAATCAATGTTTTGCAGAATGTTTCTTGGGCTTTTTTTTTGCTTGTATTTATTCGTTAATTTTTTTTTTTTTTTTTTTGTCTTGTTTTGTTTATCAAACGATATTCAGGAAACAATTCAATTGCAGTATTGAACGGTGTCGTCGTTATTCAACTCTTGAAAATGAGGGGGATTGATTTTGATTTTGTTTTATCACAGACCATCAAAATATCTTTTCCAATTTTTTTGTTTGTTTGCTCTATTGTAAGTTGTGGGCGACCGTAGTCGAGGGCGACCAGAAGGCTACCTTTTCAATAGCTACTACACCGAGATGCAGGGGAGAGCGCAACTCCTTTCTCTGATACATACATTATATTGCTGACTGTTAAGCAAGGAGGTATCAAGTACCATTTTTGAAGTCTTTGGAATGACGTGAGCTGGGATTGAACCCAGGTCTCCAGGACTATTGGTGAACACTCTACCCACAAGGCTAATGAACCGGTTTTGCTCTGTTGTGTGTTTACTTAATTTCTTAAAACTGTTTCTGAACTTTCTGATTTGTATTTTGTGACAGTCGTTGATAACCAAACTTGTCAATTATAAGGAAATCTTGTTCTTGTCTCTCCTTAAAACCCGTGGTTTTCTTTTTTTATCTTTTCAAAGAAATAGGATGAAACTTCTATGAAATACTGCAAGTTGGAAGGCCTCACATTTTTTTAAAATCCAAACGTTGAAACTAGAATTCTCTCACTCTGTAAGAAATATTTTCTGTTTGATTCTACTAACTACTGTCTTTTTGTCGCTAAGGTTGCTACTTCCAACTCATGTTTTTATATTTTCTGATAACTTTATACTCCAAGTAAGCATTTCAAATCGTTGCTACAGTCACACACACACACACACACACACACACACACACACACACACACACACACACACACACACACACACACACACAGAATGCCACGCACGGACGCACACACAACAGATCATTGTTGTTTCTGTATTCTGTTTAGTTAGTTCCAAGCTTCTTTGGTCTTTTTGTTATTGTTATTGTTGTTTTGTTTTAACTTTATTTCATTTACAAGTTCGTTTCTTTTTCTTCTTTTTATTGCTTCTCGTGGAAGAAAAGCGTTGGCTGGCGGAAAAACAGATGTCGAAGCCGAAAGAAAGAAAGAAAAAAGAAAACGAAAATAAAAAAAACAAAAACAACGGCAATCCATTCGCCTTGCGTGGTCATTTGAACACGTGGCCTTCGTACGCTTGCTTGCGTGTTTCTATGTAAGTGTGCTTAACCATATATATAGATTTACACATGTGCGTCTGTTTGGTGTTTGTGTAAAAGCAGACATGAGGATACAATTCACTTCTCAATCAGCACACGCTTCTATGTGCGTGTGCGTGTGCGTGTGTGCGATGGCTGTGTGTGTGTGTGTGTCTGTGTGTGCGTATAATGGTTGGTTGGTTGTTTCGATTTTATGGCATATCAACCCTTCTAGGTTAGTTAATGCCAAATCGATTTTTATACAAATTATCAGTTCTAACTCAAACAATTCAGTTTAACATGAGTACAGAGTTTGTCAAAAGTATTTCTATTTCAAGCTATTCTGCTTAGTCAAACAGTTCTAACTCAAAAATTGCCCAGTCGGCGGCTTCTCTGCAGAGGGATAAGACCACCCCCAATGAGTGTCTTGGATATGACACTAAACAATCTGATGGTGAGGTCCCAGTAATGCTGGGGCTTTGGAGAATACGGAGCACCCCTTCATTGCTATTGCTCCCTGGTCCACTCTGGCCCGGCGTGGTAGTACCTGATAGGGCCCTATCCATGGGTTAAATAGAACTAACGACATACTTATGCTAAACTGAATTGTTTGATGAAACTGAATAGCTTGAAATATAACTGTATGTTTACTCTAAACTCAATTATTTCAAATAAAACTTTTTTTGTTACATTGAAACTGTATTTACACTAAACGGAATAGTTAAATATAGAACTGTTTTGACATGTAACTGTGTGTAAAGAAAACTTATTCTTATTCTAAACTGAATTAGCTGAATTAGAATTGCTTGACTAAACTGAATAGCTCGAAATAGAAATGTTTTTTTTTACAATTAAACTGTGCTTATTTTAAACAGCGTGCTCATGCTAAACTGAATTGTTTGAAATTGAACTGATTTTGACATTGAAACTGTACTTACTCTAAACTGAATTGTTATATATAACTGATTGAATACTTTGAAATAGAAATGTTTTTGACATTTAAACTGTGTACCCATGCTAAACTGAATTGTTTTAAACAGAATTGATTATTTACAGAAACATGGATTTGGCGTTAAATAACCTACAAAGGTTGATATGCCATAAAACCCAACCAACCGAACCAATCTAACCCAAACAATTCAGTTTAGTATAAGTATAAATTTTGTTTATACTCAGTTAAATGTCGAAACAGATCTATGTTAAACAATTCAATTTAGCGTAAGTAAAGTTTCAATGTAAAAAACAGTTCCATTTCAAACAATTCAGTTTAACATAAGTACGCAGTTTAGTTCTATTTAACACATAGATATGGCCCTATCAGGTGCTACCACTCCGGGCTAGAGTGGACCTAGGAGCGATGGCAATGAAGAGGTACTCTGCATTCCCCAAAACTCCAGCATCACTGGAACCTCACCATCAGATTGTTTAGTGTCATTACCAGGACACTCGTTGGGGGGGGGGGCTTAACACTTTGCAGATGTGCAGTCAGTGTATTCTACAGCCCCAACCGACTGGGCAAGTGTGCATATATGTGTGTGTGTGTGTGTGTGTGTGTGTGTGTGTGTGTGTGTGTGTGTGTGTGTGGAGGTGTTTATAGTTTAATAAATACGGTCGTTGGAAATGGATACGACGACACGAGTTCAAATCCTGAACGAGACTATTCTACTTTTCACATACAGCTAATACCCTTGGGAAAGATATGAATCAATTTCCTTCCAGCTATTGATAAATAGTAGGGAAGCCTAAGCTCTTGAACTTTTGTATGACAACCAGTCCAGGAGAAGGAAAACTCTGAATTCAAACCTGCTAAACTTCGCTTAAAATTGACTTTTTGTCGCATCCAGTTTGGTAAGACGCATATACATGTGCATGTATGTGTTCCTGTGGCATCTCAGGGGGTGTCCTCGTGGTGTAATGGTTAAAGCGATGGACTGCGGAATCATAGTACGCGAGTTCGTACTCCAGTCGCGCTATTACGTTCACTTTCGGGCAAATACCCTTGGGAAAGGTATAAACCCCCTTATCCTCCCAGCTATGGGTTAAATAGAACCACTACTGTTCTTTTAGGAGAATGCCTTTGGCATTAAATAACCTACAAAAGTTGATATGCCATTAAACAAAGAAACCAAACCAAACCTGTGACATCTGCAAGTGTATCTTTGCAGAAATAAATGTTTCTCTGTGTTCATGAATTACACGGATACATTACAACATATCTACATGATTATAAGTGTACTAGTTGAAATACCTGGCAACTGCCGGGTAAGAGGTCAAGACTTGGACCAGGGCATAATTTATCTATCTTCCAGTTAATTAACGGTTTCCGCTAAATCACCCAAGTTAAGCTGTGTGGAACCTGCTCAATTTTTAGATGGGTGAACACCAAGAAACAGAAATCATTTTTAGTAATCTGTCAGAGAGAGAGAGAGAGAGAGAGAGAGTCTGTGTGTGCGTTTGTGTGTTTTCTTCTATTCCTTCTTTTTCTCTGTCTTTTTCCATTTCATTGGTCTTAGTAATATAGACAAGTTATTTTAAGACAAACCGGTGTTATCTCCCTTCCACCCGTTCTCTTTAAGAACTTCGTTAATTTGTTGATTTTTGCTTTTCTTATTTTTTTCTTGTTTGCTTCTTTGCTTCTTTGTTTTTAGGGTGAGGTTTTCTTTTTTTATTGAATTCTACATATGTTATTTATGCATATATATTTTCGGATAAAAAAAAAATGTGCATATGACCAAGTGTTTATCGGAGAATGAAATCAGCAAACCAAATCCAATCTCGGGTTGGAATAGTCCTTTTTGGAAAAGTAGGTTCAATGTCACAAGCTCCAAAATTTGTCGCTCCTTGTCATCAGCAAATTAATAAGTGATCGTCTGTCCCTTTTAAAAAATCTTTGCATGCGAATGTTTCTCGCTCACACCATGAGAATTCCTGTGATTAACCTATTGTTGCCGGATACATAGTCAAGCACCAGGATCACTGATGGCGGGTTCTCCACATCGATGTTCATAAATCTGCTGTATTTCATCCAAAAAAATCTTTGTTTATATACACCTTAATGGAGACTTCATATGATTGATATTCGGTATGTTTTTTCACAGGACCAAGATAGTTTCCGGCGTAGATGTGTACTTCAGCTAGCATGTTCTCGTCGTCTTCTATATTTCTGCAATAGGATCATTATATTACCTATCAGATTGGTCTTAAAATACCTCGGAAGTAACGCCCTATCTACTGAAAATGACATCAATATGGGAAGAGCGAAGGCATGGAATGCTATCGATAGGTTATCGATCATATGGAAGTCAGACTTATCCGATAAAATGAAAACCAATTTTTCCAAGCAGTGGTTGTGTCAGCAGGATGTATCACGTGGACGCTGACTAAGCGTATAGAGAAAAAACAAGTCAGGAATTTCACTAGAATGCTACGAGCTATATTAAACAAATTCTGGAAGCAACATCCTACAAAACAACAACTGTACGGCCACCTACCACTCATCTCGAAGACAATCCAAATTAGATGAACAAGACATGCTGGACACTGCTGGAGGAGCAAGGAAGAACTCATAAGCGACGTTCTATGGACCCCTTTATACGTGTAGGACGACCAGCTAGAACTTATCTACAACAGAACTGTACGGACGCAGGACGTGCCTTGGAAAACATGACGCAAGCCATGGACGGTACAGACGGTTGCCGAGAGACAGGGAAATCCATGCGAGCAACACGACTTGATGATGATTACCAATCAGAGTTGTCTTAAAATACCTTGAAAGTAGTATCACAAAACAGCAGCTGTACAGCCACCTACCTCCCATCTGTAAAACCATCCAAATAAGACCAATAAGAAATGTGGAAGACTGGTGGAGAAGTAAGGACGAACTCATAAGCGACATTTTCCTATGGATCCCTTCACACGGATGAACATGCGACCAACTAGAACTTATCTACAACAGCTCTGTACGGATATTTGATGTAGTCTGATTGATGATAGAGACCGATGACGAGAGAGAGAGAGAGAGAGAGAGAGAGAGAGTCAGGGAAATCCGTGCTAGAAGCATGACATGATTATGATGATGATGATGATAATGATAATGATGATAATTATTACCTATTTCCATTCTGAATCATCTTGCCTACAATTTCCACTTAATCTTGATCATTTTTCTTTCTTTTTATTTTCTTCTTTTCTATTTATTTATGGCGACTCAAATACCATCAAGAACATGAAATAGCCTATGCATGCTCTAATGACCCGAAAAACACCAAAATAATATCACCCAAATAATATCCGGTGCACGTTAAGGAATTACTGGTATCATCAAGGATATCTAGAAAGAAATTGGTAAACAATGTGTCCTGTAGTGGAATTTATAGGTCCAAGGTGCTGGGAAAGGGAGACACTTATAGAGACAGGCAGAGAATGCGACGAGGCGCTTGTTAGATGGAAATGAACGAACAGCTCAAAATACGGGACGAAAATATATTTTATTCCGGGTTTACAATTAACAAATAAGAGAAATTCTCCCTCGTCAAAATATCTGGCCAGAAAAGATCACTATCTATACCTTTCAACGACCTCTGATCATGGTCAAGTTCCAAGAATTGTTTAAGAGATTTTGTGTCACTGGGCCTTCCCATAAAAACAATAACGACTCTTCAAAAGTCTTTCTCAGATTTTTCTATTTCTTTTTTTTCCTAACATACATATTTCTCTCTCTCTCTCTCTCTCTCTCTCTCTCTCTCTCTCTCTCTCTCAGGGGTGTCCTCGTGGTGTAATGGTTAAAGCGATGGACTGCGGAATCGCAGTAAGCGAGTTCGTACTCCAGTCGCGCTATTACGTTCACTTTCGGCCAAATACACTTGGGAAAGGTATGAACCCCCTTATCCTCCCAGCTATGGGTTAAATAGTACCACTACTGTTCTTCTAGGAGAATGGCTTTGGCATTAAATAACCTAAAAAGAGTTGATATGCCATTAAACAAAAAAACAAACAAACCAAACTCTCTCTCTTTCTCTCTCTCTCTCACACACACACACACACACACTCCTTTATTTTTCACGCTCTACCATTCTATCAGCGTCTATCTTGCCTTTGGGTTTAGTTAGGCTGAGAACCTTTCGGCTGAGCACATGGGTTAGTTAGGTGCAAACTTGAGCACAGGTGTTGACGCGTGCACGTGGAGGATGTGTCATTCACAGATGTCAACATAAAAATCCCAGAGAGTGGATGTGACCAGGGATGTGAATGACGTCATGCACCGGAAGCGTGCGCGGAGGATTTGGGGAGATTTGAAAAAGTCAGTAGTTGAGTTATGTCTCGAAAGAAGACGGTTGACTTTCGCTTGCTCACCGTGGCCTTGTGTCGGGTGTGCATATGCTTTGGGGCAGATGGAAAAGTCAGGTGTATCTCTCTCCTTATGTCAAAAAACCTTTAAACTCAAAGGCAATAAAAAGTTTCGTACCTGAACTAAGAAGTCGTCAAGTGTTTTTCGTGTTTCGGGATTCCTATGTTCTGTATATATATATATATATAGTTATGAAAATTCTATGTACATTTTGATATTCATGTATGGCTATGTTACACACACATATATATATATGTGTGTGTGTGTGTGTGTGTGTGTTTATGTTTCTTTCGTGTTCATTCTCAACATCTGCGCATGTATTTATGGCTGTATCTATCAAGTTATTTTTATTCACTTATTTTGACGTTTTTTATTCGTTTTTTCTTTTTGGTTATTTGTTGGTGGTGTTGTTTTTTTTAATTTAATCTATTTCTTAGTGTCCATACGTCTTCATTTTAATTTAAAAATAAGAAAAGAACTTTAATCGCAAGACTTTTTGATTATACCCGACATAAAGTGTGTGTGTGTGTGTGTGTGTGTGTGTGTGTGTGTGTGTGTGTGTGTGTGTGTGTGTGTGTGTGTGCATTTTCCTTACTTGAAATGAATAAACATACATAATGAACGGGTATTGTCCAGATTCCCAATGAAATAAAATGAAAGGAACAAATTAGCTAATACATACCGTATCTCGTAAAGGTATCCGTAAGGGGTGACATATCGATAAGGGCTACAAGTCCAGAGGTCCTTATCCAATTGGTGTAAAGAAGTCGTAGCTTCGATACGGTATTCACCAGTTGTTTTCTTTGCAGTTGATCTGTTTCTACTTGGAGCTATATAAAATAAAAATCATCAAGGATCGACATAAATATATATGTGGACTGATTAATCTCGCCGGCTAGCCGATGTCACACACTTCACGGTGTAAATCTTTCCCAAAAGGGATCTATCGTCATAGGGTTTGGTCGAAAGTACATAAGCCAAGGGACAGCTCCACAAAGAAAACAAAAAGAAGAAATCCAAAATAGATATGTATGAACGTCTTTATTGGTTTGGTCAGGTTTTATGCCATATCAACTATTATTGTAAGTCAATTAAAGCCATCTTTATACATACATATAAAATATATAGGATTTTGTTTGGTTGGGTTTTATGGCGTATCAAACATTGTAGGTTATTTAATGCCAAATCCTCTTTATACATATATAATAAATATATAGGATTTGGTTTGGTTCTATTTTATGGCATATCAAACATTGTAGGTTATTTAATACCAAATCCTCTTTATACATCCATATTAAATATATAGGATTTTGTTTGGTTGGGTTTTATGGCATATCAACCATTGTAGTTTATCTAATGCTAAACCCTCTTTATACATACATATTAAATATATAGGATTTTGTTTGGTTGGCTTTTATGGCATATCAACCATTGTAGGTTATGTAATGCCAAATCCTCTTTATACATATATATTAAATATCAAAATATATAGGATTTGGTTTGGTTGGGTTTTATGGCATATCAAACATTGTAGGTTATTTAATGCTAAATCCTCTTTATACATACATATTAAATATATAGGATTTGGTTTGGATGGTTTTTCTGGCATATCAACCATTGTAGGTTATTTAATGACAAATCCGCTTTATACATCCATATTAAATATATAGAATTTAGTTTGGTTGGGTTTTATGGCATATCAACCATTGTAGGTTATTTAATGCTAAACCATCTTTATACATACATATTAAATATATAGGTTTTTGTTTGATTGGGTTTTATGGCAAATCAACCATTGTAGGTTATTTAATGCCAAATCCTCTTAATACATCCAGATTAAATATATAAGATTTGGTTTGGTTGGGTTTTATGGCATATCAACCATTGTAGGTTATTTAATTCCAAATCTTCTTTATACATACATATAAAATATATAGGATTTGGTTTGGTTGTGTTTTATGGCATATCAAACATTGTAGGTTATTTAATGCCAAATCCTCTTTATACATATATATTAAATATATAGGATTTGGTTTGGTTCTGTTTCATGGCATATCAAACATTGTAGGTTATTTAATGCCAAATCCTCTTTATACATCCATATTAATTATATAGGATTTGGTTTGGTTGGTTTTTCTGGCATATCAACCATTGTAGGTTATTTAATGCCAAATCTGCTTTATACATCCATATTAAATATATAGGATTTTGTTTGGTTGGGTTTTTTTGGCATATCAACCATTGTAGGTTATGTAATGCCAAATCCTCTTTATACATATATATTAAATATCAAAATATATAGGATTTGGTTTGGTTGGGTTTTATGGCATATCAACCATTGTAGGTTAAAAAATGCCAAATCTGCTTTATACATCCATATTAAATATATAGGATTTGGTTTGGTTGGGTTTTATAGCATATCAACCGGTGGAGTTTATGTAATGCCAAATCCTCTTCATACCTATATCTACGTAGATTTGTTAATGCATAGGCTGTTAATAACATTTTTAAACGAACCTGGGCTCATTTGTTTGCGTACAATTAAATAATTATACACATGATTAGTTGAAAATTGTTGAAGAAGCCCTGGATCCAACACCCAACAAAACAGCAGCTGTATGACCACCAACCTTCCATAATGAAAACTATCCAAGTTAGAGGAACCAGATTTGCGGGACACTGCTGGAGAAGTAGGGACGAGCTCATAAGGGATTTTCTCCAATGGACCCCCTCACATGGCCGAGCAAAAGCAGGGCGACCAGCTCGAACCTACATACAGCAGCTCTGTGAGGATACGGGGTGTAGTCCAGAGGACCTGCCAGAAACAATGAACGATAGGGAGGAGTGACGAGAAAGGGTCAGGGATATCCGTGCTGGCGGTACGACATGATGATGATGATACATGATTTGTAAGTGAATAGTTTGTTGGTGACTTCATTTTAAAATTAGTCTGAGCTAATTTGTTTGTTAACAAGTATTACTATTATTTGCACACTGTTAAATGTTTCCAAGTATTCTAATGTTGCATTTCGCTCTGGCCAAACAAACGACAACACAATAAAGACGAGCGACACAGAAAAATGTACCTCTCACTTTATTTGAAAGGGTTGTGTGTGAGAAGGAGTTGGAGAACGAACAGAACTGCAACATATTGACCCCAACTCTTATGGCCATCAGCGTTTCTTTCCCGTTCTCCTGGGCTGCTCAACCGGGGACCCGGGGGCCCACTCTGCTGAGTGCTGGTTTTCTCTACTGCATCTTATCTCCAACTCGTCTGAATCCCAACTGACTGACTTCCTGTCTTCACCCGGATTATATAATAATTTGAGGTCCACTCTTCTTCCTGCGAGCGTGACAATTTCGCACTCATTCAACCCGTCCACAGTCAAGGTTATAACATCCTGATGGTGATGGTGAATAACAACGACACCATTTTTTTCTTGTGCACGTGACGTTCTATTATTTTATTGTGACTTTTTCTTTTCTAGTCAACCGTCTAACAAAACGGAGAGTTAAGGATAAGAGTAAAGATGAAGTGTTTCAACCACTACCGTTGATGATTTCTCACTTATTGACTAACTTATTCTAACTCTAAAACCGTTTTGGTCATCTGATTGAAACCATCCAATGAAAAGCGTGGTTTTAGATTGACCTCGAGCTCAACAGCTGTCTATCATACCGATTAACCTACTGATTTTCCTCATATTTAACGAGTCAGGAACTGATTTATATGCGATACGACATCTCAATAGTCGGAGGTGCTCGTGGAGTAATGGTTATCGTTGGAAGAAATGGACACGGGGACCACAGTTCAAATTCTAGGCTAAGATTTGTTCATTTTAGATAGCGCTAATAGTACGAATCCAACAATACGCTCTCTAACTATGAATAAATAATTGGATAGATAGAATTTCTTAAGCTTGCAATTGAAACCAGTCTAGGAGAAGGAAAATTCTGAATTCACGTCTGTGAATCCCCACTTAGAAATTGACCTTATGCTACATCCTGCTCGTTGGGTTGGGTAAATATAAACATGACCAAACTATTATGTAACTAATACACTTTGACGCTGAACGCCCACAATCGCTACGTGGCCGGTAAAGGAAGACGACTACTTTCTTATCTCATTTTATCCACCAAATCCTAACTATGAAGTCAATCAACGCAGTCGGCATCTCTGCAGAGGGATAAACCTCCCCAGCAAGTATCCTGGGTATGATACTAAACAACCAGATGGTGACGCTTCAGTAATGCGCGAGTTTGGGGGAATGCGGAGTACCCCTTATTTGCAATCGCTCCCCGGTTGACTCTGGCCGGGAGTGGTAGCAACTGATAGGGTCATATCTATGGGTCAAATAGAACTGCTTGTCACTAAACTGAGTGCAAACAAATGACTAAAGCTAGATAGAATAGTTTGAAATAGAACTGTTTAATCATTTAACTGTGTAAACAAATGACTGATGTTTGATTGAATTGTTAGTTATGCATGACAATTCTTGGAACTATTTATCTTTGTTGACTTATGTTTACAAATAATATATATCTAATAAATGTATATAAACTGGATTTGGCATTAAATAACCTACAATGGTTGATATGCCATAAAACCAAACCAGACCAATGAAGTCGATATTCTTTTGTAACTAACGAAGATAAGCAGAAGAAGGTACTCCAATCCAACGGTCACCCCAATTATCTCTGAGTTACAACTGATCTATCTCGCAAACGATCCGATCTGATCAACTCTTAACTGCTTTCTTGAATATATGGGATCCTGGCTTCCAAAAAAGAACCCATCACTTTCTCATGAACGTCCCAGAACTAAAGATATTTAAAAAATGATATAAATGAACAATGGCTACGAGCCACTGACTGCACAAGTGCCGAAGACTTGTTTACGACGGATTAAAAAAAAAAAAAAAAACTAACCTCTTCATCCCCATCGAGATATCCCAACTTTTTTATTTTATCATCAATAAAGTCAGCCAGCCTACGAAAATTGCTTAGCTATCATTTTAATATTACTACATATACATCCATGTATACACAATCATATATATATGCAACCTATGGTGACACACACCCGTACATATACGCTCACTCCACATGTATATACACACACACACAACACACACAGAGAGACACACACATATATATATATATATATATGCTACGTCTATACACGAGGTGAAGTGGCTGTATCGTGACAACGGAGTAACTGACTTCAAACTCCAGTCACGCTATTACGTTCACTTTCAGATTAGTACCCTTGGAAAAGGTTTTAACACTCTTTTCCTCCCAGCGATAGGTTAAATTATATTACAACAGTTTTCCTTCATGGATGTGTTGGGCATTAAATAACTGCTGTGGAACAGAAGGGCCTGAAATGAATAGCACAAAGAAATGTAAGTTTTACAGCAGGATATATTTACGGAAATACAGACAGCAAAGGTTGCCGGTAACTGACTAGACTCGCTTGACTCGTTTATCGAGTCACTCACAATTTATAGTGTTGGGAAGGGTCCATGCAGTGACGTCATGGGGTATATCAACATAACACATTCTTTCTTTCTTTCTTTCTTTCTTTCTTTCTTTCATTCTTTCTTTCTTATTTATTTATTATGGCTCTATTGTTCTTTCTTTCTTTCTTTCTTTCTTTCTCAATTCATTCATTTATTTCCTATGGTCCTGTTGTTCTTCTTTCTTTCTTTCTTTCTTTCTTATGGCCCAGTTTTTCTTTCTTTCTTTCATTCTTTCTCTCTTTCTTTCTTTCTTTCTTTTGTTGTATTGAAGGGCCAGAATCGAATAACACGTAGAAATGAAAGTTTGACAGCAGCATATATTTACGGAAATACAGACAGTAACGTTTACCGGTAACTGACTAGACTCACTTGACTCATTAATCGAGTCAGTCACAATTTATAGAGTTGGGAAGGGTCCATACAGTGATGTCATGGGGTATATCACTATAACAATAACCCACGAAGACTGAGATGCCATTAAGCCAATAAACTAAAACAATTCCAAAAGGAACGAACCTCCTCATTCCCCAAGCTATTGGTAAAATAGTACCACTATTGTTGGTAGATTTGGAGCAAAATAACCCACGAAAGTTGTTATGCAATTAACCAAACCAAACCTATACTTACTCATGCACCTATATGTACATGCATTATCGCACCTTGATATGTGCAACTAGGAGCAGAAGATCTAATAGCGTCACTCATACATAATGACTTACCTATGAACTATGCTTATATACAGACTCGCGTGTTTCTTATCCAACACATTCAAAAGAATATGGAATCATTTTTAACCTTCTTAATAACAGAAATTTCTATTATATATGGATTTCCCTATCTGCAAGTATTTTGAAACCTAACAATCGTAAAAAAAAATGCTGCGCTTTTCTAAAATTGTAATAAAAAAACTTACCACCCTCTGTTGAAATCGAACCTGCATGCATTGTGCTTTTTGTTCTCTTTTCCCGTCGCTTTCTAGCGGATTTTTCTTCGTCAACTCGTTTCTGAAAGACAAAATTTATATATATATTATATATATACGTATATATATTTGTTTGGTTTGGTTTGGTTTGTTTGGTTTTATGGCATATCAACCTTTGTAGGTTATTTAACGCCAAATCCATTTTTATGTAAATAATCTGTTCTATTGAAAACAGTTCAGTTTAGCATAAGTACACAGTTTAATTGTCAAAAACATTTCCATTTCAAACTATTTAAGCAGTTATATGTAATAATTCAGTTAAGTGTAAATACAGTTTTAATGTCGAAAAACAGTTCTATTTGAAATAATTCAGTTAAGCATAAGCACGCAGTTTAAGTGTAAGTACAGTTTAATTGTCAAAAACATTTCTATTTTAAGCTATTCAGTTTACTCAATTCATTTTAGCATAAGTATACTGTTAGTTCTATTTAACCCATAGATAGGGCCCTATCAGGTGCTACCATTCCGGGCCAGAGTGGACCTGGGAGCGATGGCAATGAAGAGGTCCTCTGCATTCCCCAAAGCTCCAGCACCGCTGGAACCTCACCCCCCTCTGTTTAGTGTCATATCTAAGACACTCTTTAGCGGGGGGTCTTACCCCTCTGCAGAGGTGCAGTCAGTGTATTCTACAGCCCCAGCTGACTGGGCAAGTATATATATTTGTATATATACATATATATACATATATGTATATATGTATATATATTATCCAACGCCAATAGTCAGCCGATAGTGGGAATGATTCTATTTTCAGATTTTCTATCAACAATATCCATGTAATTCAAAATCCAAAAGAGAGCTAAATGTAAAATAATAAAGAAATGAATGACAGAGCAAATAATTCCATATAAAAGAAAAAACTTTAAAATTACTCATATTTTTTGTAATATTTTTTTATTTCAGCAGACCATATATATATTTTTTTAATGTTAGATCTGCACCTTCAGACAATGAAATAATGAGAAATTTCTAATGAAGATTAAGAAAAATCCACAAAATTCAAGTCACTCTATTTCCCTAGCCCAAATTTCATTTGGTTTTTATTTCTTATTTTTATAAAGTAAAGACCAGATCATTTGTTTTTCCTGTCTAGTTGACAAATGACATTCAATTCCTGTATCAAGATGTATCAATTTTTTGTATATATATATATATATATATATATATATATATCCAATGCAAGATTGAACTCTATAACCTCCGACATGTCAAGGAAATGGATGATTCTAAATTCACACACACACACACACACACACTTGTACAATTCTTGGTATTATCAATATTAAATTTTAGTACTTACTTTTTTAGATATATAGGTATATATTATTTTTGGTATTTTAACATTAGATCTTTGTTCTCTCTCACACAAACACATAAACACACTCCTGCGCGTGCGCGCGCACTCACACGCACACACGCACACATACACACACACACACACACACACATATATATATATATATATATATATATATATATATAATTATTGCTATCTATGATTTTATATTTTGTGATTAATCACAAATGTAAGATAGACTTTTCCAAAAGAGATTCGTTTTTTGACAATTTGCATTTAAACACACACACACACATACATACACACACACACACACACACACATGTATATATATTCCACGTAATCTCTGAATCTAATAATATTTAAGTGCATTTGTAAAAGAACTCTTTTATGAACTTTTGTAATATATTCAACAACGTTACGAAAACAAAAATTGTCATGGATGGCATGATCAAAGGGTTCATTGCAAAAACATACCTGTAAAAGCACAAAAAAATAGATTTAAGGCATCGATGTTGCTTAACATGTCAACGTATCTTCCAACAATATATCCTTGATGAATCTTTTAGAGTTGTTTAGGTTCAAAATAGACTCTAATTAGCGAATATGTGTACTTCAACTAATATGCACTTGTCTTCCTCTATATCTTTGCGATTGGTTTATTTAAATCTTCAACTGTTTTCCTTATCTTTCCATTGTTTTTTATCTTTTATATTGTTATATGATGTCGACAAACGTTACAACAATTGTGGATATATTGTGCAATTGAATCATCTGGAAATGATCCTGATGTCGTCGGATATTAATTAAAAAGTGCAGTCGTCACAGAAAAACTCTTTAAGAGGAGTTTCAGGATAACGAACCACTCAAATATACCGAACGATAGACGTTCTCACCGAGTTTAGAATTTTTTAGTCAAGAGAAACTTCTATTTAATCAGACAAATTGCTTCAATAACCCCCATACAAACTGAAGAGGGTGTCCTCTTGGTGTAATAGTTAAAGCGAGGTGCCCGTGGTGTAATGGTCATCGTCGTAGAAAATGGTCTCGGCGACACGAGTTCACATCCTAGACGAGGCTGATTGCATTTCACATTGCACTAATACTCTTGGGAAAGGTATGAATCCAATTATTCTCCCTCCAGCTATGGGTAAATAGTAGGGTAGACTAGGTTCTTCAGGCTTAGTGAGGCAACTAGTCTAGGAGAAGGAAAACTCTGAATTCAAACCTGTTAAACTCTACTTAAAAACTGACCTTGTGTCATATCCTGCTCGAGCGGAAGGGTTGGTAAATGTGGTAATGGTTAAAGCGATGGACTGCGGAATCGTTGAAAGCGAGTTTGAACTCCAATCGTACAATTACGTTCACTTTCGGACAAATACCCTTGGGAAAGCCATGAACCCCTTTATCCTACCAGCTATGGGTTAAATAGTACCACTATTGTTCTTCAAAAAGGATGGATTTGGCATTAAATAACCTATGAAGGTTGATATAACATTAAACAAAGAAACCAAACCAAACCAAACAAACCCAGGTAAACAACCTATAAAAAATCAGCAATTGTTTGGAGACTTGTTATCACTGTTTCGTTTATGTTTTCCCTAGAAGATGTTTAAAGTTTCTTCTTTCGTATAACAAACAATTTGGAAACTCATAGAGATAACCGACCTATATAATTAATTTAGTCGTAAAATTGGAGCAGAGCAGGCATTGACAGTTGAGGATAATAAATAAAGTGAACACAATCTAAAAACTTGGTAGAAATTCATTTATTGAAATGTGGATGACTAAAGAAAGAGAGACGCGGAAATTTTAGTGAAAAAAGAAACTGTGTACGGAAAACTCGAAGAAAATGTATATGTGAATAAAAAGAGGTAGAAAAAGTTCTTTGATGAAAGTTCTCTCTATTGTGTGTGTGTGTGTGTGTGTGTGTTAAATTCCTACCTCCTTCAGTCCACTGAGGCCTGAAACCTGGCAACTCGACAAGGCATGAGTCTCTTTGAGTAATACTAGTGGAAAGAGGGTTTTATTTTACCGTTCTTTTCTAATATACAGCTTTGACCAAATCCCCTTGTGGTCATTCACCGAACTATTTTGGTAGATACCGGAGAGAATTACTTTAAATCAACAACAGACAAGGGATGTAATCCCTGCAACTTAAATCATCAATTCTTAAAAATTGCTTGAACTTTTGAACAGCAGAGTGTCTGGGTTAGTAAATCATTGAATACACATCTTATAAATACATGGTGGTAAGAGAGATATTTTGTCGTGTCCCTACTCTCCAAGGACCAATAATAGAATTAGTATATCCATAATATGAACCGGTCCATTGCCCAAGCGGTTACAGTGTTCCCCAATGGCCCAGGAGACCGGGGTTCAATTCCTGGTCGAGTTATATCAAAGACTCAAAAAATGGTAATTGATGCTTCCTTGCTGAACACTTAGCATTATAAGGTATAGAACAATCCAGGAAAGGAGTAGCGCCCTTCTCTACACCTCGGTGTAGTTGCTATTGAAAAGGGAGCCTTTGAGTCACCTTCGACGATGGCCGCCAACTTTACTTTGTATTATAGGATTTACCTTCCTATATTTTAAAATGGCGGTTATGCCACTTGTTTCCGAAACAAAGATGGCGGACGTAAGTAAACTAATCAGTCTCGGGAACCTATTGGCCAAGAAAACCACGTGGTTAGGGCTCACGTCCTCAACTTCGAATTTGTCCCGCGTTTTGGGAGCCTACTGCATGACAAGGATTGTCAATAAATACTCTCGTCTTCCAACACGCACTCTCTTTCACATTTTCATTTACAGGGTCAACGCACTCTTTCCAGTGTGACTTCCAGAAAGAACACTCTCACTCTCTTCATTCTGACTAACAGAGTCAACACACTCCTCCTCTTTTTTACATTTGACTTCCCGTAGTCAACCACCACAAAAATGTATACTCCATGCCACCATTCTCTTCCTTGTTATACTTTTTCGGTGAGACTTTTTCCAGCCTCGAACATAGAAATTTCGTCAAAGCACAGAAAGAAACAAACATTAGGAATACTTTGTCAACACGCATAGGACACTTTTGTTATTTAGTCTTTTTTGTAGTATTAGTGTTAGTTACACACACCCACACACACAGGAATATTTAACGAACAGTATTAGAACACTCGTAATGTTTTCAAATGTTTCATTGAATGTATTGTTGATGTATAAATTTGAGTTTGTACTTTTTTGTTTCATATGTTCTTTTTTGTACGCGTCGTTTCACACACTTTTTACTTCATTTGCCTCATCAAACATGTACACGTACAATATCTATAATATACTAACACTAAATACAACAGAAAGTGCGTTCACCGGAAGGACACACAGAATACTTCGACATTGTAGCAGGAGTACTACAAGGGGACACGCTAGCCCCATACCTCTTTATTATCTGTCTAGACTACGTACTTAGGACATCGATCGATAACATTAGGGAAAACGGCTTTGTGCTGACAAAGAAGCAGAAGGTACCCCTCAGAAACAATTACCGACGCCGACTACGCCGATGACATAGCGCTACTGGCCAATACACCCAATAAAGCCGAAACACTACTGCTTACTTTGTAACGAGGCGCTGCAGGCATTGGACTCCATGTTAATGCACACAAAACTGAATTTATATGCTTTAATCAGAAAGGCGACATCTCCACACTAGACGGAACCTCTCTGAAACTGGTTGACAAATTCACCTACCTAGGAAGCAGCGTTTCATCAACCGAAAAAGACATCGACACACGGCTAACGAAGGCATGAACAGCTATCGATAGGCTTTCGATCATATGGAAATCAAACCTGACCGATAAAATGAAACACAGTTTCTTCCAGACTGCGGTCGTGTCGATACTGCTATATGGATGCACTACTTGGACGCTGACTAAACAGTCGGAGAAGAAGCTAGACGGCAATTATAAGTAAAGTAAAAGTAAAGTTAGCGACCATAGTCGAGGGTGACCCGAAGGCTCCCTTTTCGATAGCTACTACACCAAGGTGTAGGGGAGGGCGCTACTCCATTCCCTGGATTGCTCCACTTTACCCTTGAACCGTACCTTATAATGCTGAGTGTTAAGCAAGGTGGTATCAAGTTCCATTTTTAAAGTCTTTGGTATGACTCGACCTGGGATTGAACCCAGGTCTCCAGGGCCATTGGCGAACACTCTAACCGCTGGGCCAATATTGAACAAGTCCTGGCAGCAACACCCCACAAGGCACCAACTATACGGTCACCTACCACTTATCACGAAAACTATACAAGCTAGACGAACCAGACATGCCGGACACTGCTGGAGAAGCAAGAACGAGATCGTAAGTGATGTACGCATGTGGACCCACACATATGGCCAATCAAAATCAGGACGGCCAGCTCGGACATACATACAGCAGCTATGTGATGATACGCAATGTAACCCTGAAGACCAGCCAGAGGCGATGAATGATAGGGGGACGTGGGGAGAGAGGGTCAGGGATATCCGTGCTAGCCGCACGACATGATGATGATGAAATACAACAGAAGGAAAGACAAGATAATCTCATTAACATGTACAAAAAACAAATCGGAAGTACATTGTAGCAAGTGATTAGGAAAACATCTGAAAACTTGGACAATAAGAGATAAAGGATATATCATGTAACTCTAACCTCACTATCACTCTTGACCGGAAGTCTGACAGAGCGAATATCTTCTAGGTTATTTTTCGAAATAATATAGCGTCTTCGTTCTTGTAGAAGACTCTTGTGTTGATAATCTGTTTTTCTCCACTACTGATAAGATATTTTTAAAAAAGTATTTCAATAATAGTACTTTTTTAGTTTCTTTTTGTGTGTGTGTGTGGGTGTGTGATTTTTCATTGGAAAATATTTTTCTTTTTGAGGGCCGCAAGAGAACCAGTATAAAATGAGATATTTTCCGAGAATTTATTAACATAAAAAAACACGGATTATTGTACTTTTGATCATCCATACTTTAGAAAAACAGCGTGTATCATATGCCATAACTTTAAGATAAAAAGGCCAATTCTTTTTGTACATGCCTATCCTATAATAACCGAGCCAAAGCCTAAAATACTCGTTGTTATATTATCTCGCTGTTTCTGTTTAATGAATGTATTAGAGTTTTTTGTTAAAGATTAAGGCTCGTTTTGTATTTATTTATTAAAATCATTGTTTATAATAAAGTATTCTTTTTAATTTAGACGAACCAGACATGCAGGACACTGCTGGAGAAGCAGGGACAAGCTCATAAGTGATGTACCCCTATGGACCCCCACATGTGGCCGAGCAAAAGCAGGACGACCAGCTCGAACATACATACAGCAGCTATGTGAGGATACGGGATGTAGCCCTGAAGACATGCCAGAAGCGATGAATGTTAGGGAGAAGTGGCGAGAGAGGGTCAGGGATAAGCATGTTAGCAGCACAACATGATGATGATGATGATGATTCTTTTTGATTTAAGGGAAATTTAATCAGGTAACACAAGGCTAAGTTTTGAAGAGGATTTTGTTCATATTACCCCATCGATAGTTGCAAAACTAAAATTTCAATTAAATTTGTAAAAAAATTAGATTTTAAAAATGAAATTAAATCGTTTTTCAAAAGATTCCAGGATTTTTTGTGGGACTGGCTGAGGTCGGACAGGAGCGTTAATGGTGTGGTGTGGTGTGGTATGGTATCCACTTGACGACTAGACTCTGAGCATCAATAAGCACAACCACTACTGCGGTATTGCAGCGGTGATAGACACAGCTTATATATCTTCATTATGTGTGGTGTATGGCCATATTTGCATAGCACGTGTGTGTGCGTGCAAATAAGCATATTCATAAGCCGGCGGTGTTAATTCATCAAAAACGTCCCCGAATAATATTCTTCTACAACCGTACATTTTTATATTGATAGATCACAAACAAATAGAATTCGTTTGACATTTAAACTCTGCCGAAACAAATTCCTTATGTTGTATTGAATTGTTAGAAATAGAACTAATAGATGATTTAACTGTGCGTAAACAAATCACTGTCTAATTAAATTATTAGTGAAGTATAGCAATACTTGTAACCACATAACTGTATGCAAATGAATGAGATATAAGTGTTTAGTAGCGATAGTTGAAACTATTTAACCGTGTGCCTAAATAGAAATATTCGTATAATGTAGTATCACATGGTGTAACATTTAACTGTGTGCAAAAACATGAGACCAGGCTCATTTTTTAATGTTATAACAATATGTGTTTACAAATCATATATATCTATTATATGATAAAACAGATTTTGGTTGGTTGGTTGGATTTTATGGCATATCACCCTTTGTAGGTTATTTAATGCCAAATCCATTTTTATAAAAATAATCAGTCCTATTTCAAACAATTCAGTCTAGCATGAGTACAGTTTGGTTGGTTGGTTGGTTGGTTGGTTGGATTTTATGGCATATCAACCTTTGTAGGTTATTTAACGCCAAATCCATTTTATGAAAATAGTTCTATTTCAAACAATTCAGTTTTGGATAAGTACGCAGTTTAAAGGTAAATGGAAAACATTTCTATTTCAAGCTATTCAGTTTAGTCAAGCAGTTCTAATTCAGCTAATTCCGTTTAGTATAAGTACATATTTTGCTAACACAGAGTTAAATGTCAAAACAGTTCTATATTAAACAAATCAGTTTAGTGTAATTACAGTTTCAATGTCAAAAACAGTTCCATTTCAAGCAATTCCATTTAGCATAAGCTTGCAGTTTAAATGTAAATACAGTTTAATTGTCAAAAACATGTCTATTTCAAGCTATTCAATTAAGTCAAAAAATTCATTTAAGCATAAGTATGCCGTTAGTTCTATTTAACGCATAGATAGAGCCCTATTAGGTGCTACCACGTCGGGCCAGAGTGAACCTGGGAGCAATGGCAATGAAGGGACAGTCTGCATTCCCCAAAGCTTCAGCATCACTGGAACCTCACCATCAGATTGTTTAGTGTCATATTCAGGACACTCGTTGGCGGGGTACACCTCTCCAGAGGTGCGGTCTGTGCATTCTGCTGCCCCAGCCGACTGGACAAACAGAATTTGGCATTTAATAACCAACAATGGCTGATATGCCATGAAACCCAATCAAACATTGGGGATAAACTATGGTCAGAAATTATAAGATATTTCTCTTCTTCGTCAATGGATAAAAACTTTCCTGCAGATTACGTATCTTTTTTTTTCGAAAGAAAGATCACAACTTAACATTATACTTAAATGCAAACGTGACTCACGTTACAGCAGGAAATGTTACTGATGTTATAGCCTAAAATGTGACTGTTGTTACAGCATAACATTTACATGCGAGAAAGTTCTGTCGTTTTATCCTTACATTTGTGCCCATTCTGAGAGGAGGGGCGTCCCCGATGGGACGTAGCTAACGTGCTGAACAACAACACCGTAGGAAGCGGGTTCGTACTCGATTCGTGCAATTATGTTCACTTTCGGATCCATTTACCAAGTAGGTAGAGTGTCCATCAACGGTCTGGGAGACCAGGGGTTCAATTCCTGGTTGAATCATACCAAAGACTCAAAAATGGTACTTGTTGCCTCACAGGTTTACACTCAGCTTTATAAGGTACGGATTAAGGGTAAGAGGAGTAATTCAGGGAAAGGAGTAGCAGCCTCTTCTATTCCTCGTTGTAGTTATTGAAAAGGGAGCCTTCGGGTCGCTCTTGATTACGGTTGGCTAATTTATTTACCTACTGTTCTTCTACAAGGATGGTTTTGGCAATAAATTACCCACGAAAGTTCATACGCCATAAAGCAAAGAACCCAAACGATTCTGAGACATATTCTCGGATGTTTAAGCCACTGTGGATGTTGACAGTATCGTGGTAGTTGGTGCGCTGATACGTTCAGCATTGCTTCAATCTATGTGTTATCTTAAAACCTATCAAATGAACGTGCAACGTATACTAATTCGAGAATTTATACTTTAGAGGTTAAAATAGGGAAATAATGCCATGGAAGCAATCAAAATGGAAGCAATCAAAACCATTTCTGGTGTGAAAGGTAAAGGCCCTGTTGATTACAGTACGGTAACCAGATGGTTGAAGAAATTTCACAAGGGTTGCCAAAACCTTGACAGTTAGGCAAGATCAGGAAAATCTTAAACGGTGCTCCTCTTTCTAATGTCGTACTCCCAGCCAGAGAAACAAATTTCGGCATCTGTTTCGTCCCTCTGCAAAATGGTCCGGAGCAGTCGAATGGTTCTGATGTTACCAAAATACTGTAAAACTTTTGACTACCCCGAGGAAAACCAAAATATTGTAAAACTTTTGACTCACGCTAGAAAGAACAAAATATGGCAAAACTTTTAACTTATAATTCATTATAGCATATTTTGTTTTTACCTGGTAATCGTATCTTCTTCGTAGAACTTCGTTCTGCTGAAGGCCTGCGAATTCGGGTGGAAGATATGGGGTTGCCTGGTCATGTTGACAGCGAAACAAGGGCCAAGAAGTTTGGTAAAATATGTATCGACGAAGGACATCATATTCAGGTTTTTGAAAATGCCTTAAAAAAGTGTAAGAAAAAAGTTTTTGAATGAATAAGCACATGAGTAATTAAAAGAAATTTAAAATTATCCACATTAGAAAATTTAATTATCAACATTAGAAAATTTGATTATCCACATTAGCAAAAAAGCCTTGTAAAAATATATGGTTCCCACTCAGATAAAGAAACGTCTTTTTTGGGGTGGGGGTTTGTTTTGTCTTATGAGAGAATGATTTTAACTGCAGGTAAACCCATAAGGATTATTTAATCCCAAGGGATTTAGGAATTACCTTCACTGGGCATTTAGGGCCCAGTCGGCTGGAGCTATAGAATACAGCGAAAGCATCTCTGCAGAAGAGTCACCCACCCCAACTCGACGAGTGCCCTGGATATAACACTGAAACTGATGGTGAGGCTCCAGTAATGCTGGAGCTTTGAGGAATCTAGAGTGCCACTTCCCAGGACCACTCTGACCAGTGGTGGTTGCACCTGATAGGGTCCTATCTATGGGTAAAATAGAACTATTTGACATTTAAACTGTGTTCTTTGAGATTGACACTGACTGCAAAAAAATGACTGATGCTAATCTGAATTGTTCGAAATAGAACTGTTTGAAATTTTACTGTGAGTAAACAAATGACTGATGTTTAATTGAAAAGTTAGTGTTAAATAGCAATACTTGAAAACATTTAACTGTGTGCAAACAAATGATTAATAGTAAGTAGACTTGTCCGTATGAGATAGAAATAAATGAAACCATTTAACTGCATGCAAAAAATTATTTGTGTCTAGTTTTAAAATGTTATCTACAATATTTAATATATATGTATAAAGAGGATTTGCCATTACATAACCTACATTGGTTGATATGCCATAAAACCCAATCAAACCAAATCCTATATGTTTAATATATATGTATAAAGAGGATTTGGCATTAAATAACGTACATTGGTTGATATGCCATAAAACCCAATCAAACCAAATCCTATATGTTTAATATATATGTATAAAGAGGATTTGGCATTAAATAACCTACATTGGTTGATATGCCATAAAACCCAATCAAACCAAATCCTATATGTTTAATACATATGTATAAAGAGGATTTGGCATTAAATAACCTACAATGGTTGATACGCCATAAAACCCAACCGAACCAAATCCTATATATTTAATATATCAGTATAAAAAGGTTTTGGCTTTAAATAACCTCCAATGGTTGATGTGCCATAAAACCCAACTAAACCAATTCATTGTACATTTATTTGAATAGTTGTCTAAGAGTGTTTTTTTTTTTTGGCGCTTAGTTATATATAAAATTTTCTCTATACTAATAATTCTCAAACAGTTATATGGTTTCAAGTATTCATGTGTAATACTAACAATTATTTGGTTTCAAGAAATTATTTCTATTTGATAATAATTATTGTTTAGACTCTGTCATTTAGTTTCAAGTCACTCTTAAAACTTTTTAGTAAACAATTATATCGTCAAGTAAACATTTTAATACAAATAATTTGCATGCATTTAAAAGTAAGTATAGTTGGTGACCTTTGTCGAGGGTCACTAGAAGGACCCATTTTCAATAGCAACAACACCGAGGTGGTGGGAAGGGCACAACTCCCTTCCTTGGATTGCTCCACTTTACCCTTGATCCTCACCTTTTAATGCTGAGTGTTAAGCAAGGTGGCATCAAGTACCATTTTTTAAATCTTTTGTATGACTCGACAGGGGATTGAACCCCGGTCTTCCAGAACCATGGGCAAACAGTCTACTCATTAGGCTATTTACTTTGCATCCATTTAAATGGTTTCAAATAACTAATAATAACTCTTAGGAAACAATTACAGCTTCAACTATTCTTAATTCAGTTAATTTGTTGTTATATGATATTAAGTATCAGATACAAATAATTCGTTCATGGTTGCATGGATTCAAATATTCTTTTGCCTATTCCCCTGGCGCTGTAATTTACTAAGCTTTTTTGCTTAGATGTAGCACAAGGCCGCATGAATTGGGCACCCAATGAGAATCGAACTCACTCGTGTAGGTTTGCTAGTCTACCTTGCTAACCATTACACCACGCGAGGTGCCCATTTCCCTGGTGCTGTAGAATACACTGACTGCTTCTCTGCAGAGGGGTAAGACCCCCGCCAACGAGTGTCCTAAATATGATACAAAACAATCTTATGGTGAGGTTCCAGTAATGCTGGTACTTTGGGGAATGCGGAATACCTATTCATTGCCATCACTCCCAGGCCCACCCTGGCCCGGAGGGAAGGCACCTGATAGGGTCCTATCTATGGGTTAAATAGAACTAAACTGTGTACTTATGCTAAACTGAATTATTTTAAATAGAACTGTTTGAAAAAATTGAATAGCTTGAAATAGAAATGTTTTTGGTAATTAAACTGCGTACTCATGCTAAACTGAATTGTTTGAAATAGAACTGGTTATTTGTATAAAAATGGATTTGGCATAAAATAGCCTACAATGGTTGATATGCCCTAAAACCCAAATAAACAACAAACCAATTAATCAATCAAATATTTTTATATCATACTAATAATCATAGGGATTCAAGAAATCATTTTTATTTAATAATAGTCATTCGTTTGAACACAGTCACATGGTTTCAAGTATTCCTATCTAATAATAATAAGTATATAGATTATGTAATTATTTCTCTTAGATACTTGTCGATTGTTTGCATACAGTCATATAAATTTAAGTGGCATCCTCAGTAAATAATTATAGTTTCAAGTAATTATTCTTAATACAAACAATTTACCCATATATTGTATCAAGAATCTCTATCTTATACAAATAATTGGCATGCAGATCTATATGCGTGCGTGTGTTAAGGGTGTTTAATATTTTAGAAAATTCTAACAAAGTGGCATCTATATTTTCATTAGAAAATGAAAGACGGCCTGGAAACTCACAGAGATGTCCGGCTTGAATTATTAACACATGTTAGTATCTAGTGATAATCTTTTCGAGAATTCGTTTTGCGAGAGGGCGTGTTTTCGTAGTGGCTAACATGTTGGACAGCCAAAACGTAGAAAGCGAATTTGAACTCCAGTCTCGCTATTATGTTCATTTTCTGATTAATATTCTTGGAAAAGGAATGAACCCCCTCATCCCCGCAGCTATAGGGTAAATAGTACCACTAGAGTTATTCTGCAAGGATTCGTTTGGCATTAAGTAACCGACGAAGGTTGATAAACCAGTTTGCGAGAGACACAACTTTTGGAGTTTGCTTATTTGAAATCCTTGTTGGTAGAGAAAATATTTAATAGACTTCTAACTCAACCAGGACCAATATTAGTATTGATTTTTCCATAATATACTAACACTCAACAAAACGGAAGGAAAGATAAATTAAACCCATTTACATAATTAATAATTCATACATAGGCGACATCTCCTCACTAAACGGTAGCTCTCTGAAACTAGTTAACAAGTTCACCTACCTTGGAAGCAGTGTCTCATCGACCGAGACAGACATTGACACTCGACTAGCAAAGACATGGACAGCTAACAGTAGACTATCGGTCATTTGGAAGTCAGACCTGATCGATAAAATGAAACGCAGTTTCTTCCAAACAGCGATTGTGTCGATACTGCGATATGGATGCACTACATGGACGCTAACTAAACGAATCGGGAAAAAAGCTTGACGGCTATTACACAAGAATGCTGTGAGCAATGTTGAACAGGTCGTAGAGGCAATACCTCACAAAGCAGCAGCTGTACGGCCACCTTCCACCCATCACGAAAACTATCCAGATTAGACGAACCAGACATGCAGGTCACTGCTGGAGAAGTAGGGACGAGCTCATAAGTGATGTACTCCTATGCACCCCTTCACGTGGCCGAGCAAAAGCACTGCGACCAGCTCGAACCTACATACAGCAGATCAGTGAGGATACGGGGTGTAGCCCTGAGGACCTGCCAGAAGCGATTAATGATAGGGAGAGGTGGCGAGAAATGGTCAGGGATATCCGTGTTGATGGCACGACAAGATGATGATGATGATGATAACACTTAACACAACGGAAGGAAAGACAAATTAAACCCATTTACATATACAATAACGGTAAAGCCACATAGCTTTATGATCAACACTTGTCAATTAAACCTTGCGAGTGAATATGTATATATGTATGTATGTATGTATGTGTATGCGCGAGGGCAGAGATTTAACATTTTAGATACCCTTTTTAAAGAGCTCTTATAGTTTCCTGAAAAAATGCAATGTAACCGTCATCCTTTAAAAGGCGGTTTGGAAACTCACAGAGACAGCTGGTCTGAATTATCACCACATTAATAAGCATTACAACCAAACTGTAACAATGTTTTTTTGGTGGGGGTCCCTGGGATCAAATGACAACCATCTCTTCATCTAAGCCACCTTTTTGAATGTGCAAACTTTTTCGAGTGACTATGTTGTATATTACAGCTGTGTCTTGATGAACATCGAGGAACACGTAAAATAAAAATATAAGATTATATTTTTATTCTATGCGATGATACTTGTGTGGAGCAGAAAAGCAATATCAGAGAATTCGCGCACACGGAGTTGTCGGGAGACGGAAGAGCCAGTGAACAACTGACTTTAGCCAAAATTCGGGAACATATATTGTCTACAACTCCCACGTGACCTGCAGCAATTCCTCTTTTTCATTGGTTATGGTTACGCCCACGTCTCACTTCTTTGTTTTCCATTGGTTACAGTTCACGTCCATGTGTTGTTTGTTCCCCATTGGCTACTTGCCCAAGCCCACTTCTATGGGCGGTCGTATCTGCCTCCATTCGCCGAGTTCAACCACGTCTATAGGTCCAGGTGATATTCCGATAATCTCCTTGTTGATATTATCTTCGGCCGGATGAAGCTGTCAGCAACATCTGCCGACACACAACACCTGTGGGACATGTTAACATTCCGGTAATCATTCCGATCTTATCAATGTATCTGTCAACAACATCCGCTGTATTCACACCTGCAGGTCACGTTAATATATTACACCCACAATGTTACACTATTTCCTCTGGGAACACAATAACATTTTTGGATAGAACAAGTGTTTATCAAAAGAGTTTATACCATAGCCACGAGCATTAGTTACGTATTTTCCCTTCGATGAACATGAGTATGTCTGCGTGGTGCTGGTTGATTTCATCATCATCATCATCATCATCATGTCATGCTGGTAGCACGGATATCCCTGACCCTCTCTCGCCTCTTTTCTCTATCGTTCATCGCCACAGGCAGGTCTTCTGGACAACATCCCGTATCCTCACATTGTTGCTGAATGTATGTTCGTGCTGGTCGTCCTGCTTTTGCTCGGCCATATGTGGAGGTCCATAAGAGTACATCACTTATGAGTTCGTCCCTGCTTCTCCAGCAGTGTCCTACATGTCTGGTTCGTCTAACTTGATTAGTTTTCGTGATAGGAGGCAGATGGCTGTACTGTTGGTGTCTTGTGGGGTGTTGCCTCCAGGACTTGTTCAAGATTGCTCGCAGCATTCTTGTGTAATTGCCGTCTAGCTTCTTCTCCATCCATGTAGTGCAGCCATATAGCAGTATCGATGCGACCGCTGCCTGGAAGAAACTGCGTTTCATTTTATCGATTAGGTCTGATTTCCATATAATCGACAGCCTATTGATAGCTGTCCATGCCTTCGTTAACCTCGTGTCGATGTCCTTTTCGGTTGATGAGACGCTGCTTCCTAGGTAAATGAATTTGTCTACTAGTTCAAGAGGGGTTCCGTCCAGAGTGGAGATGTCACCCGTTTGATTATAGCACATATATTCCGTTTTGTGCGCATTAACATAGAGGCCTATGCTTGTTGCTGCTCGTTCCAAACTATGCAGTAGTGTTTCGGCTTGGTCAGGTGTATTTGCCAGTATCGCTATGTCATCGGCGTAGTCGTCGTCGGTAATTGTTTTTGCGGGGTACCCTCTGCTTGATTTAAATGAATAAATTAAATCACCAATCGGTTTACACAATACATTGACAAAATAACAAATTCCAAGCAGCCATTTTTTTAAGTCTTACTGAATGGTCTAAAAATTTAGGTTAAGTTTTTTTTTTTTTGTTATAAGTGGATACCTCCTGGATGGGAGGTCAGATTGTATTCGAGAATCAGACAAGATTCGACCGTCAGAGAGGATTAAGAACCTACATAATGTGTGTCTGACGATAGTGAGTGTATCCGACAATCAGCTCAGACAGTCAAAAAGTTTTGATCTCCCAAATCGAAATGTGTGGTTGGTATCATACGTGAGCCATTATAAATGTCCACTAGTCAATTTTTATTTTTCTTTCTCCAAGCCAAGTCGGCTGGGATTGTAGAATATACCGACTGCATATCTGCAGAGCGATAACACCCACCCTAACTAATGTTCTAGATATGGCATTAAACAATCTGATGGTGAAGCACCAGTCCAGGAGCTTTGTGCAATATAGAGCACTGACTCTGAACCAGAGTGGTAACACTTGAAAGGATCCTTTCTATGAGTCATATAGATGTGTTTGACATTTAAACTGTGTGCAAACAAATGAATTATGTTCAACTGAGTTTTTAGAAATAGAACACTTTGTCCATTTAAATATATGTAAGCAAATAACTGGTGTTTGATTGAATTGTTAGTGATACATAGCAATACTTGGAACAATTTAACTGTGTGCAAATAAAAATATTAGCGTAAAATACTTGGAACAATTTAACTGTGTGCAAATAAAAATATTAGCGTAAAATTCTTGGAACAATTTAACTGTGGGCAAATAAAAATATTAGCGTAAAATACTTGGAACAATTTAACTGTGGGCAAATAAAAATATTAGCGTAAAATACTTGGAACAATTTAACTGTGGGCAAATAAAAATATTAGCGTAAAATACTTGGAACAATTTAACTGTGGGCAAATAAAAATATTAGCGTAAAATACTTGGAACCATTTAACTGTGTACAAATAAAAATATTAGCGTGAAATACTTGGAACCATTTAACTCTGTGCCAGCGAATGAGTGGTGTTGAATAGAATTATTAGCGTTAAATAGAAATACTTGGAACTCTTTAAGAGTGTGCCTAAATTGAATTATTGGTATTACACGACATACTTGGAACCATTTGACTTTGTGCAAATGAATGAATGGTATGCGGGAGAATAATTAGTGTTAAATAGCAATACTTGCAACCACTTCACTGTCAGCAAACAAATGATTTGATATTGAATAGAATTATTAGTGTTAAGTAGCAATAATTGAAACGATTTAACTGAGTAGAAACAAAAGCAATACTAGACTGCAAATAAAGTTGATCTAACTCATGTAAAAATGATATTAACGACAAACTATTCACTTACAAATCACACACACACACACACATATATATATATATATATATATAAGTATGTTTGATTAAATGATAAAGACACGTTATTGACTATATAATTTTATTAGGATCCTTTCAAGTTTCCTGATAAGTGTCTTAGTTTCAGGTTGGAATTGATTGGCGGATGAATTTGCCAAGATGGTCCAAAATTTACCAAAATTCATCTACCAATTCCAACCTGAAACGAAGACACTTATCAGGAAACTTGAAAGGATTTTTTTTTAAATATTGACAAAATGTGTCTTTATTATCTAATCAAACATGCTTAAATGAAAGACTGCTGCCCAAATTCACACACACACACACACACACACACACATATATATATATATATATATATATATATATATATATATATATCAAATGTGTGCAAACGAATGATTAATAGTAAATAGAATTATTCGTGTTAGACAGAAATACTCTAAACCATTTAACTATGTACAATAAAAGGGCTTAGCATTGTTAGATAGACCAAGTTTTCAGCTTCAAAACACAATTTTTTGCACATAGTCACGCGTATTAGTAATGTATTCTCCGGTCGATAAACAAAAGTACGTATGTTGCATGTCAGGATCTCATCTACGGGATAAAGAGATCAGATTGAAAATCATCGCATGAGATAGGAATACTTGCAATTAAAAATATAATTGTTTGCTATAGATTATTATAATTATTTAATTGGAACGCGATAATTGCTTACGACTTATTGGTCTTAAAAAAGAATACTAACATGAAACCATGTGTTATACTTTGGCTTTGTGTGGATCAAAATATATACTTGAACTTTGCTGGCGTTCGCGCTGGTTGTGTGAGCAAAATCATCAGTTTAGTTCCTTGGAGTATTCCTCCAAAGCAGTACTAACCAAACCGTATGAAAAGAGTAAGGGATAGTATTATGTTTGGTGCCAGAAGATGAATCCTGAAAGAACAACGGAATGGAACCACCAACCAAATGTTATTACGTTACACCGACAAATCGTTGACCTTTGATAATTAGTGACCTGATTTCAACAATGCGTCTTATATGAGGAAAACTTTCTCTAATTTACGACCAAAATAACTGAAATAAAATATTTGATCTCTACTGTTACACATCAGTTGCCACTGGTAATAATTAAGATGTCGAATTTCATATACAGTCATCATCTAGCAACATCCATCTCTTATATGGTTCCCTGTTATCAAAATATACGAGGTGTGTTTAAATATATACATATATATATATATATATATACTGAAGCTGTGTTTATCAAGACAGAAATGAAAAATGTATAAAACATTAATTTTCTTCGAAATAGTCCATCATTTACTTCATCGAATTTTCTATTGGTCGAAGAACCCTTAAAGCTTCCCTTTATATTGTGTAAAACTCTGCCTAGGTATTTATTATTTATTTATTATCCTGTACAGTCTCAGATCTTGATCCGTTTCTTTGTTTAATGGCATATTAATCTTTCTAGGTTATTTAATGCCAAAGCCATCCTTCTAGAAGAACAGTTGTAGTGCTATTTAACCCATAACTAGGAGGATAAGGGTGTTCATACCTTTCCAAGGGTATTTATCCGAATGTGAACGTAATAGCGCGAACTGGAATTCGAACTCGCTTACTACGATTCTGCAGTCCATCAAGGACACTCCCTGTGATCTGGATATTAATTTTCAGTTTATAGACCATAAAAAAGTTATTACCGTAGTTTTAACCTTTTGTGGTCTCTAAATTTAAAATCTAAACCAGGATGATCATAGAATTATATATTCATCAATTCTTAACTATTTTTAATATCTCCAAAAGTACTCGAAGAGCTTTTCCGTACGCCACGTTGGTGTAGACTAAGCAATATCTCGTAATTGATAGATAATACCAACGAATAAGGGGTGGGGTTATGGTTAAAGCGATGGACTGCGTAATCCTAGTAAGCGAGTTCGTACTCCAGTCACGCTATCACGTTCACTTTCGGGTAAATACCCTTGCGAAAGGTATGAACACCCTTAACCTCCCAGCTAGGGGTTAAATAGTACCACTACTGTTCTGGGGATGTACTCGTGGGGAAATGGTTAAAGCGCTGGACTATGGAATCGTAGTAAGCGAGTTCATACTCCAGTCACGCTATTACGTTCATTTTCGGATAAATACGCTTGGGAAAGGTATGAACCCCCTTATCCTCCCAACTATGGGTTAAATAGTACCACTACTGTTCTTCTAGGAAAATAGATTTGGCATTAAATAACCCACAAAGGCTGATGAACCAAGAAACAAAACCAACGAATAAGACGTCCTTTGATTACAAGAATTATCGTAAACTTTAATAAAAGCAACTGAAAGTTCTTTATTTTAAAATAAATATCTTACAAGTCATATGTAATATAGATAAGTACTGTTAGTAAACATTAATAAAACTGATTATACATCCTTTATTTTGAATAATGATCATCTTACAACCCGTATGTAATAAAGGTAAGTACTGCTAGCAATAAATAAAAGTTACCCTACATCTTTTTTTTTAAATAATGACCATCATAAAATCCGCGAGTAATGTTGGATGTATACAGCTATCATGATTAAGGATAATCAAAAAACCATCAAAACAGATAAAAAAATCGTCTAACCTGGATGAAAAGGAATGTCCAAGTTCTGATGTGTCTTTCTTTCCATTCATTTCTTCATATGTTTATATCAAACCGTTGATTAAATGGATGCCTAAAGTTCAGTGATGTTTTTTTTTTATTCCATAAGGGCAATTAGATTTTTATAAGTTGATCGCGATAGAAAAGGAAAACCTTTCAAATATCTTCGTTAATTTCTTTTTGCCAATATGTACTCGTATATTTGTCGAATTCTGAAGACCTAATTTTTAATTAAGAATGTTTTGGAGTAGACCACGAATAATTAAAAAATTCTGACATAATCAGAACGAATGAAAGCAACATTTCGCTGCAAATATTTACTCGATGAATTAATAATTTTTGTGACTAAATCAACGGTCGACAACGACATGAATGATAATTATGTGTGGTTGAAATTCAGATATAATGAGAAAAATTCGGAGCAAACATTGGATTCAAAAATTAATTCCATAAATTAATCATTTCTTTGGCCATCAATCAAATATCGACACATACACGAGATCGAAACGAGGTCAACAAATGTTTTTCAGCATTCAAACATGATGAACAGGAATTAGAATAATTCTTCGATTCCAAAATCAGTTTCATTTATTAATGATTTTCTGATCATGAATCAAGGGTCGACCAGTGCATGAGATCTACTGATATGCAAGTATATAGTTTTCTCTTTTTTTTCATCCTTCAAGGGTCCTTCTCTTTTTGGTCGCTGCAGACATTAACATGATATCCAAACTTGATCCCTTAATCCAATTTTAGAATAATAACTCGTCCAATCCAATGGTTAGATCCCATTATAAACTAATTACTTGAAAATGACGATTAAAAAGTCTTGATTGATGTCTTGACTCTCTTATATCCAATGGCTACACAAACCACCCCAACTTCCTGTTAATTCCTCTGTTTCCAACCAATCAATTTATTTGTTTATCTTTCGCAGGGAGCATTTTCATAGGTACTCAGACCTCAAGCATTCTTCTCTGCTTACACTAAGGCTAAAATCTTGAGTAACTGGTCCTGTAAGCGAAAAAAGAAACCTCCGGTAGTTATCGATTTCCATTCAGTACAAAAACCCAATAATCAATTCTATTATATCTGAGGACAGAAATGAAAGGTTCTCGATCGACTCGAACGTCTGCATATCCAAACTTATGAGCGTTAAGTAAAAACAAGAGGATATGAAGTGATGACCTCATTTCTGAGAAAGAGGCTAGATGTAGATTTAATGCTATTTTTTTTTATTAGTTTATTTTTACCTGCCTTGTCCAGTCAGCAACTGTTCACACATGGGTACGGGGTCCCGACTACGTCACTTGTAAATCTACGTTATTAATAATAAGACAACGATCAGTAAAGTTGCTTATTTTATATTACCGGTTGGTTTAGAGTTACACAATTTATTATCTTTGATTCAAGGCGCATGTTTGAAATATTGTCCACTTTGTCCATCGATCTCTGTGTCCTGGGCGTGACAGTTAACTGGATTCGCTAGTAATGCTAAGGTTCTAGTGCTCTGAAGAGTTTGTACGCACTCCTTCATTGCCATTAGACTCAGGTCCGCTCTAAGTGGTTTGGTCTGGTTGGGTTTTATAGCATATCAACTGTTGTAGGGTTATTTAATGCCAAATCCTCTTTATACATGTATAACAAATATATATGTTTTATTCCTAACAATTCTATTTAGAATAAGTCATTTTTTGAGCTCAGTTAAATGTCAAATAGCTCTATTTGACCCATAGATAGGGCCCTATCAGATGCTATCACACCGGGTTAGATTGGACCTGGGAGCAATGTCAATGAAGAGGTACACCACATTTCCAAAACCTACCGGGCTGGAGCCATACGATCAGATTGTTTAGTGTCATATCCTAGAAATTGTTGGAAGGTGTCTTAACCTTCTGTAGAGATGCAGTCAGATATTCTACAGCCTCAGCCGAATGGGCCGAATCCAATTTGACTTTGAGTGGTAGTACCTATTGATCAAAATGATCGGTTTGAGATAACGATTTAGAATTAAATTTACACATTGGCTCTTAAAACATTGACATTACCAATAAGTTTGAAGTGTTCCCCAGTTTAAAATAAAACATTGACATTACCAATAAGTTTGAAGTGTTCCCCAGTTTAAAATAAAACATTGACATTACCAATAAGTTTGAAGTGTTCCCCAGTTTAAAATAAAACATTGACATTACCAATAAGTTTGAAGTGTTCCCCAGTTTAAAATAATTGTGAACTTTGAAAATACCTAATCATTTAAAATATTGATATTGCAACTAGGTATGAAGTGTTTATCAGTTTAAAATGATAGTGAACTTTATTAATAGCTGCTCGTGTCAGTCATGGATATTGCAACCAAGTAAGAATTATTTACCTGTTTAAAATGATGGTGAACTTTATTAATACCAAGACATTTAAATCATTGATATTGCAATTAAGTACGAAGTGTTTATTTGTTTTTAATGATTGTTAACTTTATTGGAACATTGGATATTACAATATTGATCCATATTTACTTTCATACTGTTATTTCAGAAAAACAAATACCAAATACATTCTTACACGACACCTAACATGGCTGACTTCAAAACAATCTGGAAATATGAAAACTTACTTGTCTTTGCGTATTTCTTAAAAAACAGGAGGAATTATCTCGTTTCTTTGAAAAATCCAACTATTTCAAACATATTTCCTCGTGCCAAACACGTTCTTAACACTTTTAAATTATGAACGCTGTGTACACGTTTGTATCTTTTCGTTGTATCTTTTCATTTGCTCCGGTTATAACAACAAGCATACATCGCTATGTGAACTATTCTGCTATCCAAGTCCTGATAATGGATTCTGTGTACCATACCCATGATACGGATATGTGAAACGTACATAGAATGTTCATAACATATATACACAGAACATAGGAATCCCGAAACACGAAAAACACTTACGACTTCTTAGTTCAGGTACGAAACTTTTTATTACCTTTGAGTTTAAAGGTTCTTCGACATAAGGAGAGAGATACACATTCTTTCTATTCTGGCTTTTCCATCTGACCCCCCCCCATCTCGTGCGGCGCCCGTAGCGCGCAAATTCGTCTGGCCTCTGCGAGCCCCGAAAGTCGACTCTTCCCGTTCGGAGTCTAGTTCTCAACTCAACTAACTTTTTTCAAATCCCCCAAAATCCTCCGCGCTCGTTTCCGGTGCATGACGTCATTCACATCCCCCTATCTGGGATTTTTATTTTGACATCTCTGAAGGACACGTCCGCTCCGCGCACGTATGAACACTTGCGTTCATGTTGCACCTAGCTAACCCATGTACTAAGCCGAAAGGTTCTCAACCCTAACTAAACCCAAAGGCATAAAACGAAATCCCTCGGCCATTATTTTACAACTGAAACTGAAACGTTTACATCATAATAAATTCACCTATTTGGATTATGTTTTTTCTGCTTTCTTCATGTGGATATTCCAAATAAGTACAAAATTTAAAATGATTGTGGACTTTATTAATACCAAGTTTTTTAAAACATAGTTATTGCAACAAAGTACGTAATATTTGTCTGTTTAAAATGATTGTGGACTTTATTAATACCAATTTTTTTTAAACATAGATATTGCAACAAAGTACGTAATATTTGTCTGTTTAAAATGATTGTGAACTTAATCAAAACTTAAATTACTGTTTCCTTGTAATTGTTAATCTTTTGAGTCTTAAGTTGTTTGCTTTTTCACTGGTCACTGTAACTAGATTTTCTTTGCTCTTTTTAATGTAGTCTTCATGTGGTCGTATAGATTTATCGAAGCTATCTTCAATTCAGGCGAGTCCTCTTCCTCTTTCTATTCCTCACGTATTAACTGTCTATGTCATCTCTCGGATGTAAGTCCTAATGCATCGTCATTAGTTTTCTGGTTCTTTGATTCGTTGAAGTTCTCCCTGAGTATCTTATAAGGGGAACAGCCCAGGTGTTTATCCTCCTTTTGATGTGATTTTAGCTATATACGAGGTGCATACGATAAGTTTCGAGGCCCTTTTTCGTATGGGTACTTTTATTGATAGTACACACATGAAACTCTTGTCCCCTTCGAACTAATCTCCCCCGGGTGCAATAAACTTGTTGTACTGTTCCAATAAATGGAAGGTCCCATTCAAGTCCTCTTGTGTGAGCGTGTCAATGACCCTCGTCATAGCCACTTTAATCTCCTCAATTGTCTTATAACGACAGACTCTGAGCTGAGGAAATAACCAAAAGTCACCCGGAACAAGGTTTGGACTATAGGGAGGCTGAAGAACTGTCTTGATACCCATCTTGGTCAAATAGACTGAGACAAGGATGGAGTTGTGGACTGGTGCATTGTCCTGGTGGAAATGCCACTGATCCGATTTGAAGAGTGCTGGCCTCCTCCCAAGGAATCTCTTCCTGAACTCCCTTAAAACCTCAACATAGTAACCCTAACCCTAACCCTTTAGCCAATTAACTCTAGTGTATTGACTTCCTTACTCCTCCCACACCTTTCATCGTCCTCACAGATTCCCTGCCTTTCTTGAATCTCTTATGCCACTCAAAAACTGAGGCTCAATTCATGCAAGATGGTCGAAAAGCAGTCAGAAGCATTCCATACGTTTTTGTGGCATTTTTTCCAAGTTTAAAACAGAATTTTATTGCATATTGTTCTTCCTCACGTCCAGACTGCATTTTTAAAATTCACCAGCTGTGGCAATCCGGCTTTAGTAGGGTGTATTCCAATTGCTGCAGTAGCTGTTCATTTGAACCTGAAATCATAAAAATTGGTCTGTCATCTCATAAGATGTATAGCAATAACATACTAAATTTTCGAGAATCTACGACAATTTTAAATGCCCGTACAAAAAAGTCTGGAAACTTATTGAAGGCACCACGTACATCCATGCTGTCTTCTGTGCTTACGAGTCTTTTTACTTCTTCTTTTCTTGACACATGCAGTCTGTCTATATTATCACTCGGAAGTAAAGCCTTATGCATCGTCATTAGCTTTCTGGTCATCTGATTCATCAGTCTAAATTCTTCTTTTCAGAAAAAAAAAGTCTGGAAACGTATCGTATGCACCTCGTAGTTTAGTTTCAAGTAGTTCTCTCCTTCACCTGAAATACTCATTTTTAATTTTTTTTCTTTCGTCTCTACTTGTTTGATTCTGTCAGCTTCCAATATATTCAAGTACTTGTAATTTTCCTTTTCTCTGGAATCTCTTCCTTCATTTGTCGTTTTCTCTTTTCATTATTAGCATGGCACATTTTTCTGTGGCAAATTCTATATTTATATCCTGACTGCACAATCTAACTGCTGGTCCTCGGGTTCTTTTTCATTTTTGAAAAACAGTTTGATGTCATCCGTGTACATTTGATGATTGATCTTTTATTGCGATGTCATCATCATCATCATCATGTCACGCTGCTCGCACGAATCTCCTTGAACCTCTCTCGCCATCCTTCTCTATCGTTCATCGCTCCTGAGAGGTCTTCCAGGCTGCTTCCTATATCGTCACAGAGCTGTTGTATATAGGTTCTAGCTGGTCGTCCAAAATTTGCTCATCCATAAGAAAAGGTTCAAAGAGGTAAATCACTTATGAGTTCGTCCTTACTTCTCCAGCCGTACCTCGCATGTCTGGTTCGTGTAATTTGGATAGTTTTCGTGATAGGTGGTAGGTGGAAGTACAGCTGCTGGATTGTGGGGTGTTGCCTCCAGGAATTGTTCAATATTGCTCGCAGTATTCTAGTGTAATTGCCGTCAAGATTTTTCTCCATACGTTTAGTTAGCGTCCATGTAGTGCATCCATATAGCAGTATCGATACGACCGTTGTTTGGTAAAAACTTCGTTTTATTTTATCGGTCAGGTCTAACTTCCATATAACTGATAGACTATCGTTAACTGTCCATGCTTTTGCTAGTCACGTGTCGATGTCATTCCCTGTTGATGAGACGCTGCTTCTGAGGTAGATGAACTTGTCCACTAGTTTCAGAGGACCGCCCTTTAAGGCGGAGAATTAGTAAGTTGATTATTGTTATCATTATCTAAATAAAAAGTAAGAAATAGAGCACTTAACAACTATAAAAGTTATCAATGTACAAAGACTGAGCCATAATAAAATTCAAATTTAGGTCTATTAGCTCACGATTCCTCACAACGAAATTGTTCAACAATATATATATATATATATATATATATATATATATCATCATCATCATCATATCGCGCTGGTAGCACGGATATCCCTGACCCTCTCTCGCCACTCCTTCCTATCGTTCATCGCCCTAGGTAGGTGTTCAGGACAACATCCCGTATCCTCACATAGCTGCCGAATGTATGTTCGTGCTGGTCGTCCTGCTTTTGCACGGCCATGTGTGGGGGTCCATAAGAGTACATCTCTTATGAGTTCGTCCCTGCTTCTCCAGCAGTGTCCTGCATGTTTGGTACGTCTAACTTGAATAGTTTTCGTGATAGGGGGCAGGTGGCCGTACAGTTGGTGTCTTGTGGGGTCAGCAGCAAGCATAGGCCTCTATGTTAATGCACAAAAAACGGAATATATGTGCTATAATCAAACGGGGGACATCCCCACTCTAGAAGGAACCCCTCTTAAACTAGTATACAAATTCACTTACCTAGGAAGCAGCGTCTCATCAACCGAAAAGGACATCGACACGAGGTTAACGAAAGCATGGACAGCTATCAATAGGCTATCGATTATATGGAAATCAGACCTAACCGATAAAATGAAACGCAGTTTCTTCCAAGCAGCGGTCGCATCGATACTGCTATATGGCTGCACTACATGGACGCTAACAAAACTATATATATATATAGGAGGTATAATTACATAACAAGCGTAAAAATTGTACCATTTTAAAAAATATTGTTGTATACTGCATATATACATATGCAAATACAAAGGCGAACTCTCATATACAGGCGACTCCGTTGTTCAGGTACGAACGTTTTAATTTCTTGACTTCGGTTCTTCGACACGAAGCGAGACACAATTCTTAAAAGTCTTTCGTATCATACTATGCTATCAAAACCCCAACGCTCGGTAAATCCCGTGGTCCAATCTCAATTTCCCTACACCATGGTCGGACCCCAAGTTCTTATTATGACAATTGTGATTGCCATATCCTTTGCATGCGAGCGTAAACTGTACCCAATGTACCCAATGCTAAGCACCTGAACTAAGAGCCGAATCGTTCAAAGCTCATCCAAACTGAATGATAAAATATAATTAACGAAAATTATTTATATAAAAAAATCATACCTTAATTATATAACAATATAAAACTGAATAAAGATAGAATTTTCAACGTGAGAAATTGTCTACTAATATTATCATACATGTGTGTGTGTGTGTGTGTGTGTGTGTGTGTGTGTGTGTGTGTGTGTGTGTTGCCATTGTCTTCTGTGTGAAAGATCTTACTTCAAAATTCAGTTCTTCATTTGAGGCCAATCTGTCTTTTCCTTTATGAGGGTCCTTAGCTCTCTCAATTCTTTGCCAAATCTTAGAACTCCCAGTTTTGATTTTTGGAGTTCCACTTGCAGCTGATCAAGCAAGATTGTGTAGAGACGGCCAATTCGTTAAAGACGGTATTACAGCTAATTCCAGAGATTTTTGTGCTGGTGTTTCTTCGAGCATCCGTAGCACATGAGTTAACATAGAATGTTGTAGTTGCGCTACGCTTGTTGATTGTAAAATGTTCCTGTACCTCTCGTATGGAGCCTTGTTGCAGATGAAGCTTTTTGGTTGTCGATAACTAATGATAGCTTTCAGATGTTCATATATATATATCTATATAATATTAATAAGTTGGGAGATCTTAGTCAAGGACGACTCGAAGGCTCCCTTCTCAATAGCTATTACATCAAGATATAGGAGAGTGCGCTACACCTTTCCCTGGATTGCTGCAATTACCCTTGATCTGTACCTTATAATGCTGAGTGTTAAGCAAGGAGGCATCAAGTACTATTTTTTAACCCTTTTCTCCCGGATCATAACTTATATATATATATATATGTAATATATTATAGCATATACATATATATAATAGAACCTCATATATACATATATATAAACATACACAGGCATTTATTACATATAAATAATATGGATTTATATATATAAAATATTACCCCATATTTATTTAAAATTAACCCATATCTATCTATCTATCTATGTGTGTATGCGTGTCGAAAAGATTCTTTTATATATATATGTGTGTGTGTGTGTGTTTGTGTGTGTATATATATATATATATGTGTGTGTGTGTGTGTGTGTGTCTGTGTATTTATGTGCATGTGTATATATATATATATAATAACGCATATATGATATCAATTCATATATATATATATATAAGATTTACTTTTATATATACATATATATATGTATGTGTGTGTGTATTCGTGTGTATTTATGTGCATGTATATATATATATATATATAATAACGCATATATGATATCAACCCATATATATATACATATATAACATTTACTTTTATATATATATATATATATATATATATATATATATATATATATATATATATATATAACGCTACTATACAGATAATAAATGACCGGATATAATCTATAAAGGATCGAGCGAGCTATCGTATAAGGAAGGACACTACAATCAACACGATTCATTCAGAAATACACAGTACACAAATAATATGAGGCTGCCTAATTGTATTCGGTTGTATGAAGAGAAATATGGCAAAGATTCGGAAGTTAAATCCTTTTTTTTTAAATCGTGTATACTTGTCGAGATGGAAACAAACAATGAACATTTTGCTTGAAATTAAAATAAAGTTGATCTTTTAAATATTCTTAACCTTCGGAATCGTTAAAGTAAGAGATCAGGGTTGATGTCAAAATGTCACCTCAAAGCTTAACATTGACTTTGCAATTTGGCGCCAGAGTAAATCATGTGGCAAAAAATAGTCACGTGACTAAATATTGCATTAGGCATTTAGATATGCACAGACATCCATATAGATATATTTAAAAAAAAGCAAAAAACTGTAAGATAAAGAGATAAATTTGAAGATAATCAAATAGATAGATAGGTAGATAGATAGATAGGATATTTATTCCACCTAACACCAGATAGGATTTGACACAAGGTCATTTAATTTTTGGGAACCATGAGTGAATCGAGACTTATGCGCAGCTGGTGAAAAAACTGCTTGATCACTTCGGCATTCCTTTGTTAGGGCACCTCAGACGAGAAGCAGTAAATTCAACCCTGTAAAGCAGGAATAGCCTTGACAGACGGCGCCGTGGGACTCACGATTTAATTTGATATCACCCACCCGGCGCGAACGCCAGGTAAGCTGCGCAAAGTTCAGCGCATAGAAAGAAAGAAAGAAACCGTGCAATACAGAGAAAAAGAAAGAAAAAAGAAAGAGAGAAATGAAATTTTAATAACAAATGGATTTTTTACTAAGTTCCCGTCCCAAGCTATAAAAGAGTCACAAGCGTTCAAGGAACAAACAGAAAAGTTCATACAGCAAAAAGGTGGAAATCACTTATTCTTTTCAGGTCGGGAAAATAACAGAGGGGTGCCCCATGTTCTCACCGCTGAAGAGCGAACTACCCAGTCTGTTCGTGAAAGTAGCCGCTTCCCTAGTTCGTCTTGTACGTGATCAAAAAAGATTTGTGACGTGGGAGACTTCATCAAACACTGTGACAAGGGAAACCGCCCCATTTAGTCTCCCAACAGAATGAAATAAATATAAAATAGATAAGAAAAAATACAAATATCTATCGTATTATATTCTATTGATAAAATCCGCGAATGCCTATTAAAAAGATATTTGTTTTCATGAGTCTACTCGAGCATAAAATGTCTAAGATGTTGAAAGTATTTATCAGTCCCTGCTATTGGACAAATACATAAGCCAAGGTGATGAATGCATCGATCACATATTACTTGGCACAATCGGCTATTGACAATAATTGATATGTGAATAAGAAAATGACAAAACCAAAATTCAAATTCATCTTTGCCAATGTTGGTTTCTATGTCTATAACCATTGTACTATCATGCACGTTCACGAACATAAAGCCGAAGAAGTCACAATAAAACTACAGTATAAGGTAAATTTTTGCTTTATTTTGTCACATATGTGTTTGATATTAGTGGATGTGCCGTGGTGTAATGGACACGGAAATGGACACGGCGACACGAGTTCAAATCCAAGACGAGACTTTGAGTTTCACGTAACGCTAATACTCTTCGGAAAAGTTATTCTCCAGTTATTCTCCCTCCAATTATGGCTGAATAATAAGACAGACTGAAATCTTTAACCTTGGTTAGGCAACCAGTTTAGGAGAAGGAAAACTCTGAATTCAAAACTGTTAAACTCAGCTTGAGTAAAACTGTTAAACTCGATTTTGTTTCACATTCTAACCGTACAAAGAGGTTGGTAAATATATACTCATGGTAGAGGGGTTGTTAGATACATAGATGTGGGTTTGTCTTCCAATAGAACCCTGGTTTTTCAGCTGGACTTAGAGTATGTCGATAGTATCTTCTATAGGTGTCCTGCAGATGACGCTGAACAGTATCTGGTGGTGAGGCTCAAGTTCTAGGCCTTTGATGAGTTCCCTTTCATTACCATTACTCTTAGATCCACTAAGATCTGAAGTGCTTGTATACGTTTGTCCCATGTATGGGTCATATAGATCAGTGTGAAAATTATTTGCATTAGATAGGAATAATTAGTCCCATATAACTAATATTAACTAATCATTTGAATTGTTAGTTACTTGAAACCATATAATTGTTTCGAAATTTTTGTTAGATAAGAATACTTTGAAGTTAAGTGTGTTTACAAACAAATAACAATCATTAAATAGGAACAGTGACATTAAACCAGATAATTTTGTATGAATTATTAGTATGAGATAAGAATTCTTTAAACAATACAAATGTGTGCAAATTATTTGGATTAAATGGGAATACTTGATTTAACGATGTGCAAACAACAAATGATTACAGACAAATAGATAAGAGGAATTTAAAAAAATGTAATGGAAAGTTGAAGATACAAAAATCTATTATTAAAACCAAGCATTTAGCAAATAAACAAATTTTGGCATTAGATAACCCAATCGGAGGGGATATGGTGTTAGACAAATATACCACATCAAAAGAGCCACATATATTTTATACTGGTCAGCTTCACTCCGAGATTGACGATCAAAAAGCGGGGTGTGAATGTACGTATGCGGTTAGGTAGGATTGTCTTCCTACCCTTTATCTGAACACACACACACAAACACAAATATATATATATATATATATATATATATATTTACATGTACACACACCTGCCCATGTTGCATATTGGCCCCCGGCCGAGCTGTCAAAATAAGAAATCTACCTGTGTAAATAACAGGTGCCTCCGGTCAAAGATATCGGGGGATACCTTGACTGTCGACGGGTTGAATTGAGTGTGAATGTGACGCTCGCTAGAAGTAGGTGGACGTCAAATTATTAAATAACCCCGGCGACAGGAAGTTCAGATCAGTTGGAGAGAAGATGCCGGAATGAGAACAATGTCCCAGCAGAGATTGGGTCCCCAGGCCCCCGGTTGAGCAGCCCAGGAGAACGGGAAAGAAATGCTGTTATAGCCAGAAGATTTGGTGGGAGGTCAATCATCATCATCATCATCATATCGCGCTGGTAGCACGGATATCTCTGACCCTCTCTCGCCACTCCTCCCTGTCGTTCATCGCCCAAGGTAGGTCTTCAGGACAACATCCCGTATCCTCACATAGCTGCTGAATGTATGTTCGTGCTGGTCGTCCTGCTTTTGCACGGCCATGTGTGGGGGGTCCATAGGAGTACATCTCTTATGAGTTCGTCCCTGCTTCTCCAGCAGTGTTCTGCATGTCTGGTTCGTCTAACTTGAATAGTTTTCGTGATAGGGGGCAGGTGGCCGTACAGTTGGTGTCTTGTGGGGTGTTGCCGCCAGGACTTGTTTAAGATTGCACGTAGCATTCTTGTGTAATTGCCGTCTAGCTTATTCTCCAGCCGTTTTGTTAGCGTCCATGTAGTGCAGCCATATAGCAGTATCGATGTGACTGCTGCCTGGAAGAAACTGCGTTTCATTTTATCGGTTAGGTCTGATTTCCATATAATCGATAGCCTATTGATAGCTGTCCATGCTTTCGTTAACCTGGTTTCGATGTCCTTTTCGGTTGATTCGACGCTGCTTCCTAGGTAAGTGAATTTGCAGTTTTTGTTCGGTCTCCAACTCACCTCTCACACACAACCCTTTCGAATAAAGTGAGAGGTATATTTTTAAAAAAAAACTGTGTCCGCTCGTCTTTATTGTGTCGTCGTTATGTTTCCGCATGCACATAAGTATGTCACACCCAGTCAGCTGGGGCTGTAGAATACACCGACTATATCTGTGGAGAGGGGTAAGACCCCCACAACCAGTGTCCTGAATATGACACTAAACAATTTGATCGTGAGGATCCAGTTCTGCTGGAGCTTTGGGGCATGTGGAGCACCCCTTCATTGCCATCGTACCCAGTTCCACACTCGCCCGGACTGGTAGCATCTGATAGGGTCCTATGTATTGGTCAAATAGAACAGTTTGATATTTAAACTAAGTGCAAACGAATGACTTTTGCTAAATTGAATTGCTTGAAATGGAACTTTAACTGTGTATAAACAAATGACTGATGTTTAATTGAATTGTTAGTAATACATACCTATACTTGGAAACATTTATCCTTGTTGATTTACACTAAATTGAATTGTTACGAACACAACTGTTTGATCTTTTACTTGTCTTCTAACAAATGACTGATGTTTAATTGAATCATGTGTAATACATAGCAATGCTTGGAAGCATTTAACTTCATTGACTTATGTTAAAGTGAACTGTTAGAAAGAGAACTGTTTGAGCATTTAACTGTGAGTAAACAAATGACTGATATCTATGTCACGTGGTCTCCCACTGAGACGATAGAAATAAGATTACTACTATCCTCGTGTTCGAATTAACAGTAGCAAGCCGTCAAAGAATGACCGTTAAGAAAGAATGTGGGTCACAGTGGAGACCAGATGTTTTACTTGGGGACCTCACTCGGGTCGCCTGACACGGGAAGGAAGAACAGAGAAGCCAAATGATTGGCTGGGACCCCAAAACGGAAGTGGGGACTCCTTCCCGTCAGCGGAAATAGATAATAAGAAAATCAGTTGTTGGTCAGGGTTCGTGACGGACGGAACTAAAGCCAAGAACTCCGGGTAAAAGAAGACGAAGAATATCTTCTAGCAAGTACTAAAAAAATAAGATGAAGTCTGTCAGCCCGTAAAAGAAGAAAGATTCTCCACAGGAATCCATCTAAATAAGATAAGTAACTTTGGGACTGTTTCTCCTTATACCCAATTTTATATACCCTCTCTCTCTCTCTCTCTCTCTCTCTATTTGAAGAAAGACTGAAAACGAAAGAAAAGAAAAGAAAAAAGACATTTATGTTCATGGACTATTCATTTATATATTTGACACGTTGAAGGTGTATATCTGTGTGTAGTAAAAGATTGATATTTTAATGTTCCCACGTGCTCTAAGTTGTTATTTGTGGCGTCAGCTACGAATTTGTTACTTCATGTTTCTTTTTCAGCGTCTATTCGCCTTATGATATGCTCGCTTAAAATTGTCCTATAAATTCCTTTAAATTCTTATACGGGGAACCGGAGTTGCCGACTACTACAATATAATATTATTATGTCTAAACCTAGAGGTCCATATCTTCAATTGTTCTAGGGGAGGAAGACTAGCGGCCTTGGTGGGTGTGTGTATAGTGTGAAATTTGGAACCCCTTGCAAGCAGCGGTCAGTCTGACCATAAATTAATCCCCCACATAATATGCCAGTTCTTATGTGCCCGAGGAAAAAACTCTGAACGAGGACTTATTCTACGAGGGATCAAGTGCCAGTCTGCCCCGTCTTCGCACGTGCGAAAATAAAGTCCCGTTTGGGGATTTTAAAGAATTTGCCGTCACATTTAATTGAATTGTTAGTAAGAGATAGCAATGCTTGGAATCAATTAACTTTATTGACTTATGCTGAAGTGAATTGTGAGAAATAAAACTATTTGATCATATATCTGAGTGTATCGACAAAATATGTTAACAAATCATATATTTAATATATATGTAAAAACAGGATTTGGCATTAGATAACCAACAATTGTCGATATGCCATAAAACCAAATCAAACCAAACCTAGTCAAACATATACACACATATACAGAGAAGCACAGCCATACATATATACATTAAACAATATATATATATATATATATATATATATATATATATATATATATATATATATATTATCATGAATTCTGATCTATTGGTAAATAGTAGGATAGACTATGTGCTTTTTCCATGATAAGGCAACAATACTACAACAAGATTAACTATAAATTCAAAACTGTTAACGTCTGCTTAAAAATGACCTTTTGTCGCTTCTTGCTCACAGTGAAGGATTTGCATAAATACACACGAAAACACAAATGCATATACATGTGTATGTGCGTGTAACTAGAGTCTCCTGCATTGAGAATGTCTTTTTCTTACCGTTCCGGTCAAAAATTAGATACTAATGGTCAACAATCCAGACATTTTTTTTGTCTTCTTCATTTAATTTTTTCCTTTAGTGTCGGTCCGTTGAGTAGTTGTTTTTATGATTGTTTGCTACCTGGAATTAGAACAGCTAACATTCACCGGATGCCGATCAGGCCCTCCATAAAGGGAGTACCTGCCGATTATAACACTCAGACCTATCATCTGAGTCCCACGTTTATTTGCATTTGGATTTGTCATTATTCATCGGTAGTATAAAGTGGCTATACAAGAACCAAGGATTGATTATTATCAGTGTTCCTAGCATTCCTTAGAGAAAGAAGATACTTCAGCGGTCCACCGAAACAGTTATAAAAAGAGAGGATGTGTACACCTTTAAATCATCTCATTATCATCTTGCCGTGCCATCAGCACGGATATCCCTGACCCTCTCTCGCCACTCCTCCCTATCGTTCATCGCTTCCGGTAGGTCCCCAGGGCTACAACCTGTATCTTCACAGAGCTGCTGTATGTAGGTTAGCTGGCCGCCCTGCTTTTGCACGGCCATTTGATGGGGTCCATATCAGTACATCACTTATGAGCTCGTCCCTACTTCTCCAGATGCAGGACCTTTAAAATAAATGAGTTTTAATTTAGTTAAAGTCTACCTAACTCTTTATTCTTAACGTTTGGGCTAGCAGTGGTTTTCTATCGTTTTTAGCCATTTCTTAGATCGTCTTGGGATGTGCTGAGTCGGGGAATTTAGTATTCTATGAAAACCAGATCCTGAAATCATGCCATGTGGACATGAAATGGTCAGGGCGCCAAATGAGATGTGTGTAACTCGATGGATCATGTTCAATATTCGAAATCACACACTCATCAAAAATTACAATAGGCAACACAAGCCGTCAAGATACGAAGCTTTTATTCTGCCGGGTACAATTTCATGATTGTAGTCGCCACACGAGGCGGAGGAAGATATCAAAGGGTCTATGAAAATATCTTGCAACGGCTAACCCACCAACACACAAAACCGTTGCGTCCAAAGGTCACCTTTTCCTTTGATTTTCAAAACTTAACTCCATTATCATCAAATTCATATACTATGCAATTCACTTCGCGTGACACATTCAAATTTATGATTTTTAGGAACCCCTATGTATGTATGAGGTGCTTAAATGTATACACATTTCTTGTTCGTGTACGATATATATACGTACGCGAGTGTACGTGTCGATGTTTAAATATGTAGCAATACAACTGAATTCAGTTCTTGTGAAATATCTTCACATACAAATAAGTCTTGACAGATAAAAGACATGTATTTTACGTAAATAGAAAAATGTAATCTCTCTATATATTCATCACATATGTTCATATATGAACATGTGTGTGTGTGTGTGTGAGGTACATTTACTTATTTACAGCAACTTATATAAAAATTCAACATCTTCCCTATTAACTATCCTTCAAAATGTCTTCCAATTAGCTGTAAAGTTTGACTTACCAGATGATCTCTCGAGGTATTTCCGTTTTCCCTTGAGGAAGTTCCGGACTCTCTCCAGGCCGTAAAAGCTTCCATGTGGAAACAAATGACTCTTCTAAATTTCAGCTTTTAGAAAAAGAACAACTTGTACAGTCATGTCTACCTATTTTTTTTAAATTTATTTTTCGGTAAGAAATCTAAAGAAATAGTCCACAATGTTAATTTCACGTTCTAAGATCTCGAAGAATCAGTTAGAATATTCAATCGAGGAGAAGATTTTTCGTGCCTCATTCATTGGATGGGTAAGAAAAGAAATGTTGAAAAAGAAGTTAGTTGTCTTTTGGTTTAATTTGTTTTTTTTGGGGGGAGTGTATTCTTTTTTTACTTAGAAAATTGTCTTTGTTGAATTTTACATTCTAAGTTTAAACTTAGATTGCAATATATATTTTCACACTTGTACATCAGCAAAATTTCACATGTAGATTTAAAAGCACACACTCAAGTATATTTTAGTAATTTGATTTATTCATTGAACCGCATATCAAACGTTTTTGGATTAATAAAGCCGAAATTTTATAAAAAATTATAGGATATCTTACATTCCTTTTAATTACTATACCCATAGGGTTTCAAGTATTCCTATCTAATACTAATGATTAATTTACAATTAAATGGATTCAAGTAATTTTTTCTATTTAATAATAATAAGCACTTGCTTGTAAAGAGTAATATGATGTCAAGTATTCCTAACTAATATTACAACACAGTCAGCTGCAGCTGTAAAATACACCAACTGCATCTCTGCAGATAGGTAAGACTCCCTCAAGAAGTGTCCTGGATATGACACTAAACAATCTAATATCGATGTTTCAACGCTGGAGTTTTGAGGAACGTGGAGTGCCTCTTCATTGTCATCGCTCCCAAGTCCACTTTGACCCGGAGAGGAGGCACCAGATAGAGTCCTATCTATGGATCAAATAGAACAGTTTGATATTTAAACTGTGTGTAAAACAAAATCTAATTGTTAGAAATAGAACTCTAAATATTTGGCAGTGCGTAAACAAATAACTGATGTTTAATTGAATTGTTAGTGATACATAGCATTGCTGTTGGTACATAGCGATACTTGAAACCATTTAACTTTGTTGATTTAGGCTAAATTAAATTCTTAGAAATAGAACTGTTTGATCATTTAATTGTTTGCAAACAAATGACTGATGTTTAATTGAATTATTAGTGATACATAGCAATACTTGAAACCATTTACCTTGGTTGACTTAGGCTAAATTAAATTCTGAAAAATAGAACTGTTTGATCATTTAATTGTTTGTAAATAAACGACTGATGTTTAATTGAATTGCTTGGGATACATAGCAATACTTGAAACCATTCAACGGCAAAGGAATTAGTGATATTGAATGGAATTATTTATGTTGGTTACCAATACTAAAAACCCTTTAATTGAGTGGAAAATTTCAGGGCAGAGTTCTCCGATCATGCAACTTTGTGTATCAACAAAATAGAATAGAGAAATGGGCAAAACTCTGCATTACCCCTTTTTACCTAAAAAGGTGACCTTGAAATCACTAAGAACTACTGAGATGTGGAGCAAAAAAAGTTTTACTTATCTTGTAACTCTTAATGCCATAGCTGCTCAGGTTTATAATGCCCTGTTTCTCAGTCGTATCCGATCCGAAATCGAGAGAATTGTTAGGAAAAATCAGAACAGCTCTCACAGAAATCGATTCTTAACATCACAGATTCAAACTCTCCGTCGAATCATCGAAGGAGTACGTGCAAAAATTTCGAGGTAACAATATCGTTCTTCAGGTTAGACGAACCAGACATGCAGGACACTGCTGGAGAAGCAGGGACGAGCTCATAAGTGATGTACTCCTATTGACCCCCACATATGGCCGAGCAAAATCAGGACGACCAGCTCGAACATACATACAGCAGCTATGTGAGGATACAGGATGTAGCTCTGAAGACCTGCCAGAGGCGATGAATGATAGGGAGAAGTGTCGAGAGACGGTCAGAGATATCCGTGCTAGCGGCACGACATGATGATGATGATTTTTCCAAGGCGTTTGATTCCATATACCAAAAAAGATGGAGAAAATACTACTAATATAAATTCTCCCCACAAAATACTGTTACCGCTGTAAAGATGCTATACAAAATCACGAATACAATGGTTTGTTCAGCAGATTGCAACGCCAACGTCTTCGATATTTTTGCTGGAGTCTTGCAAGAAGATATTTTAGCATTATATATGTTTTTAAACAACCTAGATTACGAACATTGGACGTCAATAGAAATGTAGAAAAAATGGTTTCACACTAAAAATAAGCAAGAACCAGACTACGCAGATTATCTAGCACTTCTCTCAAAAAGCCGAATCCCATCTGCATACTCTGAAGCAACTATGGCCACTATGTAAATATATATATATATATATATATATATATAACAGAATCCATGTGTTTTAAACTAGCAGCCATCTCCACTTTAAGCAGATTGAATTAGTAGACTAGATCACATATCTTGGTAGCAGTATCTCATTTACTGAAAGTGTGTCAACATAGGTCTGCTATCGACAGATTCTCGACCCTATAGAAATATGTTTTTTAATGACATAAAAAGGGGTTTCTTCGAAGCTGTAGCTGCTCCAGTACTACTGTATGCATGCACCACGTGGATAATAATGAATCGCAGGCAGAAAAAGGTAAATGGGAACAGTACAAGCAAATAATGTGAGGTTTTGAACAAATCAAGGAAGTATCCCTCCAAGAAACAATAGCTGTACGGCCACCCACCTCCCATCCCCCAAACCAACCAAGTAAGACGAAGGAGAATGCGGGGCATATGTGGAGAAGTAAGGATGATTTTTTTCAGATGGACTCCCTCTCGTGGATGCACCAGTGTTAGCCGACACACAATACCGTATGGAGGACATAAAAAAAGCAATGGAATCGGAGAACTCCGTGCTGTCAGCGCTATAACGATGATAATGATTTGCTGGTGAATCAAGTTTTGGCATTAAATAATCCTCTAAGGTTGACGTACCGTTAAACAAAAAATTAAACTATACCCATTTGGATACGGTTTCTTTTTTCGTGGCTTCTTATTTGCCAAATCCATTCTTATAGAAGAACAATAGTGGTACTTTTAAACCGTCGCCAGGGGATAAGAGGGTTCATGCTTTTTCTAAGGGTATTAGACCGAATACCCCACGAAACACCAGCTCACGGCCACTTACCTCCCATCACCAAAAACATATTCAAATAAGATGAGAAGACTTGCAGGATATCGCTGTAGAAACAAGGATGAACTCATAAGTGACGTTCTTCTATCGACTCCTTGTGACACTATTAATGGTGATATACAGACTAGCTCTAAACAGGTGGGTGAGAGTGCATGTGTGTGTGTGCACGTGTATGTGTGTACGGGTGTATACATGTTACGGGTGTATATGGTTATGGGTTGACCATGAGTATGCGTATGTGTGTGTATAGAGACAGGGGCATATTTGCGTGGGATCACTAATTCTTCCTTGAGGGTAAAAAACCTATAAAAATGGTTCAGTGACTTTTAAAAAATTACGGTCACACCTGGGAGACTTGTTGACTGAGTTTTTTTTTTTTTTAATGTTTAAAAGCTGGGTGGTCGAAAATCAGGAAATAGGTGTCTTTTCCCACTGGATATGTAATGAGAGCGAGGCTGCTGCCAGGGTCAGTTTGAAGGGACACGCCAGCGGGACGAGTGAGTCGGGAAAAAGGAATTAATTCGCTACAGAGACGCAGAAAGAGAAAAAGAAAAGGTTAGAGATACAGGGAGCTGAAAATCTAGCTTTTCTTACTTTTTGTTATGGGAGCTACACAGCAAAAATAAGTGAAGACACCACAAACCATCGATTTGTGTCACACGAATTCTCTTCCTCTAAAAACTATATTCAACTTTTCGTTTTCGTCTTACTCTTTCCTGATGGGACCATCTGGGACTCATTCATCTTGCCTAAACTTGCAAAACAAACAACGCAGGGTTGGATTTTCATTTTGCGGGTGCATGGCTCCGGTTCGATGCTCCTACTAACTTACAAAGTGAGGTAGCAGATAGGGACGGATGGGAAAAGAAAATCAAAGGAAACCGTGAAAGAGTTGTGTGTACGAGGCTGACTATAACCTCAGGCTGCTCTGGGGACTCCTCAATTTGCTATTTCACTGCAGTAGACAACCCTGCCATAGTGTGTGCATGGCTCCGGTTCACTGTTCCCACACCCTACCCATGGACATGCCAGTGTTGGTTGACCAGCAAGAGCTTATTTACATCAGGTCTGTGTGGACACAGTGTTATGAAATAGCCGAGGGATTTTGGTTCATGCCTTTGAGTTTAGTTAGGCTGAGAACCTTTCGGCTCAGCACATGGGTTGTTTGGGTGTAAGATTGAAGCAGGTGTTAACGCGGGTGCGCGCGAGCGGATGGAGGTGTCACTCAGATGTCATAACAGTCCGAGACGATACTGGGTGACAAGGTGCGGGTGACGTCACGCACCGGAAGCACGCGTAAGTTTGTGTGAGAATTTGAAGAAAATAAGAGTCGGGTTTTAGACACCAAACGAGAAGGATCAATTTTGGAGCTCGCAGGCACGAGGCGAACTTGCGCCCTATGGGGGGCCGCTCGAGTTGAATAAGACAGCATAGAAGATTGTGTCTCTCCTCCTTACGTCGAAACCTTTAACTCAAAGTTAATAAAAAGGTTTCGTACCTGAACCAGAAGAAGTTACGTGTTTTTGAGATTCCTGTTCTTTATATATTCTATCATTATGAACATTACATGTCTATTTCGCACATGGCCATATTCGTGTATATGGCTATGCAACAACAGGATGTAGTTTGAAAGATCTACCGGGAGCGATGAATGGTAGGGTTGGTTGGAGAGAGAGATTCAGGGAAATCAGTGCTGTCAGCTCGACTTGATAATTATAAGTCCGAAAAAAAGAACATAATAGCGCGAATAAAGTTTGAACTCATCTACTACAATGTCATAGTCCAATACTTTTGCTACTACGCCACGGAGACTCACCCACCCAACCCCATATGAATCTGACTATTGGCAGTAGTCTATTAAGGACTGATCACCGATACTATTTCTAAAAGTATATTATGATTTACTAATCTTAGTTGATCACAAGTATAAAGCACCCAGTGAGATGCAAACTCCCTGATGAGGGTTCGCTAGTTTAAATCACTAACCACTTGAATAATGGCTCACCGACCTCTAATCTCAGACCTCTCGTTCTGTCGGGGATGTTTAAACAGAGTGGAAGGGGTCAAAAGCTGAACTTGATTTGAAACACGATGCGAAAGTGAATTTAGGAATTTTAACAATTGGTCTTTAGACGAGCGAATGAGGAAGAGAAATAGGATTTGAATGCTTAATACATATTAATCCCCTTTTTCTTTGAGGGTTTGGGATCTCGATACAGATTTTTATAAAATGTAGAACCCCACTTTGAATGAGAGACAGTGGAAGACCTGCAAAAGGCCAGCCAGATTCATTAAAATAATGAACGCGCGAACAAAACTGAAAATGCGAACGTTGTTCATTTCTTTCACCATCAAGTGGCAACTTTTCGTTTGAGTTTTAAGAAACTACAAAGACAAGGCACCTCACAGTGGGCCTTGTATTAGATATTGATTTCTTTTAAAGATTGTTAGTGTAGCAGATGTTCATAATGTTAACCATGTATTTTGAGGCAAACAACGTTTTTTTAATTCTTTTTTGGGGGTGTTGATAGGGTTTTAAGGCATATCAACCTTTGTAGGTTATTTAATGCCAAATCCATTTTTATGCAAATAGTCAGTCCTATTTCAAACAATTCAGTTTAACATCAGTACACAGTTTAATTGTCAAAAACATTTCTATTTTAAGCTATTCAGTTTATTCAAATATTTCTAATTCAGTTTAGTATAAGTACAGATTTTGTTTATACACAGTTAAATGTCAAAACAGTTCTATATTAAACAATTTAGTTTAGTGTAAGTACAGTTTCAATGTCAAAAACAGTTCAATTTCAAATAATTTAGTTTAGCATAAGAACGCAGTTTAAATGTAAGAACAGTTTAATTGTCAAAAGCATTTTTATTTCAAGCTATTCAATTTAGTCAAAGAGTTCTAATTCAAACAATTCAGTTTAGCATAAGTATGCAGTTGGTTCTATTTAACCCATAGATAGGGCCCTATCAGGTGCTACCATTCCGGGCCAGAGAGGACCTGGGAGCAATGGCAATGAAAAGGTATTCTGCATTCCCCAAAGCTCCAGTATCACTGGAACCTCACCATCAGATTGTCTAGTGTCATACACAGGACACTCATTGGGGGGGTGTCTTAGCCTTCTGTAGAGGTGCAGTTGGTGTATTCTACATACCCAGCCAACTGACCACAGGACACTCATAGGAGGGTCTTACCCCTTTGCAGAGGTGCAGTCGGTGTATTCTAAACCCCAGCCACCTGGGCCACAGGACGCTCATTGGGGAGGGTGTCTTACCCCGTTGCGCAGGTGCACTCGGTGTATTCTACAGCCCCCCCACCAGCCGACTGGGCAATTTTTTTTCTATCATTTTTTTTTTGTGGAATAGTTACTACATTTTGAAGTTGACAATTTTATCGGAAAATTTATGGGAAAATTTCTGCGTGCAAATTTATCATCGAAAGTGTAGTCCAATCTTTAAAATGGCTTTCGAGATGATGTATATTGTAATTTTGGTCAAAATACCTTGATACTTTCTAGACTAAAAGGTTTTATAATATATCTTTATGACTATTTCAGTAAAATTTCACTTTTTGACCAGATTTTAATGTAACACATAAAAATACCCCCCCCCCAAAAAAATACTGAAAATATTTCCGTCTATCTCAGTTTACGACAAAAACCACATAGTTAAAACCTACTATATATATATGTGTGTGTGTGTGTGTGTGTGTGTGCATATATATATATATATATATATATATATATATATATATATATATATATATATATATATATATTCTAAAGCAGAGACTTATATGCTATGTATTTAAAGTAATTTCCTTTAATTTTGCCTCAGCTATTAAGGAAACATCCATAATTTCAATATTCTTTAAATTGTAAACGTTTTCTCATTGATGTTGATTTCCAGTATAACATCAGAACTTGAATAATTCCTAATCGAAATTGTGGTACAATCTTTAAAATAGCTTTGTCGCTCAGGTATATGCTAATCTAAGACAAAATACTTCAATTGTCTCCAGAAATGTTCCGATTTTTTTGTGGTGGCGACTGAAAGGTTTTCTAAAATAGCTTCATGAGCTTTTAAGTAAAATTTTACTTTTAAAACCAACTTTTAAGATAATACTCCCTATTTTATTTTTGTGGTGAGGGGTGGGGAAACGGAAATAATTTCTGTATATCAGGAGAGGCAGAACATACTACTTATTAATACTGATTCGAAAACAAATTCCTTTGTGTTATTCTTTTAAGGAAACAGATTTTAGCTAGGTAGTTCACTTTATTTGCTTGCCATTCGAAAATGATACCTCATATACCGACCGGCACGGTCCATTCCCAGCAATTAGATTCTCTCAAGTCTAAACCTGCAAAAAAACTATAGAATGTATCGATGGACAATTTATGTTATCTGAATACGCATAGGGTCTCTCCAAGTGTTTGCATATAAGCATGTGAACGTGTTTTTCTTTGTGTGTGTGTGTGTGTGTGTGTGTTAGAGAGAGAGCGAGCGAGAGAGAGAGAGCGCATTGCGCATGTATGCGAAATTCAGTCCGGCATTCCACAGTCATATCCGGCGTTTATCTTCCCTGCTGATATTTGTTTAATGAATACAATAAAAAAATCTCCTACACATTATGGCCACAAATATGGCTGCCATTTTCTATCTTCAACGCTAGAGCTGTCCATAATTATGAAGACGTAGCTAATATTATTCCCAGATGGTTTCAAAAAGCGGGAAAAAGCAATAAATCCGTGTTCTCTAAGGATTTTTTGGTCTTAAATAAAAATATTAATGTTCAGAATGAACAGTTGGCAATCAATGAATCTATAGATTCTATTCAAATCGATATAATCGATACCATGATCGACTGAGACGGACGATTTCATTGCTAATCAAATATAATCGACTAGATAGATAGATAGATATAATCGATTTGATAGATAGATAGATAGATAGATAGATAGATAGATAGACAGAAATCATTGAATAGATAGATAGATAGATAGATAGATATCATCGAAGAGATAGATAGATAGATAGATAGATAGATAGATACTGGGAAACATTAGAGCAGAGATAGATAGATAGATAGATAGAAATCATCGAAGAGATAGATAGATAGATAGATAGATAGATAGATAGATAGATAGATAGATACTGGGAAACATTAGAGCAGAGATAGATAGATAGATAGATAGATAGATAGATAGATCGGAAAAGACTAAAGTAGATTTCGTCATCATGTCGTGCTGCTCGCACAGATTTCCTTAACTCTCTCGCCATCCGTCTCTATCATACATCACTTCCGGCAGGTCTTCCAAGCTGCATCCCGTGTCCGTACAGAGCTGTTGTAGATAAGTTCTAGTTGGTCGTCCCACACTTACATGCCTGTGTGAAGGGATCCATAGGAGATTGCTGATGAGTTCGTTCTTACTTTTCCAACAGGAAATGTCATGTTTGTCTAATTTGGATGGTTTTCGAGGTGGGTGGTAGGTGATTGTACAGCTGCTGTTTTGTGTGGTGGGATTCTGCCACCGGGATTTTTTCATTTTGGCTCTTAACATTCTGATGCAATTGCCGTCGAGCTTTTTCTCTATAAGTGTCCAAGTGATGCACCCATACAGAAATATAGATGCGTGGAAAAATTGTTTTTTATTTTATCGGATGGGTCTGATTTCCATACGACCGATAACTTATCGAAAGCTGTTCATGCCCTTGCTAGTCACGTCATTTTCCGTAGATGAGACGCTACTTCCGAGGTAAGTAAGTAAAGTAAGCGACTTCAATCCCATGTCGCGTCATACCAAAGTCTAAAAAATGCTACTTGATGCCTCCTTGCTTAACATTCACCATTATAAGGTACGTATCAAGGGTAAAATTGGGAAAGGAGTAGCACCCTCCTCTACACCTCGGTGTAGTAGCTATCGAAAAGGAGCTTTGGTGTTACCCTTGACAACGGTCGCAAACTTTACATACTTACATTATATTAATAAAATTAATCTACATATATAAATTAATATTAATGAATTTAAAAAAAAAAATGAAAGGATAAAATATGCAATGTAAAGAATTTAGATTAAAAGATTTAATTTATAGGAATTTTAAAGACAAAGAGAATAAAATTGTTATGAAGGAAATGACACCAAAGCCAAATTTAGTATTTAACTGGGTAATCTTTTTAGGGGGCTTTAGTGTATGAGTTCAAACAGAAAGTTCCGCAGCTTTCTAGTTCGGATACAGGTTCGAAAAGATCACACAGACAATAAAGTTTTTAAAAAGGAATTTTAGACAAAAGAAACGAGGAAGAAAGGGATAGAAAAGATAAAGTGTTGCAAATTTTAGTGCAATTTGCGAGAACTTATCTAAGAGAGTGTCCGGGAAACAAAGTTCTTTGAATTTCCATACGACCGATAACCTCTCGATAGCTGTCCATGCCCTTGCTAGTCACGCCATTTTTCGTAGATGAGACGCTACTTCCGAGGTAAGTAAGTAAAGTTAGCGACTATAGCCGAGGGTGACCCGAAGGCTCTCTTTTCAATAGCTACAACACGGAGGTGTGGGGGAGGTCGCCACTCCATTCCCTGGATTGCTCCGCTTTACACTTGATCCTTACTTCATAGTGCTGAGTGCTAAGCAAGATAGCATCAAGTACCATTTTTTTAAAGTCTTTGGTATGACTCGACGTAGGATTGAACTCCGGTCTCCCGGACCATTGGCGAACACTTTACTCATTAGGCCTTCCGAGGTAGGTGACCACACAAAACGGTGGTTTTCTCTGATACTAGTGGATAAGTTCACCGACCTTGGAAACGGCGTCTCAAACTAGATAGATAGATAGATAGATAAGAACAGTATGAGATAGATAGATAGATAGATAGATAGATAGATAGATATAAACAGAATGAGATAGATAGATAGATAGATAGATAGATAGATAGATAGGTAGGAACAAACTGAGATAGATAGATAGATAGAAAAGAAAAGAAAAGAAAGAGACAGATAGATAGATAGATAGATAGATAGATAGATAGATAGATATGAACAGAATGAGATAGATAGTTAGATAGATAGATAGATAGGAACAGACTGAGATAGATAGATAGGAACAGACTGAGATAGACAGATAGATTGATAGATAGAAAAGAAAAGAAAAGAACGAGATAGATAGATAGATAGATAGATAGATAGATAGAAAAGAGATAGATAGATAGATAGATAGATAGAAAGAAAAGAGATAGATAGATAGATAGATAGATGCAAAGTACAATATATATTTGGTATGTGAATGGTCGAATGTGTTTCTTTTATTTTTCGATACATTATTTTTCTTTCTTTATCACTTTCGCCTCTCTCTCTCTCTCTCTTTCTCTCTCTCTCTCTCTCTCTCTCTCTCTCACACACACACACACACACACACATACAAAAAGAATTCCGATCAAACAGTGTGTTCTTATTTCTATAAATTCCAGCCTGTTTTGCGTTTATTCCCCAAAGTGAGTTATTCGATTCCATACCGATTGTCAGTGATCTTCATCTGGGAATGGTGAAATTGTAGATATTGTTGAATCTGACAAGATGATAAAAAGAAGTGGAAAAGAGAATAAATCAAACACTTAGTAAATCAGAAGATTTTCCATGAATAAAGAATAATATATTGGTATAATAGTTAGAGTGTTCACCAATGGCCGATGAAACCTGGGTTCAATCCCATGTCGCGTCATACCAAAGTCTAAAAAATGCTACTTGATGCCTCCTTGCTTAACACTCACCATTATAAGGTACGTATTAAGGGTAAAATTGGGAAAGGAGTAGCACCCTCTTCTACACCTCGGTGTAGTAGCTATCGAAAAGGAGCTTTCGTGTTACCCTTGACAACGGTCGCAAACTTTACATACTTACTTTATATTAATAAAATTAATTTACATATATAAATTAATATTAATTAATGAATTTAAAAAAAAATTAAAGGATAAAATATGCAATGTAAAGAATTTAGAGTAAAAGATTTAATTTATAGGAATTTTAAAGACAAAGAGAATAAAGTTGTTATGAAGGAAATGACACCAAAGCCAAATTTAGTATTTAACTGGGTAATCTTTTTAGGGGGCTTTAGTGTATAAGTTCAAACAGAAAGTTCCGCAGCTTTCTAGTTCGGATACAGGTTCGAAAAGATCACACAGACAATAAAGTTTTTAAAAAGGAATTTTATACAAAAGAAACAAGAAAGAAAGGGATAGAAAAGATAAAGTGTTGCAAATTTTAGTGCAATTTGCGGGAACTTATCTAAGAGAGTGTTCGGGAAACAAAGTTCTTTGAATTTGCGTATTTTTCTTTTCTTTTCTTTTCTTTTCTTTTCTTTTTAGTTTTGTCGAAATGTTTCAGAGTTCATTTAATTTCGAGTCTTTTTTAAAATTCTTTTCACCAGAGTTCTCGGTTGAATTTTCTTTCAGATGTTTAACTTGATAGAATTTCAGTAGTCGACTTTTGTTTAATTTTACTTTTATTTCTTGGGAAGCTTCTTGCCTGTTTGAACTTATCGGCTATTCAAGAAGCGAGTGACGAAACCCATCAGCTGGATATTTTCCCTACCCTTAGTTTGGTTCCCGAATTCGTACTGAGGGTCCCAACAGTAGTTCTCAACAAAAAGAGGAGGTAACTTGTTGGTGCAGGATTACCTCTCCATTTTCCTCTCTGGCCAAATCAAGTGCTGCACGTGGTCGGTTTAATTTTTTTCTTAGAAATAATTTCTTAAGGTTTATTTATATTGATAAAGAATAAAATATTACAACTGTTTTAAATGTCTGATTTATCCATTTTTTTTCTCTCTTTTTTTATCATCTGGAGTGAAACAAAATTAATCACAACCACTTTTATATGAAAAAAAAGAACCTCTCTGCAGGGATTCTCTGTGGTGTAGAAACACAAGTGCGGGAGTGTGACATAGTAGTAATTTAGCGTAGGCAGAGGCAACAAGCCGGGACAGGTATGCCACACGGTCGCTCAAGCACATGTCTCAGGGTGCGAAGATTGACAAGGAAAAAGCAACATGATCGCTTTAGTATTTTTCAGCGTTTTCAATTCCGAGCTCTAGGGTTTATAACTGGCTCGCTACCTTGAGTTATCGATAAGATAGAGAAAGTCTGGTTAATATTTTCTATCAAAAGGGCACTTCGTTCTCACATTTTCTACACCCCTATATTCGTTGCTCGGTTTCTCTTTGAACCCAACTTAGACCAGGGTTCCGTGCTCGTCGGCCGCTCGAATTCTCCAGTTCAAACTTGAGTCACCCCCTTACATCCGCCAGTGGTGTCTAGGGAATGTACCTATCTGTTTCCGGCGTTTCTACAGTTGCGCAGAAGATTTGGAACTCCTAATTTTTTCTTTTTTTTTTTTTTTTTCAATTTCAGTTTTCTATAGGCCCTTCAATTTCGTTACATTTTGCCAGTTGGAACTCTAGTCACGCCATAACGTTCATTTTCTGACTAATACCCTTGAAGAAAAGTATGAAACTTCTTAAACCACCCTCTTTTCCTTAAAAACACCACCTTCTTGGCAGAGATGAGTTTATCGTTTGGTTCCTGAGCCACCACGAAATGAGGAATACCAAGTTGATCAAGGATTTTTTTGGTGACGGTGACGCATAAGTCTAGAATCGTGCGTGCTCTCCTCCCACTAAAAAATGATTTCATGTCAAAGCTAGATATCCTCGTTTATCCCTCCTCAACTTAGGAGAGATAAGCAGGGATATTTACCCGACGTCCCACCAAGTCAGTTTTGATATAAAGTCATTTTATTGTGAGAGGAGGGCATGAATTGGGAGTCATGTGTTGTATCACTACTATTTTTCTACAAGGATGGCTTTGGTATTAAATAACCCACGAAGGTTGATATGTCATTAAAAAAAGAAATCGAACCAACTAAAAGAATTAAAGTTTTTTTTTTAAATCTCAGATATCGATATGTAAAAATAATTGGGATAAGATTTTTTTAAATGATTTTTCTGAAATATTTCATTTCTTGTAGAGCATATATTAGGGTTGATATTTATCGTGTTCTGATAGCTACTAGCTGAAGTAACCGTTTACATCAGGGAAGATATTTAAATTTAAATTTGGATTACAGCTGATTTTAACAACATTAAAATCATTCCTTAATATCGACGGTAAGATAGCACGTGTTGTTTCCGTATGATTAATTAGTTTTAACAGCATATCAATTCGTATCGGGTAATTTTACGACTAAAGGTTAAGGAATTACCTTCTTTATACATTTATATATTTTTTGTGCGTAGTTTTTTTTATTTCTAGTACTCGTATCAAATATAAATAATTTTAAAACAGATCTATTCGATCCATCGAAGGTACTCTAACAGATATTACCCGAGCGGGGCATCAGAATATACCAGGGAATAATAGCGATGAAGACTTACTCCATACTCCCTTGATCTCTGGTACAAAAGCCTCACAAATAGATGCAGTTTAGTGTCACACGCAGGAAACTCTTCGAGGAGTCTTAGGCTTCTTCAGAAGACACAGTCAGCATATTCTAAAAGCTACAGACAGGGTAATGTTTCTGTCAGATTTAAGTTATAGGAAACTGTTTGTTATACAGCGTATCTCAAAATAGATGCAACCCATTAATCTGATAATGATTTATTACTGAGACAAGTGCAATGGCGGGCATTTGGAACACGTCCGGTAAAAAATGCATCCTTTGAGCTTTTTTTTAATTGTTATTATATCGGATTCCAGGACATGCAATCTTTTTTTGATTTTCTTGTCTCAGTAATAAATCATTATTATATTAATAGATTGCAACTCTTTTGAGACAGTTTTATATGATTTTGTCTAAAAATATGAAGTGACGCTAAAGTTTTTTTCCTCTTTTGTCCAAGGCTTAGTGATTGGGGATTAATAGTTGTTATAGTATACTATTTTCAAATCAGAAACAAAAAAGAACACATTATTATAAGTAGAGTTATCAGCAGTCATATGGGTCCTGATTATGGGAAACCATCCTGTATATGATTTGATTTGGTTTAGTTTTATGTCATATCAATCTTTGTAGGTTATTTAATGCCAAATCCTCTTTATGCATATATATATTTAATCTCTATAGGATTTGGTTTGGTTTGGTTAGGTTTTATGGCATATCAACCATTACAGCTTATTTAATGCCAAATCCTGTTTTTTCTATATATTAAATATATATGTGATTTGGTTTGGTTTGGTTTTATGGCATATCAACCATTGTAGGTTATTTAATGCCAAATCCTCTTTATACATATGTATCAAATATATAGGATTTGGTCTGTTTGTGTTTATGGCATCTCAACCACTGTAGGTTATTTACTGCCAAATCTTCTTTATAAATATATATTGAATATATATGATTTGTAATCACATAAATAAATAGCATTTGAAACGTGTCCAAGCTTATTTTTTAACATAGTTAAATGCTTTAATTTTCTATAAATCATTTGTTTGCACACAGTTTAATGTTTTCAAGTATTTCTATGTATCACTAACAATTTAATTAAACATGTCATTTGTTTATATACAGTTAAATGATTAAACATTTCTATTTCAAACAATTCAATTTAGCATAAGTAAAAAGTTTAAATGTCAAACAGTTCTGTTTTATCCATAGATAGGACCCTATCAGGTGCTACTACTCTAGAACAGAGAGGTCCCTAGAGCAATGTCAATAAAGGGGTATTCTGCATTCCCCAAAGCTCCAGCGTTACCGAAGATCTGCTATCAGATTATTTAGGACACACATTGGAGGAGCCTTACTGCTCTGCATAGATGCAGTCAGTGTATGGTACAACCCTAGCTGACTAGACCAGGTTATATATGATGTGAGTTTAAATAAAATTTTGAGTCTGCAAATGCAGCACCTTCAATAAACTTGTGTTCAGTTAAAACTAATCTCAAACTGTCAGATCAAATTAATTTAACATCATATCAATTCTTTAACCTTTAGTCCAATGAAAATTACTTCCATCCAGTTTTGTCATGTTTCTTAGCAATATAGTTTACTTCCCGATATTTGAATCCCGTGGTGTAATAGTTATCATCGTCGGATATGGACATAGCAACACGAGTTCAAATCCTGGACAAGACTGATTACATTTCACATAGCACTAATACCATGGGAAAGCTATGAATCCAGTTATTCTCCCTCCTATGAATCCAATTATTCTCCCTCTTGGGTAAATAGTAGGACAGACTGATTCTTCCGTCTTGGTGAGGCAACTAGTCCAGGAGAAGGAAAACTCTGAATTCAAACCTGTTAAACTCTGCTTAAAAATTGACCTTGTGTCATACCTGTCCGAGTAGAGGGGTAGGTAAATATGGATATTTAAATCCACAGCCATCATGTGGAATTGCTTTTAAGGTTGAATTTAATGTGGAGGGATATTAGATATTTTGCAAGTATGTCAGGGGCAAATGCTATATACTGTGTAGAAATACTTTGTGTTTGAATAATTCTGAGCTTGGATTTACAATTTTCAGACTTGATTTGATTGCTAACAAACTTTTACTTTTGTGTTAACCAGACGTTTTTGCCATTTCATCATCATCATCATTATCATCATGTCGTGCAATCAGCACGGATATTTCTGACCATCTCTCGCTACCCCTCCCAATAGTCCATTGCTTTTAGCAGGTCCTCAGGGCTACATCTAGTATCAGCACAGAGCTGCTGTATGTATGTTGCAGCTGGACGTCCTGCCTTTGCTCGTCCATGTGATGGGGTAACCGATTTTGGGTAGAGTATTCGCCAATAGTCCGAGAGACCGGGGTTCAATCCCAGGTCACGCCATACCAAAGACTTTAAAAATGGTATTTGATACCTCCTTGCTTAACACTTAGCAGTATAAGGTATGTATCGAGGTTAAAGTGGAACCATCCAAAGAGAGGAATAGCGCCCTCCCCTACACCCCGGTGTAGTAGCTATTGAAAAGGGAGCCTTCTGGTTACCCTCGACTAAAGGGAAACAACTTTACTTACTAAATATTTAAAAAACAAAACAAAATATTTTCTTGGTCGTTTTTAACCTATTTATTTTTTAAGTTCCCTTAACAGAAAAACCATGTCAAGGGTTAGATTTGAGGATGTGGGGGAAATTAAAAGAAATACAACAATGCAGCTGCACAGCGTATAAAAAGGAATATTTAGTGATGCTGTGACCAGTGGAAAACTCGCAGAAGTGCGTTAAATTCTCTGGAGACTATTTTGAAGAAAATTAATGTTTCATTCATAGTTTATTTGTGTCTTAATAAACAGTAGTGATACTCTCGAAACACATCTTTGATTGTACAACCTCAATTTCATAATAGTTTGGTTTAGTTTGGTTTGGTTTGGTTTGGTTTTATGGTACATCAACTAGTTGAGGTTATTTAATGCCAAATCCATTTTTATACCAATAAACTTTTCTATTTTACACAATTCAGTTTAGCATAAGTACGCAGTTTCAATGTCAAAAACAGTTCTCTTTCAAGCAATTCAGTTGAGCATAAGTCCACTGTTTAGTTCTATTTGACCCATAGATAAAACCCTATCCGGTGGTACCATTCCGGGCCAGAGTGGACCTGGGAGCGATGGCATTTCCTAAAGCTTCAGCATTACAGGAACCTCACCATCAGATTGTTTAGTGCCATATCTAGGACACTCATTAGGGAGGGGGTACCCTTCTTCAGAGAAGCAGGCGGTGTATTCTGCAGTCCAAGCCGACTGGGTAATCCCATAATGGATATAACATTTAGTATAAGAAATCTATATGGAAATGTACTAGCACTTATGGGACAAAATATAGTTTTATTCATTATTGTCTTGGTAAATATAGCTTCAGTCTTGATACCATTTGAAGACACCTTGCATATTTCTACCTCAGTCCGATAAAGGATGCTTTATTTTTTCAGTATAAATGTATATAGAAATGTACCAACTGGTATGGGACAAAACTTGTCTCGTTCATTGTTCCTTTCTGTTTTGGTAAAAAAAAAAACAACTATCAACTTGGCACTTTTTGAACACACCTCAAATACAAATGAATCTGTCCCATAATGGATGTTATATTTAGTAAAAGAAATGTGTCTAAAATTGTACCAACCTTTATGGGATAAAATGAATTCACTCATAGCTTATTTCTGTTTTGGTGAATACAGCTTCAGTCTCAATACTTTTGAGCACATCTCACATTGGGCTCTCTCTACCCAATAATTGATGTTACATCTAGCATAAGAAATGTATATAGAAATGTATCAACTGTTATGGGACAAAGTGAGTCTAATTTACTGCCACTTTCAGTTTTGGTAATTGCACTTTCAGTCTCGATACTTTTGAACACATTTCACACTGGGCTCCCTCTGTCCCGTAATGGATGTTACATTTAGTATAAGAAATGTATATAGAAATGTAGTTACTATTATGGGACAAAACTAGTCTCGTTCATTGTCGCTTTCTGTTGTGGTAATTACAGCTTCAGTCTCGATACTTTTGAACACACCTCACATTGGGCTCTCTCTGGCCCATAATAGATGTTACACCTAGTATATGAAATGTATATAGAAATGCACCAACTGTTATGGGACAAAACCAGTCTCGTTCATCGTCACTTTCTGTTTTGGGAATTACAACTTCAGTCTCGATACTTTTGAACACACCTCACATTGGGCTTCACTGTCCAATAATGAATGTTACATTTAGTATAAGAAATGCATATAGAAATGTATTAACAGTTATGGGACAAAGTGAGTCATATTTATTGCCCCTTTCGGTTTCAGTCCCGATAGTTTTGAACACATCTCACATTGGGCTCTCTCTGACCCATAATGGATGTTACATCTCGTAATGAAATGCATATAAAAATGTAGTTACTGTTATGGGACAAAACTTGTCTCGTTCATTGTCGCTTTCTGTTTTGGTAATTACAGCCTGAGTCTTGATACTTTTAAACATTTCTCACATTGGGCTCTCCCTTGGCGGCAACACCCCACAAGACACCAACTGTACAGTCACCTGCCTCCTATCACGAAAACGATTCAAGTTAGACGAACCAGACATGCAGGACACTGCTGGAGACGCAGGGACAAACTCATAAGAGATGTACTCTTATGGACCCCCACACATGGCCGTGCAAAAGCAGGACGACCAGCACGAACATACATTCAGCAGCTATGTGAGGATACGGGATGTTGTCCTGAACACCTGCCTAGTGCGATGAACGATAAGGAGGAGTGGCGAGAGAGGATCAGGGATATCCGTGCTACCAGCGCGACATGATGATGATAATGACATAGAAATGTACCAACTGTTATGGGACAAAACTAGTCTTGTTCATTGTCACTTTCTATTTTGGTAATTACAGCTTCAGTCTCGATACTTTTGAACACATCTCACATTGGGCTTCACTGTCCCATAATGGATGTTACATTTAGTAGAAGAAATGTATATAGAAATGTACCAACTGTTATGGGATAAAACTTGTTTCGTTCATTGTTCATTTCATTTTGGTAAATACAACTGTCATCTTGTCACTTTTTGAACACACTTAACATACAAATGCCTCTGTCCCATAATAGATGTTATATTTATTATGAGAAATGGATTTAGAAATGTACCAACTATTATGGACCAAAACTAGTTTCCATTGTTCATAGGACAAAACTTGTCTTATTCACTGTTCATTTCTGTTTCAGTAAATCCACCTTCAGCCTTGATACTTTTCGAAAAATCCTGCTTTATATCACCTTTGTCCCATAATGGATGTTACATTACGTATAAAAAATGTCCATAAAAATGTGTCATGTGTTCGGGGACAAAACTAGTCTCATTCATTGTTCCTTTCTGTCTTGGAAAACATAGCTTCAGTCTCGATACATTTTGAACACACACCGCATTATACTACCCCTGTCCCATAATGAATGTTATACATAGTATAATTTTCTTTTGTGAAATAGCATACCAATCTTTGTGGGCCTTTTAATTCTAAAGCCATCCTTACAGAGCAGCAATTATACTATTTGATACCTAATTGAGGGACATAAGAGGGTTCATACCTTTCCCAAAGGTATAACTCCCAAAGTGAACGTAATAGCACGATTTGATTGGTTGGTTTCTTTGTTTTAATGGCATATCAGCTCTTTTTAGGTTATTTAATGCCAAAACCATTCTCCTAGAAGAACAGTAGTGGTACTATTTGACCCATAGCTGGGAGGATAAGGGGGTTCATATCTTTCCCAAGAGTATTTGCCCGAAAGTGTACGTAATAGTGCGACTGGAATACGAACTCGCTTACTACGATTCCGCAGTCCATCGCTTTAACCATTACACCACGAGGAGACCCCAAGCACGACTTGAGTTCGAACTCGCTTACTCTGAAGCCGCAGTTCTGCATTTTAGTCATTACGGGAACTTCCCCTCATCTAATATAAACAATGTTAGCAGAAATGTAGACTCGATTATGGGATAAAACTGTATCATATTGACCTTCAACCCAGCCATCAATCAAGGAACAGGTGCATCCGGCCGAAGACATCAAGATATAGCTTTGAGTGTGGACGGGTTGAATTCAGTGCAAATGTGACGCTCACAGGAAGCAGGTGGGTGTCAAACAATTATATAACCCGGTGCCACGGAGAGTTGAGTTAGTTGGAGTCAGTTTGTTGCAGTTCGAGGCAGTGAGAACTAGACCCAGCAGAGGGCTGGGCCCTCAGGACCCCCGGTTAAGCAGCCCAGCAGAATGAGAAAGAAGTGCTGCTAAAGACAAAGGAACTGGGGGGGGTTCAATATGTTGCAGTCTGTTCAATCTCCAACTCACCTCACGCACATAACCCTTTCGCAACCCTTTCGTATAAAGTGTGAGCGGTATATTTTTCTAGAGAAGTGTATTTGTTCGTCATTATTGTTGATTATGTTTCCGCATGTATGTGTATACGTATAGTTGTATCACCCTATACAACATATTCATATTTTGGATATGCTACAAAACTTCTTTCATTCATTGTTGATTTCTGCTTTGATAAATAAAGTTTCCCGGTCAATACTTTTTTTATCACACTATGCATGATAATATCCCTGTCCCATAATAGATATTACATATAGAAGAGATAAAACCACATGAACTATTATGTATGAATTATTATGGATGAAAATTATTTTAATTAATTCATTATTTCTTTCTTTTTTTCTTGATAAATCCCACTTCCGTCTAGATACTTTTTTATCACCCGATACATAATAATATCTCTGTCTCACAATGGATATCACATATATTATAAGTAGCGTGTATTTACCCCACCCACCCACACACACACACGAGCAGGATGTGACACAAGGTAAGTTTTTAGCGGAGTTTAATAGAATTAATTCAGAGATGTCTTTCTCCTAGACCGGTTGCCATATAAACGCTAAAGAGTCCATTACACCTTAGAATTTCACCCATAGCTAGAGGGAATATAATTGCATTCGTACCTTTCCCTAAGGGTATCAGTGTGAAGAGAAGTGGATATAGCCCCGTCCAGGATTTTAAATCGGATCACCATGTCTATTTCCAACGACGGTAACCATTACACTACGAGCGCCACCTATCGTATAAATAGTGTGCTCAGAAATGTATAATGTATTATGGGACAAAACAATTTTCGTTAATGGTTTATTCATGTTTTGGTCAATACAATCTTAATCTCGATAGTTTTTGAAAATAACCATATATGTCCGTGGTGCAATGGTTATTGTCTTTGGAAAAGGAGCATGCAAACAAAGTTCAAATCCATGACGAGGATGTTTGCCTTTAAGATAGCGCTGATAGCCTAGTCTTCTAGTAGGGCAGACTAGGCTCTTTAACCTTCGTTTGGTAGCAGGTCTAGGAGAAAGAATACTGGAAAAAAATCGCTTAAAAATTGACCTTGTGTCACATCCTGCGGAAGGGTTAGTTAAATACATATATGAATCTTGAATCAACATCAAATGATCGTGTGGGCCGATCTGTCACTTTCTGATTTTTCAGTTGTGTTTGATCAATCACTTTCCATGTTTCATTAATATTATTTTTGCAACCAGATCCGATCGGAACTTCCTATGTTTGTTTTCCTCTTCTCTCCCTGAGAGTGTGTTATGAAAAATCAAGATTCATTGAACATGAAAGCTTCTGCATTCCCTTCAAAATTTCTATCAATACGATAAATTTTTTATTCGACTTTTTATCACTATTATTATTATTATTATTATTATTATTATTATTATTATTATTCAATCAATAGTTTTTATATGAATATCAATCGTTGCCTATCAAGAAATTCATATTATATAAATGCTGGTTTCCTCCCTCGCTACTTAATCTGACTTTTGTGTTCCGGTATTACTAAAGGCTTGTTTGTACACAAAATAGCCCACAGCTAGTTCGTATAAAGATAACACATGGACAGTTCGTAGTAAAATAGTACATTGCTACTTCGTGATAAAATTGGAAAGACAGCACACATCCGACTAGTACTAATGCACACAGCTACTTAGTGCGATAGTAAACATCTATTTCATATTTAAATAGTAGAGAGTTATATGGTTGCCTGATATCGAAAAAATATTATCATCAAGATAGCACACGTTTATGTAAAGTAAAGTTGGTGACCGTAGTCGTGGGCAACCCAAAAGCTCTCTTTTCTATAGCTACAACACCGAGGTGTAGAGGAAGGCCCTACTCCTTTCCCTGGATTGCTCCACTTTACCCTTGATACGCACCTTATAGTTCTGACTGTTAAGCAAGGAAGTATCAACATTTTTTTTAAGTCTTTGGTATGACTCGACCTGGGATTGAACCCAGTTCTCCTGGACCAATGGCGAACACTCTACCCACTGGGCCAAAGAGCCGCTTTTTAACACACAGTTTGTTCGTTGCGAGAAAGAACCCTTCTAATTCCGATTAAGATTAGACACAGATATTTTATCGTAAGATGGCACACAGTTCATAATAAGATAGAACCTACTTCTTAGTAAGTAAGGAAATGTCTGGTTCATAATAAGTTAGTAGCCAGTTATTTTGTAGTAAAATGGAAAATATTTAGTTTATATTTAGGTGGTACCCAGCAATTTCTTAGTAATATATCAGACAGTTAGTATTAATTTAAAACTCTGCTACTACATAGTAAGATGGCAAATATTTCATTCATATTAAGGTAGTACTCAGCAACTTCGTAGAGAGGTAGCATTATTATAATTTAACTCTTTGAGAGCCTTTCCCGCCACCTCGCTCTGGCGGTCTTTCACTAGATTTAGAGTGACAGCAAGTCTCCTCAAGTTTCAAGAACTCATTACAGTATTCTGGCTAATCTCAGTAATGCAGTGGTTTTGGATGGTCTCAACTTGTCGTTTTATTTCTAAATCTTCCAGTCCTTGTACCAATCCTTTGGGAATTATTTCGAGCGAACCAATTAACATTCGTATCACTGTCACCTTTATGTTCCATAGCGTTTTTAGTTCTCTAAAAATGTCAAGGTACTTATCTCTCTTTTCTCTTTCTTTTTATTTTACTCTGTGAACCGCCGAAACGGCAAAATCCATAATTCGGCAGGTTCTTTTTGTTGTTGTTGTTGTTGTTGTTGTTGTTGTTGTTGATTTTCACAAGGCCTGGTCATCTGGTCGAGATCAAGTGATCAGTCTGTGTCTCAAAATCCTAGAGAAGTTTGTGCGTCTCATTTTCCAGGACGGATTCTAGGTTGTGCATATACCATTCGTTGATATGGTCAGATTTAAACTTGCACAATTCCCAGGGGATTACCTATCCCACTCAGTCGTTTCTGGTCTTATATTTTCAGGTGCTAATTTGCTACAATCATTTATTACGTGATTGATCGTTTCGTCTCTTTCACCAAATGAGTTACATTTGCTATTTGGTTGTGTCTTACCTATTTTTAGTCGAACAAAGTTGGCCCTTATGGCATTGTTTTGTGCTGCTATCAAAAGAGATTCAGTTTCTTTCTCGAAGTTTACGTTTCTTAGCTAGGTCCAAGATATATCATGTGAGATTTCGCTTGTTTGTTGCTTGAAATATCTATACAGTTGTTTTTCATCTTCTTAGTCATTGTTCTTCTCTTGATCATTGTGTTGTTTGTGTTGTTTCTGGTTGCAACATTTAGTCTTTCTTTGCTCTTTTTTGTATAGTCTGCTAGTCGTTGTATCGACGCTATCTTCAATGATAGCGAGTCCTCTTCCTCCTTCTTTTCTTGGCCTATATAGTCTTTCTTTGTCATCTTTTGAATGTAAGGCCTTGTGCATCGTCATTAGTTTTCTTGTTCTTAGGTCCATTTGTTGACGTTCTTTCCACGTTCACTTCAAGAATGGTCCCGAGTATCTTACGAGGGGGACAGCCCAGATGTTTATCCCTTTGATAAGATTTCTGCTCAAAAGTTTATTTTCGAGTAGTTTTCTTCTTCTCCAGATATACATTTTAAAATTTTTTTTCTTCATCTCCACTGTTTGAGGATGTCCGCTTCCAATATTCCCAAGGATTTGTAGGTTTCCTTTTGTTAATTTTTAACTCCCTAAAATTCAAGCTATTCTGTATTTTTCTATTGTTAAACCCAAGAGTAAATAGGTGCTGTGAGTTATAGCATTTATCGCTTCCATATCATTTCATTGTGATTACTGGCTTTAGCAGGAACATTTAACACTAAATCAACTATATTTGCCTTCATATATCTAAACAGCCAAACTTAAAGACGATGAAATGCAATTAACGAAATAAAACACGAAGCAAGGACAAAGTTTGAAGTCGATACATATAATTTGTCGATTTTCTTGGACATGGTAGAGCGTAGCGTTTCTTTAAGGTTTTTTTGTGGGGTGGGATGCCTTTCATTTGCTGCTACTGCTTAATCAAACGTTATGTTTCTTCTTTTAAGTTTAGTTTATTTTGGTTGGTTTTTATGGCACATCAACCATTGTAGGTTTTTTAATGCCAAATCCATTTTTACATATAAATAGTTGTATTACAAACACTTCAGTTTAGCATAAGTACAGAGTTTAAATATGAAAAACAGTTCTACCTCAAACAATTCTGTTTACCATAAATACACAATTTAGTTTTATTTAACCTATAGATAGAACCCTATTGGGTACTACCACTCCAGGCCTGAGTGGACCTGGATGCGATAGCAATAAAGAGGTACCACGCATTCCCCAAAGCTCCTGCATTTCTGGAGCCTCACAATTAGATTGTTTAGTGTCATATCCGGGACTCTCGTTAGGGAAGTCTTAAAACCTCGACAGAGAGGCAGTCGGTTTATTCCGCAGCCCCAGCCGACTGGGCCATCACTTCTTTTGAGTTTTTTACACTAGCGTTAGCTGATGGGCTTTCAGTGGAGTCTGAGTGATAGCAAATCTTCTCAGGTCTCCTGGACTCTCCCCAGTATTCTAACCAATTTTAACTATGTTGTGGTCTGCAGAGTTCAGATCCTTCCTCTGATCTCCATTTTTGTCGGTCTTTTTTCTAAACCTTTTGGGACTGTTCCAAGCTCACCAACTGCAATTAGCATAACTATTATCTTCATGTTACACAGATTTTTTTGTTTTGTTTCAGCTCTCTGGCAAGATCTAGGTTTTTCATTGTCTATCTTTTCTTTCACTTTCACAGTTATCTGCCGGAACATCAAAATTCAATAGATGACGTTATTTTCTTCTTGTTAATTAACAAAAAGTCTGGATCTCTGGCCAGAGTTCCGTGATTCGTTTGTATCTCGAAGACCGAAAAAATTTTATGAGTCTCATTTTTGTAGACAGATTCTGGTTTGTCTATATACTATTTGTTAGTATGTTCAAAAGTTAATCTCTTATTTAATTCCCAACGGATCAACCTTCACACCCAATCGTCTCGTATTTTTTGCGCTAGATTGCTGCATTTGCATATTATGGGACTAACTGTCTCATCTCTGTCTCTATCTACCCTACACTTGCTACTATGTCGACTATTATCAATTTTTGCTTTAACATAATTGGTGTGTACATCTTTGTTTTTGTGCTGTTCTTAAAAGAGATTCAGTTTTCGTTTTTGAGATTTCCATTTCTTCGCTATGTCCTGTTCGTCTTGTGCAGAATGCCACCAATTTGTCGCTTGAAGTATCTATACAGTTGTTTCACTTACCATTCTTGTTTTCTTGTTTTTGGTGTTATTCTATTAGTTCTTACATTGCCATAGCTGTTACTGGCTGCTTTAATAGGTCTTTCTTTTCTCTTTGTAGCATAATGCTTTATTGTTATTATTATTTACTCATTAGAGTTTTTTAAATCAGTTTTAGCTGATGGTTTTTCACTGGAATTTGAGTGACAGCAAGTCTCCTCAAGTCTCCAGGACTCTTCTCAATATTCTGGCCGTTCTCAATAATGCTGTAGTTTGGATGGTTTCCACTCGTCCGCCAACTTCCAAGTCCTCCAATCCCTTTAGTAATCCTTTACTTACTGTACCAAAAGCACCAATCACAATTGGTATAAGTGTTACTTTCATGTTCCATAGTTTTTTCAATTCCCAAGCAAGGTCGAGGTACTTATCCTTCTTTTCACATTCTTTCAGGTTTTTTTCTGTGGTCAGTAGGAAGAGCAAAATCGACAATTTTGCAAGTTCTCATTTTTTATTGATTATTATAAGGTCTGTTCTTCTGACTGAGATTAGGTGATCAGTGTGTATGTCAAAGTCCCATAGGAGTTCATGTGTGCCATTTTCTAGGACAGATGCTGCTTGTGCAAATACAATTTGTTCGTATGGTCAAATTGAAATTTCTTACATATCTTCCAGTGGATCACCTTGCCCACTCTGTCGTGTCTAGTCTTATACTCCTTCTGTGCTAATATGCATTATTATTATTATTATTACTCCTAGCGATTTTTTTCACTGTCGTAGTAACTAGTTGTTACACAAGAGTCTAACTGACTGCAAATCTCCTCAACTATCCAAAACTTTTCTTAGCATTATTTTCGATCTAAAATGGTTGTTGCCTGAATAGTATCAATTCTTTCACGAATTTCTAGTTCGCCCAGTCTCTATTCTAGAATGTTAGGGATTGATCTGAGTGCTCTATATTTGGTACTACTCTCACCTTCCGGCTCCGCATCTTTTTAATTCCATCGAGATTCCAGATATTTCTTCAGTTTTTCACTTTTCTTTTTCTTTTTTTTTTCTATTTTTACTCTGTGATCTTATTTTGGTTTGGTTTATCTAACGGCATATCAATCGTCGAGGGTAATTTAATGCCAAATCCATCCTCGCAGAACAGTAGTGGTACTATTAAGTCGTACTAATATTCTTGGGAAAAGTATGAATTTAAGTATTCTCCCTCCAGATATGGTTAAATAGTAGGCCAGACTGATCTTTAACCTTCGTATGGCAACTGATCTAGGAGAAGGAAGACTCTGAATTCAAACCCGTTAAACTCCACTTAAAAACTGACCTTGTATTGCATCCAGCTCGTGCAGAAGAGTTAGATAAATATATATCTAACCCATAGCTGAGAAAATAAGGTATTGCATAGCTGGGGGGGGGCATATAAAGAAAGTCCCCCTGTTATTTGCTTGAATCGCGAAGTCTACAAGCAGACATATTCGCTTCTCCTTGTTGATGACAATATTGCCATGTACGAGGGTTGTTCAATAAATAAGGTGAATTTCGCCTCAGACGCGTACACTATTAAAAATTGAATGTTTTTCAAGGAAATCGATGTTAAAAAGTAAAGTAAATATAGCGACCGTTGTTGAGGGTGACCCAAAGACTCCCTTTTCAATTGCTACTGCACAGAAGTATAGAGAAGGGTGCTACTCCATTCCCTGGATTGTTCCATTTTGCCCTTGATCCTTACCTGTAAATGCTGAGTGTTAAGCAAGGATGTATCAAGTACCATTTTGAGTCTCCCGGACCATTGGCGAACACTCAACTCATTGGAAGGGTATTTTCCTGTCCCAGAAGACTGTCCGTTACACCTTGAACTTTTTCTTCACCAGAGAGTCTCTGTACGAGGGGCGTACGATAAGTTTCCAGACGTTTTTGTACAGGCATTTAAAATTGTCGTAGACTTTTGAAAATTCAGTATGTTATTTCTATACATCTTATGAGATGACTGACTAATTTTTATGATTTCAAATTCAAATGAACAGCTACAGCAGCAATTGGAATACAACCTACTAAAGCCTGATTGTCAAAGCTGGTAAATTTCAAAAATGAAATCTGACACTTTAGAAGAACGATATGCAATAAAATTCTGTTTTAAACTTGAAAAAATGCCGCAGAAACGTATGGAATGCTTCAGACTGCTTCTGGAGCATCTTGCATGAATCTAGCATCAGTTTTTGAGTGGCATATGAGATTCAAAGAAGGCAGGGTGTCTATGAGAGATGATTAGAGGTGTGGGAGGAGTAAGGAAGTCAATATACCAGAGTTGATTGGCCAAAGGGTTAGGGTTAGGGTTACTATGTTGAGGTTTTAAGGAAGTTCAAGAAGAGATTCCGTCGGAAGAGGCCAGCACTCTTCAGATCGGGTCAGTGACATTTCCAGCAGGACAATACACCAGTCCACAACTCCATCCTTGTCACTGACTATTTGACCAAGATGGGCATCAAGACAGTTCCTCGGCCTCCCTATAGTCCAGACCTTGCTCCCTGTGACTTTTGGTTATTTCCTAAGCTCAGAAGCTGTCGTTCTGAGACAATTGAGGAGATGAAAGAGGCTGTGACGAAGGTCATTGACACACTCACACAAGAAGACTTCAATGAGGCCTTCCAGAAGTTGTTGGAACGGTACAATAAGTGCATTGCAGCCCGGGGAGATTACTTCGAAGGGGACTAGAGTTTCATGTGTGTACTATCAATAAAAGTGCCAATGCGAAAAAACTCTGGAAACTTATCGTATGCCCCTCGTATTTCCAAACCTTAGACTCAAGATCTCCGTAACAAATCCATGTTTGACCAATTCATTTAAACATTTTCGACTAAACTATGCTTCTCCATACACATCACGCGTTCTTCTGTAAAGTTCACATGGTTTGCACTTCTCAGTCAGAAGTCAAATTCCCCTTGTTTATTGAATGACCCGCGTATATTCAACAGGTCTCTCCTCACTCAAAAATTCCCCCAATTCATTGAATAACCCACGTATATCCAATAGATCACTCCTCACTCAAAAAATTCCCCTCATTTATTGAATGACCATCGTATATCCAATAGGTCCCTCCTCACTCTTACCCAGTCGGCTGGGGCTGTAGAATACACCGACTGCTTCTCTGCAGAGGGATAAGACCCCCCAACGAGTGTCCTAGATATCACACTAAACAATCTGATAGTGAGGTACCAGTGATGCTGGAGCTTTGGGGAATGCTGAGTACCCCTTTATTGCCATCGCTCCCTGGTCCACTCTGGCCCGACGTGGTAGCACCTGATAGGGCCCTATCTATGGGTTGAATAGAAGTAACGGCATACTCATACTAAACTGAATTGCTTGAAATAGAAATGTTTTTGGCAATAAACCGTACTTATATTTAAACTGCGTGCTTATGCTAAACTGAATTATTTGAAATTGAACTGTTTTTTGACATTAAAACTGTACATACACTAAACTGAATTGTAACATGTAACTCCTTGAATAAACTGAATAGTTTGAAATATAAATGTTTTTGACAAACTTTACTCATGCTAAACTGAATTGTTTGAAATAGGACTGATTATTTACATAAAAATGGATTTGGCGTTAAATAACCTACAAAGGTTGATACGCCATGAAACCCAACCAACCAACCAACCTCGTCACTCAAAAAAGTTCCCTTTATTTTCTGAATAACCCTTGTGTAGATAATAGGTCCTTCCTCAGTAAAAAAAAAAAAGAAAAGATTCCCTCAATTTTTTGAATTGCCCCCTTATACATAATAGGTCACACCTCAGTCTAAAAATTCATTTATTTATTGCATGACCTTCTACCAGACTTTGATCGACAATGCTTTCTCTTTTCCGTTAGCATCTATTGGTTTTGTTTTGTTTTTTTTTTTATTACGTTCCTTATCTGCTTCCATATACGTTTATGGCCTCACTTATTACTTCCCTTTTGTATCTTTACCTCTTTTAAACACTATGGTGTTTAGATCATAAAGCCAAGTCAATAGAGTCTACACTACGAACAGGGTTATCGTAGCCCAATTAGATTCATATCAATGTCTGATTTTCTTGTTTTGTGTCAAGCGTTTGGATATTTATCGAAGCCACATCTTAGCTCAACAAACTGCAGTTGGAGTCTTTTAGAAGATCCTATTGTTTTGCATTGTTTAATATTAAGCCACTTCTGCTTATTCAATGGGTATACATATCTACAAATGTACACAGATTATGCTTGTCAATGTTAGTATTATCAAGGAGAGACATACGTGAGATATTACCGATTTTATTTCTGTTCTGGGTTATAAATATTCATCATAAAAAGAACCAATGAACTGGAACCAGAAAGGCAGGTGCAAGAACAGAACTCCCTCTTGTCTTAAGAAATGTCTCAATATAAAGACCAGAATTAAAACCTTCCTTTCTTTATCGTTGGCTTTGGGGTTTCCAAAAAGTACGACGTGGGAATGCAACAAGGTCGACTGCAAAAAATGTAAACGTAAATCCAGCAAAAAAGAAATATCACTTACGGACTAATGCTCTTCAGAATTGTATGAACCTCCCAGTTTTGGGTAAAATAATGGCACTACTGTTCTACTATAAAGATTGCTTTGGTATTGAAAAACCCGCGAAGGTTGATATAGATATTAAACAAACAAAACCAACCAACCAACCAACCAACCGAAAAAAGAAACAACAGCCATTTATCAATTTTAGAACAGGAATTAAACTTTAATTTTTCATCATTAAACAGTTTTTCATCATAAAAACAGTTTTTCATTAAAAAAAGATACAAGGTTTAAAACTGTTTATTCATTTGAAATTACGAGGGGTCTCCAAAAAGTATTAAATTGAGCCTGTATTAGTCACATTTATTCCAGCGGGTTTTTTATTGGTCGAAGCATCTCTTAAACTACTTTCTTAATATGGTTGACTTATTCACTGCCTTACTGCTTTTAGTGTTCTCCTAGCCTTCAAATATTACAAGGAATAAAACCTGTTTTGTCCCATAACAGTTGGTACATTTCGATATACATGTCTTATACTAAATGTAATAATCATTATAGGAGAGAGGTTTTATTCTATGAGCTGTGTTCAATAAGTATTGGGACTGAAACTGTATTTACCAAGATAAAAATGAGCAATGAATGAAACTAATTTTGACAACCAATGGAAATGTGTTCCCAACAATCGATATTCAATACTTACTGTAAGTCCAGCAGACTGCTGTTAATATTTCCTGTTTAAACTTGAACAAATTGAATAAATAAATAAAGTAGTAATACAAATGAAGCATTATATGAACGCTATATTATTTTCCAAATGCTAATGCACTGACTAAAGTTAACCAGAACGTCACAGCACCCAGGTGGCCAGTCAAACAACCATGGTATAGTTTAACAGTACAATTTCAAGATAGTGCAATAGATTATGAATTTATATCATAATATGATTTATATATTAAAAAAATTATACGAGGATCATTAAATAAGTTTCCAGACTTTTATCGTATGGGCACTATTATTGATAGTACACACATGAAACTCTAGTCACCTTCCAAGTAATCTCCTCCGGCTGCAATACAGTTGTTCTACCCTTCCAACAACTTCTGGAAGACCCATGGAAGTCCTCTAGTGTGAGCGTATCAATGACCTTCGTCACAGCTTCTTCCATCGCCTCAATTGTCTCATAACGACCGCCTCTGAGCTTAGGGAATAACCAAAAGTCACAGGGAGCAAGGACTGGACTATAAGGAGGCTGAGGAACTGTCTTGATGCCCATCTTGGTCAAATAGTCAGTGACAAGGGTGGAGTTGTGGACTGGTGCATTGTCCTGCAGGAAATGCCACTGACCCGATCTGAAGTGTGCTGGCCTCTTCTCAAGGAATCTCTTGCTGAACTCCCTAAATATCTCAACATAGTAACCCTAATCCCTTTGGCGAATCAACTCTGGGGTATTAACTTCCTCACTCCTCCCTCACCTCTCATCATTACTCACAGACTCCCTGCCTTCCTTGAATCTCTTATGCCACTCAAAAATTGATGCTCGATTCATGCAAGATGTTCCAAAAGCAGTCCGAAGCATTCCATACGTTTCTATGGCATTTTTACCAAGTTTAAAACAGTATTTTATTGCATATCCGTTTTTCTACTGTGTCCTCACGTCCAGATTGCATTTTTGAAAACACCAGCTGTGACAATCAGGCTTTACTAGGGTGTATTCCAATTCCTGCTGTGGCCGTTCATTTGAACCTGAAATCATAAAAATTGGTCAGTCATCTCATAAGATGTATAGCAATAACATACTGAATTTTCAAGAGTCTACAACAATTTTAAATGCCTACACAAAAAAAGTCTGGAAATTTATTAAAGGAACCATGTACAATACTAATTATTAAATTTTCCTCTTTTGTAATTGCTTATCACCTCTTTTACATTTTGATTTTGAACATTATGAAGGTGCCCGTGGTGTAATGGTTATCGTCGTAGGAAATGGATACGGTGACTCGAGTTCAAATCCTTGACGAGAAGGATTGCATTTCACATAGCACTAATACCCTTGGGAAAAGTATGGATCCAGTTATTCTCCCTCCAGCTATGGGTAAATAGTAGGACAGACTGATTTCTTCAGCCTTGGTGAGGCAACTAGTCTGGGAGAAGGAAAACTCTGAATTCAATCCTGTCAAACTCCGCTTAAAAATTGACCTTGTGTCATATCCTGCTCGAGCGGAGGGGTTGGTAAATAGGGTTATATGCCCCTAATCATGACGAAGCCGATGGCATTAATTTGCTGTTGGCTTTGACCCCAACCGGCATTGTTGAAAGATCCCCGGATTCGACTTGGCCACCTTCATGTGGGCGAACTGAATCATTGACACCTTTGTATAGCACTGGACCTTATGGCCCAGTTTAAGCTATAATCAGGCATCCGTGTCTGGACCCATGTTTGGGTCCATGTCCAGCTAGGCTCATCAGGCTCACATTGCATTAAGTGGGTCGATTACCCGCATAGACCAGCAGGGCTCGAGCCTCGGCTCATGCCCGACCTTCCACTCCCCTAATCCCCACTTTAAACCAACCTTTGGTGTTATGTTTTGACCTTTTGACCCGGCCAAAAATGCCATTCAAGGTGGTGCACCGGAAGGAAGTGACACATCCCGGTCGCTGGAAATCGGAAGAGGTTGCGCAGGCGTTGAGGCGAGTCTATATTACTGCGTGGGAGTTTGAAGGTAATATAAGGCCGACGAATTGAGGACAGTTGGAGATAGGCGAGAAGGAGGACAAGCAGTACAGTGGAAGACGGAGGTAGACGCGATGTAGTAGGGAAAGCCAGCACACAGAAGAGTTCACTCCAAGGTCCGGTTGAAATATTCGGTTAGAATTATATATATATATACATATAATTCTAAGCGAATATTTTTTTGGTAACATTATTTTTAAACGGCAGTTCTTCCGAACTACATCCTGTATTTAAGACTCTTTTACTTTTTCAAATACCAGAGCTAATCGCATCGGCCGAAAAACATAAGATTAGCATAATATGCATACAAGAACACAGATACACGCACACCGAAGATATCAAATATCACGAAACTGGCAATGGATGGTCGCTCGTCACAGTATCCGCATGGAAAAACTCTGTCAACGCCGCAGTAGGAGGGGTAGGATTACTTATAGGACCTAGAGCTATAAAAACGCTAAAAAGCATTGAGAAAATACAACCTCGAATGATGGCAGCTACTTTTAACAGCAACCCCAGAGCAACAATCATCTCCTGCTACAGCCCTACCAATGTTAGTGAAGAAACTGAACTAGTCACCTTCTACGATGAGCTATCCTCATTAGAGCGTAGCATCCCGAAACACATGTTAGTCATTGGCGGAGACATGAATGCCCAAATCGGGAAAAACGGAAACAACAAATACAGCCTCCACAACATGTCAAAAAGGAATGGGGAACATCTAACAGATTTCATGACAGAAAATAGATTAGCATGCCTAAATACAAACTACCAAAAAAGGGAGGGCAAACTATGGACATACACGTACGCAAACAATACTAAAGCTCAGACTACGTCCTTATAAACAAGAAATGGAAAAATAGTGCAATGAATTGCGAGGCATGCTCCTCTTTTGAGGGTGTGTCCACCGATCACTGAAGAGTCACGGCGAAAATACGGTTAAGCCTACGAAAAAACGCCAAACGAACAGCGACCACCAAACACTATGACTGGGCCCTATTAAACAACAAAGATATAAGAGATAAATACGTATTAGAATTAAGAAACAGATTCAAAACACTGCAAGAAAAGACGGAAAAAAGTACACCAAACGACAAATATGAAAAAATTTCATCAATGCACACCTCGAGGCAGCAGCGAAATGCATTCCAACAAAACTTAAAACTAAATATAGAGTCCCATGGGAAACTTTAGCGGAGAAAAACGTGCACTAATGAAAACAGCCTCCAAAAGCTATCGAAAAAACCCAACAAACACAAATGCCTTAAAACTAAAAACGGGACAATATCAATTAGCAGGCATATATATAAAGGAACAGACAGAATACATTCAAAATCAGATAGATAAGATTAGAGACTTGGTGGAAGATAGACAATCTAGGATAGCCTGGCAAACAATAAACGAAGTGAGTAGAAGAAAGAACACAGCCAAAGCAAAACTGAAAGCAGCAAACCAACAAGAAAGAATAAAACTGTGGAAACAGCACTTCGAAAACCTACTAGGAAACCCACCGAAAATAACACATGAACCAATCACCAGAATAATTAGCAAACAATTAGACATTAAACTAGGACCGTTCACACAAGAAGAACTCGACTCAGTTCTCAAGGGGACACGCTGGCTCCGTACCTCTTTATCATTTGTCTAGACTACGTACTTAGAACATCGATTGACAAAATCAGAGAGAATGGCTTCGAACTGACGAAGAAAAGAAGCAGAAGGTACCCCGCAAAAACAATTACCGACGCCGACTACGCCGATGACATAGCGATCCTGGCAAATACACCTGACCAAGCCGAAACACTACTGCATAGTTTGGAACGAGCAGCAGCAAGCATAGGCCTCTATGCTAATGCACACAAAACGGAATATATGTGCTATAATCAAACGGGGGACATCTCCAATCTAGAAGGAACCCCTCTTAAACTAGTAGACAAATTCACTTACCTAGGAAGCAGCGTCGAATCAACCGAAAAGGACATCAAAACGAGGTTAGCGAAAGCATGGACAGCTATCAATAGGCTATCGATTATATGGAAATCAGACCTAACCGATAAAATGAAACGCAGTTTCTTCCAGGCAGCGGTCACATCGATACTGCTATATGGCTGCACTACATGGACGCTAACAAAACGGCTGGAGAAGAAGCTAGACGGCAATTACACAAGAGTGCTACGTGCAATCTTAAACAAGTCCTGGCGGCATCACCCCACAAGACACCAACTGTACGGCCACCTGCCCCCTATCACGTAAACTATTCAAGTTAGACGAACAGACATGCAGGACACTGCTGGAGAAGCAGGGACGAACTCATAAGAGATGTACTCTTATGGACCCCCACACATGATCGTGCAAAAGCAGGACGACCAGCACGAACATACATTCAGCAGCTATGTGAGGATACAGGATGTTGTCCTGAAGACCTACCTAGGGCGATGAACGATAGGGAGGAGTGGCGAGAGAGTCAGGGATATCCGTGCTACCAGCGCGAGATGATGATGATGACATCCTGTATCCACACAAACCTTATGTAGATAAGTTCTTGCTGGTCGGCCCAAACCAGCACGTTCATATGTGGGGGTTCTTAAAAGAAGAACACTTGTGTCACGCATATGTAGTTCGTCTTACTCGGATAATTTTTGAGATGGGAGGAAAGTGGCTGTACAGCTGAAGTTTCGTGGCGTGTTGCTTCAAGTTCTTTTTGTTCAAATTATTCTTGTGTAGTTCTTATGTAGTTTTTTTTCTTTACCCTTTGTTAGCGTCCATGGGGTGCATCCGTACAGTAGTAGTATGGACACAGGTACTGCTTGGGAAAAAATCCTGTTTTATTTTATCAGGTAGATCAGACTCTCATATGAGGGATAACCTATCAATAACAGCCAATGCCTTTACTAACCGTATACTGACATCGCTTTCAGTAGATGAGATATAACTGCCAAGGCATGTGAATTTGTGTACTAATTTTAGAGGCTTGTTACTTAGATGTCTCCTTCTCGTTTAAAACACATGTACTCTGTTTTATTTGTGTTCACGTGGAGGCCAATGCCACCTGCTATTTGCTCTTGGCAATGTATTTGCAAGACGCGCTGGATCATCTGCATAGTCTGCGTCTGTCATAGTTTCTATGGAATATCGTCAGCTTCTTGGCTTTTTTTTTTTAGCGTAAGGCCACTTTGATTTATTAGATCTATCAGTGTTCAAAGTACGTAGCTTAGGTAGATTATAACAAGATAAGGTACTAATGTATGTCCTTGCAGAACTCCAGCAACCAGGTCAAAATTGCCTAGTCGGCGGCTTTAGCAGTTGAATACACCGACTGCACCTCTGCAGAGGGGTAAGAACCTCCTCAACGAGTGTCCTGTATATGACACTAAACAATCTGATGGTGAGGTTCCAGTGATGCTGGAGCGTTGGGGAATGCGTTGCACCGCTTCATTGCCATTGCTCCAAGGTCCACTTTGTCCCGGAGTGGTAGCAACTGATAGGGTCTTATCTGTGGGTTAAATAGAACTACATATTTATGCTAAACTGAATTGTTTGAATTAGAATTGTTTGACTAAACGGAACAGCTTGAAATGGAAATGTTTTTGATTATCAAATTGTACTTACATTTAAACTGCGTACTTGTGCTGAAATGAATTGCTTGAAATGGAACTGTTTTTGTCATTGAACCTATACTTACACTAAATTGAATTGTTTAATGTAGAACTGTTTTGACATTTAACTGTGTATAAACAAAATCTGTACTTATACTAAACAGAATTGGCTGAATTAGAACTGTTTGAATAAATTGAGTAGCTTGAAATAGAAATGTCTCTGACAATTAAACTGTGTACTCACGCTAAACTGAATTGTTTGAAATAGAACTAATTTTTATGAAAATTGATTTGGCGTAAATAACCGGCAAAGGTTGATATGCCATACCCCACCCCACAAAAAAAAACAACCAACAATCAACCATGTCAATAAAAATGGAGACACATACTTCAGATTTGTTTGCAGTTCGAATGGTTTCAAATAGTACTATCTAAGCGCAATTGACCCTCAGCCAAAGCCTTCTTGCACTTTTAAGATATGCTCGGGACAACCATATAGGTGCTGGGGCTTCACATGACCAGCCGATTGATCAGATCGGTCCTCTCCGACCACCCATCTAGCCCCAGTAAGAGAGTGTTGCAAGTCACGTGACTACTTTACTTGCTGGCTCAAGGAATTCTCAGCCACCTAGTGACAGTCCTCAAGCATTTCACGTCGCAACCCACGATCAATGGGTTGACTCTATGCAAATTATTTGTGTTGTATAGGGATACTTAAAACAATGCAACTCTATGCAAATTATTTGTGTTGAATAGAAATACTTGAAACAATGCAACTCTATATATACTTTTATATATATATATATATATATATATATATAGTACAACATGATATAGACTCAAACTCGGTTAGGTCGTCATAATAAATTTATTTCAATGGAGAATATTACTATACTCTCCGTCTCGTCAAATGACTATTTACATGCTTCTCTCTCGTCGCAGAGTTGCAAATGTGGAGTTATAGTTCGTATTCAGAAGATAAATTAAAGGAATTAAAAAATAAAAAATAAAAATTAGAAAAAAATAAAAAGTAAAAAATAAAAATAAGCATAAAAATAAGAATAAAAGTGGAAATCAAATTACAAATTATTTCGTTCATACGCGTGGGTAGAGGGTGTCCAAATGTTGTGTTAGAATGATTAAGAAACAGGAGTGGAATTAATCTACCGGTCAACCCTTCCCAATTTTGCCTTCTTGGAGGGTTTCTTCTCCTTAGCAGGTGTGATTTTCTAAACGGACTAAGATCATATAACTAATGGCTATGTCATACATGATTTACATTTATTCCTAATATATATATATATATACATATATTATTCATTAGTTGTAAATAATTAAAATTTTTACTTACCTTAGGCCTGAAACTTCCATTGTTGAATTTCAGTTTATTTTTTTCCTTTCCTTTTACTTTAAAGATTAATTTGAACAGCAGCTTCAAATTTTATACGGAGTTGTTTAACATTTATATACATTGGATTTTGAGTTTTATGTTTGTTTTTAGTGTTGTCTCTGAAAGATGATTCAATCATTTTTTGTTCTCAGAATAAAACGTGACTCATTTTGACAATTTCATCAAGCCAAATCTAAACGAGCTCAAAATCAGTAATTAAATATCATTAGCAACAACCAAGATAAGAAATATATCTTCTTTTTATATATGTATATATTCTTTCTTTGGACCTACAAAGATTTTTTTTACTTTATATTTATATATATATATGTATGAATTTAAAAAGTATGAAGAATCATTAGAATAAATAATGAAATCCTTCCGACAAAAGTTTGGCAAATATCTACTAAATTGCCAGTAGAGTAATGGCCCTTTTTCGACGGTTTCTGCAAGGAAAATTAGATTATTAGTTTAAAATTATTAAGATATATTTTTTTTTCTTTTGTTAACCCAATATTTCAGTTTTTCTATTTGAGGTTTATTTTACCTGATATGATCAAATAATTCAATTGGACTTAGATGTTAAAGTTTATTATTTACTAACACAATACCATATATTGAAGTTTTTGCTTAGTAACACTATACCCTACATTGAAGTTAATTGCTTTGGTATTATTTCGCGGAATTCTTATTTCTTTTTTGTAATTCTCATTTTTCAGGAAGTTGGAAGAAAGAGTACCTTGTAAGGTATGATCAAGCACCCCATAAAGGATTTAAATTTTGTATTTCATTTTTCTAACTGAAAATGTTTTTCTTTCTTTCTTTTACTAGTTATTTTTTTTTTTTTTTTTTGCCTTTGTTTCTTTCTATTTCTTTTTTATAATTTTTATTTCTTGGAAAGTTAGGCTGAAGAGTTTCTTGGAAGGTAAGACGAAGCTCTCCGTTATGTTTTGTATTTCATTCTTAAAATAAAAGACGACCTTAGCCTCTTTTTCCTGCGTTCTAATATTTAAAAAAACCTGTCAAATAGTAATATTTAGCGATAAAATCAAATTTATTTGTTAGTAATCTAGTTTGATTTTTTATTTGTTGTTTTTAATTTGTTTGTTTGTTTGTGTCACCATTCTCTTTGTCGTGAGAGACTTAGTTAATTATATACTTAAGTCTTTTTACGTGCCTTTATTAAGCTGAAAAAAGTTTGGGATCGGGTTTTTTATCAGGTGATAGAGGAATTTTAAAAGAAATTGTTTGTATACTATAATAAATATATAAACGTAGTCAATATAAAAGTTTCAATTTAATAAAAGGAAAGTTAATAAATAATTTTAACAAACAAAATTAACATTAAAAGAATCCTTTCTTAACGAACAACCATAAAAAAAATAGATTTTAGTAATTAATCGTGTAAAAACTAATTCATCTAAATAAATAAAAAAACGAAGTACGGGTCTTTTTACAATTATAAAAAGGTTTTCAGATTAAACATTTTTCTAAAATTAAAAATCGTTCAAATTATGATAGCTTTTGTTGTTACTGCTTTTTATCAGGAGTAAATTAAATTTTAAAAGAATAAACGAAAGAAATATCAAAAAATAAAGCCGAATAAATTTCAAAATAAATTGTTTATAGAAACAACAGGTAATTAGATAAAAAGTAAAGTTGGCGACCGTAGTCGAGGGTGACCAGAAAGCTCCCTTTTCAATAGCTACTACACCGAGGTGTAGGGGAGGGCGCTACTCCATTACGAACGTAATTTTAATGCTTTGGTCATTTTAGGAAAAATGACGTTAAATAAATATTGAAATATTATCTAAAATTAAAAGAAATGTCAAACCAATAATTTTTAATGACTAAATATAAAACAGACCTACTAGTCTAAATAATGAAATATAAACCTCTTATCTTAAATGAGATTTTAGTTTAAAAGTATCTGAAATATTATTTTATATTTGTCACGTGTATAAAAGGATCGAGGACCTCCATCTAAAGTGCAATTTAAGATAAATAACATTTTTTTTATTTCTTTTTTTGACATCATTGGTAATCGCATCTCGCAAATAATTTTCGTAATTTTCTCATATCGTTTCTTCACAGAAAATATATTTGAGAGATTTCTACAATTTTTCTTCGAAACGATCAAAACTTTTACGTTTTGTTTTGGTTTCTTCGTTTCATGGCATATCAACATTCGTGGGTTATTTGATGCCAAAGCCACCTTTGTAGAAGAACATGTGGTTCTATTTAGCCCAAAGCAAGGGAAATAAAGGAGTTCATGCCTTTCCCAGGGGTATTAATCCGAAAGTGAATGTAAAAGCGCGACTGGAATTCAAAATTGCTTACTATGATGTTGCAGTCCAGCATGTCTGCCATAATGCCACGGGGAGTCCCACAAAACTTTCGGAAGACACTGCTTTGATATAGAAATCTTTTACCAAAAGCAAAGACAGGCAGTTTATATTCTTAAGGTTGAGACCAAGGGTATTTTCAATCAAGATTATTAGGGAAATAAAATAAAACCAGCAGAAACACCAATGCTTGTAAAAAAAAAAAAAAATAGATAGTTAATCCTGATTCAAACGGTTATTGTAATATATTTTTTCATAAAAGTGAACTCATATAATTTTGATCATAGTTTAACGGTATATTCAAATTTATCAGATTCTTGAAGTGAAGTCAAAGAGTCTTAATTGTTTATTTTGTTGTATGAAATCTTGGTAATCTATTATATTCATTTCCACAGATGTTTTCGATGATACATTTTGTTTTAATTTCCAAAAATCGTACCTGAGATATAAACTTAATAATTGGTAATTTCGGGTATTGAAAAATATTCATTCTCAGGTCTGCAATTGCCAGGAGTTATATTGCAATGATTTTTGTTTAAAAAGTTAATCTCAGATCAACTGAGATTGGTGGATTTTCAGATAATGAATATCTGATAAATCTTCAGATTGATTAATCTTTTAATATAAGACATTTTTTCTTAATTCAAGATAAACGTACTGAAAGCAAAAAATATGTTTGCTCTTGATTTGTTCATATAAACACGTTATAATCTTGATCTTCGGATCAAAATTCTTTGTATTTAGTTTTTTGAAACAAAAAAAGTTTTGTTGATTATTGTAAAGATCAAATTGGTCTTCGATTCTTTTTGTTTACACAAATAATTTTCACAATCGCAACAAGGTCGAATATATTTGATTATATTGAATGTGCAAATGCATTTTGATGTCGATCCGCGATTCAAACTTCCGCTCAACTTCCTAAAAAAGAGAAGCTTACAGGATTATTAATATCGCTTAGATCATTTTTCTTTCTTTTTTTTTTTTTTTTTTTTTTTTTGAGGGGTAGGTAAAATCAGAGAAACTGAAACTGTTCAATCACATTCGATGAATTATTGAAAACAGGTTCGAACGTTGATCAGTGGTTTAGATATATTTTTGAGTTGTATACTTCCGTGAATAAAAAAAAGAGCGTTCAAGATATTTGAAAACGTTGAATCAGGGTTCAATTCATCTTTTTTTTCTTTTTCCTTAGTCACTGAAAGATCAAAAATATTTGATTAAGTTGTGTTCTTCATTGACACTTCTAAATGTAGGTCAGTTGCTCAAAATTAATTTTCAGCTGTACACTTCCGTAGATAAAAAAAAAAGGACTTTTCTTGGATTATTGAAAAGATCAAATTTGTCTTTTTTCTTTTTGATAAAAGAGATCAATAATATTTTGTTTCATTGTATGTCTGTCCTTAAACGCGTCTTAGAATTAATCCATGACTCAAAATCGCAGTTCGGCTGAGTACTTCCTGAAATCAAAAAGAATTTCCCTGGATTATTGGAAAAGTCAAAATTTTCCTCAGCTTTTTTTATTTATTTATTTTTTTAATATTTTGTTTGATTTCTTCTTGATTGAATTAACGGAGATTAAAAATGTTTACGAACGTAACTTATGTTAATGTAATCGTGTTTTTATTCTGATCTTGGGCTCCAATTTCTTTTCATGTTGTGTACTTCCCCGAAACAAAAAGAAATTTCATTAATAATTGAAAAGTCGAATTTGTTTTCAATTTTTTTTTTAATAAAATCGGAGAGATCAAAAAACGATTGCTGAGTTAATATAACTGCATTTGTATTCTAATCTATGGCTCAGAATTCTTCTCACGTTGTGTGCATCCACTAATAGAAAATGTAACTTGGTGAATTACTGAAGATGAAATTTGTCTTCAGTTTCTCGTTGTTTTCTTTTTTTTTGTTTTGTTGTTGGGTTTTCTTTAGTTGCATTGGGTATGCTCCTAGATATGTTTCAAAGTTAATCCGAGGCTCAAATGTCTTTTGAAGCTATGTACTTCAGCAAAGCAAAAGGAATTTTTCTTGATTATTTTTTAATAATCAAGAAAAATTCCTTTGAAGTTTTTTCAAAATTCTTTGAAGTTTTTTCTTCTTTTGATTAAAATCGCAGAAATCCAAAATATTTACTTACACAGCTTGTATTTATGAAACTGTGTTTTTATTCAAATCCGTGGCTTAAAAGTTGTGTTCTTCCTCAAATCAAAAATAAACTTCCTGAATTACTAAAAAGAACTTCCAATTTGCGTCCAAAGCTTTTTCTTTTTTCGCTTTTTTAAAGTTAAAAATGCACTTTTACTTCGAGTTGAAAAAGGTTTGAGAATATCAATGCAGATGATCATTTGTTTAACAAAGACTGAACGACAAAAGGAAATCTTGATTCATCTGATACAGATCATTGATTCAAAATATATAGATTTCTGCTGAGCGACCGCGTCGTGTGTTCACTGTTTTTGCAATACGAGAATCTACTTTGACTGCATCGGAACAGAAAGCATAGCGTCGTCATGCAAGATTGCTCGTAAATTATGGCATTCTTATGCAATGTTGCTTGCTCCTGCGCATGCGTAAATTTATTGCTTTGCTTCTGCGTCCCTCTCTCCCCGCCTCTCTCTCTCTCTCTCTCTCTCACGTCTGCTCGGATGTACAGTGTTTACGTCTGATGCTTGATTGTTGCAAAAAGAAAATGGAGGCGTAGATATCGCTTTACAAAAGTGATTTGATCAAGGCATTTATTTTACTGAAAATCATTAGTATCAAATTTTTGTTGACTCACATTAAATGGTGATTATCTTATAACTATAATAGTAAAGTAAAGTTAGCGACCGTGGTCGAGTGTAATCCGAAGGTTCCCTTTTCAATAGCTACTACACTGACGTATAGGGGAGGACGCAATTCCTTTCTCTGGATTGCTCCACTTTACCCTTGATACGTACTTTATAATGCTGGGTGTTAAGTTAGGAAGTATCAAGTACCATCTTTTGAGTCTTTAGTATGACTCGACCAAAGATTGAACTCCGGTCTCCAGGGCCATTAGCGAACTCGCAACCCATTATTGTAATTCAAATATAAAGCTTAGTTTAGTTTCTTTGTTTAATGGCATATTAACCTCCATGGGTTATTTAAAGCCAAAGTCATCTTTATTGAAGAACAGCGTTTAGAGAATGGGTGTGTTTATACCTTTCCAAAAGCCATGAACCCGCTTAATTTAATGGTCCGAGAGTGAACGTAATAGGTCGACGTGGGCTCGAATCAGCATACTTCAAGTTCGCAGTCCAGCACGTTGTCTCCACGACATATATAAGTTACAAAATGAATGATAAAATTAACTAGAAATAATCACAGCGATAATACATTTTATTAATGAAAACGTTCGGCTTATTCTACGGCATATCAACTCCTTACGGCTTATTCAATGTCGACAACTGATTCCTTTGTAAATCTTTGATTAGAATCCAAGCGATATTTTCGAAGTTCAATCATATTCATTTTTTTATCACACTTTTTTATTTGTCTATAATAACGATTAATTTGCCTACAGTCACATGCAATCAAGTATTCTTATCTAATACAATTAATTTGCACACAGGTATATGGTATCAAGTATGCTTATCTAATTCAAATATCTTTCCTACACTTATATGGTTGTTGGTTGGTTTTTATGGCATATCAACCTTTGTAGGTTATTTAACGCCGAATCTATTTTTATGCAAATAGTCAGCTCTAATTCATACAATTCAGTTTAGCATGAGTACACTGTTTAATTGTCAATAAGTACAGTATATGAAAATAGTTCTATTTCAAACAATTCAGTTTAGGATAAGTACGCAGTTTAAATGTAAGTACAGTTTAATTTTGAAAAACATTTCTATTTCAAGCTATTCAGTTTAGTCAAACAGTTATAATTCAGTTTAGTTGGTTGGTTGGTTGGTTGAGTTTTATAGCATATCCACCTTTGTAGGTTATTTAACGCCAAATCCATTTTTATAAAAATAGTTCTATTTTAAATAATCCCGTTTAGGATATGTACGCAGTTTAAATGTAAGTACAGTTTAATTGTCAAAAACATTTCTATTTCAAGCCATTCAGTTTAGTCAAACAATTCAGTTTAGCATAAGTATGCCGTTAGTTCTATTTAACACATAGATAGGACTCTATTCAGTGCTACCACTCCGGGCCAGAGTGGTCCTGGGAGCAATGGAAATAAAGGGGTACTCTGCATTCCCCAAAGCCCCAGCATCACTGGAACCTCACCATCAGATTGTTTTGTGTCATGTCCAGGACACTTATTGGTGGTGGGGTCTTACCCCTATGCAGAGAAGCAGTCAGTGTATTCTGCAGCCCCAGCCGACTGGGCAACACTTATATGGTGGCAATTATTTCTATCTTTTACAACAAATTTGTCTTTAGTTATATGGTATCAAGTATTTCAAGCTAATACGGATAATTTATACACTTGAATATGGTATCAAGTATTCTTATCTAATGTAAATATTTTGCACACAATTATATGGCATCAAGAATTCCTATCAAATACCAATAATTTGTTTGTCCAGTTGTCTGGGGCTGTAGAATATATTGATTGCTTCTCTGCAGAGGATTAGACCTCATATATGACACTTAAACAGTTTGATCGTGAGGTTCAAGTAATGCAGGAACATTGGGGAATGCAGAGTAACCCTTCATTGCCATCACTCCCAGGTCCACTCTGGCCTGGAGTGGTAGCACCAGATATTGTCCTATCTATGGATCAAATAGAACTAAACTGTGAACTAATGCTAAACAGAATTATTAGAAATAGAACGTTTTTGACATTTAACTGTTTGTAAACAAAACACAATACCTATATTAAACTGAATTTTTGAAATAGAACTATTTATATGTATAAAATGGATTTGGCATTAATAACCTACAATAGCAGATGTGGCGTAAAACCAAACAAAGCGAAACCAATCCCCTACCGAGTATCCTAATCCACTCAGTTCTGAGGTGATAGCATCTGATAGGGTCTTATCTATGGGTGAAGTAGCACCTGATAGGGTCCTATCTACGGGTCAATTGGAACTAAGCCGCGAAATTACGCTAAACTGAATTGTTCGAAATTTACTATTCTTATTTTTAATACTGTGTAAACAAACATCTGTACTTGTACTAAACTGAATTGTTTGAAATAGAACTGATCTTACATTTAAAATAACTGTTAGATCAGTCTGCTGGGGCCGCAGAATACACCGACTACATCTCTGCAGAGGAGTGAGACTCCTTTAACTATTATCCTGGATATAACTCTAAACAATCTGATGGTGAAGCACCAGTAATGCTGGAGCATTGGGGAATGCGGAGTATCCCTTCATTGCCATCACTCCCAGGTCTCTTCTGATCTGGTGTGGTAGCATCTGAAAGGGTCTTATCTATAGGTCAAATAGAACTAAACTGCGTGCTTATGCTGTACTAAAGTACTTGGTAATTTAAACTGCTTACTCATTCTAAACTGTATTTATTGAAATAGAAATGATTTTACATTTCAAAGTGTGTAAATAAGTGAATTATGTTTAATTGGATTGTTAGTTATACATAGCAATACTTGGACCCATTTAACTTTGTAGACTAAACTGAATAGCTTGAAATAGAACTGCTGTTGACATTTAAACTACGTACTTATGATAAACTGAATTGTTTGAAATAAAACTGTTTTTATGTATAAAAATGGATTTGGCATTAAATGAACTGCAATAAAACTCAGCCAAAATAAATCCTATATATTTAATATATAGGCATAAAGAGGATTTGGCATTAAATAACCTACAGTGGTTGATATGCCATAAAACCCAACCCCACTAAATCCTATATATTTAATATATATGTATAAAGAGGCTTTAGCATTAAATAACCTATAACGGTTTATATGCCATAAAACCCAACCTTACCAAATCTTGTTTATTTAATATATATGTATAAAGAGGATTTGGCATTAAATAAACTACAATGATTGATATGACATAAAATCTAAGTAAACCAATAACTTATACTCTGGTATATAGAATCAAGTATTCCAATGCAATACAACAAATTTGCCTACAGTTATATGATTTCAAATGCTCAAATCTACTTCAATACATTTAGCCACGGCAATATGCAACCAAATATCTATCTCACGACTTAGGGGTATAGTTACAAGTGTTGTTATCTAATCCAAATAATTAATTCATAATTTTATGGCTTCAAGAAACTATTCTAATCTAATAATAATCATTTTTTTGTAGTGGTGGTATTTTAAAAAGCTGAAATGCTACGTTGAAAATATAGTTATGGTTGAAATATAATATCTGGATATTACTTAAATTTTGGCATTAGATATGCCATAAGATGTTGATATACCGTTAAACAAATAAGAGATGTCAAATTTACTTATATGTGATCGTTTTAAATGATCTTGAGCATATGCCTCCATTTTAGATACAATATTCTTTGAAATAAAGTAAGTATAAAAATGTTCACGCTGAAGAAAAGAAAAAGAAATAACAGTATTTTTAATGAATGATTTAACATATTGCGTGCTGATTTAAAATCAACGATCATGTTTTTTCAGAGTTTTACATGTTATCACAAGATATTATCCCCACTTCCTTCCTTTTTTCATTTCCTTCCACCTTTCTATCCTTTATTTCTTCCTTCCTTCTATCCCACTGAAGCAGACGATAAGCATCTAAAGCGTTGTGTCACCGCTTTCTCCTTCAGGTCATTACCTAACCCTCCACCACTGTCAAAAGGTAAGATAGTCAAATATTTAGGCTGTTTGAATTCATGGTTGAGGGCAGTGCTAAAGACTGGTTCACTCTGTTTGAATTCCCTCCCAAGGTTGGGGCACCTCAAGTACGAAATGAATCTGACCCTTTTATTTTCCTTTAAGGTGCTGAATTTAGCCTATGAGAACAGCATTTGAACCTAAGGTCTTTCAAGCCAGTGGTGAACTTCGCAATTGTAGTATGTATTCTTAATCAACACACAAATGTTGAATATTTTTTATACTCAATTAATATAAGTATTTAATCAAACAGTTGAGCAGGAAACATTCGGCACGAATTATAACATACTTAGATGACAACAAAATTTAGGTTGGTTGGTTGGTTGTGTTTTACAGTATATCAACCCTTGTAGGTTATTTAAAACCAAATCCTGTTTATACATACATATTATATATATATATATATATATATATATATATATATATATATATATACTCCCCTACCCCCGTAGGGTTGAGTTCTCTGGCGAAGAAGTAATCGTGTTGCCATTAGCGTCTATTGCAAGCCTCTTCGTATATGAATTGAGGTCTCGGTTGCCGTTGAACGGATGTATGTAAACAATTGTAATTGTGATTCATAACCGTTTAAAATTTACTTCGCAGCTAATCGCTCCTAGTGGCTGAATGGTTAGAGGCTTTGGCTTGGCGTTTGACTCAACCGGGTTTCGATCCCAGCTTCTGTCTAGCCATACCGATGAGTTCTGATAGAACGAAACAGATCTGTCTGTGGATGGCTATATATATATATAAACGAATAGTTTGTGAGTAACAATTTTTTAATGCGCCAGAGATTATTTGTTTGCACACAAATGCTTTCCAGTATTTCTACCGAATACAAATAATTTTATTTGCATAGTTAAATAGTTTCAAGTATTGCTATCTAACACTAGTAATTATATTCAATATAGTACATTCGTTTGCATACAGTTATGTGGTTCAAAGTATTGTTATGTATACAGTTTCAGGGGGTATTACCCCTCTGCAGAGATGCAGTCGGCATATTCTACTACCCCACCCCCAACGGTCCCGAAAAAAAATGTATTGGTGTACCATTCAAAGTTCTGACCTTAAACTAACTGAAAATGTATGGGCTTTGATGAAAAAATTAGTCGACAAAAATCCTTCAAATTTGTTTGATATCAGAAAAAGTAAATTAACTGTCAGTGAGTGGAGTGTTTGACCTCAATTGACTACGGAGGCAAGGGAGCCCAATAATTTTCTATTCTGTTAAATGTTTATTTGACATTGTTATTTAACTTGAAAACATAATTTTCTTGTGGTGTTACATAGCCATACATGAATATGTGAAATAGACATCCCCTGGTCACAATTTCTATCTGGGATTTTTATTTTTATTTTATCATTTGCCGCTCGCCTTCTTTTGCTTTTTCTTTTTTTTTTTCATGCCTTTTTTTTCTTCTCTTTGAGTTAAACTGTTTCTCTTCTTTTTCCTTTCTTTTTTCTGGGGGCCTTGTGTCGACAGTTTTCTTCCTTCTTTTTCTTTTCTTTTTTCTAGGGGCGCCATATTTTGTTTTTCTTGATTTTGGCTTTTTTTTCTTGTTTCATTTTTCTGGGGGCCTTGTGTTTTCTCTCTCTCCTTCCATCGCCTGAACAAGCCGTGCGAAAAAGGTTCCTAATTCTTCTTGGCCGTTTCCCTGATCGTCTCTTTGATTCACGTGGAACCAGTTCGTAATCATGCCATGAACGACATGTCTTAGCCCCCGGTACCAAATATCTTTCAATGTTACATAGCCATACGTGAATATATGAAGTAGACATATTCATACCGGTACGCAAAACGTTCATGATGTCCATAACATAGGAATCCCGAAACACAAAAAAACACTTACGAGAGAGGAACAATCTTTCTATGACGACTTTTCCATCTGCCCCAAACTACGTGCGGCATCCGCTGCAAGGCTTCGGCGAGCTCCGAAAGTCAACCGTCTTCTTCGGACGCTAAAACTCGACTGACTTTTCTCAAATCTCCCAAATCCTGGGATTTTTATCTTGACATCTCTGAATGACACGTCCGCTCCGCACGCGCGTGTACCTGCGCTCATGTTTGCACCTTGGGCTGAACGATTGGGGAAATAGTTAATAGCCGGATATTAAACTAGTTAAAACTTTACAAATAAAAAATAAAAATTCAGTTAATTATTATCACTAAAAACATGGGAAGCAGCATGGTTGATATGAAGCAAAATGGGTGAATTTAAAGTTAGGTCAACGTTGTTTCTTAATAGATGCAGGACGGAAGAACTTAACAATTCAACGGCCTGGGTCAAAGAATTCAGTCAGAAAACCACGGCAACCAATTGATCAGTATGATGGCTATTGATGAGGAAAAAAAGCCAAACTATTGTTTTTGTTTTTGTGGTGATCTGCTTATGCATTCTCTTACTTAGTGTACTTGTTCACATCTGTAACAGATGAACAGCTTTTAAACCAATCCTGGGTCTAGTATAGCCGCATTACCCTTGATAAAAATGCAAAGCAAAACACAACACAGAAAAGAAGTTTTGATATCATTATCAGAAGGTGCTCTCTTCATGGCCTATATGGGGGACCTGATAGGTCATCTTGCGAATGTTAGCAGTTATTTTATCGGGTACCAGAACGTCGACCAAAGTCACCACATAAACCAAAGACAACAACGCAGAAAATAGACTTTGGTAAAACAACGAACTTGCTTTTCACTGTCTTTAAGGGCAACCCACACAAAGAGAGAAAAAGGAAAAGAATGATAGAAATCTGGGAAGAATGCGCGAGGTTTCAGACAAGCCAAAGACTAGCTGACTAAATTAGGAGATAATAAAGAATCACTGGTTTTCTGATCTTGAAATATTAGAAGTACACCAACATATAAATAAGGAATCAAACAAACAAGACCCTAATAGAATAATCGATACACCAGATGCCGAAAAACAAGAACATTCCTACTGAAATGAACCGTAAATTAATAACAATTGAAAAACCCAACACCCAAAACTATACAAAAGAAAGACTAAAAGAAAAAGAAAAAAACGAATGTAGAGATTTTAACGATCATTATGTCTAAAAAGAAGACTAGAATATGATCGCTAAGAAACCAAGACTGGAGAACAGTCAAAGCAGAAAATGAAAAAATAAACGAAATATCAACACATACCTCAACGAACAATATCATGTAATGTTAACTAATCTCTGCAGGAATGAAATTAGTCAAATCGGTCTTCCCGTAAAGAACAGGAACAGAAATGCAAAATGTGAATGGCAACTTGCCAGAATACTAAATTGCTTTGAGAAAATTCTAAATTGCCTTACCAAAATACGAATTTACCAATGCAACTTGCCAAATTGCTAAAGTAACTTGCCAAATAGCCAATGGTACTTGCCAAGTCAAAATATCAACTTGTCAAAATATCAAATTGACAACCTGCCATTTAGTAGTGCTAGGGCAACTTATGAAATTGCCCCGGCAAATTGTAAAATTGCCAAAGCAACTTGACAAGCATATTGGCTTGAAAAGTTGCTTTGGCAATTTGCCGGGGAACTTGGTATTTTGCGAAAGCCATCTAGCTAATGCAACTTGCCAAGCTAAATTGATGATAATTTGCCAGGCAAAATACCAAAATACCAAATTGCCTAACCCAAATTTGCCAGGGCAACGTACAAAATTGCCAAAGTAACTTCCTATGTCAAAATAAAAAAAGCGCCAATTAGTATATTGGCTGGGCAATTTGGCTATTAAGCAAAATGTGAATGGCAACTTGCCAGAATACCAAATTGCCTTGAGAAAATTTTAAATTTAGCTATTAAGCCAAATTGCCAATATACTAATACTTAAATACTAATTTGCCAATATACTAATACTTAAATACTAATTTGCAAATCTTCAAAAAACCAAAGCCAATTTACCAATTTGCTAATGCAACTTGCCATCCCTCCAAAACTTGCAACTTGCCAAATAGTATTTTGCCATAAAATGCTATTTGCCTCACCAAATTATCAAAGCAACTTGCCAAGCCAATACACCAATCTCCAAACTTGCCAAATTGCCAAGGCAACTTTTCAAATTGCCAAATTAATGAAGCAAATTGCCAAATAAAGCAACTTCCCAAGACAATTTACCAAATTGCTAATGTCAAATAGCAAGTTGCCAATTTGCTAAATGTCAAATGCAAGTTGCCAAATTGCTAATGTCAAATTCAAGTTGCCATGCAAATTGCCATGCAAGTTGGCAATTGGCTATTTGCAAATTGGCAATAGGCTATTTGCAATTGGCTATTTGCGAATTGGCAATTGGCAAATTGGCAATTGGCTATTTGCAATAGACTATTTGCAATTAGCAAGTTTGCCAATTAGCAAGTTTGCCAATTGGCGAATTTGCAAATAGCCAATTTGCAAATAAACAATTGGCAATTGGCAATTTGCAAATAGCCAATTGGCAATAGGCTATTTGCAATTAGCAAGTTTGCCAATTGGCAATTGGCTATTTGCAAATTGGCAATTGGCAATTGGCAAACTTGCCAATTGGCAAATTGGCAAATTGGCAAATTGCAATTGGCAATTGCCAATTTGCAAATTGGCAAAATTGCTATTTGCTATTGGCAATTCGCAAACTTGCTATTTGCTATTGACAACTTGCCCAATTGCCAACTTGGCAAAATGGCAAATTGACAAATTGGTAGCTTTGGTAAATTGTCAACTTGCCAAATTGGCAAATTAACAACTTGGAAAATTGCTATTAGCAAATTGCTTGGCAACTTTTCATGCAATTTGCCAAGTTGGCAATTTGCTATTTGGCATTAGCAATTTGGTAAATTGGTAAATTTGGTAAATTTGGTAAATTTAGCAAGTTGCCAAATTGCCAATTTGCCATACAATTTGCCAAGTTGCCGATTTGGCAACTTGCTAAATTGACAAAAGAAAGTACTAATTTGCCAATGCTATTTTTGCCAATGCTATTTTTTGCCAATGCTATAATTTGCCAATTCTATTTTTTACTAATTAATTACTATTTTTTACTATTTTTTACTAATTTGCCAATGCTATTTTTGCCAATGCTAATTTGCCAATGCTATAATTTGCCAATGCTATTTTTTAAAAGAAAGTACTAATTTGCCAATGCTATTTGCCATATTATTTGCTATTTTTTTGCTTGGCAAGTTTGCATTTTGGCAAGCTTTGCATTTAACAATTGCATTTAACATTTGCATTTAACAATTGCATTTAACAGTTTTGCATTTAACAATTGTTAAAATCAAGGCAAAATGCAAAACTTGCCAAAATGCAAACTTGCTAAGCAAAAAAAAATTGCATTGGCAACTTTCCAGCCAATTTACCAAATTGCTAATGCCAAATAGCAAATTGCCAATTTGCCAAGTTGCCATGCAATTTGCCAAGTTGCCATGCAATTTGCCAAGTTGCCGATTTGCCAACTTGCTAAATTGGCAAAAGAAAATACTAATTTGCCAAATTGTTAAAGTCAAAATGCAAAACTTGCCAAAATTCAAACTTGCTAAGCAAAAAAAATTGCCCTGGCAAATTTCCAGAATTACCAAGACCAGCTAATTGTCAAACCAATATACCCATTTGGCAAGTTGCCAAATTGGTTTGGCAAGTTGCAAATTGGTTTGTCAAGGCAACTTTTAAAATTGCCATGGCAACTTCTCGAATTGCCAAGGCAACTTTTCACCTTTTTAAAATGTCACGTCAATTTTTCAAATTGCTAAGACAACTTTTCAAATTGCCGAGGCAATTTCAAAACTATTTGCCTCACCAAATTTGGCAAGGCAAATAGTATTTATTATTATCAAAGCAACTTGCCAAATTGCCCAAGTAAATTACCAAATATATCAGCCAATGTACCAATTTGCTAATGCAACTTGTTAAATTGCCAAAGCTAAATAGCTAATTTTCATACCAAGGAATCTTGCCAAATTGGCAAGACAAAATATCAATTTTCCTTAGCAAATTGTCAAGGCAACTTGCCAAGCCAATATACAAATTTGCAAACTTGCCAAATTGCCAAGCAAAAATAACAAATTGCTTAGGCAACTTACCAAAATATCAAATAGGCAAGGCAGCCTCCTAATTGCTACAGAAACTTCTCCAGCCAATATACCAAACTTGTCAAGCCAATATACCAAAGCATTAAACCAAACCAAACGAAACCAATCAGATTTTATCGTCAATTTAACCACAGTATATATAAATTTCAGATTGTTAACAACCTAAAAATGCTGATATACTAAGTTCTATGCTCGGGAAACCATAAGCATATCAACCTTTTGTAGTTTATTTAATACCAAAGCCATTCTCCAAGAAGAAAAGTAGTGATACTATTTAACCCATAGCTGGGAGGATAAGGGGGTTCATACGTAATAGCGCGAGTGGAGTAAGAACTCACTTACTACGATTCCGCAGTCCATCGCTTTAACCATTACACCACGAGAACACCCCCCACTAACTGCTAATGATGGAAATTGAGATGAAGTTCATAGAGACGTGTTTTTAATTCAAATGATTGATTAACTTTTTTACGACATGCCAAATCGTCCAGAGTTATTTTAAGCCTATAGGTTAGGGAATCGCGTACATTGTACGTTAACACTTTCATTATATATTTTTCCAAAGTGTTTTTGTTTGTTTGTTTTTGTTTTTGTTTTTGCTCACAGTCCGAACGAATAAGAATATTTTTTAAAAAAGATTTTTTTGAGGCATAGACGGAACCGTAACAATAACGACCACTCTGTATCAAAGTGGGCCTGGGAGTAATAGCTATAAAATGGTACTCTATACTCATCAGAGTTCGAGAACTGAAGCTTTATCATTAGGCGCAGTTATGCCCTTCCCAGAACACCCCTTTTTGAGGGAGGTCTTACCTCTCTGTAAGAGTTACAGTTAAGATATTCTACACTCTGCCGACAAGCCGTTTGTGTGAATGATGTCTTCCAATATAGTTTTCTTTTTCTGCTTTGTAAAGAAATTACCTTCTTTTGCTTCTCATTTACAAGAAAAATTAAGTATGTGTTTATCAACCCCTCCGCACGAGCAGGACGCGACACAGGGTCCATTTTTTAAATCTCTGAGACTGGTCACAATACCATGTTTAAAGAACATAGTCTGCCCTACTACTTTGCCCATAGCTCAAAGGAGGATTGCTGGACTTGTACCTTTCCCTAGGTCATTAGCACTCTGTGAGAATGTAAACAGCCCCGTTCAGGGTTTGAACTCGGGTCACTTTGTTCATTTCCTATGACAATATCCATTAGACCACAAGCAAACTTAAGTGATAGACTATAGGGACCCATGTGACTGTCCTATTATTTCTGCTCGCTCAATATATATATATAGGTTGTCACAATAAACATGGGACCCATGTGACTGCTAATAACTCAACTAATAATAATGTGGTGTTCTTTTTTGTTTCAAATTTGAAAATAGTATACTGTAACAACTATTAATCGTCGATGCATAAGTGAGGAAAAAATATTTCCCATCACTACTTATTTGGCGATAAAATCATTCCAAACTGTCTCAAAAGAGATGCAACGCATTGATATAATAATGTATCACTACTGAGACAAGAAACTCAAAAAAGGATTGCATGTCCTGGAAGCTAATATAATGACAATTAAACAAACATTAGTTGTCTAAATTTCTGAGACGAAGCTTAATGATTTTTATCATTATGGGTTTTCGGACTATTCAACTTTATTGTTATTTCCACAACGTTTCGGCTGATACGTCCCCCGGCCTTCGTCAGGTGTTTATAGTAATTCTAGTCTAGTAAGAACATTGTTTATAAGTCCAAAAAATCACTCTGAATTTTCCATCAGGACACAAAGCGTAACGGTTATAAGCGTTGGTTCCTTAAGCTTCTAAAGAGAAAATCATCAGGAGGTTGCTGGTTCAATCCTGACAACAGACGAGTAACAATACAGGAATACTTAACACTTGAACCCGGTTATGGCTAACGGAATCAGAAGAGGCAACCCCCGTGGATTCAATAAAAGGACGTAGTTCGAATTTCTGTGAATGTTCCCGAGTTAGACAAACACCTGAAGAAGGCCGGACGACATATCAGCCGAAACGTTGTGGAAATAACAATAAATATGAAGACAATAGTCCCAAAACCCTTAATGATGAAAAAACATTGATTTGATGTCACTTGCTGAAGGATGCATTTTTTACAGGACGTGTTTCAAATGACCGCCATTGTGCTTATCTCAGTAAAATATCATTATCATATTAATGGGTTGCATCTATTTTGAGACACCGGGTGAAAGAGTGATATGACTCTAAATTGCAGTTAATTAGCGAACTGGGTTCAAATTCCGACTGTGTCACTTTGTATTTACCAAAGAATTATTATATGTACGAAGATCATTAAATAAGTTTCCAGACTTTTTTCGTATGGGCACTTTTATTGATAGTACACACATAAAACTTTATTCTCCTTCGAAGTAATCTCCTCCGGCTGCAATGCACTTGTTATAACGTTCCAACAACTTCTGGAAGGCCACATCGAAGTCCTTTTGAGTGAGCGTGTCAGTAACCTTCGTCACAGTCTCTTTCACCACCTCAATTGTCTCATAACGACAGCCTCCGAGCTTAGGGAATAAGCAAAAAGTCACAGGGAGCAAGGTCTGGACAATAGGGAGGGTGAGGAACTGACTTGATACCCATCTTGGTCAAATAGTCTCTGACAAGGATGGAGTTGTGGACTGGTGCATTGTCCTGGGAGAAATGCCACGGGCCCGATTTGAAGAGTACTGCCCCCTTCCGACCGAATCTCTTCCTGATTTCCCTTAAAATCTCAACATAGTAACCCTAACCCTTTGGCCAACCAACTGTGGTGTATTGACTTCCTTACTCCTCCTGCACCTCTCATCATCCCTCACAGGCTTCCTGCCTTACTTGAATCTTTTATGCCACTCAAAAACTGATGCTCTATTCATGCAAGATGCTCCAAAAGCAATCTGAAGCATTCCATACGTTTCTGTGGCATTTTTTCCAAGTTTAAAACAGAATTCTATTGCATATCGTTCTTCTAAAGTGTCCTCACGCCCAGATTGCATTTTTGAAATTCACCAGCTGTGACAATCAGGCTTTAGTAGGGTGTATACCAATTGTTTTTGTAGCTGTTCATTTGAATCAGAAATCATAAAATTGGTCAGTCATCTCATAAGATGTATAGCAATAACATACTGAGTTTTCAAGAGTCTACGACAACTTTAAAGGCCTGTACAAAAAAAAAGTTTGGAATTGAATGCACCACGTATTTATCTAACCACTCGGCTATGGGGAGGATATGACACAAGGTCGCTTTGTAAGCGAAGTAGAACTGGTTTGAATTCAGAGTTTTCCTTCTCGTAGACTTGGAACCTAATGAAGGCAAAAGAACCCATTATGCCCGATTATCTAACGATTGATCTATACCAGTGGGCGAAAACAGAAGGATTCTTACGTTCCTCTGAGCGTTCATGTGAAGTGAAAAAGCAAAAAACCTCGTCAAGAATTTAAACTCAGGTTGCCGATTCCATATCCTACGACGATAACCATTACGCTAAGTACGTCTCTTTAAGTTTCGATCATTAATATCATCTTGCTTTTGGTACCATGTAGCCTTTGCCCAGTCGGCTGGGGCTGTAGAATAAACCGACTGCTTCTCTGCAAAAATGTAAGACCCTCCCCCAACGAGTGTCCTGAATTGACCCTAAACAATCTGATGACGAAGTTCCCGCAATGCTGGAGCTTTGGGAAATGCGGTGTATCCCTTCACTGCCATCGCTCCCAGATCCACTCTGGCCCGGAGTGGTAGTACCTGATAAGGGTCCTATCTATGGGTTAAATAGAACTAAACCATGCTTCTTTCACTATACTGATTTTTGCATTTAAACTGCGTATTTATGCTAAACTGAATAGTTTAAAATAGAACTGTTTGGACATTGGAACTGCGTACTAGTGCTGAACTGAATTGCTCAAAATAGAACTGTTTTAACGCCTAAACTATGTACTTATGCTTAACTAAATTATCTGAATAAAACTGTTTGACATTTAACACTGTGTATTGCCCAGTCGGATAGGGCTGTAGAATACACTATTATGTTTTTTTTTAATTTATTTTTAATATATATATATATATATATATATATATATATATATATATATATTGCTTGTTTGAGATGGGTAGTAGTAACTTGGTCGAAAGATCTTCAACAAACAAGAAATAACATTGCCCAGTCGGCTGGGGCTGCCGAATACCCCGACTGCTTCGCTGCAGAGGGCTAAGACCCCCCCTAACAAGTGTCCTGGATATGATACTAAACAATCTGATGGTGAGGTTCCAGCAGTGTTGGAGCTTTGGGGGATGCAGAGTACCCCTTCATTGCCATCGCTCCCAGGTCCACTCTGGCCCGGAGTGGTAGCACCTGCCCTATCTATGGGTTAAATTGAAATAACAGCATACTTATGCTAAACTGAATTGTTTGAGTAAACTGAATAGCTTGAAATAGAAATGTTTTTGACAATTAAACCGTACTTACATTTAAACTGTGTGCTTATGCTTAACTGAATTATTTGTAATAGAACTGTTTTTCGACATCAAAACTGTATTTACACTAAACTGAATTGTTACATATAACTGCTTGAATATTTTGAAATAGATATGTTTTTGACAATTAAACTGTGTACTTATGCTAAACTGAATTGTTTTTAAATAGAACAGATTATTTACATAAAAATGGATTGGGTGTTAAATAACCTACAAAGGTTGATATGCCATAAAACTCACAAACCAAACCAAACCATGTAGCCGAATACAATTTATTTAGAGAGAAGCTGAGCGCTGACAAGAAATCGCCATTGACCCGAAGAATTTAATGAAGGACAATGCTAGGTACCTTGTCGATCTGCTCAGCCATGAGTGAATTGGATTTTTGATTTAATCTGTAGAAACTTTTGTTCCTGTGGAGACGAATTATATGCTTGAATAGGTTTTTGTTTGTCGCTTTGTTGTTGTTATTTTCACATCCTGTTCAGCAAAACGCGCAAGAGCATGTATGTACAGGTAATTCAAAACCAAGACGTTTGTTAACATCAACTATATACACTTACATTTAATTTAAAAGCTCCTAAGCAACCAATATACACTATCTGTCTGTTTCCATGATGATTTATAATAACAAATTCCGTTGTCATTTTAATAAACAATGTCGTAGTATCAATTGAATGCTGTATATGTCATCATTTGAATGATTTGTCAGTTTCAATAATTAGGTTTTCATTTCAAGTTCCAAATGAATTACAACGCAATGACAAACAAAAAACAGACAGGCATATTTAACTCGAGATCTAGTGTCAAGAGAATGCTAATTGTAAATTGCAAAAAACGAATCTACATTAAAGGGAGATAAAAGTAATTTTATGTAAACAAATTAATACTCAAAGATTGCCAAATACTGAAAAAAATAATAAATAAACAAAGAAAATTAAATAAGATTAACCGATAAAGTTAGTTTTACTTTTAAGTGATTGATTTGGTTTAGTTTGGTTTTATAGCCCATCAACCATTGTAGGCAATTCAAATCCATTTTTATACATATAAATAGTTCTATTTCAAACAGTTCAGTTTAGTATAACTATAGTTTTTCGCTTACACACAGTGAAATATCAAAACAGTTCTATTTCTAACAATTCAATTTAGCCTAAGTACACAGTTTGGTTCTAATTGACTCATAGATAGGACCCTAGCAGATACTACCCCTCCGGGTCACAATAGACTTGGGAGTGATGACAATGAAGGAGTACTCCCCATTCCCCAAAGCTCCAGCATGTCTGTTGCCTTACCATCAGATTGTTTTGTGTCATACACTCTTTGGGGGAGTCTTACCCCTCTGCAGAGATTAAGACCATGCATTCTGCAGTCCGCATTTTTTTAAAATGTGAATATGTGCACAGGTAAAAAAAATCATACATAATTGTAGTAAACCTAGTCAAGTAAGAACATTAAGTTTATAAGTTTAAAAATTCACTCTGAATTGTCAAGCAGGACACATAGCGTAACGGTTATAAGTGTATGTTCCCTAAGCTTCTGAAGAGACAATCGTCTGGAGGTTGCAGGTTCAATCCTGACTGCAAGCGAGGAACAATACAGGAACACTTAACACTTGAACCCGGTTATGGCTAACGGAATCAGAACAGTGGATTCATTAAAGGACGTAGTTCTAAGTTCGGTGAAGGTTCCCATGTTCGCCAAACACCTGAAGAAGGCCGTGGTGGAAATAACTGGAAAGATTAAGACAAACCCTTTATGATAAAAATCATCAAACTTCGTCTCAGAAATTTAGACGACTAATATCAAATGGTAGTGTATATATATATATATATATATATATATATATATTTCATGGTAATATATATATATATATAATCCCCGGTTTCATGCCTTAGGCATTCATCAAACAGTGTGAAAGTTTTTCAAAAAATGGATAATATGAATGCTAAAAGTATTCTGGCGTTAGAGATATTACCATATATCTATATATATCTTCTTAAATAAATAAATAAATATATATATATATATATATATATATATATGTGAAAGAAAAGCATTTTGATATATACATATATTGTGGTGTTCGTGATGTAATATTTACCATCGTTAGAAAGGGAAAAGTAGATCCCCTGTTCAAAGCCTGGACGTGGCTGTTTGCTTTACATTGTGCGAATATCCTTTGGAAAGTATGAATCCAACTATTCTCCTTCTAATGATGGATAAATTATAGAGTAGACATTAATCTTTAACATCGATATGGCAACCGGTCTAAAAGAAAGGAAGTTCTGAATTCATGCCTGTTAAATCGGCTTAAAAAATGACCTCATGTCACATCTTGTTCGTGCTTAGTGGCTGGTTTATATATATATCCGGACATTGGCCCAGCGGTTCGCCAATCGCCCGGGAGACCTGGGTTCAATCCCAGGTCGAGTCATACCAAAGACTCAAAAAATGGTACTTGATGCCTCCTTGCTTAACACTCAGCATTATAGGGTACGGATCAAGGGTAAAGTGGAGCAATCCAGGGAAAGGAGTAGCGCCCTCCCCTACACCTTGGTGTAGTAAGCTATCGAAAAGGGAGCCTTCGGGTCACCCTCGACTATCGTCGCCTACTTTACTTATATATATATATATATATATATCAATGATATCCAGTCAACGTCCGAAGACAGTGGGTGTGGGTTATTCACGTACAGGGGTTGCCCAAAATAATGGAAAAGCCAAGAATCTTAGTATCACTCATATAAAACCATTAAAAGTTTATTTTTATGTATCTGAAATGATTTTAACTCTAAAAATTCATAGGAGATGATTTTTACTATTAAAATGCATTGGAAAGGACTTTTACTAAAAAAATGCATTTGAAATGAATTTTACTATAAAAATGCATTTATATATATATATATATATATATATATATATATATATATATATATATATATATATATATATTGGTTGTTTGAGGTGGGTTGTAGTAACTTGGTTGAAAGATCTTCAACAAAAAAGAAATAGCATTGTCCAGTCGGCTGGGGCTGCCGAATACCCCGACTGCTTCGCTGCAGAGGGGTAAGATACCCCCTACAACGAGTGTCCTGGAAATGACACTAAACAATCTGAGGTTATTTGATTTTAACCCCCACGTGACTTGTTGATGTAACTGCTTGAACAAGAAAGACCCAAAAAGAATTATACGAAAGAAAACTACAATAGATAGGAGACGAAAACGTTATTTTTTTTTTCCTTTATTTCCTGGATTCAACAACCATTCAATGGGTGAAGGAATTTTCCCTGAATACAACTGAAATGGTTGAATCCCCCAGTCAAGGTGTTTGAAAATATATTAATCGTTTCTTGGTATATGTTTTTCCTCATTTGTTGTTTTAAAGCTTTAACAATGTGTTAGTCGCTTAGGAGAGTTTGTCTAAGTCCAGTGTTTTAGTTTGTAGTTTAATAGTTTCATTTCGTAGCTTTTGTATTTTGGCATACTGTTAATCGAGACGAGTGCTACTTGTGAGAGGATGAGCCAACGCGTCGTCCAAAGACGAACGCATGGCGTCTTCCACTTGTTACCAATGTGTTGTCACTTCGCTGGTCACTGCTGAAAAGAGCTTGAGCTTCCTCCTTTTGTCAGAGGGTCCCTTTTTCTTTACGCATGCGTCGTCCCTTTTTCCTGTCAGATACAATCAAGACTTTGCTCCCTGTGACTTCTGGTTATTCTCTAAGCTCAGAGGCTGTCGTTATGAGACAATTGAGGAGATGAAAGAGGCTATGCTCACACAAGAGGACTTCCATGGGGCCTTCCAGAAGTTGCTGGAGCGAAACAACAAGGGCATTGCAGCCGGAGGAGATTACTTCGAAGGAGACTAAAGTTTCATGTGTGTACTATCAATAAAAGTGCCCATACGAAAAAAGTCTGGAAACTTATTTAATGAGCCTCGTACGTGTGTGTATATACATATATACATACATATATATATATACATTTATACATATATACACATATATATGTATATATATTTATTTATATATACATATATATATATATATATGTGTGTGTGTGTGTGTGTGTGTGTGTGTGTGTGTGTATCTATATATATATTTATATAAATGTATATGTGTGTATTATATATTAATTAAACCACTATAAAAATAAAATGATAGCAATGAAAATATACTCAAAAATCTTTCTGGAAGAGAAAATTTTAAAAAGATGTTTCGCTGTCTCTGGTCCTATTTCTAGGCTCCAAACAACTCCCCACTCCCACGTGTTTGTCAGAGTGTTTCATCACATCTAAAACTAGAATTAATAGATCCTACAAAAAAATCCAAGTGAGTCATTTTTTCTAAAAACTTAATTTACCCTATCTTGCCGCTTAAATCTAGTGGATCTTAGACCAGCTATCCCCGAACTAGCAAAAGTAAACCGATTTTCAAAGATAATCGATTTAATGTATTTCCTTGCTTTACCAACCACTAAATTTCATTAATGATGACCATGTTTAATCCTTAAGAAATTTCTGGATTGACACACGAGCAAGCAATTAAAAAAAGAATAAAAAACGTTTATGTTCCCTGTACGCATACAAAAATTAATACACACTCGAAAACATATTCAATAGGTTAGGTATTACTAAGACTATTTAAATACGTAAAAAGACAGCATCTATTCAACTCAACCTCCTGTTATTTGTTTCATGTTGGTACGTTTTACTTCTGCATTAACCTTTCTATTCTGTACTACTCATCTGGTACAATATTAATCTACATTTTGTAACAGTAATTTGTTACGCCAACTTGTTACACACTTTATCCTTGTAACACGTCACAACCCTCAGCAGTAAAACAGGAACACCAATAGACAAACCCACTTCGCTCTGATTAAAAAATGACAATAATGCCATCATCATTATCATCTTAATCATCAGGCCATGGTGATCACACACACTCTCTCTCTCTCTCTCTCTCTCTTTCTCTCTCTGTTCATACCTTCCTTTCTCTTTCTTTCTCTCTCTCTCTCTCTCTCTCTCTCTCTCTTTCCTTCCATCTCTATTGGCCATCGATCGTCTTTCAGTTCCATACTGCCTATAGATGAGGCGTCAATGATCGGAAGAAAATAGCGGGTGCTGCAGTTTCCACCGAGCATATTGACTAATCGCCATGGATAAAGAGAAAGTAAGTGTTGCGTCAGTTCCTCAGTTCCTATAACGATCCCCTACTCGTTATGAGAAAATAGCCGACACTGCAGTTTCCCCTGTGCATATAGACTAGTCACCAGAGATAGAAAGAAAATAGGGGTTGCCTCAGTTCCAAATGCATATAGACGATCCCCTACTGTTTATGAGAAAATAGGGGGTGCTGTAATTCCACTGTGCCAATAGACAAGCTGATTCTTCTTTAATTAAAACTAAAGAAAATTGTTTTCTCATTTGTCTACACGTCGCCTCTAAGACTAAGTTTAGTCAGAGCGTGTCCTCGTGGTGTAATGGTTAAAGCGTTGGATTGCTGAATCGTAGTAAGCGAGTTCGAACTCCAATCGCGCTATTACGTTCACTTTCAGACAAAAACTCTTGGGAAACGTATGAACCCCCTTGTCCTCCCAACTATGGGTTAAATAGTACTACAACTGTTCTTCTTGAAGAATGACTTTGGCATTAAATAACCCAAGAAGGTTGATATGCCATTAAATAAAGAAACTGAACCAAACATTAAGTTCAGTAGCTGTTCACGCCATTTCTTTATATCTCAATATGTATGACGTTCATCATAAACAGGACTAGGGAGGTGCCCGTGGTGTAATGGTTATCGTCGATGGACTTGGACACGGCGACACGAGTTCAAATCCTGGACTGATTGCATTTCACATAGCACTAATACCCTTGGGAAAGGTATGAATCCAATTATTCTCCCTCCAGCTATGGGTAAATAGTAGGACAGACGAGGTTCTTCAGCCTTGGTGAGGCAACTAGTCTAGGAGAAGGAAAACTCTGAATTCAAACCTGTTAAACTCCGCTTAAAAAATTGACCTTGTGTCATATCCTGCCCGAGCGGAGGGGTTGGGTAAATATAAATATGATAAACAGGACTAGACATGTATCGAACCGATTAACACACATGCGCACTTTACTGCTGGATGGCTATTACCGTTAAAAAGATAAGTACTGTTGCATCGCGAAGCAAGAGTTACTGCTTTTGCACACTTGGGCGCGGCTGACTCAAATCTTTGTTCCGGGACAATGACGAAGTAACTTACCGTGCATGTTTTGGTTAGAAACCAATTGCAGGCCAACCCACTGGTTGGTCACACCAGCACACACAGTCACTAGATGCTTGGCTGATGCATCGCAACAGAGAAATATCCCATTGATTGTTTGATTAAAGTAACCGCAGAAAACAGGAAGAAGCAAAAGGAAATGCAATTAAACAAAAACCATTGGGACCTGATGGCACATTTGATCAGCCGCTTTCAAGTTATCGACTCATAGATAAAAAAACAAAGTAATATGCTCTCTCTCTCTCTCTCTCTCTCTCTCTCGTCACAAAAATTGACGAAGGGATCGAACATATGTTCCTCTGTTCAAAGCGTTCTTTGATTTCTTTATTTTGACATGTTGGTTGGTTGGTTGGTTGGCTTATTTTATGGCATGTCAACTCTTGTTGTGTTATTTTATGCCAAATTAAGTTTACACCGGACATTGGCATGATGGTTAGAGTGTTCGCCAATGGACCAGGAGACCTGGGTTCAATCACATGACGTCATACTAAAGACTCAAAAAATAGTACTTGATGCCTTCTTGCTTAATACTCAGCATTATAAGGTAGGGATCAAGCGTAAAGTGAAGCAATCCAGGGAAAGGAGTAGCGCCCTCCCCTACACTTTGGTGTTGTAGCTATCGAAAAGGGAGCCTTCAGGTCACCTTCAACAACGGTTGCCAACACAAGTTTAACAATTATAGTTTCCAATTACATCCGGCGCAGAAATATATCTTCAATTATTTTAAGTAGGTAAACATTTCATTATCTCAGAACGTTTATCTTTAATCTAGAAAGAGCTTGTGGGGTGAAGTGTGCGTAAAAGAAGCGGAATAGATAATGGTTGTAAAACGGCGTGGACAAAATGAACATTTAAAACAAGGCGAACGAACAAAAAACAAATTTATATTCTATAATAACAAAACTTACATTAATACATAAAAACATAACTAACTCTACTAACCTACTGATAGTGTGTATATATGTGTGAGCTCGTGTGTGTATGTGTGTGTGTGTGTGTGTGTAACACAACTAAACTACAAAAAGAATTGTAAAATTAAAATGTCCTTTTTCTATGATTAGAAACCGGTAGTTTTTTAGAGACGGGAAAGCGTCTCATAGTTCTTGTATATAAATGTCTGCGAGGCATGGTGTTGCTGATACTGAGGAATTTGGTCCAAGAGAAGGTGTTGCCGCTACGAAGAAAATTCGTAAAAGAGAAAGAATGTGTTTTAAGACAGCGTAATTAGAGAAAAAATCTTCTTATAAGTGGCTCAAGACGCAGGACTTGAATTTTCGCGCGCCGACGTAGTTGTAAGCATATCACGTGGTCCTCCTGGCCAATGGTTTCCCGAGACTGAACATTGAGCGTCCGCCATCTTTGTGGGAACAAGTGGCATACCGCCCAAATTAAATTATAGGAGTGTAAAGTCCTATAAGCTCAACTGCTGGCCAGCAGAACGAGATAAAGCATAAAATAAATGATCTCACCTCTTCTGGTCTTGCTCAGTTGGCTGGGGCTGTAGAAATACACCAACTGCACTCCTGCAGAGGGATAAGACTCTTCCAACGAGTGTCCAAGATATGACACTATACAATCTGATGGTGAGGTTCCAGTAATGCTGGAGCTTTATGGAAGGCGGTATACCCCTTCATTGCCCAGAATGGTAGCACCTGATAAGGGTCCTATCTATGGGTCAAATAGAACTAAACTGCATACTTATGCTAAACTGAATTACTTGAAACAACTGTTTTATGCTGAAATGAATTGCTTAAAATAGAACTTAAACTGTGTACTTATGTAAAACTGAATTGGTTGAAATAAAACTGTTTATATGTATAAAAATAGATTTGGCATTAGATAAACTATAATGGTTGATATGCCATAAAGCCAAACCAAACCAAACCAAGCTCTTCAGGTCGGCTTCACAGCTTAGAACTTTCAACCAATCGTAGTTCTTTAAATGCAGGAAACTTTTTGTAACGAAGATTTATTTTAAAATCAATAGGTCCACGAAGAGATTTGTATATTTTAGGATTTATTTATTTATTTCGTTTTTACATACGCGTATGTTTCCAGATTATTACTTTCGTCAGAAACATATATGGTACAAGGCTTTGTCAATGTGGTACTCAGTGAGACTTGAACTCACTCGTGTTTGTAGTTTAAATGGTTTTCAGTTAGTTGTGGGTTTATAAAGGGGTCCCTCCCCTCTTTTTCTTAGAGTATGTTTACCCTAGCCTGCTTTACCCTTAATTGGTCTTTGATATTTGATCTGGTTTTGTCATTGGGTGTGTGTATGTAGTGTAGTGGTTTTGGATTTCATTTACTGTTATTTTTTTCTCTGTATGTGTGTGAGTGTGAGTCTTGAGATTTTGCTTGTGTGTGTGTATGTGTGTGGTAGTGTGGTTTGAAATTTACAAGTAATTATTTTGCTAATAATATAGGGTATAAATAAAAATACCTTAAAATTCCCTTAGCCAACGTGGTCTGCTTGGTGGACGAGTGGTCTGAAACACAGTCTAACGTAAAGTTGGACAGGTTTCGATCCCGGCTTCGAGCGTCCTACGTGTCTAGCCACACTGAAGAGTTCTGATAGAACGAAACAGTCTGTCTGTGGATGACTATATATATATGTACGTTTGTGTCCATTTGTGTGTGTGTATGATTCATGTTTTATCCAACTTTGGCTTATATATATATATATATATATATATATATATTGAACTTCAATATGAAACTCAGAAAAATTTTCCCACAACTTCAGCTTCATGAATCACAATCCTCATATAGCCAGTAAAATGAATGAAGATTAAATACCTCCATAGTCTATCCAGGCATTTTGGTATCTGCCCATTGATATATATATATATATATATATATATATTTCCCGTATTACTTGATAGTATTCTATTTCCGTTGATAGTGTTCTCTTTTAAATTGCGCCCCCTTTTTAAATGGCATTCCCTTTTTTTTAAATACATCAGTTACCCTGTTTTTATCCATCTCTGCTTTCGCATATTTTTGTTATGTTATAAAAAAACTTTCAAAAACTTTCAAAACTCATTTTAAAAAACAACGCACCTTACACAAGCTAGCAACCCCTGATGATAATGGCCTATGAAGGATCCGAAAGCGCTCAGGATAATTTTGAGAAATCTATCTACTAATTCCAACCTGAAACTAAGACACTTATCAGGAAACTTGAAAGGATTTTAAATAAATTATACAGACAAAATTTCACTTCATTATTTAATGAAACATTCTTGAATATATATATTTATATACCATTGGTGAACACTTGTCTGATTACTATATATATGCAGGACCAACTACTCTGACGATCGTTTCTCTGTCTTGAACAAGGCTAGAAACAAGAAACATCCGGCTATTTTAGAGGCCTTAGCGATTGTGCTATTTCGCTCAACATTGCGCAGGCAGAGAAAATAATATTTAATAGTTATTTGCTTGAGGAACAGGGTGGGAACCTTGAGAGCTGAAGGTTCTTTTTCACCCAACTTCTTTTGGGGTGGGGATTGCTAGTTTTGTTTTATTGTTTTTTGTTTAATATTACCCCAGTGTTAATGAATTTTACTTTTAATCGTTTCCAATGTCACTATTGAATACGAGCCGGACGAAAGGGTCCCTTTTGCTTAGTTTTATTATTGTAATAAAATGATTCCTCTTATTCATGATATATATATATATATATATATATATATGTGCATTAATCCGCTACATTATCATCATCATCATGTCACGCCGCCTACACAGATCTCTCTGACCCTCTCCCGCCAACCTCATCTATCGTCCATCGCTCCGGTCGGTCTTCAAGGCTACATCCTGTATCAACACAGAGCTGTTGTAAATAAGTTCAAGCTGGTCGTCCTGTCTTTTCTCGTCCATGTGAAGGCATCACATGAGTATGTCAATAATGAGTTCGTCCCTACTTCTCCATCAGTGTCCCGCATGTCTAGTTCGTCTAACTTAGATAGTTTTCGTGATGGGTGGTAAGTGGCCGTACAGCTGCTGCTTTGTAGGGTGCCGTCTAGAGGACTTGTTCAATATTGCTCGCAGCATTCTTGTGTAGTTTCCGTCAAGCTTTTTCTCCATATGTTTAGTTAGCGTCCATTTAGTGCATCCATTCAGCAGTATCGATACGACCGCTGTTTGGAAAAAACTGCGTTTTATTTTAGCGGTCAGGTCTGACTTCAGTATGACTGATTGCCTACCGATAGCTGTCTATGCCTTTGCTAGTCGCATGTCGATGTCTTTCTCGGTTGATGAAACACAGCTTCCGAGGGAGGTGAACTTGTCTTCTAGTTTCAGAGAATTGCTATTTAGAGCACATATATTCGGCCTTTTGGGAGTTGACATGAAGGCCTATACCACCAGCTGCTCGTTCCAGACTATGTAACCGGGATTCGGCTTGGGTGGGTGTATTTGCCAGAAGTGCTATGTCATCGGCGTAGTCCGCGTCCGTAATTGTTTGTGCTGGCTACATTCTGCTTCTTTCCTTTGCCAGCTTGAAATACATAGAGAATCAATTCTTGAGAAGATTTCTTCTCTCTTCGGCACAAAGCTAGGACCAAGCAAAACATCTTAAAAGCTGTTGTAATACATAACATCTAACTTGGTAGATAAATTTGAAATATTTGGGCAGTCATCAACTTAATCTGCTGTACAGTGATTTTTTTCTTGTCGCCTCCCATTTTTAAGATCCTTTTACTTTTAAAACTTTGTTCACCTGATTCGTAAATACCGATGGTTGAAGTAGTGTTGGTCGAAGCGATCTTAAGTTTTATATTCGTCATAATCAATTTTAATTGTTATCAAAATCAAATTTATCATTTAACAACTATTTTACTATAGTAATATACAAGAAAAATAGTGTGTGTGTGTGTGTGTGTGTGTGTGTGTGTGTGTGTGTGTGTGTGTGTGTGGTTTTCGTTTGGTTTGGTCTTATGGCATATCAACCATTGTAGTTTATTTAATGCCAAATTCTCTTTATACATATATATTAAATATATAGGATTTGGTTTGGTTGGGTTTTATAGCATATCAACCATTGTAAGTTATTTAATGCCAAATACACTTTATACATGTATATTAAGTACATAGGATTTGGTTTGGTTGGGTTTTATGGCATATCAACCTTTGCAGGTTATTTAATGCCAAATCCTCTTTATACATATAGACAGTTCTATTTCAGACAATTCAGTTTAGCATAAGCATACAGTTTAGTTCTATTTGACCCATAGATAGGACCCTATCAGTTGCTACCACTCTTGGACAGAGTGGACCTGTGAGCAATGGCAATGAAGGGGTACTTCGCATTCCCCAAAGCTCCAACATTATTAGAGCCTCACCATCAGATTGTTAGTGTTATATCTAGGAAAATCATTGTGGGAGTTTTACCCCTCTGTAGAGGTACAGTCGGTGTATTCTGCAGCCCTAGCTGACAAGGCCATGTTTGTGAGTGTGTGTGTAATAAAAGCGTTCGATACACAAGATGAACAATAAGCAATCAATATTATATGGTATAACACACATAATTTCATAAATTTTCAGTTTGCAGCAAAATGAATGGAATGATTAATTTGGTGTTTATTTTTACATTACTGACCCTATTTTTCGTTTATAAATATATAAGGGCACCTGATGCACTCCTTAAGAGGAATGCTGAGAGAACTAAGGAATTTCTTGTATCGCCTCCTAACCCTTGCTTTCTGTGGAGGTCAGTTCATTGTAATGACTTTGAGTCACATACCAGCATCCTGAAAGGTTAGTTCGTTTGCTTCTCTGGCTTCTGCGAAAATGACATTTTATCCTGATTGTGATAGTCACTTGATCCCAAGTAGGATCCAGAATCTTTGTTTTTTTGTCTTCTTTTTTTTTTGGGGGGGGCTATAATGGAACAAACTTGATAAACTCACCGTTGATTTTTCATTACCGATTTTATTTGTCGTTTTCGGTTTGACGTTGACTTCATTGTGTTATATAACATATGTCATGGATTTTCGGTTCATTTTTAGTGACCCCGTGTGTTTGGCAAGCTGACACATTTTGATTAGTAAACAGGATAGCACGATTAGGGTACTCAGGTCGAAAAGGTGTATAACCGGAAGGAGATCACGTGATGAGAACCACACGGTGAGATTTAGACAGTGTGCAGAGAATCGCAGTCGAGCTAGGGACACGCAGCCGACCAGAGGCGTCTCTGACGATCTTGCAAGGGGGTACAAGCGTTGGTACTCCCTGGCTCCTGGAAGAATATATGGGAAGAAGAAGTCTTCTCTGTAAGTATGTGTCTCTCCACCCATCTCTCACACACCACAGAAACATCAACCCTTTCGAGAAAAACGTGTGTGAGATATAAAGAAGTGTGTTGGTTTGTTCATTGAAGCTCGTAAATTATATTTGATTGTTTCCGCTTCTATATGTATTTGCTATACCATAATTTTTGATGAAAGAAGAATTCTTTCAAATCTCATGTTGCTACTTTTTACTTCTTCCTTGCCAGCAGACATATACGAGGTGCCTTCAATAAGTTTCCAGACTTTTGTCGTATGGGCACTTTTATTGATAGTACACACGTGAAACTCTACTCCCCTTCGAAGTAATCTTCTCTGGCTGCAATGCACTTGTTGTACCGTTCCAATAACTTCTGGAAGACCCCATCGAAATCCTCTTGTGTGAGCATGTCAATGACCTTCGTCACAGCCTCTTTTATTTCTTCAGTTGTTTCATAACGACAGCCTCTGAGCTTAGGGAATAACCAAAAGTCACAGGGAGCTATGTCTCACCTATAGGGAGGGTGAGGAACTGTATTGATGCCCATCTTGGTCAAATAGTCTGTGACAAGGATGAAGTTGTGGACTGGTGCATTGCCCTGCTGGAAATACCACTGACCCAATTTGAAGAGTGCTGGCCTCTTCCGACCGAATCTCTTCCTGAACTTCCTTAAAACCTCAACATAGTAACTCTAACCCTAACCCTTTGGCCAATCAACTCTGGTGTATTGACTTCCTTACTCCTCCCACACCTCTCATCATCCCTCACAGACTTCCTGCCTTCTTTGAATCTCTTATGCCACTCAAAAACTGATGCTCGATTCATACAAGATGCTCCAAAAGCAGTCTGAAGTATTCCATACGTTTCCGTGGAATTTTTCAAAGTTTAAAACACAATTTTATTGCATATCGTTCTTCTAAAGTGTAAGATTATATTTTTGAAATTCACCAGCTGTGACAATGAGGCTTTGGTACGGTGTATACCAATTCCTGCTGTAGCTGTTCATTTGAATCTGAAATCATAAAAATTGGTCAGTCATCTCATAAGATGTATAGCAATAACATGGTGAATTTTCAAGAGTCTACGACAATTTTAAATGCCCGTACGAAAAAGTCTTGAACCTTATCGCGTGCACCTCGTATATCATCTCCAATTTGTAGATGTCTGGCTGCTATATTCAACTCATACAATAAAAAATGAATGCGTACAACTCAACAGGTTTTGTCTAAATTGCTAGGATGAAGCTTGATAATTTTAATTAGGATATTCGGACCATTAACTTCCTCTTTCTAGTTATTACACATAACGTTTCGGCCGATATGTTCTTCAGCCTTCTTCCGGTGTTTCATGCCGAACTCAGGAGTCCCCGCAGAATCTCAAACTGAACCCTTTCTTTGAACCATATCATATTAATGGGTTGCATCAATATGAGACAGTTTTGAAATTCAGTCTCCAAATAAGTAGTGACGCAAAATATTTTTCCGCTCTTATCTATGACATTGTGATCGAGGGATTGATGTTATATTTTGACCTTTTGACCTTTTGACCCGGCCAAAAATGCCATTCCAAGGTGATGCACCGGAAGGAGGTGACACATTCTAATGGCAGTTATGAGAGGAAATCGCGTGGGCGGAAATTGGCTGATGAAATGGGACGAGGTAAAAAATTCCCATGGTACATTCATAGACTGATACACCGGAAGAGAGTGACCTGTGAACTGCATGACAGTTATTTCCGCTTGATGACGATTAAACATTCGATTTCAAAGATCGAGTGGGCGATCGTGTGGGCGTTGAATTATTATATAACGCAGTCAAGACGGAAGTCAAGTGCCAGTTGAGTTGCAGACAGTTGAGTTCGAGTTCCAGTTGAGTTGCAGACAGTTGGAGACGGAGGTAGACGAGTTGTGGTAGGAAAAGCCGCACCAGGCCAAAGAGGCTTGGGGCCCTGATGAGTTGGGGTCCAGAGAAGATGCTGATCAGATGCAGTAAAGAAATCCATCACCCAGCAGAGTGGGCCCAGGGCCTCCGTTTGAGCAGCCATGGAGTACGAGAAAGACACAACGTTGACGGCCATAAGTTTGGGTGTCAAAATATTGCAGTTATGTTCGATCTCCAACAACCTCTCACACGCAAACCTTGAATAACCTTTTCGAACCGTTGCAATAAAGTGAGAGGTACATATTTTTTATAAAGAAGTCTTCTTGCGTGTTTAATTATTTTGTCGTTATGATACGGCACATGAGAATATAACATTAATCGTTGTTATAGTATACTATTTTCAAATCTGAAACAAAAAAGAACACATTATTATCTGTAGAGTTATTAGAAGTTACACGGTGCCCATATATAATGAGATACCCTCTATATAGATTATGTAAAATATTAATCAATATTACGTTCACTTTCGGGCTAATGCCCAATGGGAAATGTATGAACCCCCTTATCCTCCCAGCTATGGGTTAAATAGTACCACTACTGTTCTTCAAGGAGAATAACTTTGGCATTAAATAACCAACAAAAGGTTGATATGTCATTAAACTAAGAAACCAAACCAAACCAAAATATTAATGTCCTCGAGTGTATGTATATTGAGTTGAGTTTGTCTTTTCTTCCGTTGTGTTCAGTGTTAGCATATCACGGATATACTAATGCAAATCGTGGTCCTTTTTCAACCGTTACACAAAGTGCTCATCTTAAAATTTAATTGAATAGAATTAAAAGTATTATGTCGCTTTCGAACAATGGTGATCATAGTTATCCACAGCTTTCCTTCTCAGGAAAGAGTGAATCCCCATGACTAATCTAAGAAGAGATAGTGGAGTGGTTTTTCTTTATCTTATCCACAGAATTCAAAGTCGTCCTATTTCTAAATCGGATAACTAACACTGCCTTGAAAGCGTCATCAGTTCAGCTGTTTTATTCATTGCCGAGGGAGAAGTAGAGTCATGCCTTTCACCATGGTATTAGAGTGAAGCAAACGCAATTTGTACCATTTGACATTAACAGAATATTTCACTAAAATCGTTCCATGTAAAAATTAAGTCGAAAATCAGGTAAAGAAGCTAATTAGAGAAAAATTAGAGGACACCCTAACGGTGGGGCTGTAAAATACACTAACTGCATGCCCCACACTAAAGATCGCCCCACACAAATGAGTGATGTCCCAGGTATGACACTGTAGTGGTTTGAGAAATGGTTAATTTCTCTAACACTATAAATTATTTGGTAACACAAAGGAATAATGAAACTTCTTTTAAACAACACAACAAAGAAAGGTTTATTATCGTAGCAGGCGTAAAGGAGTGAGAGTGAGAAAGTGTCCCTTTTGGTCAGTATGTTGGTCCTTGATTTGTAGGAAGCGTGTGTGAAGCTAGCTGCTGCGTGTTCTTCAGCGATTGAGTTCCAAGTGGAATCAGTAGCAGTGGATGTGAGAGGTGTCTTTTCGGGCTGCTGGCTAATTGCTCTCACAGGTTGTCCGCTCTACCACAAAGGGACTAGAAAAAATAGTTCTAGAGAAAGAAGGAATCAATGCGCTCTGCCTGACGATTGGTCGGTTATAGCCAAATTGCTTGGCGGAGGCATTGATTCGCGAAAGAAAATAGATCTGTCGCTTCTACAACACTAAACTGCATATGATATTGTTACTCCTGTTCTGGATGTCAGCGGAGTATAAAATACTCTTTCATTAAAATTACTCTCAGGTTTATTCTGACCTGAGGTGTTAGTACATGTTAGGGTCCCATCTATTGGTTAAATAGATATGTCTAAAAATTATTCGTATTCAATAGAACCGTGTAAAAAATCTTAAAAAATAACATAAAAATGTAAACATGAAAGTACAATAAAAGCGATTCCCTAACCTCTTGGTATGAAATGACCCTACACGAGATGACATGTCGTTAAAATCAATCAATCAATTAAACTGCTAGTGAACAACTACTATATTGGTTTATCAATGATCATTGTTTGTTATTTGAAATTACATAATCGAACCGGCCCTTGTCCATTTGGCAGGGGCTGTAGAATACACCGACCGCATCTCTGTAGTGGGGTAAAACCCCTTCCCAATGAGTGTCCTGATATGACACAAAACAATCTGATCCAGTAATGAAGTTCCAGGAATGTGGAGGTGCCCGTGGTGTAATGGTTATCGTCGTAGGAAATGGTGACACGAGTTCAAATCCTGGACGATGCTGATTGCATTTCACATAGCACTAATACCATTGGGAAAGGTATAGAATCCAATTATTCTCCATTCAGCTATGGGTAAATAGTAGGGAAGACTAGGTTCTTCAGGATTGGTGAGGCAACTAGTCTAGGAGAAGGAAAACTCTGAATTCAAACCTGTTAAACTCCGTTTAAATATGGACCTTGTGTCATATCCTGCCCGAGTGGAGGGGTTGGTAAATATGATGAAATTCCAGTAATGCTGGAGCTTAGGGGAATTTGGAGTACACCTCCATTGCCATCGCTCCCAGGTCCACTCTGGCTCGGAGTAGTAGCACCTGATAGGGTCCTATCTATAGATCAAATTGAACTAAACTCTGTACTTCTGCTAAACTGAATTGTTTGCGATAGAACTATTTTTACATTTAACAGAGTGTAAACAAAAAACTTTACTTATACTGAATTGTTTGAAATAGAACTGCTTATATGAATAAAAATGGATTCGGCATTAAATAACCTACAATGGTTGATATGCCATAAAACCAAACCGAACCAAACCTAACCGGCCCTTTCGAATAATGGTTAGAGTGTTCGTCAATAGTCCGGGAGAACGGAGTTCAATCCGAGGTTGAGTCATACTAAAAACTCAAAAAATTGTATTTGATGACTCCTTACTAAACACTCAACATTATTAGGTGGGGATCAAGCGTAAGTGGCGCAATCAAGAGAAAGGAATAATGCCCTCCCCTACAATTTGGTGTCGTAGCTATTGAAAAGGGTACCTTCGAGTCACTCTCGACCACAGTTGGCCATCTTATATGACTGCGGACAAATAAATAAGAATTACTAAATAGAAAATATTAACTTGAAACCATATAATTATTAGTATTGAATCAGAATACTTGAAATTATACAACTGGGTGAGAACAAAACAGTGTGATTAATGTTCGATCAGAATACTTGAAACAATTTAACTGTATATAAATTATTTTTAATGGCATATCAGCTTTCGTTAGTTATTTAATGCCAAAGCCATCCTGATACGAAACCATTGGTGATACTATTTAACCCAGAGCAAGGGAAATAAAGGAGTTCATGCCTTTCCAAAGAGAATTAGTCCGAAAGTGAACCTAATAGTGTAATTGGAGTTCGAACTCATGCACTACGATGTCGCATTCCAGTACGTTAGCCACTACGCCATCCCACTTTGACAGCTCCTGAAAATTATTTGAATTAAAAAAAGTTACTTGAAGCTACAATTGCTTACAAAAGATTATTATTAGTTCACTGAAACCATATAATTGCAAGTAAATTATTAGTTTAGAAGGAATACTTGAAACCACATAACTGCGAACAAACAAATGATTATTATTGTAAAATAGGAATCATCATCATCATGTCACACTGCTAACACAAATCTCCCTGACCCTCTCTCGCCACCCGTCTCTATCGTCCATTGCTCCCGGGAGGTTTTCCAGGCTATATCCTGTATCGGCTCAGAGCTGGTGTATGTAGGTTTTAGCTGGTCGTTCTGCCTTTGCTTGTCTATGTGAAGGGGTCCACAAGAGTATATCGCTTATGAGTTCGTCCTTACTTCTCCAGCCGTATCCTGCATGTCTGGTTTGTCTAACTTGGAGTGTTTTCGTGATAGGAGGTAGGTGGCTGTACAGCTGCTGTTTTGTGGGGTGTTGCCTCTAGGACTTGTTCAAAATGGCTAGCAGCATTCTCGTGTAATTGCCGTCAAGCTTTTTCTCAATACGTTTAGTTAGCGTCTATGTAGTGCATCAGAATAGCAGTATCGACACGATCGTTGCTTAGAAAAAGCAGCGTTTTATTTTATCGGTCAGGTCTGACTTCCATATAACCGATAACCTATTGACACCTATCCTTACCTTTGCTAGTCGCGTGTTGATGTTTTTCTCTGTTGATGAGACACTGCTTCCGAGGTAGGTGAACTTGTCCACTAGTTTCAGAGAACTTCCATTTAGTGTGGAGATGTCGCCTCTTTGATGTCTTCCGTCTTGTCTGCTGTGACATGAAGGCCTATGCCACCAGCAGCTCGTTCCAGACTATGTACCTAGGATTTGGCTTGTTCGGATATATTTGTCAGAAGCACTATGTCATCAATGTAGTCCGCGTCTGTAATTGTGCGGGGTATCTTCAGTTTCTTTCCTTTGCCAGCTTGAAACCGTTTTCTAGTAACAAGTAAAGTAAATAATTGTTTATAAATTATTTGAATCAAATAGAAATAATTGATATTAAAACTGAGTTCAAACAAATGATACTATATATCTTTTTTAAAATGCAATTTTTCGAAATAATGAAGCATTGAAAAAATAGTTATGATTTCAATCAAGCATTTACAAATGAATCACATTTTGACGTAAAATAACCCATACGGTGTTAATATGCCATTAAACAAATCAACCAAGCCAAACCTTTACAAATGAATCTAATCTCGGCATTAGGCAACCCATAAAGAGTTGATATGCCGTTAGAAAGATAAACCAAGTTGGTTGGTTGGTTGGTTGGGTTTTATGGCATATCAACCTTTGTAGGTGATTTAACGCCAAATCCAGTTTTAGGTAAATAATCTATTCTATTTAAAACAATTCAGTTTAGCATAAGTACACAGTTTAATGGTCAAAAACATTTCCATTTCTAGCTATTCAAGCAGTTGTATGTAACAATTCGGTTAAGTGTAAATACAGTTTTAATGTCGAAAAACAGTTCTATTTCAAATAATTCAGTTAAGCATAAGCACGTAGTTTAAATGTAAGTACGGTTTAATTGTAAAAATCATTTCTATTTCAAACTATTCAGTTTTACTCAAACAATTCATTTTAGCATAAGTATGCTGTTAGTTCTATTTAACCCATAGATAGGACCCTTATCAGGTGCTACCACTCCGGGCCAGAGTGGACCTGGGAGCAATGGCAATGAAGGGGTACTCCACATTCCCCAAAGCTCCAGCACTTCTGGAACTTCACCATCAGATTGTTTAGTGTCGTATCCAGGACACTCGTTAGGGGGGGGGGTCTTACCCCTCTGCAGAGGTGCAGTCAGTGTATTCTACAGCCCCAGCTGACTGAGCAAGAAAGATAAACCAAGTCAAACCTTTATAAATGAATCAAATTTTAGCATTAAATAACCCAAAAGGAGTTAATATGCCATTAAACAAATAAACCGAATGCACCCTACATTCAAGGAGAGCATCCCTGCTTTACAGCCAAAGTTTCGTCGATGGACATTTAAGTACTGATACACTGAAAGTAAGTACGGTTATACTATAAGTAAAAAATACATTTAGGTCATTACCCATCTCCTTCCTCCAACCTTTTTACTCATTTTAAGTTTCGTCTGTGTACATCAATTTACTAAGTGATATGTTTTAGTTTCAGCCAATTGTGGTTCCCTCTCTCTCTGTCTATTGCCCTAGTTCCCCCATTCCCTTTCCCTTTTTCTCATCCTTTCCCCGATTCTCTCTGTCTCTCTCTCTCTCTCTCTCTCTCTCTCTCACACACACACACACACACACATCCAGCCTCTTTTTCTCTTTCAGTCATTCTCTCTCACTCTCTAACTCTCTCTCTCTCTCTCACACACATCCAGCCTCTTTTTCTCTTTCAGTCATCCTCTGTCTATCTGTCTGTTTGTCTGTCTGTCTGTCTCTCTCTCTCTCTCTCTCTCTCACACACACACACACACACACATCCAGTCTCTTTTTCTTTTTCAGTCATTCTTTAACTTTAACTCACGTTCTCTTTCTCTCATTCTATCTCCCTCATCCAATGTTTTCTCTTTCCCTCCGCATCCGTTTCTCCTTCACTCTCTCCCTCTTTCTCGCTCTGTCTCTCTCGTTCATTCTCTCTTCCTCGTCCTCTCTTTCTCTTACCCTTCTACTCCCTTTCTCCCTCCCTCCCTCACTCTCTCCCTCTCTTTCTCTCTTCTTCATCCACTCTTTCTCTTATCCTTCCTTTTTTGTCCACCTCTCTCTTTCTTTCTCTCGCTCTCTCCCTCTCCTTCATCTTCTCTTCCTCATCTGCGCTTTCTCTTACTCTCTTACTCAATTGCTCTTCTTTCTCCCTCATTCTCCTTCCCTCATCCAATCTTTCTCCCCCCTCTCTCTGTCTCATTCTCTCTTCCTCACCTTCTTTTCTCCCTCATTCTCCTTCCCTCATCCAATCTTTCTCCCCCCCCTCTCTGTCTCATTCTCTCTTCCTCACCTTCTCTTTCTCCCTTATTCTCCTTCCCTCATCCAATCTTTCTCTCCCTCATCTCTCTGTCTCATTCTTTCTTCTTCACCTTCTCTTTCTCCCTCATTCTCCTTCCCTCATCCAATCTTTCTCCCCCCCCTCTCTCTGTCTCATTCTCTCTTCCTCACCTTCTCTTTCTCCCTCATTCTCCTTCCCTCATCCAATCTTTCTCTCCCTCATCTCTCTGTCTCATTCTTTCTTCTTCACCTTCTCTTTCTCCCTTATTCTCCTTCCCTTATCCAATCTTTCTCTCCCCCTCTCTCTGTCTCATTCTCTCTTCCTCACCTTCTCTTTCTCCCTCATTCTCCTTCCCTCATCCAATCTTTCTCTCCCTCATCTCTCTGTCTCATTCTTTCTTCTTCACCTTCTCTTTCTCCCTTATTCTCCTTCCCTTATCCAATCTTTCTCCCCCCTCTCTCTGTCTCATTCTCTCTTCCTCACCTTCTCTTTCTCCCTCATTCTCCTTCCCTCATCCAATCTTTCTCTCCCTCATCTCACTGTCTCATTCTCTCTTCCTCACCAACTCTTTCTCTCTCCCACATTTTCTCTCCTTCATTCATTCATTCTCTCTCCTTCCTACACACTTTCCCTCTGGTTGCCTCACATGATGCAATGGTTACCAAATTCAACTCGCAGACCATGAATACCGTGTTCGAGTCTTACCATATCCCTCATACATCCGGTCTTGTGTCACAACTTCACGATCCACTGGGTTTCCCTTTGATGCACTTTACAAGCAAACGCCTGTATCATCTGGAGGTTGCAGTTTCAATCCCAACTTCAGGTGAAATAATGAGCCCTTGACTTAATGAGTAGAGTGTTCGCTAATGGTCCAGGAGACCAGGGTTCAATCCCAGGTCGAGTCATACCAAAGACTTAAAAAATAGTACTTGATGCCGCCTTGCTTAACACTCAGCATTATAAGTTAAGGATCAAGGGTAAAGTGGAGCAATGCAAGGAATGGAGTAACGCCCTCCCTTACACCTCTGTGTAGTAGCTATTGAAAAGGGAGCCTTCAGGTCACCCTCAACTATGGTCATCGACTTTACTTATTTACTATAGCTCAACACTTGTACTAAGTCATGGTTAGAACAACCTACCCGCGTAAATCAAATAAAGGGTTCGGTTCGAAATCCTTTGTGGACTTCCAAGTTCACCATGAAACACTTGAAGAAGGCCGAAAGACGCATCGGCTGAATCGGTATGAATATAACAATGAAGATGAAAACAATAGTCCGAATGATCTAAATGATAAAAAATATGTAATTTTTTAAAAATTATTTCCTCCAGGACTTTTAAAAATGCCTTCTTTTACTTCTCTGGATATACGTTGGTCACTTAATAAATAAGGTGAATTTTGCCATAAGACTTGGCGATAGGAAACACTGTTTACAGATGTTTGACATAATGAGTCCAGTGTTCGCCAATGGTCCGGGAGACCGGGGTTCAATTCCATGTCGAGTCATACCAAAGACTCAAAAATAGTACTTGATGCCGCCTTGTTTAACACTCAGCATTATAAGGTAAGGATCAAGGGTAAAGTGGAGCAATCTAGGGGATGGAGTTACGCCCTCCCCAACACGGTGTTGTAGCTATTGAAAAGGGACCCTTCGGGTCACCCTCAACTAAGGTCATCAACTTTATTTTACTCTACTTTATTTCCCAGAAGACGATCAGCATGACCTTCTCTACTGACTACTGTACCCGGAACTTTTTATTTACCGGAGAGTCAGTGTCTCTCCACTCCATGGACTGTCTTTTTGACTCAGGCTCATAATTATAAATCTCTGTTTAGCCCATCTGCAAATATTTTCTGATTAAAATATGTTTCTCTGTACACATGACACATTCTTCTGTAAATTTCACATTGTTTGCACTTCTCTGCCAGCATAAAATTGATGACAGACCTCTGTTCAGTCCTGGTATACTCTGATTTGCCAACATTTTGTATAGCCTCAATATCTTTTGGCGAGATAAAAAATAATTTTTACAGTCAACCAATTCCAAACAATGAAGGGTTTATATCACATTTAAAGAAAAAAATCTCATTTATTGAATGAATCCACGTATCATAATTTGCTCTTTCGTTTATTTTTTCCTTACATTATTTTACAGTTGATTACCTCACTTTATCCCTTTTCCTTCTCATCTCTCTCTTTCTCATCTCTCTCTCTCTATCTCTCTCTTTTTATCCATCTATCTATCTGACATTCTTTGTCTGTCTGTCAAATTATCTATCTCAATCTATTCATATCTATTATCGTTCGATCGATCGATCTATCGATCTCCGTCCGTTCATGTCTATCTATCTCTCCATCTATCTGCCTGTCATTCTATCTATCTATCTATCTATCTATCTATCTATCTATATATATATATATATATATATATATATATATATATATATATATATATATCCCAGTCTGTTCCTATCTATTTATCTATCTATCCCAGTGCGTTCTCCTCTATCTATCTCAGTCTCTTTCTATCTATCTATCTATCTCATTCTGTTCCTATCTATCTATCTATCTATCTATCTATCCCAGTCTGTTCCTATCTATCTATCTATCTATCCCACTGTGTTCCTATCTATCTATCTATCTATCTATCTATCTATCTCAGTCTGTTCCTATCTATCTATCTATCTATCTATCTATCTATCAAATAACGTTTTCTCTATAAAAATATACATTAACTGATTATTTATTAAAAAAAAAAAAACATTTCTCCCAAAACAGGATTTTATTATTTCTTCTTAAACATTAAACAATATAAATGGATATTACTTAGTATCATTTTTTTGTTAATTATATAACGATGAAAGTCTGTTATTAAAAATATGAATATGGCCGTTTCACAAGATGTAATTGTTTATAAGTTAGGCTGGTAAACCTTAGTGAAAGAATTAGATTCTTCTTGAGTGCTTCAATATTTTCTGGCTTTGTGCCCAAACTAAGCTTGGAAATTGCTCTTCGCTATTGTATTCCCCTTTTCTTTACAAATTCTTTCCGCTGAAGATGATTTATTTAATAAGTGAAAATTACAAGCAAATGTCACTGCCATTAAAGTGCATCATCGAAAGTAGTTTTTTTTTATCCAAACCCTCATTCTGTTATTTCACTCGACATTCTACCTCCCTTCTTATCAGTCTAACGCCCCTCAATGTTTGTTTTTTTCTCTTCCTTTCTTTCTTGCATAGCCTCATTAAAACAAACAGTGTGTTACGTCAGTACAAAGGTCGTTTACTTGCTACTTTGGGGCCATTGAAAGCAGTTTCTCTCTCGACGTGTTATTGACAACATTTTTTGGAGATAAAAAAAGGGGGCGATTATTTTGCCACTGCCTTTATTTAAAGCAAACGCTATACAATCCGGAGCTGCTGTAAGAAAAACAAAATGCCAAAAAAAGGTAAATCTATTTTTGCTTTTGACACAAATGAGTAAGCCAGGTCCCGAGTGTCGGGAATTGAAAATAAAATTCGTCATTTTTAATTTCATTTGTTCGTAAACAGTGATAATAGACAAGATAGCTAAACGATATCTTGACTTTTATGTACAAGTAGTTGAATAAGTGCCTCTGGTGGTGTAAATGTTAACAAACTAGCCTAGCAAAAATTTACGAGTGATTTCGAGTCTCACTGGGCGCCCCATTCATGCAGCCTTATGCCACATCTAAGCAAAAAGCTCTGTAAGCTACTACAAGTAATTGGGTTATTTAGCTTTTTATGATATATCAACTCTTGTAGGTTATTTTATATCAAATCTTTTTCTTATATATATATATATATATATATATATATATATATATATATAAGAATAAGATCTGATTTAAAATAAACAATATATATATATATATATATATGCATATATATATATAAGTTGAACCCTATTTTGCTTAGGAAATTTACCAAATTTGAAATTTATGCATTCTTATGGTATAAGAGTTACCTCGTTGGTCCTTTCTAATATATAAATCCGATAGCCAAATGACATCTCACTGACATAATTACTGATTATCTTTAAAATTTTCCAACTTTATTCTTCGGGGATATTATTGAAATCTGATTTTCAATTCACGTATTCCTATTTTTGTTTTCAATTTATAAAGCAATGCTCAGCTACTTTCCCCTCCTCCAAGGAAAAATATTGGAAAATAAATGTAAAAAGATTATGTAACAAAGAACTATTGTCAACATGGACTCCAAATGAAAATCAAAACAAAGGGCAGATAACTAGTGTATATGCATCAAGAAAAGGGTACCTCTGGTGGTGTAATTATTAGCAAGCTAGACTAGCCAATCTTTACACGTAAGTTGGATATTCATTGGGTGCACCATTCATATAACCTTGTGCCACACCTGACCAAATGTACTATATGCATCAGGAAAATGACAGCAAAACCAGTGATCATTTCACATTTGTATTTATGAAGTAGACAAGACCCCCAGCAACCTGCGAATCTGTTTCCTTAAAAAGATCAATAAATTTCAAATTTGAATGTGAGTAAAGTTGGCGACCTTAGCCGAGGGTGACCCAAAGGGTCCTTTTCATTAGCTACAATACCGAGTTGTAGGAGAGGGAACTACTCCATTCCCTGGATTGCTCCACTTTACCCTTGATCCTAACCTTATAGAGCTGAGTGCAAGGCAAGGCGGCATCAAGTACCATTTTTTTTTAGTTTTTGGTATGATTCAACTTAGGATTGAACCCCGGTCTCCCGAACCATTGGCACATACTCTACTCATTAGGCCAAGGGTCTGAATGCAAAGCAAGTAAAATTAACAGCGAAAACGGCATATCAACCATTGTAGGTTATTTAATGCCAAATCTTCATTTTACATATATATTAAATATACATGATTTAGTTTGGATGGGTTTTATTGCATATCAACTGTCGTAGGTTATTTAATGCCAAAGCTTCTTTATACATATATATTAGATAATAACAATGAATAAATATATATTAGATATGGAATTTACACTGTAACCCCTGGGTTTCAAGGAGAAGTTGCAAAACTGCAATCATCAGGCAGTTAAGAAAATGAAATGAATCGAAAATCGGAAAAATACAGTCAAAAAACCGTTGGGATTTTGAAGGAATCTTTACGTTTTTGTCAGTGTGTGAGTGTGTGCGAATGCGTGTGTGTGTTATAGTTTTGTATTAATGTGTATATGTGTGGGTGTAAGTGACGGTACAAACGCAGCGCGTTGTTTTAACCGGATATAAATTCGTCGGTGTATCTTAATTTTTGCTACATTATTTTATTTCTGTATGTGTAGGTGACTATAGCTAAGGAACAAAACATAATATATAATATATATCAAATAGATGTGATTTGGTTTGATTGGGTTCTATGGCATATCAACAATTGTAGGTTATTTAATGCCAAATCCTCTTTATACATATATATTAAATATAGAGGATTTGGTTTGGTTTGGTTTTAAGGCATATCAACCATTGTTGGTTATTTAATGCCAAAACCTCTTTATACATATATATTAAATATATAGGATTTGGTTTGGTTGGGTTTTATGGCATATCAAACATTGTATGTTATTTAATGCCAAATCCTCTTTATACATATATATTAAATATATGGGATTTGGTTTGGTTGAGTTTTATGGCATATCAACCATTGTAGGTTATTTAATGCCAAATCCTCTTTATACATATATATTAAATATATGGGATTTGGTTTGGTTGAGTTTTATGGCATAACAACCACTGTAGGTCATTTAATGCCAAATCCTCTTTATACATATATATTAAATATATGGGATTTGGTTTGGTTGAGTTTTATGGCATAACAACCATTGTAGGTTATTTAATGCCAAATCCTCTTTCTACATATATATTAAATATATGGGATTCGGTTTGGTTGAGTTTTATGGCATAACAACCACTGTAGGTCATTTAATGCCAAATCCTCTTTATACATGTATATTAAATATATGGGATTTGGTTTGGTTGAGTTTTATGGCATAACAACCATTGTATGTTATTTAATGCCAGATCCTCTTTATACATATATATTAGATATATGGGATTTGGTTTGGTTGACTTTTATGGCATAACAACCATTGTAGGTTATTTAATGCCAAATCCTCTTTATACATATATATTAAATATATGGGATTTGTTTTGGTTGAGTTTTATGGCATATCAACCATTGTAGGTTATTTAATGCCAAATCCTCTTTATACATATATATTAAATATATGGGATTTGGTTTGGTTGAGGTTTATGGCATATCAACCATAGTAGGTTATTCAATCAGATGGAATTATTGCCATCGCTCCCTGGTCCACTCTGGTCCGGAGTTGTAGCACCTGTTAGAATCCTATCAATGAGTCAAATAGATCTGAACTACGTACCTATGCTTAACTGAATAGTTTAAAATAGAACTGTTTTGACATTTAACTGTATATGGACAAAAACTATACTCAAACTAAATTGCATAGTATGAATTAGAACTGTTGGACTAAATTAAACTGTATACTTACATTTAAACTGCGTACTTAAGCTAAACTGAATTGTTTGAAATGAAACTGCTTTTGTATGTTAAAATGAATTGTTTGAAATAGAAATGTTTTGACATTTAACCGTGGGTGGACAAAAACTATACTTATACTAAACTGAATTGTTTGAATTAGAACTGTTTGAATAAGCTGAATAACTTGAAATAGAAATTTTTTGACAATTTAACTGTGTACACATGCTAAACTGAATTGTTTGAAATAGAACTGATTATTTGTATTAAAATGGATTTGGCATTAAATAACCTACAAAGTTGATATGCCATAAAACCCAAATAACCAACCAACAACATTTAACATCAGTCATTTGTTTGTAAGCTGTTAAATGGTCATACATATATCATTGGTGAGTGATTAGTTTGTGGGTAATTTTACTTTTACATGAGTTAGAATCCATTTGTTTGCACATCAGTATTGCTCTTGTTTCTAAACTGTTAAATGGCTTCAATTATTGCGATTTAACACAGATTATTATATTAATCATTTGCTCGCCCACAGGGAAGTACCTAAAAGTATTTCTATCTAACACTAATTATTATATTCAACACCATTCATTTACACACAATCAAATGATTCCAGGGGGTGTCCTCGTGGTGTAATGGTTAAAGCAATGGACTGCGGAATCGTAGTTAGCGAGCTCGTACTCCAGTCATGCTATTACGTTCACTTTCGGTCACATACCCTTGGGAAAGGTATGAACCCCCTTATCCTCCCAGCTATGGGTTAAATAGTACTACAACTGTTCTTCTAGGAGAATGGCTTTGGCATTAAATAACCTAAAAAGAGTTGATATGCCATTAAACAAAGAAACCAAACCAAACCATCAAATGGTTCTAAGTATTGCTATGTAATACCAATAAAGCTATTTTGCATACAGGTAAACGGTTTCAGGTATTCTATGCTAATCGTTTTATTTGTATTTAGTAGAAATTGACTGTCCCATTTAATAATGAGAGTGTAGGAAGTGGATCTGTATTTAGTATTTAAGTTTCCCTACAGGTTTAATGTTTTCCCACACGTTTAATAAAGGTTTATTATTTAGTGTTTTAGAGAAAAGGTTGAATAGGCATATAATATAGGCACATGGATAAAGTGGTAAATGAAGGAAGATATGCAACAAATGAGTAAAAGATATGAAACAAATAATGGTTGTAAAACGGGGCGGACAAAGTGAACATTTAAACAAGGCGAACGAACAAAAACAAATTTATATTCTATAACAATAAAACTTACATTGATACATAAAAAAATATTACTAACTCTACTAACAAAATAATAGTGTGTGTATATGTGTGAGCTCGTGAATGTGTGTGTAACACAACTACGCTATAAAAGAATTACAAGTTTAAAATGTCCTTTTTTTATGGTTAGAAACTGGCAGTTTCTCAGAGACTGGAAAGCGTCTCATTGTATATGAATGTCTGCGAGGCCCATGCATGGTGTTACTTTTCAACTGTTGATTACCACTGGAGGTGGTGTGTTGCCGCTGCGAAGAAATTTGGTAAAAGAGGACAAGGGTGTTTGAAGACGACGTATTTATAGAAAATACGCGTCTTGTAGGTGGCTCAAAGAGGCAGGACTTGAATTTACGCGCGGACCTAGTTTTAAACATGTCATGTGGTCCTCCTGACCAATGGTTTCCCGAGACTGAATAAGTGAGCGTCCGCCATCTTTGTGGGAACAAGTGGCATACCGCCCAAAATAATTTATAGGAGTTTTACACTCCTATAAATTATTTAAATAAGAGCTTCCGTAGGCAAATATTAAAATTCACTAGCTACCAACTCCGATAATAAAGAAAGAGCCCAGTCTTTAAAGGCAGAACTTCGTTTTTTGTATTACCGATATTGAATACAACTACGACTTCGTCGTTGGCCCTTTACAATTGGTTCGAAGTATTATTATGTATCACTAACAATTCAACTCAAGTGGGTGTCCTCGTGGCGTAATGGTTAGTGATGGACTGCAGAATCGTAGTAAGCGAGTTCGTACTCGAGTCGCGCTATTACATTCACTTTCAGGCAAATACCCTTGTGAAAAGTATGAACCCCTTATACTCACAGCTATGGGTTAAATAGTACCACTACTGTTCTCCGCGGAGATTGGCTTAGGCATTAAATAACCTACAAAGGTTGATATGCCATTAAACAAAGAATTTAATTCAACATCAGTCATTTGTTTACACACTGCTAACTGGTTAAAGAGTTATATACCGAACAATTCGATTTAACATAAGCCATTAGTTTTGCGCAGTTTAAATGATCAAACAGTTTGTTTTTTTTTACCCATAAACAAAACCCTATCAGGCGCTATTACTTCAGGTCAAAGTGGACCTTGGACCAATGTCAATGAAGGGATACTCCACATTCTCCAAAGCTTCAGGGCTGGGGCCTCATCATCCGATGGTTTACTGTTATATTCGGGACATTCGTTGGGGGTGGTCTTACTCCTCTGCAGAGATACGGTCTGTGTATTCTACAGCTCCAACCGACTTGTTTAAGGGTAAGTTTCAATTATATGGATCATAGTTTTGAACTGAATTGCAACATTTAAAAGGCATCTTCTGCTCGCAGCAAACCATCCACCTACAATATTCATTTAGTCTTTCTCTCTCTCAAAACACCACAAAGATGGCAACTTACGGTCAATGACATAAATGCATGGTGCATTCAATAAGTTTCCAGATTTTTTTTGTACAGGCATCTAATATTGTTGTAGACAATTGAAAATGCACTATGTTATTGCTATACATCTTATGAAAATGACTGACCAATTTTTATGATTTCACATTCAAATGAACAGCTACAGTAGCAATTGGAATACACCCTACTAAAGCCTGATTGTCTCAGGTGGTGAATTTCAAAAACGCAATCTGAACGTGAGGAAGAACGATATGCAAAAGAATTCTGTTTTAAACTTGGAAAAAATGCCACAAATACGTATGGAATGCTTCAGACTGCTTTTGGAGCATGTTGCATGAAATGAGCATCAGTTTTTGAGATGAAAGAGGCTGTGACGAAGGTCATTTACACGCTCACACAAGAGGACTTCCATGGGGCCTTCCAGAAGTTTTTGGAACAGTACAACAAGTGCATTGCAGCCAGAGGAGATTACTTCGAAGGGGACTAGAGTTTCGTGTGTGTACTATCAATAAAAGTGGTCATACGAAAAAAGTCTGGAAACTTGTTTAATGATCCTTGTATATATTATTTACGTCGCTAAAACGTTACTGCTATGTAAAAAAACTAAAGCAAATCGCTGAAACTTACTCTTATCAGAATGGAGAATATAAGCATTATATATATCGGCCTTTTCAGCCACGAACATGCCTAAAGTCAGCGTGGACCGCATCCTTCTTGATCTTCGTTTCACAAAGCCAAACTATGATGACAAGGATAATAAAGAGATTGATAGATTAATGCGAATACCTACAGAGACAGAAGTAATCTACCTAGATTTCTATTAACCAGTTAGGAAGATTACTTCTGACTCTGTAGGTACTTGTATCTCTCTCTACTTAATGTATTGAGCACTCTTATATTTTTGTTTTAAATATTCTTTCGGCGTTTTTTATTTGGACTTTGCATTGGTGTTGGGTGATCATTTTCAAGCAGTACGAATGTGTTTCGTGTTTTTAATGGATTTTTTCCCCAAAAAATCAGTTTATAAAATATTTTTTATTTACTTATTGTAACATCTGAGTTTTTTTTTTCACACCGGCAGAACTAGAGAAAAAGTATAAACCTAAAATAATATATATATCTATATATATATAGAGAGAGAGAGAGAGAAAGTGAGAGAAAGGAACTTTTTTTCTACTGGTTTAAAAAAACTTGAATGTACTATATATATATATATATATATATTCATCATCATCATCATCATGACGTGCCGCCAGCACGGATATCCCTGACCCTCTCTCGCCACTCCTCCCTATCGTTCATCGCCTCTGGCACGTCTTCTGGGCTACATCCTGTATCCTCACACAGCTGCTGTATGTATGTTCGAGCTGGTCGTCCTGCTTTTGCTCGGCCATATGTGGGGGTCCATAGGAGTACATCACTTATGAGCTCGTCCCTGCTTCTCCAGCAGTGTCCTGCATGTCTGGCTCGTCTAACTTGGATAGTTTTCGTGATGGAAGGTAGGTGGCTGTATAGTTGGTGCTTTGTGTGGTGTTGCCTCCTGGACTCGTTCAATATTGCTCGCAGCATTCTTGTGTAATTTCCGTCTAGCTTTTTCTCCAGCTGTATATATATATATATATATATGCTACATTCAATTTTTTTAGCCTGTAAATTAAAAGGTACTTGTCCAGAATAACGCTGGCCCAGTCAGTTGGGGCTGTAAAATACACCGACTGCGGAGTGGCAAGACCCTCCTCGCAACAAGTGTCCAGGATATGACACTAAACAATCTGAGGGCTAGACTTCAGTAATGCTGGAGCTTTGACGGATGTGGAGTACCCCTTCATTGCTATCGCTCCCAGCTCAACTCTGGCCTTACGTGGTGGCACCAGATAGGGTCCTATCCCTGGGTCAAATAGAACTGTTTGATATTTATACTGTGTATCTATTTAATTGAATTCTTAGTAATACAAAGCAATTCTTAAAAACATTTACCCCTTGTGGAAGTAAATGATTAATAGTAAATAAAATCATTCGTATTAGATTAAAACAAGTGAAGCCATTTAATTGTATGCAATAAAAATGAGCTCAGGCTTGTTTAAAAATGTTATCTACAAAATGTGTTAAAAATCATTTATTTAATATATATGTATAAAAAGAATTTGGCATTAAATAACCTACAGGGGTTTATATGCCATAAATCCAAACCAAAGTAGCACACTAATGAAATGTTCGTAAGTAAATAAGTAAAGTTGGCGACCTTAGTCGAGGGTGACCCAAAGGCTCCCTTTTCAATAGCTACTACACGAAGGTGTAGGGGAGGGCGCTAATTCATTCCTAGGATTGTTCCTCTTTACCCGTGACCCTCACCTTATAGCGCTGAGTGCTAAGCAAGGTGACATCAAGTACCATTTTTTTGAGTCTTTGGTATGACGCGATCTGTGATTGAACCCCGGCCTCACGGACCATTTGCGAACACTCTATTCATTAGACTAAAATATAATCCGAATAAAAAAAATTTAGTCATTTGCCAAGTTATTTACAATGAACGCTTTCTTTGGAACTCAATTAAAATCGATAAGTTTTCTTTTCCGCAACGAAGATTTGCTTGATAAACCTATGTCAGTCAGAAAAAAAAATCTAGATTCCTACTTCCCATTTTCTACAAGATGGCTTCCATCGGAAAAATTCTATATGAAATAATAGGGAAAATAATAAAATTCCTTCAAGTAGGAAAGACAACACACAGTGTCGCCAAAACAGTCTGTGGTATAAAAGTTTGGTACCGGGCCATAGGCTTGATGAGTAGTATTCGCCAATAGTCCGGAAGTCCAGGGTTCAATTCCAAGTCGAATTATAACAAAGACTCAAAAAACGGTACTTGATGCCGTCTTGCTTAACTCTTGGCATTATAAGGTAAGTATCAAGCGTAAAGTGCAGCAATCCAGGGAAAGGAGTAGCGCCTACACCTCGATGTAGTAGCTATTGAAAAGGGTGCCTTCGGGTCATCCTCGACTAAACTAGTTTTGTTACATACTGATACTCGACCAAGCCGTCTATCAAGAGATGCACCTGTGCAAATAAGCGGAAGCAGGTGGATGTCAGACAATTATATAACCAGGTGCCACAGGCGGCTTGGGTCAATTCCAGTAGCATTTGGAGTTGGAGCCAGTAAGGGACAAGATGCCAGCGTGAGAGCCAGCGGAGGAGAGAGGGCTTTGGGCCCTCAGTGACCCACGGTTGAGCAGCCCAGACAGGATACGAAAGAAGTGCTGCTATGGTCGGAAGAACTTTGGGTCAATATGTAGCAGTCTGTCCCCGTCTCCAACTCACCTCTCACACATAACCAACACCAACCTATTCGAGAATAAAGTGTGAGAGATATATTTTTATAAAGAAGTGTGTTCGTTCGTTCATTGAAGTTCGTAGATTATGTTTCTGCTTATATTTGTAAATGTATATGTATGCGGCTATACAACAGTTTAAAAGACATGAATTGAGTTTTTTTTGTTTAATAGCATATCAACCTGCGTGGATTATTTAATGCCAAAGCCATCCCAGTAGAAGAACAGCAGTGATACTATTTAACCACTAGCTGGTGGAGATATAGGGTACATACGTTTCCCAAGGGTATTTGTCCGAAAGTGAACGGAATAGCGCAACTGGAGTTCGAACTCACTAACTTCAAAGCTCTAATCCAGCACTTTAGCCATACACCACTCCCCCACCAAAAGAAATAGGAACATCATGAAAGGAAACGTTTTCTTGCAGAAACAAGTCCAGATTTTTGCCAAGCATAGTACACACTCTGTTGTATGGTATACCGTGTCGTTATTAACAACGAAGAACACGCATGTATATAAAAATGTAAGATTATATTTTTATTTTTAGCGATGATACTTGTGTGGAGCAGAAAAGCAATCGCAGAGAGTTCGCGCACACGAAGGAGTTGTCGAGAGACAAAAGAGCCAGTGAACAACTGACTTTAGCCGAAATTCGGGAACTTACATAGTCTACAACTCTCACGTGACCTGCAGCAATTCCTCTTTTTCGTTAACTATGGTTACGCCCACGTCTCACTTCTTTGCTTTCCATTGGTTATATTGTCTGCCTCCCATTGGCTACTTGCCCAAACCCGGTTCTGTGGGCGTACGCATCTGCACTGAATTCAACCACGTCCACAGGTCAAGGTGATATTCCGATATCTTCGACCTGATGCACCTGTTTCAACATCCACCGTATTCACAGCACCTGTGGGCATGGTGACATTTCGGCAATCACCTTGTTGATATTATCCTTGAGCGGATGCAGCAGTCTCAACCTCCACTGATTCATAGCATCTGTGGACATGATGACATTTCGGTGATCATGCTGGTCTTATCAATCTATCTGTCAACAACATCCGCCGTATTCACACCCGCAGGTCACGTTGATATATTACAACTCCACTGTTGGCTGCAGCTGCAGCTGCAGAATACACCGGCTGTATCTTTGCAGAGAGGAAACACTTCCCTAACGAGTGTCCTAAATATGTTATTTGGCCCTCTGATGGCAAGGCTCCAGCCTTGTTGAGTTGGGGAATGTGGGGTACCTCTTAATTGCTATTACTCCCAGGTCCACTATGACTTGGGGTAATAGCACCTGATAGGGTCCAATCTATGGGTCAAATAGAACAAACTGTGTGCAAATGACTGATGTTAAATTGTGACTTTTACTTGAAACCATTTAACTGTGGGCAAAAAAGAGCCCAGGCTCATTTAAGAATGTTATCTACAAAATGTATTTCCAAATATATATATATATATATAAACAGGTTTTGGCATTAAATAACCTACAAGAGTTGATATACCATAAAATCCAACCAAACCAAATCATATATATTTAATACTCATGTATAAAGAAGATTTGGCATTGAATAACCTACAATGTTTGATATGCCATAGAACCCAACTAAACCAAATCATATGGATTTAATATCTATATGTATTAAAAGGATTTGACTTTAGATTACCTACAATGGTTGATTTGCCATAAAACCAAACCAAATCAAACCAAAACAATTATATGACGACTACAACTACTACTATGCATGTTTCTTTTATTACAGATCTGCTGCAGCGTTTAAATAATGGAGAAAAGGTGTTGGTCGCAGAGGGCTACATGTTTGAGTTTAACCGACGCGGTTACCTCAAATCGGGCAGCATGGTACCAGAAGTTGTAATAGAGCATCCACATCTTGTTCAAAATATGCATGAAGAATTTGTACATGCTGGCAGTGACGTTGTACTGGCGTTTACGGTGAGTATATGAAACATTACCATTAAGAATTCCTTGAAAATAATCAATAATTTAAATCGACCATAATTGAATCTATATCAGGACTGACACAAGACTTTCGGTAAGAACTCACATAAAATTAAGAAGTCCGAAAGCAAAGTAAATCCTCTTTTGGCAGAGGTCAGCTCATGGTTTGTAATTCTGTCTTTTAAAAATGCATGAAAGATTTTATTATGAGTAAGATGATTGCTTTATTAAATGTAAAAGACTTACTGTAAATCAAAGTTAAACCATGAAGAAGGGGTTAAAAGAAATTAATTCTTTTAAATTTATTCCAGTGTTTGAAAACCAAAGTTAAAGTTAAAATAGAATGCCTCTAAGGATAAGAAAAATAAAATAAAGTAACATTGGACTTGTATTAAGTTAAAACTTAATACATTCAGGAGTGGGATTTTTTTAAATACACCTCGAAAGCCATGGGAAGCAGCTTGGTGAATCTAAAGGCAGACGAACCCAACAACAGGTCAACGGCATGCCTCACTGGTGTCGGGTGGACGAATCTGACGAGACAACGACCAGGATCAAATAGTTCGATGGGGTAACTACTGCTACTCATCTATACGGGTGGCTTCCACGGATGAGAATAAAAGCTGCCATCGAAAGATTACTATGACTCATACTCAAACCACCTGTCCAAATCAAGTGGGTAAAAAAGGAACACATCCTGCTGAGGTTGGAGCCCTGGCCCCAGTGTTCGAAAAATCAGCTACGGAGCTCGAACTAAAACAAAAATTACAAAATGCAAAAGCACCGTACTAATAGTGACATTCAATACTTTAAATACAATAGGCCAACTACCGGAGCTGACAGCTTCTGCAATAGATCATAACATAGACATATATGCATACAAGAACACAGATACATTCATAGCGAAGATATAAAATACCACGATACCGGCAATGGATGGCATCGGCATAGAAAAACTCTGTCAATGCCACAATAGGAGATATAGGCATGCTTATAGGACCACGGGCCCTAAAATCACTAAATAGTATCGAGAAAATACAACCGACGGTAATGGTAGCAACGTTTAATTGCAACCTCAGCACAACAATCATCTGCTGCTACAGCCCTATCAATGTTAGTGAAAAAACGGACCTCAGCGCCTTCTATAACGAGTTATCCTCCCTTGTTCGTAGCATCTCGAAACACAACGTTCTCGTCATCGGAGGAGACATGAATGCCCTAATTGGCGAAAACGTAAACCACAATTTAAGCTAACACAACTCGTCAAGCAGAAATAGGGGACATCTAACAGATTTCATACTAGAAAATAGATTAACATGCCTCAATACTAAATCTCAGAAAAAAAGGGAAAATTATGGACCTACACCTACGCAAATAACGCTATAGCTCAGAGAGACTACATCCTCATACATAAGAAATGGAATAATAGCGCAATGAATTGCGAGGCATATTCCTATTTCGATGGTGTGCCCTGCGACTACCGAATTGTCACAAAAAGATACGACTGAGCCTACGAAGGAATGCTGTCCGAACAACCATAACTGTACACTATGATTGGTTCCTGCTTAACAACAAGGATATTAGAGATAAATATACGTTAACTCTAAGAAATAAATTCGATGCCAGAAACACCTAGTGCGAATGTGAGAATATGAGAACTTCGTCCATGCCCACTTAGGAACGAAAGCAGAATGCATACGAACTAAACAAAGAACTAAACCTAGAGTCCTATGAGATACATTAGCAGCCAGGAAAAAGTGTGTAGATGTGAAAATTGCCTCTCTACGCAATTGGAGGAACCCAGCCAATATTAATCCTCAGAAACTTAAAAGACACAAGATAAATTAACTAATGTATACCTAAAAGAACAAACAGAATACATACAAAATCAGATCAATAATTTTAGAGACTTGATTGAAGATAGACAATCTAGAATAGCATGGTATACGGTAAACGAAGTTGGCAGAAAGAAATGTACGGCAAGAGCCAAACTAAAAGCTGCCAGCCAAGAAGAACGAATATACCTGTGGAAACAACGTTTCGAGAATTTACTCGGAAAACCTCCGAAAGTTAAGCATGAACCAATCATAAAGATTATTAATTATCAACTAGACATCAAACTAGGATAGTTTACGCAAGAAGAACTCGACTCATTATTAAGAAAATTTAAAAATAGGAAAGCAGCAGCGCTTGATAAAATACTCCAGAAGTATTGAAGACCAGAGAATTCGACGACATATGGCTCCGACAATGTAATGCCGTATATAACCAAAACACAACAGACAAGTGGACAAAGGGATTCATCCTCCCCTTCACCAAGAAGGGGGACCTCGGAAGCGCAAGAAAGAATTAGCTAACATATATCTAAAAGAACAAACAGAATACATACAAAATCAGATCAATAAGGTAAGAGACTCAGTTGAAGATAGGCAATCTAGGATAGCATGGCAAACGGTAAACGAAGTGAGCAGAAGGAAGAGCACAGCGAAAGTTAAACTGAAAGCTAGCTGCCTAGAAGAACGAATACACCTGTGGAAACAACATTTTGAGAATTTACTCCGAAAGCCTTCGAAAGCTGCGCATGAACCAATCACAAAAATTATTAGTAATCAATTAGACATCAAACTAGGAGAGTTTGCGCAAGAAGAACTCGACTCTGTACAAAGAAGAATTAGAAATAGAAAAGCAGCAGGGCTTGATGAAAGGGTATTCGACGATATACTGCTCAGACAGTGTAATGCCGTATATAACCAAAACACTATACACAGATGGATGAAGGGATGAATCCTTCCCTTCACTAAGAAGTGTGACCTTAGAATAGCCAAGAATTAACAAGGTATAACCCTTATATCCATAGCTGCTAAGACCTACAGTGCTCTAGTACGCAACTGCATAAAATCCAAAATTGAGAAGATACTTGGGAAGAATCAAAATGGCTTTCAGAAAAATCGATCCATCACATCACAAATTTTGACTATCCGTCGAATTCTTGACTACAGCATTGTTGAGACCGGTTAGAATGTTAAGAGTCCTAGAGACATGAGGAGATGTGCTGTCACCTAGACTTCAATAAAAGACCACTAGATAACGCTGGTGTGAAAAACTCACAAATAATAACAATAATAATAATAATGATATCATTCAAGAGATGCGATAGACAAGCTGTATGTGTCAAGAAAAGAAGAAGGAAGAGGACTTAGCAGTATATGAAGATAGCGTTGATACATCGATAAGACGACTCGAAGACTACGTAAAAAGATCAAAGAAAAACAAATTTCAGTGACCAGGAACAACGCAAACAACACAAGGTTCAACAGAACAACAATGAGTAGAAAACAAAAATGGAAAGAAAAACGAATATATGGATATTTCATGTGACGAACAAGTGAAATCTCACGCGAGAAAACTTGATCATGGCTAAGAAAACGAAACCTTAAAAACGAACCCGAATCTCTTCTCATAGCAGATCAAAACAACGCCATAAGGACAAAATACGTTCAAACAAAAATAGATAAGACGTAGGAAAATAGCAAATGTTGGTTATGTGGTGATAGAGACGAACCAATCAATCATATAATAAGCGAATGCTGCAAATTAGCACAAAAAGAGTATAAGACTAGGCACGACTGAATGGGGGAGGTAATTCACTGGGAATTATGCAAGAATTTGAAATTTGACAATACAAACAACTGATATATCCGCAACCTGGAATTCATACTGAAGAAAACTTCGCTGGGATTTTGAGATACAAACAGATCACCTAATCAAAGCCAGACGGTTAGACTTAGTGATAGTCAACAAAAACAAAAAAGAACTTGTCGATTTGTGGACTTTGATGTCTCGGCAGACCACAGAATATGATTAAAAGAAAGCGAAAAGAGAGATAAATAAATGACTTTGCTAGAGAACAAAAAAAAAACTATGGAACATGAGGATGACGGTCATATCAGTTGTAATTGGTGCACTTGGAACAATCCCCAAAGAATTAGCTAAGGGACGGGAAAACTTGGAAATAAGATGACAAGTGGAGAACATCCAAGCAAAAGCATTATTAAGATCGGCCAGAATACTGAGAAGAGTACTGGTGACTTGAGGAGACTTGCTGTCACTCAAACTCCAGTGGAAAACCATCAGCTAACGCTGGTGTGAAATATTCTCAAAAGAGTAAAATAATAATAATAGAAATAATGATTATTATTACTATTATTATTATTATTATCACTGAAACCGAACACTGCTGCAAAAATCTCATGAAAGGAACAAACACTTTGACAGTGTCCCTTGTAAGATAGTCTGGATGCTTCTTAAATTGGACAAGGAAAAGACTCAAAGGACAAGGAGATTGATTACACTCCAATAGATGACAAAGACAGACTACATGTAGCAAGAAAAGAAGGAAGAAGACTTACCAGCTTTGAGGACTGTGTAGATGAAAAAGAGCAAAGACATACTAATCTCAGTAAAAGCAATGTCACCCAAAGGACAAACACTAAAACCACAAGAACATCTCTATTGATACCTCAAGTGACATACTGGGGATATTTCACACAAAATGATGTAGACATGGCTAAGAAGGGGAAACCTCAAAAGAGAAAGTGAATCTCATTAAATGACAGCACAAAAAACGCCATAAGGCCTAATTCTATAAAATCAAAAATTAATAATGCACAAAAGAATAGCAAGGGTAGGGGATGTGAAAGAGAGAGAGAGAGAGAGAGAGAGATGACACAATTAATCACATAATATGCTAATGCAGTAAATTTGCACAAAAACCAACACATGACTGGGTAGAAAAGGTAATCCACTGAGAATTATGCAAGAGATTAAAATTTCACCATACTACCAAATTGTATATGTACATAACAGAATAAATTCTAGAAAATAAGATGTATAAAATTCTCTGGGACTTTGAGATACTCACAGATTGCTCAATCCCAACGAGAAGGCCAAATCTAGTGTTAATTAATTATGAAAAAGTAACTTGCCATCCAGTGGATTTTGTCAATCCAATGGACCACAGAAGGAAAATGAAAAAAAAAAACCAAAAAAGATAGACTTGGATCTTGCCAAAAAGCTGAAGAAGCTGTATTACATGAAAGGGATGGTGATGCCAATAATATCTGTCTATATTTCTGAAACGAGGTATTATGTACATTATTTACATATTGTCCTCGTCTTTGACGCCATGTTTATCACTGCCTTCACCGAGTATCGACGACACATGGTACAGTGGATAAAGGCGTTGGTTAGATCCAGTGACATACCCAAAGAGTGTGAGTTCAATACCCGGTGAAGGCATTGAAGAACTTTCAGAGGGGAAATTAACAGGAGATAACTGATAACTGACATCAGTGAAACAAGGCTCGTGGAACTAGAACAGTCTACCCCGGTAAACGAAATAAAGGGTTAAGTTCAACATTTCAACCCACCTGAAGAAGGTCGGAGCGTACAACGGCCGAAACATTGTGATAAACATTGCGACAAAGATGAGAACAATAGTCCGAAAAATGTAAATAATGATGCCCATAACAGTTGGCATTCTGGGAATGGAAATCAGAGAGGGAATTGAAACTATACAGACCACAGTATCGTTGATATTGGCTAGAATACTTAGAAGAGTCCTGGAGACTTGCTGTCTCTCAGAATCCAGCGAAAGTAAAAGACAACAAGCAGATGCGATGGTGAAATGTCTTACAAGGTGTGAAATATTATAGTAGACAATTTTTTATTCAAAAACAGCTAAATATTGCCCTTGCAATATTTCTCTCTTTTTTTCTGTTTGTATGTTAATTGATATGTATTGTTCTTGGTTTATTTAATCAAGTACTATGGCCATCGTCACAAGATGAACGTCATCAGCCGTGAAGATGAAGTGGAAAAACTCAACCGAAATTCTCTGCGTATCGCTCGAAAAGTAGCTGATGCTACAGGGAGTCTAATGGCGGGAGATTTGAGCAATACCTCCATCTTTGATCCAAGCAATGTGGATTCAATTGAAAAGACGAAAGCCATGTTCCAGGTGAGACATGTATTTTTGTTTGTATTTTGTTTGTTTGAATTTAGAGTGAATGGTGCAAGCATGTTGTCCACTTATGCATTGAGGTCCCTTTTTTTCTTTTTTAAAGATTGGATTTCAGTTTGCAATCATTGTTGTATTTCGCTCTGGCCAAACAAACGACAACACCATAAAGACGAGCGACACAGTTCTTAGAAAAATATACCTCTCACTTTATTTGAAAGGGTTGTGTGTGAGAGGGAGTTGGAGACCGAACAGAACTGCAACATATTGACCCCCACTCTATTGGCCATAACCGCATTTTTTCCCGTTCTCCTGGGCTGCTCAACCAGGGGCATCTTATCTCCATCTCGTCTGATCCCGAACTGATTGAATTTCCTGTGCACTGAGTTATATAATAGTTCAACATCCACCTTCTTCTTGTGGGCATCACAAATCGCACTCATTCAACCTGTCCACGGTCAAGGTTATAATTTCCTAATATTCCTCGATCGGATGCACATGTTATTTACACAGGTGCATTTCCTATTTTGACAGCCCGGCCGGGTCGGAGGTCAATATGCAACAATGACACAAAAAATAACCCTTATTAGTTTCAGAATTTTGTTTACAAATACCCCTTCTTCCAAAACGAAACCAAGGCAGAAGTTCACCAGTCAATTGGCCAAGTAGGCAAGGGCTGTAAAATACACAGACTGTATGTCTCCAGAGGGGCTAGACTCCCCCAACGAATGTCCTAGATTATGACACTAAACAATCTGATGGTGAAGTTTCAGTAATGCTGGATATTTGAGGAATGCAGAGTACTTCTTTAATGCCATCACTCCCAGGTCCACTCAGGGCCGGAGTGGTAACACCTAATAGGGTCCTATCTATGGGTTAAATAAAACTAAACTGTGTGCTTATGCTAAACTTAATTGTTTGAAATAGAACTGTTTTTTGACATTTAAACTATGTAATTATGCTAAACTGAACTATTTGAAATAGAGCTGTTTGTATATATAAAAATGGATTTGGCATTCAGTAACTTACAATGGTTGATATGCCATTGGACCAAACCAAACGAAGCCAAGCCAAACTACCCAGTCTGTCAGGCTTATAATATATTGACTGAATACCCTGCAGAGAGGTAAGCCCCACCCTGCCACTACACACATAAAAATTCTAAGTGTAACACTAAACAACATCAGATGTTTATCTGGGGGGTGTTAAGTACCCATTCATTGCCATTACTCCCAGGTCCACTCTGACCCAGAGTAGTAGTATCCATTAGGGCCCCACCTATGAGTGAAATAGATTTTATGGTCCCATCTATAAGTCAAATAGATTGGTTTAAAAACAATTTTGCAATTGATTTGACATATGCCAAAAATTCTCTTAAGAAGTAGGGGGTGTTCTCATCGTGTAATGGTTAAAGCAATGGACAACAGAATCGTAGTAAGCAAGTTCAAACTCCAGTACGGCTATTACGTTCTCTTTCTGAAAAATATCCTTGGGAAAGGTATGAACCCAATTATCCTCCTATCTATGGGTTAAATAGTACCACTACCATTCTTCTAGAAGGATGGATTTGGCATGAAATAACCTGCAAAGGTTGATATGCCATTAAACATAGAAACCAACCCAAAACAATCTTAAGAAATAACTACTCAAAAAATGTAAATATAATCATACAATGAATGTGATTCCCTAACCTCAAGGTATAAAATAATCCTAGCCAGGTTGGCATGCCGTTAAAATCAATCAATCAATCACCAACTTAAGTGCCAAATGAAGCAAAATTTTGTAAAAAACAAGATATACATCATTAGCTCACAGATCCTGCAAGTTAAGCAGTAATGAGCTCGTCTATTAATTAGGTGGGGGACCATTAAGGAACTGTGCTTACTGTAAGCCACTTGTGTCAATGAATTATTTTACTGGATATTTTAGCAATCTTAGAAACAAATGTAAAAATGAATGCAATTCTCTAACCTCAAGACATAAAATAACCCTTGGCAGATTGACATTCTGTTAAAATTCATAATCATCAGTTGTTTATATATGTAGTTTCAGGTATTCCTACCTAATTCAAGAAATGAGATATGCCAAGTTGTAAAAGTAACATTATTTGACAGTATTTTATCCATATTTACTTTCACACTGTCTTTTCGGAAAAACAAATACCAAATACATTCTTACATAACATTTAACATGGATGATTCCAAACGATCTATACACATGAAAACTTACTTGTTGCGTATTTCTCAATAAACAGGAGGTTTTGTCTCATTTCTTTATGAAATCCAACATTTTCAAATATTTTTCGACGTGCCAGACACGTTCTTATAACTTTTGAATTATGAATGCTATGTGCACGTTTTTGTATCTCTTCGTTGTATATTTCTCATTTGCCCTGGTCATCTCAGCCAGCATCCATCGCTATGTGAACTATTTTGATATCCAAGTCCTGATGATGGTTACTGAAACCGAAACGTTAATGTCAACTTTACATCATAATAAATTCACCTATTTGGATTATGTTTTTTCTACTACCTTCATATATATATATATATTGTCATCCACAGACAGATATGTTTCGTTCTGTCAGAACTCATCAGTGTGGCTAGACAGGCTAGATTCCCGAAGCTGGGATCGAAACCGGGTTGACTCAAACGCCAATCCAAGATTCTACCACTCAGCCACGAGGAAGCCAGCACCAGCGAAGTAAATTTAAAGGGTTGTGAATCACAATATATATATACATATATATTTTCACCCACAGATATGACATGATGATGATTTGCGAATCATCTATCATCATTGTGTCATATCATAAAACACCAACTAACCAATTCTTATCTAATTGTAATTTTTTTTCTGACATTCTATTTGACCCATAGATGAGATTCTAATAGGCGCTACCACTCCGAGACAGAGTGGACCTGGGAGTAATGACAATAAAGATGTGGCTTCACACTCCCCAGATCTCCAGAACTGGAGCCTCTCAAATGGATGTAATTTAGTTTAATACCTAGGATACCTCTTTTTAGGTAGGCTCTTGCCCTTTTGCCAGGGATGCAGGCAATGTATCCATGCCAACAGAGAGTGTCAAAATACTCTAAATCCATTCCAAAATATTTGTCAATTTTCTTTTTCTTTTAAGCATCTTCATTTATTGGCTTCAGTCATAAAAACCTGGAAGATACACTATAAATCCTGACACATAAGACGTTTTTGTCCTGGCAATGACAGTAGATTGTGTCTGATGGTGTGGCTTCACTTTTGGAGCTCTGAGGTGTTTAGAGTCACTCCTTCATTGTCATGACTCCCAAGTCCACTCTGACCTATAGTTGTAGTACCTGTTCAAGTCCTTTCTATTGCTTAAATAGATCTGTTTGAAAATTATTAGTGTTTGATAAGAATACTTGAAGCTATATAACTGTAAAAATATAAATAGTTATGATTATGGTAAACCTTTACAAAAAAGTCAAATTTTGGAATTAGGTAACCCATAAGGGGTTCATATGTCATAAAATAAATAAACCTAACCAAGCATTTTCTTTTTTAAGAAAACATCATCATCATCATCATCATGTCGTGCCACTAGCACGGATATCCCTGACCCTTTCTCGCCACTTTTCCCTATCGTTCATTGCCTCTGGCAGGTCTTCAGGGCTACATCCCGTATCCTTACACAGCTGCTGTATGTATGTTCGAGCTGGTCGTCCTGCTTTTGCTCGGCCATATGTGGGGGTCCATAGGAGTACATCACTTATGAGCTCGCCCCTGCTTCTCCAGTAATGTCCTGCATGTCTGGTTTGTCTAACTTGGATAGTTTTCGTGATGGAAGGTAGGGGGCTGTATAGTTGGTGCTTTGTCTGGTGTTGCCTCCTGAACTTGTTCAATATTGCTCGCAGCATTCTTATGCAATTACCGTCTAGCTTTTTCTCCAGTCGTTTTGTAAGCGTCCAATAGTACATCCATACAGCTGTATAGACACGACCGTTGCTTGGAAGGAACTGCGTTTCATTTTTTCGGCCAGGTACCTGGCAATAATAATGATAATATTCAAGAGATAAGATAGACAAGCTGTATGTGACTAGAAAAGCAGTGTAATTGCCGTCTAGCTTTTTCTCCAGTCGTTTTGTTAGCGTCCATGTTGTGCATCCATACAGCAGTATCGATACAACAGCTGCCTGGAAGAAACTAAGATAACAATTACTCATTAATGTAACTTTTATGAAACAGGACATAAAAATTTTTCTTTGGAGGTGCCGTGGTATAATGGTTATTGTCGTAGGAAATGAACACGACGGCACGAGTTCAAATCCTAATCGAGACTGATAACATTTCACATAGCACTAATACCCTTGGGAAAGGTATGAATCCAATTATTCTCCCCTCCAGCTATGGGTAAATAGTGGGACAGACTGGGTTCTTCAGCTTTGGTGAGGCAACTAGTCTCAGAGAAGGAATACTCTGAATTCAAACCTGTTAAACTCTGCTTAAAAATTGACCTTGTGTCATATCCTGTCCGAGCGGAGGGGTTGGTAAATATGATAAACATTTTTCTTGGCTTTATTTTTTGTTTCATTAGACATCAATGAATATTTTTCTCATATGGTTTCTGTTGATAAGAGCAGAAGTTTTGGGGATCATGCCTTGTCTCGAATAAAAATGAAGACTCGTAATATTTGAAATGATACATCATACACTTTGCTTTAGACAGGAAATGTTTTACGGGACCACTTTTTTAAAGATATCCCAGTCTTCAATAAATAAAACAAACATTAATAAATTGAATTAAATGAAATTAACATTTAGAAATGATAAGATAAAAATAGAACAAAATAAAAATGAAATAAAATAAAAATGAAATAAAATTAAGAAAAAATAAAACATAAAAAAATAGAATTAGAAATAATAAAATGAAAATAAAATTTAGAAATATTGAAATAAGAATAAAATAAAATTTAGGAAAAATGAAAATAAAATTCAGAAAGAATTAAACAAAAATTGAGTGAAATTAGAAATACTGAAATAAGAATAAAATAAAATTTAGGAAAAATGAAAATAAAATTCAGAAAAAATTAAACAAAAATAAAATAAGATTTAGAAAAAGTAAAAATAAAATGAAATAAAATTTAGAAAAATTAACTAAAATTTAAACTTAATTCAGAAAAAAATGAGAATGAAATTTAGAAATGATAAAATCCTAGCATCTTTTTTTTTTTCTGAAGAAAATAAACTTTTTCTAAAATTTGGGTATTATTTTTTCCTATATGCTACTATAAAAGATTTAAAAAAAACATCTTATATAATGTGTTTTGTAGTCTCCCTAGTTTCAGGGTCCTGTTAAGTATCTTGAAGCAAATTTACTCTAGATAAGTGGATACTACTTCATAAAAGGTAAATTGTATTTAACATCAAAGCAGATAAGAATTCAATAATCAATTTTTTTTTCATTGTTGGTGTGATTGATTACTGGGTGCCTCACATTTGCTAAGCTTGGTAAATAATTTACTTTCCTTGCTGTTTTATATGAAAATATAATTTCTTAGTTATTGTTTATTGTAATGTTTCTAGGGTGGGTTATAGGAATAATAAATCAAATCATAAATTACAATGAAAAGAGGTTATTTTACAAGACATACAAGGATATGTTAACAGAGGTCTATTGCTAGCTAGTCTCACTAGGAATGAATGGATATCTATCCAACACCCCACCATGTACGGCAAAAGACCATTTTATTGTGTGGGCCACGCACAGGTTACAACCCATACACAGGCAGAGGGGGGAAATTCTTGGCTCCGTCGACATTCCCCGAATGGGACACCTCAGGCACCAAGCAATAAACTTGGTCTTGCAAAGCAGGTAAAGCCTGGGGGTATGGCCCTCTGAGGACAGGTAAATCACAGCTGCCTTTGCTAAGAGTCATTCCAGCCACCCTCCCAAGGAATGAATGGCTGCCTGGCAAATGCTGTAAGTACTTATATTCAAATAGAATAGCCCATTCTATTATTAACAATAAAAGATATTTAAAAAAGACAGTGCTCTATTTTTTATGTTTAATACCACTTGAGTTTTTTCGAAAACCAAAAACTTAATTCAAATTTAATTTTTTAAAATTCTATTGTTTTCAACATAAAATTTTATACCTAACTTTCTTTTATCATAAAAATTGTTTCTTCAGTTCTATTAACTCTGTTTCATAATAATTATTGTGTATCATGGGTATGACACTAAACTATATCTGTTGGTGGAGCTCTAGTGGAATGTAAACTAACACTTTTGTTTTCTATTATTCACTTATTCATTCCATAGAAATGGAATTTTCTATGGGTCAAATAGATCTGTTTGAAAATTGTTAGCATTAAATAAGAATACTTGAAGCCATATAACTGAGTAGAAATTATTGTACACATAGTTACTTGAAGCTATAATTATTTACTAAGGTTGTTTAATTGGTTTGGTAAGGTTTTTATGGCATATCAATCTTTGTGGGTTATTTAATGCCAAATCTGTTTACATATATATATATATATATATATATATATATATATATATATATATTGTGTGTGTGTGTGTGTGTGTGTGTGTGTGTGTGTGTGTGTGTGTGTGTGTGTGTGTGTGATTTGTAAGTGAATACTTTGATGGCAATATTATTTTAAAAGCGCCAGACCTCATTCGTTTACACGCAGTTGAATGGTTTCAAATGTTGTTATCAAACACAAATCATTCTATTTGATATTAATCAGTTGTTTGCACATGGGTAAATATTGTCAAGTATTGCTATCTAACACTAAATTCTATAAAATATTAATCATTTGTTTGCAGACAGTTGATGGTTTCAAGTATTGCTACCTCAGCACAACTGATCCTCAGCCACCTCCTTCTAGAAACCTTTTAAGATAAAATAGAGGTGGTACTTGATTGTCGAGAGAGCAATTTAAAAAATGCAATTGGGACAATCATATAGGTGCTGAGGCTTGACATGACCAGCCGATTGATTGAATCAGGCCTTTCTAACAGCCTGTCTAACTCAGTAAGAGGCTAAGTGGAGTGTTGCAAGTCATATGACCACTGTGGTTTGCCGGGTCAAGGACAAGGATCCCATCCACAAATATTATGTATATTGTGCCTATAAAGCCCCAGCTAACAAGGCTGGTTTATTAAGGATTATTATTACTTGGGACTACCAGGCCATTGGTCTAATGAGTAGAGTGTTCGCCAATGGAGATCCGGGTTCAATCCCAGGTCAAGTCATACCAAAGACTTAAAAAATGGTACTTCATGCCGCCTTGCTTAACACTCAGAGTTCTAAGGTAAAGATCAAGGATGAAGTGGAGCAATCCAGATAATGGAGTAGCGCCCTCCCCAACACCATGTAGCTACAGAAAAGGTAGGCTTCAGGTCACCTCCGACTAAGGTCACCAACATTACTTTATACTTATTACTTGGGACTGGAGTAGCGCCCTCATCTACACCTCAGTGTAGTAGCAATTGAAAAGGGAGCCTTTGGGTCACCCTCGACTAAGGTCGCAAACTTTCCTTTTTACTAATTACTTGGGACTGGAATAGCGCCCTTCCCTACACCTCAATGTAGTAGCTATTGAAAAGGGAGCCCTCTGGTCACCCCTGGCTAAGGTCACCAACTTATTACTTGGGACTTAATAAATTAATTGAATTAAAATTTAAAGACGGACTTCAGGATAAAATTTTATTCACAAATGTCAATATTGAAATGATACTCATGGCAACAAATCTTGAATAATATTTTTTCTGTTGCGACATTTATAGATTTTCTACTAACTCTATAACATAATGGCTGAGGGATTTCGTTTCATGCCTTTGGGTTTAGTTTGGCTGAGAACCTTTCGGCTCAGCACATGGAGCAGCATTTACACTGGTGTTCACGCACGCGCGGACGTGTCACTCAGAGATGTCACAATAGCCCGAGATGGGAAATGGGGTTACAGAGTGCGGGTGACGTCACGCACCGGGAGCGCGCGGAGGATTTGGGGAGATTTGAAGTTAGTAGATTTAAAAACTAAACAACAAACGAGACGGTTGACTTTCGCTTGCTCGCGGAGGCCTTGGGTAGGTGTTGCACGAGATGGGGGGAGGGGGCAGATGAAAAAGGCAGAATAGAAAGATTGTGCCTCTCTTTCCTTATGTCGAAAAACCTTTAAACTCAAAGGTAATAAAAAGTTTCGTACCTGAACTGAGAAGTTGTAAGTGTTTTTCGTGTTTCGAGATCCTATGTTCTATGTTATATATATATATATATATGAACATTATATGTCCATTTCACATATGGCTGTATCTGGCTATGGTACAACTCTTCAAGGGAATAATTAAACGTAAACAAGAAAAACAGAACAGGTATATACACATGTCGTAAAATCAGAGATTATTTTGACTGATAATTTATTTTGTAAATAGGACTCCACCTTCTAAAATCATATTAAATCAATATTTTTCAAAACTGACAAATTGTCTGAATATAGTTGGGTCTCTGAATACTAAGCAACAAAAATTTATCATGAAAACAATATTTTTCTACGTTTTGTTAAGACGGGTCCCAGACCATTGAAACAGTGGTTGAGTGTTCGCCAATGGTCCAGGAGACTGGAGTTCAATCCCAGGTCGAGTCACGTCAAAGACTCAAAAAACGGTACTTGATGCCCCCTTGCTTAACACTCAGCATTATAAGGTACAGTTCAAGGAGGAGTGGAGCAAACTAGGGAAAGGAGTAGCGCCCTTCTCTACACCTCGTTGTAGTAGCTATTAAAAAGGGAGCCTTCAGTTCATCCTTGACTACGGTCGACCAGCTTATATAATATATACATATATATATATATATATATATGTGTGTGTGTGTGTGTGTGTGTGAACAGGATTTGGAATTAAATAACCCACAAGGGTTGATATGTCATAAAACTCAATCAAACAGTTTTTGTTAACCATAAAAGCTTCAGGTTAGTATTCCTAATACAAACAATTCGCACACATTGTATTGAAACCAATTATTATATTATTAACACCATAAAAACATTGAATATTACAAATGCTTTTAAGAAGAAGATATTCTTAAGGGTCAATTATGTGTTCAATTAGATGGTTCCAAAAATACTGTCTGATTTTACTTTAAATATTTTGATTTCAGTTTAAACCTATTATTTTAATAGTTGTTGTATAAAAAATTAACATTACAAATGATTAAAGCGTTCACTTTGTTAATTTTCAATCGTTTCTTTCAGATTTTGATTTTTTGAGGTTACATATCCCAAATCTTAATTATGAAAAAAGCAGTGATGCGTATACCGTTTTTTGTATATGTTCAAGTTTAGTCATAATTTTATTTCATGTCAAACCGTCTGTTGCTAGGATGACCATGCAGAAGCTCACTGACTGGGGATATGAGACTTTGCCATATCCATCAGATTCATCCAATCTTTCTCGAACCAATTTTTAAGAATCTGGACATTTTTTTACGCAAAAAAAAACATCATGTTCCAGAGATGTAGAAACTGTATTTAAAGACTTCTTAACACCAAAATATTTAGAGTTTTTTTTTTTTTTGTACAGACATAAATAACTTTGCTAATCGATGGCAGACATGCATAGATGTTTAGGAATCATATTTTGACTGTTTATATTCATTAATTCAAGAAAAAAGTTTATTCGAAAATCGGACATTATTTTCTGAATAACATAAAAATTGATAAGTCAGTGTCAACAGGTAATAGCATATCAGTCAAAGACTATTGTAAACACAAAGAACTACAAAAAGAAATTAAAAGAAATGAGACGCCTTAAAACCACTATCGTGTCAGTAATAGAGGGAGCCCGTGTTATGATCAAGAAAGTAACCGTTAATCACATTATCAAGATACTTGACAGGATCCTCCAAATTACCTAATTGAGTTTATATAAAATTATTTTACAAGGGAGAGCACTCTTATTATTTAAAGAAAGAGTTACTGTTCTTAGGCAGTACCACGCAGTTTTATAGTTTGAAACCCAGAAAAGAGAATGTCAACAATTGGCTGAGCTGATTCGATTCACCACTCACATCCGGGGAGGTTTCCTACCATCCCAGTCCTCTCCGATCGGGACCCACAGACTCAGATAAGTGAAATATGTTGTACAAAAACGAAGTTTGATGACGACTAAGATTTTTATCGATAAGAAGGATCCGTGCACTGTCTTTCACTTTCAATAAATGCAATGCCTTTGGTATAGCGTTGTGGTTACAATACTATTGTGCCATTGTATACTGGGGAAAGTCCCCGAGGCGTAATGGCTAACGTGCTGAACTGTGACGGCCTAGTATGCGAGTTCAAACTCCCATTGCGCTTTTACGCTTGCTTTTAGACTAATAAGTAAAGTTGGCGACCGAAGTCCAGGGTGACCAGAAGGCTCCCTTTTCATATAGCTACTACACCAAGGTGTCGGGGAGGGCGCTACTCCTTTCCCTGGATTGCTCCACTTTACTCTTGATACGTACCTTATATTACTGAGTGTTAAGCAAGGAGGTATCAAGTACCATTTTTAAAGTCTTTGATATGACGCCACCTGGGATTGAACCCATGTCTCCCGGACCATTGGTGAACACTCTACCCACCAGATTCAACACATAGCAGGTGGAGAGATAAGGAGGTTTTTCATGAATATTTGCTGTAAATTGAAAGAAATTGCACGCATGGAGGCCAAGCTCGCTCACTTTGAGACTACAGTCCAGCCCTTTAGACATTATACCCCTTGTTCCATACGAGTTTTTTCTTGCATGGGTTTTGTTATTTTTTTTTTTGTTTTTAATTGTGTGTGTGTGTGTGTTAGTAGACAAATACAAATTAATTGCTCACAGTTCCAAAGTATTCCTTGCAAATACAAATAATTTTTAAACAGATTTAGATGAGGCATTGATGGAACCCAAACTGTTATTACCACTTCGGGTCAGAGTGGAACTGGGAGTAATGACCAGGAAAGTGCTCTCACACTCCCAAGATCTTTAAAACTAGAGCTTTACCCTCAGATGCAGTTTAGTGTCATTCCCAGGTCGTCTTACTCAATTGTAATGAGTACAGTCAGGATATTCTATACCCCGTCGATAGGGCAATAAGATTTTTTAGAATAAATAATCCAATTTTATATGCTATTTCGATTTTATTTCTTATTTCAGTTCATCCCTTCAATATCATCGATTAATTTTGAAAAGTTTCTTGAAAGGAGAGAAAGAATCTTGTTTTTTAATTAACTATTTAACTTTTTTGCAGGCCAAGTGACCTTTTTGACTTAGACAGACCAATTCAGGCATTTTCCTACTGGATTTGTGGTGGGGATTAAAAAGGAATTTTTAAAAAAACAATAATAAAAAAAATAAATAAATAAATGCAAAAGTAACAGTTTCCCAGGAAGCCTCTGACAGGAAGCGAAATCAGAGCATACCTAAAAATTGGGGCTTCCTGGCGCCAAAGAGAAACTCTTTGTTACCTCGAGACGCCTCGACTGTAATGACCCTTTTCTCTCTACTACTACTGGGTAGGGCACGCACCCGCTGAGTCCCGAGTTCGGCCTTTCGAAGCAACACCCTTGTTTTGTCATTCTTGCCTATTTTGTTGTCAATCACTTATATTTCAAAAGTTTGTGGGGACCGGTATATTTATCGGCCTCCGCAACATATTTAAAAAAGCTATTTTCAAGTGTGTATTTATTCTTTATATTTAATCCTATTTCTTTAAATGTTTTGATGTTTCTACTTCTTAATATTAACCTATCATCTTTATAGAGACTCATACCTTTTTTATTTATAATTTATGTTATTTTCAAAAATAGCAGCGTGTTGTGTCTCTCCAACTTATAGCAGACTCTATTGAACGTACCTACATGAACACAGATGCACATGACGGACCCTCAACTTGTATTTTGCTGAAGATAATTCCTTTATGTTCTTCAAACGCTTTGTTTGGAGAGGCCAACTATTTCTACTGGTCCAGGAAAAAGACAACCACAACAGAATAGTCATAGACTCCAAAATAAAATTTGAGTCTAAAGGTACGTGGTGAATTCAGTAAGTTTCCAGACTTTTTTGTCATAGACTCTTGAAAATTCAGTATGTTATTTCGATACATCTTATGAGATGACTGACCAATTTTTAGGATTTCAGCTTCAAATAAACACCTACAGCAGGAATTCGAATACATCCTACAAAAACCTGATTGTCACAGCTGGTGAATTTCAAAAATGCAATCTGGATGTCAGGACACTTTAGAAGACCGATATGCATTAAAATTCTGTTTTAAAATTGGAAAAAATGCCACAGAAACCTATGGAATGCTTCACACTGCTTTTGGAGCATCTTGCATGAACCGAGAATCAGTTTTTGAGTGGCATAAGAGATTCAAGGAAGGCAGGGAGTATGTGATGGATGATGAGAGGTGTGGGAGGAGTATGGAAGTCAATACACCAGAGTTGATTGGCCAAAGGGTTAGGGTTACTATGTTGAGGTTTTAAGGGAGTTCAGCAAGAGATTCCTAGGGAAGAGGCCAGCACTCTTCAAATCGGGTCAGTGGCATTTCCACCAGGACAGTGCATCAGTCCACAACTCCATCTTTGTCACAGACTCTTTGACCAAGATGGGAATCAAGACAGTTCCTCAGCCTCCCTATAGTCCAGATCTTGCTCCCTGTGATTTTGGTTATTCCCCAAGCTCAGAGGCTATCGTATAAGACAATTGAGGAGATGAAAGAGGCTGTGACGAAGGTCATTGACACGCTCACACACGAGGACTTCGATGGGGCGTTCCAGAAGTTGTTGGAACGGTACAACAAGTGCATTGCAGCCGGAGGAGATTACTTTGAAGAGGACTAGAGTTTCATGTGTGTACTATCAATAAAGGTAGCCATATAAAAAAAGGCTGGAAACTTATTAAATGATCCTCCTATCCTTGTCTTTTTACCTTCTGTTTTTAATTCCTTTTACACCTTTGTCTAATAAAAGAAGGTAACAAGTGAATCGGGTAAGGAAAAAAAAAAGAAGTCAGTTTACGAACCTCCGAATTCCCCATCAATTCAAACAATTCACCACAACCACAATAAATCCTTCATATACCCCATAGATTCTCGTTGACCAATCAAATGGTGATGTATAGGAACATAGCTAGTTGAACCGATTGTGATGAAGGAGTGTGTAAAGGTTGTTTTGCAAAATACAGGGTGGAACGATAAAATGCTATTCAATACTAATACAGGGTGGAACGATAAAATTGTCGTCCTAGAAAAGACGACATGATTCCATTTCCGTTTAATGAAAACCGGTTTTCTTTTTTTGTTGCAGACCATCTACGAGTTGGCCAGTTGTGTTCAAATCCCAAGAGCGATAAGAGCCTTCTATCATGTCTGAAAGTGACACAATGTTCAACGAGCGAGATCGTAGATTCGCCGCTGTACAACTCATGCTCTCTTTCGATCCAAGTTATGACAACAGGACCATTGCCAGAACCCTCAAAATTCAAATCCGGACGGTTCAACGTGCCCAGGGTGATGAAAACAAAGTTTCCGGCTCCGGTTATGGTCTTTGGTGTGGTTTCAAGTGAGGTCCACATCATGCCACCTTACATCTTCGAAGTCGGGTTGAAAATCAACACCAAAGTGTACCTGGATGTGGTGAAGAGTGTAGTGATCCGCTGGTGCAATCAGGTGGCCGGTGGCAGACACTGTGTGTGTCAGCAGGACTCGGAGCCGTTCCACAAGTCCAAATAGACCCAGGCTTGCCTTCAGAAGGAGTGCTACGACTTTGTACCCTTCTCTTACTGGCTCCCCTCCTCCCCCGACCTGAAACCGCTGGACGACTTCGTTTGGTCATACGTCGAGAACATCACCAACATGACCTCCCACAACACCAAAGCCAGCCTGATCGCTGCCATCCACCGAGTATTCTCCGAGCTCCCGCCAGCGCTTGTGGAAAAGGCATGCTCCCAGTTCTGGATCCGTATCGAGGCGGTGATTGAGGGTGAAGGCGGCTACATTGAATAGATGTCAGCTCTCCTACATAATCAAGTTACCTGAATTTTTTCAATAAAAGTCTTAAAATAAAGCTGTAGTGTTGTTTTCTTTAGGACGACTATTTTATTGTTCCACCCTGTAGATGTCAGCTCTACTACATAATCAAGTTACCTGAACTGATTTTTTTTTAAATAAAAGTTTAAAAATAAAGCTATAGTGTTGTTTTCTTTAGGACGACTATTTTATTGTTCCACCCTGTATCATCATTAAAAATCAGGGCTTTATTGTTTTCATGCGATTATACTACAACACACAATTGCTTAGCCTAGTCGGCTTGAGCTGTAGAATACGCCGACTGCATCTCTGCCGAGGGGTAAGACCCCTGCTCCCAAATGAGTGTCCTAGATATGACTATCTGATGGTGAGATATCAGTCCTAAAGCTTTGGGGAATGTGGAGTAACCCTTCATTGCATTACTCTCAGGTTCAATCTGATCCAGAGTGGTAGTACTATTTAATTGTTTATTATACTTGAATCTATTTAACTGTGCGCAAACAATAAATAGAAATACTTGAAACCATTTAACTGTGAGCAAACAAATGAGCTCAGGCTCCTACAAATTATTGAAGTAAACTAGAATGTCACCTACAAACTATTCAATTAAAAATCATTTGTAAAAATAGGATTTGGCTTTAAATAACCCATAAGAGTTGATATACCATAATACATAAACAATCAAATTAGTTGCTTATCAAATTATCATGTTTTATGTTTTTTATACATGATTAATTGGTTGTTTGAACATGGCTTCTATTTTGCAAATTTTCTGGAAATAATTTGTCCGCCTTACAAACATCAAAAAATTATCTGCCGGCGAAAAGGTGGTTTTTCACAAATTTAACATTTAGAACCTCAGAACGATGTTAATGCATGTTATGTTGATTGTTATAAAATTTGATTTTTCTTGAAAAAATTTCCTGTTTTTAACTCTGAAAGTCAAGTAATAATAAGCAAAGTTTTTGTTTGTTCAGATATTTATGAGCACAGCTATTTTCCGTATGATACAACTGTCTATCTTTTAAAATCATTCTATAAAAAGAATTCTTATAAAAAAACATGCCGCTGTCTTTTGTTTTAAAAAGGAGCAAGTCATATGGGCGAGAGAAGAAGGAGCAGACTACATCGTCGGAGAGACATTTCTTGCATATGAAGAAACTGCTTTGGCATTAGAAGCTGTGAAAGAATATGGTCAAGGTAAGTTAAACTATTTGAAATGTTTTAGAATGATTGCTGGGGAATTGGATAATTAATTATCTCATTTAGATAATTCAGATGTCTTTGAAGGGCTCGTAAGGTGTCACATGACAGTCGCAGAAACCTCTTCTTTACCCTTTCTTTCATATGTTCTTTGAACATTCTCTTTCTAATATAATTAAGGGTGATAATTACCTATATAAGGTTATAACAGGAGGGCAGGTTTTATTACCATTTAAACATAAATGGCAGTTTACGTTGTAGAGTTCTGTTGCCACTTGTTCTATCAAAAGAAAGAAAATAAATAATGAAGGCGTTGATATTGATGGTTTTCAATTTTGTATTTTAATGACAGCTTGAGGGGAAGTTTTCCCTTGTGCCTTGAGTCGAAGAAGTTTGTAAGACAGTTGTAAATGGCTGTGCGGGAATTTTGTACTCAGCCACATCCTTCGGGGTCCATTTGCTTTAAGAGGGAGACATAATTAATAAGTAAATAGTCTCCTAAAGGAACCAGAGGAACAAAGGTTGAAATGTGCTCTCTCGAGTAAAAAGGTCCCTCTGTCTGCTGATGGAATCGTCCCGGGGTAGAGAGAGAAATGGTTAGCCTCGTGTCGGCTGGTTTCACCTTGCTGCCACCAAGGAGGAAAGGGAAAGCGCTGCCTTTTATGGTGCCCGGAAAGGTGTGCCCGGGCAGAATAACATCGCTCATTCTCATTGGATGATCTGTATAATTTCAAAACTCCAAGGGCAAAAACAATACCCGCACTAAATAATGGTTTGAAATTCTTTCTGCTACAAGGTGATTATTTCAGTTATATTATTAAATTGTAAGCTGGCTAGAAAATTTGAATTGAAAGGGAAGTTGAATTCGAAATTAAATGCATTAAGTGCTTCCATTTTTTTTAAAGATCAGGATATGCATACGTGCACATGTCATACAAGCTTCAGTTTTGTCATCATAGGGTTTTGTTTTAAACTCGGGGTTGCAAATAGGATGTTTAAAGTAAACGCATTTTGAATTTCGTAGCAGCTTTTTTACCAGTCAATTTTATGGAAACTTTTTTTAATGACACGTGTGATTATGATATATTATATAAACAGGGAGATTATAAAAAGTTAGTTAGTTCAGTTCAGAGTTCAGAGAGTCGGAGACCTGCAACGAATGGAGGGACCAAACGAAGGCACAAAGAAATTCACATATCCAGAATTACAAACGAATCGGCCGGTTCAGCGACGAAAAGATTAAGCTTATGTTATCCGTCTCTCAGAGCTTATATCTTATAGTATATCAAATATTGAGATATTCTTACTCTTTCACTCAGTCTCTCTTGTTCGTGAATTCTTTCTTATAATATCACTGGTATATATGTTATCGCTGCTTGGAAGAAACTGCGTTTCATTTTATCGGTCAGGTCTTTAACTTTCTTTTCTGGCAAATAGTTCTTTTAATGGCCACTAGAGGGCACAGTCAAACTCGATTCAAAATAAGGGTGTACGAAAGAAAAAGTGTCTTACTGAGTGCGACAATGCTTTGAACGAACCAGCCTCTGGTCCTTCGGAACACAGAAGCTTTTCGCCCCCAACAACCTCATGTTGCATTGAACATGACAGCATAGAACAATACATTTCTGAAACATGTAATTATTCACAGAAAACTTCAAATTTTATATAATATAAGTATGCAAGAGATTTTTGCAACCTGTGATAAGAAATTATCAACGATTAGAACATTTCTTAACATACACTCTCTATGAACAACTTTGTATCTCGATGTCATTCGTGTATTCATTCTATTAAAGTTGCTCAGGCAATAAAACATGTTGTTGTTCAGTTGTCGTAATTTGTTTTCACGTTTGTTTGTTTGGATTTTATGGCATATTAACCCTTGCAGGTTAGTTAATGCCAAATCCGGTTTATACATATATATTGTATATAGAAATTGTAAGCGAATAGTCTGTCATCATCATCATCATGTCGCACTGCCAGCACTGATCTCCCTGACCCTCTCTCGCCACCCGTCTCGATCGTCTATCGCTCCCAGGAGGTCTTTAGAGCTACATCCTGTATCGGCACAGAGCTGTTGTATATAGGTTCAAGGTAGTCGTCTTGCCTTTGCTCGTTCATATGAAAAGGTCCACAGTATATCGATTATGAGTTCGTCCTTGTTTCTTCAGCAGTGTTCTGCATGTCTTGTTCGTCTAACTTGGATAGTTTTCGTGATGGGTGGTAAGTGGCCGTACAGCTGCTGTTTTGTGGGGTGCTGCCTCCGGGACTCGTTCAATATTGCAAGCAGATACTAATTATTTTTTATTCAAGACTGACTGTTCTATTCAAAACTATTCACTCATTTGCATGCAGTCAAATTATTCCAAGTATAGCTATGCAATATCAATAATTCAATTTTGGCACACAGTTAAACGGTTTCAAGTATTCCAGTTCAACATTAATAATTCTATTCGACATTCACGTGCAGTCATTCATATGCACGTTGTTAACTGGTTCTAAGTATTTTGCTATTCATCACGAACTATTCAATTAAGCAGTCGTTTTTTTTTTTTTTACCACAGTTAAAAGTTCAAAGAGGTATATTTCTAACATTTTAGATTAATATACTAAGTCATTTGTTTACACGCAGGTCAATAGTCAAACCGTTATTTCTGATCCCTTGATAGGACCGTATCAGGTACTACCACTCCGGCTCAGAGTCGGTCTAAAAGCAATGACAATAAAGAGGCACATTCCCCAGATCTCCAGCACTGGAGCCTCACTTTTAGATTGTTTAGTGATGTATCCAGGACACTTTTTTACAATGCAGTCTTACCCTCAATGAACGAACGAACACACTTTTTTATAAAAATATATCTCTCACAATTTATTCCCGAAAGGGTGATATTTCTTGTGTGTGAGAGGTGAATTGGAGATAAGGACGGACTGTTATTTTGACCCAAGTTCTTCCTCGCCCATAGCAGCACTTCTTTCTCATCTTGGCTGGGTTTGCTCAACCGTGAGTCACTGAGGGCCCAAAGCCCTCTGTCAGCCGCTGGCTCTCACTTCGGCATCTTGTTCCCAACTAACTCGACCACCCCGGGCACCTGGTTATATTATTATCTCTCGTCCACCTGCTTCCGCTGTTCTTCCGCTTTTTCTTTACACAGGTGTATCTCTTGATTGTCGACTCGGTCGAGGGTCAATATATAACACCTACGTATGAGGAATAGTCAACTAATTTCAGAGGCTTGTCATTAATATGTGAAAAAGATACCATTTTTTTTAAAAACACATGAGCACTCTTTTATCTGAGTTCGCGTAGAGGCATACACCACTTGCTGCTTGTTTCAGTCTATGCAACAGACATTTTTCGAAACTGCAACAGTGTCATTACTATCGTATGGTTGCACCACTTGGATTTAACAGAGCGCGAGGAGAAAAAGCTAGATAGGAACCACATAAGGGTGTTGCGTGCTGTTTTTAATAAATCCTGGAAGCAGCACTCCACAAAGCAGCAACTGCACGGCCACTTGCCTACCATCTCAAAAACCCTCGTTGGAAGATGGACAAGACATGCTGAGCATTGCTTGAAAGTTAGAACACACTCATAAGTCTTGACACGGCACCTCGGGTGGTGTAATGGTTAGCAAGGTAGAATAGCAAACCTACACGAGTGAGTTCGATTCTCATTGGGTGCCCAATTCATGCGGCCTTGTGCTACATCTAAGCAAAAAGCTTAGTAAATTACCACACATAAGTCTTGGCAGACGAGTAAAGACTTATATTTATCAGATCTGTGCGGACAATGGATGCTGTCTAGATGACCTGCCTGGAGTGAGAGACCATAGGGATGAATGGTGAAGGAGGTGCCCGTGGTATAATGGTTATCGTCGTAGGAAATGGAGAGGGCGACACGAGTTCAAATCCTGGACGAGACTGATTGCATTTCACATAGCACTAATACCTTTGGGAAAGGTATAAATCCAATTTTTCTCTCTTCAGCTATGGGTAAATAGTAGGGCAGACTAGGTTCCTCAGCCTTGGTGATGCAACTAGTCTAGGAGAAGGAATACTCTGAATTCAAACTTGTTAAACTCCGCCTAAAAATTGACCTTGTGTCATATCCTGCCCGAGCGGAGGGGTCGGTAAAAATGATAGGGATGAATGGTGAAAGTGAGTCAAGGGAATATGTGCTATCAGTACAACTTGATGATGTTAGATGATTATATACATATATACGCATCTATGTGTTAAAAAGGAACAATAACTTAGGAAGATGAAGGATAATACTAAAAAAAATGAATAAGAAGAAAGAAGAAAAAGAAAGAAAGAGGGAAAAAAGACAAATTTCATTGAGTACAGTATCAAGAATAGGTTCCCTCTAAGATTAATCCATTCGTATTATGACTGACAGCTGTTATGAAATAGCCGAGGGATTTCGGTTCATGCCTTTGAGTTTAGTTAGGCTGAGAACCTTTCGGCTCAGCACATGTGTTGGTTGGGTGTAAGATTGAAGCAGGTGTTAACGCGGGTGCGTGCAAGCGGATGGAGGTGTCACTCAGATGTCATAACAGTCCGAGACGATACTGGGTGACAAGGTGCGGGTGACGTCACGCACCGGAAGCACGCGGAAGTTTGTGTGAGAATTTGAAGAAGAGTCGGGTTTTAGACGCAAAACGAGAAGGATCAATTTTGGAGCTCGCAGGCGCGAGGCGAACTTGCGCCCTATGGGGGGCCGCTCGAGTTAGGGGCCAAATGAATAAGACAGCATAGAAGATTGTGTCTCTCCTCCTTACGTCGAAACCTTTAACTCAAAGTTAATGAAAAGGTTTCGTACCTAAACAAAAAGTAGTTACGTGTTTTTGAGATTCCTGTTCTTTATATATTCTATCGTTATGAACATTACATGTCTATTTTTCACATGGCCATATTCGTGTATATGGCTACGCAACAACAGCATCCTACTACGAAGGTCTGGCAAAGCAATTACTCAAGTTTTTTTTAATAGATTTCCTTTTATTTGTTTCATATATATATATATATATATATATATATATATATGCATATATCTATTTTTTAGATTTTATTTTATTTTATTATATTTTATTTATTTATTAATTATATATATATATATATATATATATATATATATATATATATTTTATTTTATTTATTTATTAATTTTTTTTTTGTTTGTTTTATTTTATTGTTGTTTTTTTTTTATTCATCGTCATAAAAATTGTAAGGAGGAAAAGAGTTTTCTGGGTTTTTTTTCTTAGTTAAGACTTACTTGTCAGAAGGATATTACCTGTTATCTTGATCCAAACCAGGCTCAGTGCAAGTAAGCGTACTCATACAAGATATAGTAATTTACAAAGCTCTTTGCTTCGATGTGGCACAAGGCCGAATGAATGGGGCGCCCAATGAGACTCGAACTCACTCGTGTAGGTTTGCTAGACTATCTTGCTAACCGTTACACCACCAGAGGTGCCCTAGTCATACAAGATATAGAACAAGTTCGTGGTATGTTTACCTTTATAATTCGCCGCGACTGGGAGGGAAGTGACGTAAGTCGTTTCTCATTGGCCAATACCATTTTAAAAACTCAATAGCAGTAGTATTTTTTTTTAAATTTCTTTTGAGGTGGGAATTGTGTGATTTTGCATGCTTGGCGTATTTTTACTGCAGGATCGCCAGCTGGAACAATAGTTTCGGTAGGGTCGCTTGGGAGAGCAAGTATGATGTTGGAAGACCCGAAACTTGTAAGGACCCCAAGAACATCACTGACGAGGCGATTCTGCGCACTTTTTAAGTGTGTGACTACAATGTTCAAAATTATTAATCCTAATTATAAACTGTACTAACAAACTTCAGCTAAATAAATTAATTAATTAATAAATAAGATACATTCTTTTTGTTGTTCAAAAATTAATTGATAACATCTAGATATTTTTTTTTAGACATTTTTTTTTGCGATTGAAAGGTTTAATTTTTTCAAAACTTTTTTTTCTCTGCGGGAAAATGCAGGACTTGCAATAATTAAAATTTGACTGGTATGGCAGCAAAGAGGTTAAAGATTTATTTTTTAAAAGTCAAGTATTTCATTCATAATTTTAACATGTTGAACAAAGTTCAACAATTTGTCCGATAATCTATTTTCTTATCAGCAGCTCTTTTTATTTTTGTAACATTTTTATAATCAGTATCACACACCGAATGAAATACTGACCCAGATTGAGCCACAAGCAACAAAAAGGTCTCTCGATAATTACAAAATCTATGACCGACATTTTTCTTTGTTTTTAAGTAGAGGAATTATATTGTGAATTGAATTACCATGATCAGAAAATCCGGCGAACACTTACACACGACATACAGAAACACTGGACAGCTGTTTCGACCTTATTAGGTCTCATCAGCAGTATATACCCTGATCTCCAACACATGAGATTGAACCAGCGACCACAGATTACAGAATCGAAACTCTACAACTGAGCCTAATCATTATGTGAATGCGTATTTCTAATCCCCATGGGAAGACGTGGCCTAGGAGGTGACCGTATCCTCTGTAAAGAGTACAGATGTAACTTGCAAGACATTCAGGTTAATAGGCCGCGCAATTACCATAACTAGTTAATTTGGCGTCAAGTGTGTTCGATATGGACTGTGGCTCAGTTGTGGAGTTTCGGCTCGGCCATTTGTGGTCGCTGGTTCGATCTCCACTGGTGTAGATCATTGTATGTACTGCTGATGAGAACCTAATAAGGTTGAAACAGCTGTCCATTGTATCTGTATGTCGTGCGTAAGTGTTTGCCGGGTTTTCTGGTCATGGTAATTCTATTCACAATATAATTCCTCTACTAAAGAAAAATGTCGGTCATAGATTTTGTAATTATCGAGAGACTTTTTTGTTGCTTGTGGCTCAATCTGGGTCAGTATTTCATTCGGCGTGTGATACTGATTATAAAAATGTTATAAAGATAAAAAGAGCAGCTGATAAGAAAATAGATTATCGGACAAATTGTTGAACTTTGTTCAACATGTTAAAATTATGAGTAAAATACTCGACTTTTTTGAAAATAAATCTTTCTGGTCATGGTAATTTAATTCACAAAATCTGTTATTTGAATTGGGAGATGTGTTCGTTCGTCACTAGGTGCCGCTGCCTTGAGCCAAAACTTAGTCGTGCTTAGATTGTTAAGGGTAATTGTTAACAATCTATGCTGGCAAACTATCGTAATTGACTTTAATACTCTTGGCTTTGTACTGTGCTAAGTTAACGATTGAGAATGGTTGCATCCATCTTGAATTCTTAACGACTGACAGTTCAAGTAAATTACGTCTCTTATAAACCGCTGAATTTAAACGCATTTTGAATCAACACGAACTATTTAAAAGGCTCATCATCAGCAAGTTGATCAATTACTTCTGAGAAATAGATTTAATCCTCACTTAATACCTCATGAATGTACCAAAAATAAAGATAATGTGTAAAGTCCTGGACTGCAGGCTCAAAATAGTTGAGTTCGAATTTTAGTCGAGGTATTACATTCACTTTATTTAATACCTTGAGGAAAAATATGAACATCTTCTTCTCCTCAGCTCTGGGTTAAATAGTATCACTTCCGTTCTTCTACAAGGATGTTTTTGGCATTAGATAATCTACGAAGGTTGATATGCCGTTAAACCAAGAAATCAAGCAAATAATATGTACTTAGGTTTATAATGGCAACCCCATCCTTTTAGCAAGATGTAACACAAGGCCAATTTCTAAGCAGAGTTTAACAGGCTTGAATTCAGAGTTTTCTCTCTCCTAGAGTGGTTGCCATACCAAGGTTAAAGAGCCTAGTCTATCATACTATACATACATAGTCGGAGGAAAAATAATTGCATTCATCTTTCCTTAAGGTAATTGCGCTTTGTAAAATGCAAGCAGCTTTATCCAGGGTTTGAACTCAGTTCATTACGTCCATTTCCTGAGATGATAAACATTACACCACGGGCACCTCCCTTGATGCGATACCACCATGGTGCAATGGTTATCAACCTCAACCAGAAATTAGATTTGTATATTAATTCTGCTTGTGTGTGATTTAAACCTCGCTCGAATGACAGTGTAATTTTATCTGTTTTGTGAACTTATGCTTTTTAGTTGGTTGGTTGGTTGGTTGGCTGGTTGAGTTTTATGGCATATCAACCTCTGTAGGTTATTTTATGCAAAATCCATTTTTATATGAATAATCAGTTCTATTTCAAACAATTCATTTTATTTGTCAAAACATTTTTATTTCAAGCTATTTAGTTTAGTCAAACAGTTCTAATTCAATCAATTCAGTTTAATGTAAGTACATTTTCCATGTCAAAAACAGTTCTCGTAAGTATTTTCAATAGCAAATGCCGTTCTATATCAAACAATTCAGTTTAACATAAGTACGCGGTTTAAATATAAGAAACAGTTCTATTTCAAGTACATAAATACGAAGATTAGTTCTATTCGACCCATAGATAGGGCCCTATCAAGTGTGGACCTGGTAGCGATGGCATTTTCGATTTTCGTTTTCGTATATTGAATATCATTTCGTTAAATGGGAATTAAATTTCTTCGAAGCCTGTTTTAATTCTGAATTTTTCGTATAATGGGGTTTTCGAGATTCGAGGTTTCACTCTATTTGGAACTTTCTGTTTTTGCGATGGCTTCTATACTTAAAGATATAAGACAAATCTGAACGAAAAGAGATTTAATATTTAGCATCGTATTTTCTGCCAGAATGAAATTGTCAATGTTTACTTATTAATAAGTGACACTGTATTTGTAACTTTCTATTTGTAGGATTACCAGCAGCTGTGACAATGTCCCCAACTTCCAAAGCAACTACACTTGAGGGGATCCCTTTTGGGGAAGCATGCAGGAAATTGGAAGAGAAGGGAGCTGCTGTGGTTGGTTTGAATTGCGGCCGTGGACCACGAATGATTGTTCCTATGCTTAAAGAGATAAGGCAAGCCTGCAAGGTAAAAAGATTTACTATTTAGCTTCTTTGCCTTCTCTCCGGCTCAATATAGCCATGGCCACTAAATATTCTCAGAGGTGATCTTTGTGACCAGATTAATTGAATAGGGTTATATTACAACTGTTAAACATTTATTTATAATAAAATAAAAATACAGGCATCCTGCAACATAGCACTGTTTACATTAACAGAGTTTTCAATATAAATTTGGTGTAAATACTTTGGTATAATTTGCTCATTTTGGTTCAATATAAATTTGGTTTAAATCATCATCATCATGTCGTGCGGCCAGCACGGATATCCCTGACCCTCTCTCTCCATGTCTCCCTATCATTCATCGCTTCTGGTAGGTCTTCAGGGTTACATCCCGTATCATTACATAGCTGCTGTATGTATGTTCGAGCTGGTCGTCCTGCTTTTGATTGGCCATATGCGGGGGTCCTCATCGGAACTAGATTTAGGTATAAGCTGAGCAAGCTACTGTTTAAGGTCTCACAATTCATGGAGGCCTCAAGAAAATTCCGGGTTGGGTTGGACTTGGAGTTTAATTATTAGTACAAGACTTACACCTAAGAAGCCCTGTCACTTGATGAACTTAGAATGAAATAAAAGAGACCCACAATATAAAATAGTTTGTAATAACACCCTTTTTTTAAAATAGTTTCACAAAAGATCAGTGAGATCTTTTTTTGACAGAGAGCGTCATCCTAAATCGCTAAACATGGAAAAATACTAGAGTCAACCAGTTTGATAGACAACTGTTAAACTACGAGTTAATTTGAGACGATGGCTCTCATTGGATGGTTTCACTCAGGTAACCAAAACGGCTTTAGAGTTAGAATCGATTAGTTAATCAAAAATACCCGACCTGAGCGGTTGAACGATTTATCTCTGCTCTTATTATTAGATCCTCGTTTAGGCCGAGCTACCAATTGCCAAGAGATAATAATAAAACGTACACATGAAATTGTGGTCGTGTTGTCATTCTTCATCAACGAATTAGAACAAAGATAGCGACACGAAACATTACGATGTGACTAGAGAAGAGACAAAGTGAAGAATGAACTGAAATGAGGTGAGAAGATAGGAGCTGACTGATCGAAGTGTGAGTTTGGTTTGGGTGTGTTTTATGGTATATCAACTCTTGTGGGTTTATTAATGCTAAATCCCCCCCTCTCTCTCTCTATATATATATATATATAACTTGTAAGTGAATAATTTGTCCGTAACATTCGTAGATGAGCCAGAGCTTATTTGTTTGCACACAGTTAAATGGTTTCAAGTATTCCTATTTAACATTAATAATTCTATTTATCAAGTATTCCCGTCAAATACAAGCGATTTGTAAACAGTTGGAAGGTTTTAAGTAATAATAATAATACGGATTATCTAATCTCGGCTAGACGATCAGACCTAGTGATAATCAACAAAAAAAAAAAAAAAAAAAAAGAGAACCTCCCGAATAGTGGACTTTGCCGTCCTGGCAGACCACTGAGTAAAACTGAAAGAAAGCGAAAAAAGAAATAAGTACCTAAACCTTGCATGAAACTAAAAAAACTATGAAACATGATAATGACAGTGATACCAGTTGTAATTGGTGCACTCGGTACAGTCACTAAAGAATTGGTACAAGGACTGGAAGACTTGGAAATAAGAGGACAAGAGGCGACTATCCTGATTATAGCATTTTTAAGATAGGTCAAAACACTGAGAAGTGTCCAAGTAACTAGAGGAGACTTGCTGTCACCCAGACTCCACTGGAAGATCATCTGGTATGAAAAATTCTTAAAATAGTAAAATAATTGTAAAGATAATAATGAACCCCTGTAAATGATTGAACACTTCTATTTGACCCATAGATAAGAACTTAACGCTCCAGGTTCGAGTGTTCCTGAGATAGTAATGAAAGGGTACTCCATATTCCCCAAATTCCAAGACTGGAGCTTCACCATCAGATTTAGTTTAATATCATAGCTAGGACAGGGAGCGTATGATCCACATATGAATGTAATATAGGTCATAAATCAATGGGCATATAATGTAGAACGGTTGAGTGAGGACAATTTTACAAGGTATGGTATTGATCCCAATTTTTCACATCCCAGTCTTATCAGCATAATTTCTCTAAAAGCTTACAATTCCTCTATTAATCGATTAATGATGGTTGGTTGGTTGGTTGGTTGGTTGGTTTTTTTTAACGCCAAATCCATTTTTATGCAGATAGTTCTATTTCAAATAATTCATTTTTGCATGAGTACACAGTTTAAGAGTCAAAAACATGTCTATTTCAAGCTATTCAGTTTATTCAAATAGTTCTAATTCAGCTAATTCAGTTTAGTATAAGTAGAGGCTTTGTTTACACACAGTTAAATATCAAAACAGTACTATGTTTAACAAATCAGTTTAGTGTAAGTAGAGTTTCAATGTCAAAAACAGTTAAATTTCAAACAATTCAATTTAGTATTAGCACTTAGCTTAAATGTAATTACAGTTTAAATGTAATTATAGTTTAATTTTAAGTTTTAAATTTTTATTTTAAGCTATTTCGTTGAGTCAAACAGTTCTATTTAAAACAATTCAGTTTAGCATAAGTATGCAGTTCTATTTAAAGCATAGATAGGGCCCTATCAGGTGCTACCCTTCCGCTCCAGAGTGGACATGGAAGCAATGGTAATGAAAGAGTGCTCCACATTCCGCAAAGCTCCAGCATCACTGGAACCTCACGATCAGATTGTTTAGTGTCATATCCAGGACACTCATTGGAGGGGGTCTTACCCCTCTGCAGAGGTGCAGTCAGTGTATTCTACAGCCCTAGTCGACAGGGCGAATTAATGATTGTTGGAAATACGAACAAATGTAAATAATTTCAGTTTATTGTTAGACGAACCAGACATGCAAGACACTGCTCGAGAAGCAGGGATGAGCTCATAAGTGATGTACTCCTATGGAACCCCACATATGGCCGAGCAAAAGCAGGACGGCCAGAGGAACCTATATACAGCAGCTCTGTGAGGGTACGGGATGTAGTCCTGAAGACCTGCCATGAAAGATAGGGAGAAATGGCGAGAGAGGGTCAGGGATATCCGTGCTGGCGGCACGACATAATGATGATGATGATGTGTAATTTTATTTATTTAAATTTTTTTTGTTCTTATTTTGTTTCCTTTGGTTTCTTTATGGCATATCAACCTTTGTAGGTAATTTAATGCTAAAACTATCTTAGTTGAAGAACAGTAGTGGTACTATTTTACCCATAGATTGAGAGATAAAGATGTTCATACTTTTTTCAAAGGTATTAGTCCGAAAGTGAATGTAATAGCGCGACTCGGGTTCGAACTCGCTTACCATGATGTTACAGTCCAGCACGTTAGCCTCTACGCCACGGAGACTCCTTCGTTTTCCTTTCTTTTTTTTTTTTTAAGTATCAGATCATTAGATATATATGTTGAAAATCCATTCTTGTATAAATCGGAACACTTGTTTTTGATTACAGAATAAGAAACAAAGTTATGATTTTTTTAATTACATTTTTTGACACTAAAAAATAAAATCGGAAAAAATGTGCTGTTTACATTTGTAGTAAGGTCAATGGCCACAAGAGGGCTATAAACATTAATTCCTAATTATATTTATAAATCGATACGTCCCCAAAACTATAGTTAAGTGTTACTTGCTTAAAACATCGTCGATAGAAGGATGGTTTGGTTGGTTTGGCTTGTTGGGTTTTATGGCATATCAACCTTTGTAGGTTATTTAACGCCAAATCCATTTGACTGTAAATAATCAGTTCTATTTCAAACAATTCAGTTTAGCAAGAGTACACAGTTTAATTGTCAAAAACATTTTTTATTTCGAACTATTCAAGCAGTTATATATAACAATTCAGTTTAATATAAACACAGTTTCAATGTAAAAAACAGTTCAATTTCAAATAATTCAGTTTAGCATAAGCATGCTGTTTAAATGTAAGTACATTTTAATCGTGAAAAACATTTCTATTTCGAGCTATTCAGTTTAGTCAAGCAGTTCTAGTTCAGCTAATTCAGTACAGATTTTGTTTACACACAGTTACATGTCAAAACAGTTCTTTGTTAAACAATTCAGTTTAGTGTAAATACAGTTTCAATGTCAAAAACAGTTCTATCACAAATAATTCAGTTTAGCATAAGCATGCAGTTTAAATGTAAAAAGTTAGCGACCATAGTCGAGGGTGACCCGAAGGCTCCCTTTTCGATAGCTACTACACCAAGGTGTAGGGGAGGGCGCTACTCCATTCCCAGGATTGCTCCACTTTACCCTTGAACCGTACCTTATAATGCTGAGTGTTAAGCAAGGTGGTATCAAGTACCATTTTTAAAGTCTTTGGTATGACTCGACCTGGGATTGAACCCAGGTCTCCCGGGCCATTGGCGAAAGTACGGTTTAATTGTCAAAAATGTTTCTAATTCAAGTTATTCAGTTTAATCAAACAATTCAGTTTAGCATAAGTATGCCGTTAGTTCTATTTAACCCATAAATAGGGCCCTATCATGTGCTACCACGCTGGGCCAGAGTTGACCTGGGAGCAATGGCAATGAAGGGGTGCTCCATATTCCCCAAGGCTCCTGCATTACTGGAACCTCACCATCAGACTGTTTAGAGTCATATCTAGGACACTCGTTGGTGGTGGGTCATACCTCTTTGCAGAGGTGCAGTCAGTGTATTCTACAGCCCCAACCGACTGGGCAACCAATAGAATGAGTTTTCAGCTAATCTTATAAGATTAGAAGCTTTTTTCTGTTATTTTTATAAATCCTAAGGAACATTTTTTAAAAATTTTCTATTATGTATTTACCATAACAACTTAAGAAAATAATATACGAATGTTAATTATTAACATGATTGGTTGGTTGAGTTTTATGGCATTTCAACCATTGTAGGTTATTTAACGCCAAATTCTGTTTATATGTATATACGTTCTAAACGGATTTGGACTTTAACCATTCAATAAATTCGCATTGGTATAATAAATAGTCTTATTTTGCCGATCCTAGGGTGAGTCGCAAGCTTTCCAATATTTTGGTAACTTTAGAAACAATTTGGCTTTTCTGGATGCTTTTGCTGAGGTTGTGAAGATGACAAATTATACTGGATTGTGAGATGCCAAGCTCGTCTGATACTCTCTGAGTGCTACTCGTCAGATTTGCCGAGGTCGTGAAGATAGCAAAACATACTAGACTATGAGATGATTGGCTCGACTGAATAGTTTAAAAATCTACAGTTCTAGGGCTACCTGACTTTTCCTAGTCGTCGAGGCTCTTGCAACTCAAGCGAAATTTCTTGAACAATCTGGTTACTGTACTGTGATTAACTGTCTTCACCTTTCACACCATAAATGTTTTTAGCTGCTTTTGCAGCGTTCTGGCCCTGTTCCTCCATAGTTACATTAGGCAACCAGGAAGAGCTGGTGTTGTTGCTATTGAAAAGGGAGCCTTCGGGTCACCAACTTTTCTTTTAACTTATTTAATCAATATATAAAGTTTAAAGAATCTTTGCTTATTTGTTCCAATAAATATTCCTATATAGCTTGGTGTAGTAGCTATTGAAAAGGGAGCCTTCGGGTCGCCAACTTTACTTTTAACTTATTTAATCAATATATAAAGATTAAAGAATCTTTGCTTATTTGTTCCAATAAATATTCCTATATAGCTTGGTGTAGTAGCTATTGAAAAGAGAGCCTTCGGGTCACCAACTTTACTTTTAACTTATTTAATCAAGATATAAAGATTAAAGAATCTCTGCTTCATTTGTTCAAATCTATATTTCTATAAGATAAACCATGCTTGTTGCCGTTTACATCTTCACAAGTTTCATGTTATATTGTGGATGGGTATCAATTTTAAACAATTCTTTTAATTCTCCCTCTGGTTTAATCTGCAAACTTCTCCAATTGTGCTGTCAATTCTTATATTCGTCTATATAGGACTCTCGTAAATATGAAATGAATGAATATAATTATTGTTTACATATAAGTTCATTTATCTAAATATTTTAGTCCTTTCAAAATGTTACAAATCATTGGAAATATATGTTGAAAAACTTAAATGTGCGAGGGTGAATAAGGTGGATATTACCTAAGGAGTTTACAATAGAAATTGTTTAAAACTAGACCTTTTTCAAGGAAATCAATACTGATGTGTCCTTTCAAATCCCAGAACGCAGTCAGCATGTCCTTTAATCAGAATTTTTTTCTTCCCGGAAGAATCAGCGTTTCCACTCCATGCACTGTCTTTTTCACTCAGTCTCGTGGTGGCAAAATTATTCTTAAACCCATTTGCAATTTTTTACGAAGACATTCTTCTGCGTACATATCCCACATTCATCTGTAAAATTAACTTGGGTTTTACTTCTCAGCCATTGAAAACTTGATGATAAACCCCTGTTATTCAGCTTCAACCACTCTGTTTTATTTACCACCATTTTAAATCGCCTCAAAAACATTTTTGGGATATTGAAATAATTTTTTCTGTAACCAAATTCCAAACAATGCAAAGTTTATAATTATAGAAAGAAATTTTAAAGAAAAATGTGTTTTGCTTTTTTCATGACCCACGTATATTATGAATTTATGTCTTAGTGTTTTTGGGAGCAACTTGCAGAAATCACGGATGTAAAAAGATTTTTTTTCTTTTAAATACTGGAATTTGGTATATTTTGTAATATACAGTTATCATTTTGATGGTATTAATAACAGTGAGTAACCAGTCTAAGAGAAAGACAAAACAAAATTAAATTATTGAGAAAGTAATGGGAAATCACTCTACTATTTCTCCAAAAAGCAGTCAGGGTCACGTGTAAGTTTACTGATAAAGGAAGCTGTGGAGAGTCCTGATCACTCAAGGAATACGTTGCTTTCTATTTTATGTCTTAGAAATGAAATTTTTAACTGACACCATTTTGCAAGAACCATGGAATTGAATGAAAAAATAGATTCCTAAATTTTCATCAGTCTTTGTGATTAAAGATTTCTTTTAGATTGACTTTATTTAAAAACTATTGTCTGAATGAAATTCATATCTAAATCTGTGGATCTGTTTAAATTCCAGGGGCATATTGCGGCCTTACCGGTGGGCTATACCACCACCCCAGAGTGTCCCTCCTTCCAAAGTTTAAAAGACAAAACCGGTAAGTGATTTAAATACGATCTCTCGAAAAATAATATGGAATCAGTACATTTACAGGATGTTTTCTTTTTACTTTTTTTCAAGCAGTAAATAAATTAACAAGTAAGACACAAAGCATTTTTCATTTAGCAGTAAATAAACAAATAACAGATAAGACGCAAATCATTTTTATTTAATAGCTGAACAATCTAGGTTCAGAAAATATTCTTTAATGAAACTAGATTAAACCATTTCAATTAATGGTGTCATTCTTTTCAAGCCATGATGAGGAAATTATTATGGAATATCCCAACGTCGAAAAAACAATCAGAAAAAAACAATCTTGTAATCTACATTCCTAAAATAAATACCGACAGAAGCCTTGATATGCAAATCGGTTTACAGTTAAAAGACTGTTCTTTCATTTTTTAAAACTTGATTTTTTTCCTTCTTTTTCTATCAGATTTCGTTACAGAATGAAAAATAAAGGTTCTTCCATTTCTGATAGTACATGTTTTCATGAAGCAAAAAGTAGATCCTTCGAAGCATATTTATTTCCAGAGAGCAGATTGACAATTTATTCAATTAAGGTAAAAATAAATATAAAGAAAACAAAATGAGATGTCGTCATTCTTTGCAGGAGTTATTTTGTTTTTCTCCCTTAAAAGAAATAGGTGTAAAACAAGAATTTTTCAACTGGTAACGACAAGAAACTGATAATTAAGAATTGACAGATTTAAAGACATTATAAAGACTTTAAAAATGATACTTGATGCCTCCTTGCTTAACACTCAGTACTATAAGGTACGTATCAAGGGTAAAGTGAAACAATCTAATGGAAGGAGTAGCGCTCTCCTATACACCTCGGTGTAGTAGCTATTGAAAAGGGAGACTTTGGATCGCCCAGGACTACGGTCGCCAAATTTACTTTCCATATAATGAATAAGAAAAAGACGGTTTGAAAAATCAGTGCGGTATGTTTTACAAGAAGTTTAGTTTTTGGATTGGTTTGGTTGGTTTTATGGCATATCAATCATTGTGGGTTATTTAATGCCAAATCTGGTTTATTCATATATATTAGATATATTTGATTTGTAAACATTAGTCAACAAAGTTAGATGGTTCCAAGTATTGCTATGTGTCACTAACAATTCAATCAAACATCTGTCATTTGTTTACACACAGTTAAAGGATCAAACAGTTCTATTCCAAGCAAATCAATTTAGAATAAATCAACATTGTTAAATGGTTCCAAGTATTGCTATGTATCAATAAAAATTCAATTAAACATATGTTATTTGTTAACACACAGTTAAACGATCAAACAGTTCTATTTCAAACAATTCAATTCAGCAGATTTTTTTGTTCACAGTTTATATATCAAACAGTTCTATTTGACTCATTGATAGAACCCAATCAGGTGCTACCACACCGGGCCAGAGTGTATCAAGGAGTGATGTCAAAGAATGGGTACTCTGCATTCCCCAACGCTCCAGCATTACTTGAGCCTCACCATCAGATTATTCAAAGTCATATCTGAACACACATTGTAAGGGTGTCTTACCTTTCTGCAGAGATGCAGCCAATATATTCTTTAGCCCCAGTCAGCTGGGCTGTAGTGGTCTAGTATCATCAGAATACAAATTAATTAATCACCAAAAATGGATCTACATTACAAGGGAAGGACACATAGCAATTTATGCAGAGCATATGAGCCCTTAATTCAATATTTCTGTCATTCTTTTTTAACTTAATTAAGCTCGATATAATAACTGCGTGTCTCTCCTTTGCAATGTCGATTCATTATTGGTAATAAAATCATTTGTATTCTGATGACTCTAGACTTCTAGTGAAACATCAGATTGCTTAAAATCTTATTCAAGACACTCGCTGGAGGTTTCTCTCCTCAGCAGAGATGCAGTCAGTGTATTCTAAAGCCGCAGCCAACTTGGTTGAAGAGGCCTAGTGTCATCAGAATGCAGATTAATTCATCACCAAAAATGGATCTACATTGGAAGGTTGTGAGGGAACACTGTAACTTATGTAGAACATAGGAACACTTAATTTGATATTTCTTTAATACATTTTTAACTTAATTAAATTAATTGTCCATAAGATCGATGTAAATAACTGTATGTCTCTCCTTTGGAAAGTAGATTCATTTTTGGTGATAAATTCATTTGTATTCTAATGACACTAGACCACTAGTGAAACATGCTGATCTAATTTTCCAAACTATCTTTATTTTTCATCCTATCAAATTTCATTACAGACTTTACTTAGATCTTATAATATGCTAAATAAAAAAAAATTAATATATTTCTAAAATTAGATGAATCAAAAAGTAAAATATTTTTGAAAGAAAAAAATAAAAGTGTGTTAGACTTCTTTAAATAAACAAAACAATATACTGCTGTATATTTAAAGACAAGTTTTCTCACAAACTGATTTCATAACTGATCAAAATTTCTGAATACGATGAGATCTAGCAGAAACGTTCATAGACTGACCAAGATACTCTCATAGAATGTAACCAAATGATGTTCATTTTTTAACATAGTCCTCATTGAAGTCTACACCCTTCTGTGCTTGGATCCCATTGGTGTAAAAAGTCAACAGCAGATATGACATCCTTATATGAACTTTTTAGCCCATCCTCATAACATTGTTATTGTATTTTCAAATGATTCATCAAAAAATCATTGGGAAGTCAAATATGTGGACTCTCTTTCAGTGTCCATTAAAACTCAGTGTCAAGTCACATTCTATTTATAAAACTTGTTATAATTTACTGCAAATAAATCAGTGAAAAGTACACTATAATCAGCTTTTAATGGTTATCTCTCGTGAAAATCTTTAATGATCACGATGAATACTTATTTGCTAATTGGAGTATCCTATAAGATATAACATCTTAATATGACTATTATGTAAATAAACATTTTGCGACAATATGCCAATTTTATTGTATTTATATATAATTCATTCTAATCATCATAATTTAGAAGGATGGATGGAAACAAATTTCAGATAAAATATGTTAAATAAATTCATTAAAATTCTTACAAGAAAGATAAAGATAGGAGTATCAGATTGACATCTTGGATATATATATATATATATATATATATATATATATATATATATATTATAAATTGAATTACCATGACCATAAAATCCGGCAAGCACTGCATACGACATACAGAAACACTGGACAGCAATTTCCACATAATCAAGTCTCATCAGAAGTTTATACTGTGATCTCCCCCACAGGAAATCCAGTGGTTCCATAGGTCGCATGTAGTGCTTGCCAGATTTTCTGGTCATGGTATTTCAATTTATCATATATAATTCCTCTATTCAATATATATATATATATATATATATATATATATATATTCAAGGAACTTAGAGGTGCACATGGTATTACAGTTTTGGGGGTAACTGGGCTCAGAAACCTGAGTACAAATGCATATAGATCACTAATTCCCAACGTGGGACATATGCCCCACGGGTGGGGAATGGTAATATTTTGGTGCGGATTGTTTAGGGACCAAGTTAATGGCCTTTTAAGCTTCGTACATGTGAATTGCAGTAAAATTTTGAATAGGTAAAAATTAATTATTACAGAAATACCAAATTGGGTCATGGCCTAAAATCCGTTGGGAACCACTGATATAGATTCAACCAACTTCTCCACACAAGCAGGATGTGACACCAGGTCAATTTTTTAACGGAGTTTAACTTGTTTGAATTCAGATTTTTTCTTCTCCTAGATTGGTTGCCATACCAAGGTTAAAGAGTCCAGTCTCCCTAGTATTTACCTATAACTGAAATAAAAATAGTTGGATTCGTGCCTTTACCAAAAGTATTTAACACTATGTAAAAATACAAACGGCCTTGATTGTCTGAGACGAAGCTTGATGATTTTTATCATCCAGTGTCTTCGGACAATTGTCTTCATTTTTAGTGTTATATTCATAACGTTTTCGCTGATAAGTCAGTCGGCCCTCTTCTGGTGTTTTTTGTTGAACTTGGAGCATACAAGAAACTTTGAACCACGTCCTTTATTTAATCAACAGGGGTCGCTTGCTCTGATTCTGTTAATCATAGCCAGGTAAAAGTGTTTTGTATTCCTGTTTTGTTACTCGTCTGCAGTAGGGATTGAACCTGAAACCTCCTGATGATTGTCTCTGAGAAACTTAGGAAACCAACGCCTATAAACGTTATGCTACTGGACAGGTTAGAGTGACTTTGTGGGACTTATAAACTTAATGTTCTTACATCACTATGATTATCACTATTATGCATGATTTTTTTACCTAAGCTCATATTACGATTTTTTTATCTAACCTTTTTGGTTATTGGTTTCCATATTGTATTCATCTCTATACTTGGTCCACTCAACAGGTCACTGTAGCCCAACATATGAGCTGATTCTTTAAGGCTTCTAATTCTCCAGTATTCTTCTCTATCAATTATTTTAACTTCATCCAATAAGGGCTGATGTTTTCCCTTTTCCTTCCATATATGGTCTGCCATACCCGACTTTTCAATTTCACCTCATACAACTTTTCGATGTTCTTCGAGAGGAAGGTCGGTCATGAATATAATATAACAATAAAGACAAAGACAATTGTCCGAAATCCCTGAATTATAAAAACGAACTGCCTTGTCCAGGATTTGAACTCAGGTCGCTATGTCTATTTTCTTCAACATTAACCATCTCACCACGAGTGTCTGTTGAAATATTCACACTCAAATCTACTGTAGTTTTTCAAGCAATAAAAAAGAGACATTAATTAGGTGGCATCCTGTTTAAATAAATGTCATGTGAACAAAAGTGTTATATAATAGCCGAGGGATTTCGGTTCATGCCTTTGAGTTTAGTTAGGGTGAGAACCTTTCGGCTCAGCGCATGGGTTAGTTGGGTGTAACCTTGATGCAGGTGGTAACGCGTGAGCGCGCACAGAGCGGACATGTCACTCAGATGTCACAATAGTCAAAGACGAAAAGGGTTGACATGGTGCGGGTGACGTCACGCACCGGAAGCGCGCGGAGGTTTGTGTGAGAATTTGAAGAAAGAAAGAGTTGGGTATTAGACGCCAAACGAGAAAGATTGACTTTTGGAGCTCGCAAGCGCGAGGCGAACTTGCGCCCTATGGGGGCCGCTCGAGACGGGGGCCAGATGAATAAGATAGCATAGAAGATTGTGTCTCTCCTCCTTACGTCGAAACCTTTAACTCAAAGTTAATAAAAAGGTTTCGTACCTGAACAAGAAGTCGTTACGTGTTTTCAAATTCCGAGATTCCTATGTTCTTTATATGTTCTATCGTTATGAACATTCGATGTCCATTTCATCCATTTGGCACATGGCCATATTCGTGTATATGGCTATGGAAATTTACTAAGCTTTTTGCTTAGATGTGGCACAAGGCCACATGAAAGGGGCACCCAATGAGACTCGAACTCACTTGTGTAGGTTTGCTAGTCGAGCTTGCTAACCATTACACCACCAGAGGCGCCTTTCGTGTATATGGCTATGTAACAAAAGCTGGATTACATTAATAACACAACCTCAATCCATCTCAAAACTAAAACAAAAAAAATAACCCTTTAATACTGATTTTTGTTTATTTCGTATTTTTCAGGTAAATACTGTTTCCCGGTTAACTTGGCACAGTTCCAATGTAGCATGGAGGAGATTGAATATTTCGGACAGTCTTGCAAAGATATCGGAGTGCAGTATATGGGAATCTGCTGTGGGAACAGTGCTGACTACTTCCGACATTTGGCAGAAACTGTTGGAAAATCTCCACCATCCCTTCGATACAAGGCTGATATGTCAAAGCATTTCTTCTTCACGAATGGACCCCTCAGTAATTACAATGAGATGATTAAAAAAGCATTTCTTAATCCAGGTAACTGAAAAAAAAAAAACACAACAGTCACAATTTAGAATTAATGAACTAAATAGGCGAAATATGAATCCATTGGATTCAAATTGTTATAGTATCCATGAAGATACCAATGCATTTATTCAGAAACAAGCAGAGTATTTTAATTTTGATTTCATATTTAAACTTATCATTTAGTGGCAAATTGGACTGGAAATTGCTTTATTATATAAATAGCAGGTTTATTGGGATATGATTATACACACACACACACACACACACACACACACATATATATATATATATATATATATATATAATGCATCATAGGCGTGTGAGAGCACGTACGACACTCTTTCTCCACCAGCTGCCAACCAGGGGTGATACCTCAGATTCGGTGGCTATGCCAATACTGCCACCCCAAGTGCCAAACCCATGCACACACACATACACGCATACAAATACACACACACACACACACACTCACATATATATATATATATATATATATACAATGAAAATTGTACAAATATAGTGATAGATGAATAGATCAAAATAGATACATTAAAAATACAAAAGAAAATTGCACTTTGCGGAACTGCTCATGCTCTTAGGAAAGTCCTATCAATGTGACAGAAAAATATCTCTCAAAAGAGGCAGAAAAGCATAAATATATCGAAAACATATCATCACAACCTTCCCTCAGACTAGATCATGAGAAAAGTTTAGTGAAGATTTGTAAGAAACTGAAAATAAAACTGAAAATTGAATAATAATAATAGTAATAATAATAATAATAATAATAATAATAAATACACTGGGTAGGACAGGTGAACCACTGTGAACTATGCCGGAAAAGAGAATTTGACTCTACGAACAAATGGTATATACACAACCCAGCAGATGTCCAGGAGAATTAAACGCACAAACTCCTCTATGATTTTGAGATACAAACGGATCACCTAATCTCGGCCAGACGACCAGACCTTGTTATAATCACCAAAAAAAAAAAAAAAAAAAAGAGAACTTGCAGAATTATGGACTTTACCGTCGCGGCTGACCACAGATTAAAAGTGAAAGAAAACAAAAAGAAGGATAAGTACCTCGACCTTGCTAGAAAACTAAAAAAAAATACTATGGAACATGAAAATAACAGTTACCCCAATTGTCGTTGGTGCTCTGGGTACAGTCACCAAAGGTTTGGTAAAAAGACGAGAAGAGTTAGAAATAAGAGGTTGAGTGGAGACCATCCAAACTACAGCATTGTTGAGATTGGCCAGGATACCTAGAAGAGTCCTGGAGACTTGAGGAGACTTGTTGTCATTCAAACTCCAGCGAAAGACCATCGGCTAACGCTGATTTGAAAAACTCTCAATGAGTAAATATAATGATAATGAGATGACTTGACCTGGTGAGTGTCAACAAAAAAGAAAACTTGACGAATTGTTGACTTTGCCGTCTCGGCCGACCACAATTAAAAGAAAGCGAAAAGAGCGATAAATATATAGACCTTGCAAGAGAACTAAAAAAAACAGTGGAACATGAAGGTAACTGGTACACTAGAAACAATCCCTAAGGATTGGCACAAGGACATGAAAACTTGGAAATTACAGGAACAGTGGAGACCATCCAAATTACAGCACGGTTGAGATCGGCCAGAATACTGAAATGAGTCCAGGAGATTTGCGGAGATTTGCAGTCACTCAAACTCCAGTGAGAAACTATCGGCAAACTCTACTCAGGAAAACTCTCAAAGGAGTAGAATAATAATAATAATAATAATAATAATAATAATAATAATAATAATAATAATAATAATAATAATTGACATACAGAGAGATCACCAAGCCTCGGCCAGAAGACCAGACCTAATAATAACCAACAAAAAAAAAGAGAATTTGCAAAATTGTCGACTTTGCTGTCCCGGTTAATCCCAGAATGAAACTGAAAGAATGTGAAAAGAAGGATAAGTAGCTCGACCTTGCTAGAGAATTGAAAAACCTATGGAACATGAGGGTGAAAATTATACCAATAGTGATTGGTGCTTTTGGTACAGTAACTAAAGGATTATTAAAGGGACTGGAGCCATTGGGAGTTGGAGGACGAGTGGACACCATCCAAACTACAGCATTGTTGAGAATGACCAGAATACTGAGAAGAGTCCTGGAGACTTGAGGGGACTTGCTGTCACTCAAACTCCAGTGAACGACCATCAGCTAACGTTGATGTGAAAAACTCTAATGAGTAAATAATAATAATAATAATAATAATCACATATTAAACGAATGTAGTAAATTAGTGCTAAGTGAGTATAAGGCTTGACACGACTCGGTGGGCAAGGTGATCCATTGGGAATTGTGCAAGAAGTTTAAATTTGATCATAAAAACCAATGGTATATGCACAAGCCAGAATCCGTCTTGGAAAATGAGTGGCGCAGAATTGTCTGGGATTTTGAGATACAAGCAGATCACCTAATCTCCGCCAGACGACCAGACTAAGTGAGTCAACAAAAAAGAGAACCAGCCAAATAGTGGACTTTACCGTTCCGGTAAATCACAGGGTAAAACTGAAGGAAAAAAAGAAATAAGTACCTAGACCTTGCTAGAGAATTAAAAAAATCTACGGAACATGAAGGTGACGGTGATACCAATTGTTATTGGTGCACTTGTTACAGTCACCAACGGATGGGTAAAGAGACTGGAGGCCTTGGAAAAAAGAGGATGAGTAGAGACCATCCAAACTACATCATTGTTGTGCTTGGCCAGAATACTAAGGAGAGTCCTGGAAACTTGAGGAGACTTGCTGTCACTCACAACCCAGTGGAAAACCATCAGCAAACGCTGGTGTGAAAAACTCTCAAAAGAGTAAAATAATAATAATAATAATAATAATAATAATAATAAGAAGAAGAAGAAGAAGAAGAAGAAGAAGAAGAAGAAGAAGAAGAAGAAGATAAAGAACAACAACAACAACACAAGAAAATAATAAGCTAAAAATAATAGAGTATATAAATTGACACTAGACTGCCCTTCCCAGAATACTCCCAAAACTAGATTACCCTCCCCGCCATGTCTCAAACAACAGAATATAAAGGGATACCCACCATATAGGAGCCTATTGGTTTGATAACATAGATGTACTAAGATCTATATATGCTCTATCATGACAATTGAACACTTTTTAATAGTACATATATTATACAATATAACTATATTATAGAAAGTCACACTCACGCACACACACACATCTACCCAGGTGCATTGCCTAGAGCAAGTAGCAGGAAGCATCAGCCTCCACGTGAATGCGAATAAAACGGAGTACACTTAATTTAATAAAGAAGGAGACATTTCCACTCCAAATGTTGATTCACTGTTATTAGTAAACAAGTTCACGTACCTACGGTACCAGTAGACTGTATCTCTTCAGAGAATTAAGACCCCCCCACAACAAGTGTCCTAGATCTGACACTAAACAATCTGATGGTGAAGTCCCAGTAATGTTTGAGCTTTGGGGAATGCGGAGTACACCTTTATTGCTATTGCTTCCAGGTTCACTCTGTCCCGGAGTGGTAGCACCTGATAGGGTCCTATCTATGGGTCGAATAGAGCTAAACTGTGTATTTATGTTAAATTGAATTATTTGAAATGGAACTGTTTTTGACATTGAACCTTTTTACTAATTCTAGACTGAGTGGTCTGAAATAGAACTGTTGGCATATATAAAAATGGATTTGGCATTAGTAATTTACAATGGGTGATGTTCAACCAAACCAAGCCAAACCAAATATCAGTAGTAGCATCTCATCTACTGAAAGTGATTTCAGTACGTGCCTTGCAAAGGCGTGGACTGCTATTGATAGGCTATCGATTATATGGAAGTCTGGTCTATTTGATAAATTAAAACGGAATTTTTGCCAAGCAGTTGTTCTATCAACATTACTGTATGGATTCACCACATGGACGCTGACAAAATGTATTGAGAAAAGGTTCGACACAAGAATGCTATGAGCTATACTGAACCAATCCTGGAAGCAAGATCCAACGAAACAACAGCTGTACAGCCACTTACCTCCCCTCTCAAAAACCATCCAAGACGAACAAGATATGTTGGACATTGCTGCTGAAGCTAGGACGAAATCATAAGTGATGTTCTCCGATGGACTCCTTAACGTGGACATACCAGTTTTAGCCGACCAACAAGAACTTACCAATGACAGCTGTGTACGGACACAGAATGTAGTCTGTAAGACCTGCCGGAAGTGATGGATGATATGAACGGAGAGAGGGAGAGAGTCAGGAAAATCCGTGCTGTCAGCGACTTGAGGATATATATATATATTTAAATGCTTACTGATGCAAATAGAATTTTAGTAATATAAAAATAGAACATAGATATTGTGCAAATACTACAAAATAATTATTCATGTGCAAATTGAGATATCTTTATATTCTAAGACCATTTTAACTATTTTGCTCTACTAAGAATCTTGCTATGATGTGCTGCTTTTACCAGAGGGTTAGAGAAAGATAAGGTGATTTTTTGTGATGTATGCATTAAGTTTTAAATCAACATTATTTCAACAACGCTTTTCTCCTTCTTTCATATTGAAGGAAAAATATATCGGACTTTAAAATAAAAATTAGGTTGACTGTCTCACCACATGTTGCAGGAAAGTTTCTTTAATTTTCTTCGGTGGAGAGGGCATTGTGACATGTACCGAGATGACCTTAGATATAAAACATTCGTGTAAACAAAAAGTTGAGAATTCGTTTTCTTTTTTTGTTTTTGTTTTGTTTGTTTTGATGTTTGTTTTTTTTTCTCAGTTTAATACAAATCCAATGTTTTATTCAACAACTAAGTCGTAAAGAAAGCTCATGAACCTAAAGAAAATAGATTAAATTTCACTTGTATTCTCAAAATGAATTTATCTCATATATATATATATATATATATATATATATATATATATGTGTGTGTGTGTAAAGATGGTTGTTATTGATTCAAAGAAAGAATAAGGATATATTTTAAAATAAGAAAGTCCACGAAGAGGTTTGTATTTTTTTAATTTATTTATTTTGTTCTTACATACGTGTTATATATATATATATATATATATATATATATATATATATATGTTTCCAGCTTGATGCTTTCATCAGAGAACATATGTGGCACAAGGTTTTGTTAATGGGGTACTCAATGGGACTTGAACTCACTCTATTTCCAGTTGAAATGACCTTTGGTTGGTCAGGCAGGTTTATATAGGGGAAATTCTCCCTCTTTCCTGGAGTGTGTTTATTTTGGTCAGGTTTACCCGTCGGAATTTATAGAGAAATAGAAATATATAAAACATTTTTATAGCAATTGAAAAAAATAGGATTAAAGCTTAATGCAATATTTCAAATTATTTAACAGTGTGCAAACATGAGTTCTAACTCGTTTAGAAATAAAGTAACTAACAAGTGTTATATAGTCACATATGCAGATTCACATCTACATACGTGCACATATATATATGTAGAATAATTCACAACGACACAACGACAAAGACAGATGCATGAAAGATAACGCATGATAAAGACGCAGGAACAATTAAGACGAAGGAAGGAAGACACCGGAAGTAAGGAAGCAGGAAGGAAGACGCAAGAAGACTTCTTTACAAATATATTTAGCTCTCACTTTATTGCAAGGTTTGAAAGGGTTGTTCAAGGTTTGCACGTGAGAGGGTGCTGGAGACCGAACATAAACTTCATATTTTGACCCCACTGTTACGACCGTCACGTTGTGTCTTTCTTGTTCTCTTAGATGCTCAATCAGAGGTCTTGGGGTCCACTCCATCGGGGCTTTTCCGAGAGCCCCCTCGGTCGGGTGTGGCCTTCCCTACCACATCTGGTCTCTACTGTCTGGAAGTCTGCTGGCAACTGCTCTGGGACCCAAACTCAACAGTTAAATAATAACTCAACGCCCACACGATCGCCTACTGGATCTTAGAATCGGATGTTCAATCGTCATCAAGCGGAAATAACTGTCAAGCAGTTCAGAGGTTACTCTCTTCCGGTGCATGACTGTAGTGGCACAATGGGACCTTCACCTTGTCCCATATCATAAGCCTTAATCCGCCAACGCGTGTTCGATTACTGGCCGTTGGAATGTGTCACTTCCTTCCGGTGTATTACCTTGGAATAGCATTTTTGGGCCGGGGCGAAGGGTCAAAGCATAACAGAAGCCATTAATTTAAAAATCAAATATATGGATGAACAAGATATGGCATTAAATAATCATGAAGGTTTGAAACATATATATTTTACACTCACGTGTAAAATATTGAGCAATTTAGAATTTATTACATGTCTGTGTTTAATGAAGTGTTGAGGAATCCCCACGTGTTGATAGGTTTGGTTTGGTTGTGTGGGTTTTATGGCATATCAAACTTTGTAGGTTATTTAATGCAAAATCCATTTTTATGTAAATGATCTGTTCCATTTAAAACAATTCAGTTTAGCATAAGTACACAGTTTAAAAAACATTTCTATTTCAAACTATTCAAGCAGTTATATATAACAATTCAGTTAAGTGTAAATACAATTTTAAGGTCGAAAAACAGTTCTATTACAAATAATTCAGTTAAGTATAAGAACGTAGTTTAAATGTAAGTACGGTTTAATTGTCAAAAACATTTCTATTTCAAGCTATTCAGTTTACTCAAACAATTCAGAATAAGTATGCTGTTACTACTATTTAACCCATTGATAAGACCCTTATCAGGTACTACCACTCCGGTCCAGAGTTGACCTGGGACCGATGGCAATGAAGGGGTACTCCGCATTCCCCAAAGCTCCAGCATTGCTGGAACCTCACGATCAGATTGTTTAGTGTAATATCCAGGACACTCGTTGGGGGGGGATCTTACCCCTCTGCAGAGAAGCAGTCGGTGTATTCTACAGCCCCAGCCGACTGGGCAACGTGTTCACAGACTACGTCCTCGAATGAGTGAATTCGAAGTCCACACCCACTACTGTGTTAACTTTAGGACTAATGCTGTTTGGTAAGCTCTGAATTCTTTTATGTCACATCCCGTAGATTATTTAATGTTACAGCTGTTCTACAAGGAAGGTTTTGGCATTAAATAACCCACGACAGTTGAAACTTTAAGAACTAAACTAAACCAGTCAATTAAGTTAAAAATTGAGCAAAGTTGACAAAACTTAGCAAAATTAAACAAACACTGGTTGTTCATTGAAAAAAAGCATCAAGATCTACGAGGTGCATACGATAAATTTCTAGACTTTTTTCGTAAGGGCACGTTTATTGATTGTACACACATGAAACTCTAGTCCCCTTCCAAGTAATCTCCTCTGGTTGCAATACACTTGTACTGTTTCAACAACTTCTGGAAGGCCCCATGGAAGTCCTCTTGTGTGAGCGTGGCAATGACCTATGTCAGAGCCTTTCATCTCCTCATTTGTCTCATAACGACGGCCTCTGAGTTTAGGGAATAACCAAAAGTCACTGGGGCAAGGTCTGGACTATAGGGAGGCTAAGGAACTGTGTTGATGCCCATCTTGGTCAAATAGTCTGTGACAAGGATAGAGTTGTGGACTGGTGCATTGTCCTGCTGGAAATGCCACTGAGCCGATTTGAAGAGTGCTGGCCTCTTCCGACGCAATCTCTTCCTAAACTCCCTTAAAACCTCAACATAGTAACCCTTACCTAAACTCTAAACCTTTGGCGAATCAACACTGGTGTATTGACTTCCTTACTCCTCCCACACCTCTCATCATCCCTAACAGACTCTTATGCCACTCAAAAACTGATGCTCGATTCATGCAACATGCTCCAAAAGCAGTTTGAAGCATTCCATACGTTTCTCTGGCATTTTTCCAAGTTTAAAACAGAATTTTATTGCATATCGTTCTTCTTCACGTCGAGATTATATTTTTGAAATTCACCGACTGTGACAATCAGGCTTTAGTAGGGTGTATTCCAATTGCTGCTGTAGCTGTTCATTTGAACCTGAGATCATAAAAATTAGTCAGTCATCTTATAAGATGTATTGCAATAACATACTGAATTTTTAAGAGTTTACGACAATTTTAAATGCCCATACGAAAAAGTCTGGAAACTTATCGTATGCATCTCGTACATGGAGCCTCTTTCAGTGGATTCCATCGAGTCTAAAAAAAACACTCTAACTAGAACAGCCTCAACAATCTAAATGGTTTCAAATTATTTCAAAGGGGACTTATTAGATATGAAAATTTCCTGAATTCTTATATCTTCATTTTTATTTATTTATTTATCTATTTTTTCTTTTAGAGTTTTATCAGAGACCTAAGACTAGAAGGCTTCTTGGTTGCAGCCCATACGAACCTCTTTGTAAATCCGATCCTGCTTATACTTCTGGCCTTATGCCAATCTTTGGTAAGCTTAGTAAATTATTCTAATTTACAAAAATAGGATCTGTAAGTGACGTTATGGTTTCCTTCTTTAAGATTTAACGTTAATGGGGCAACAATTAATAATTACAACGTTTTCCTTTTGAACGTAAAACGTGTCTACACCTGTTTTTTGTTTGTTTGTTTTTTGGTTTGTTCTTATTGAAGAAAGAAAATTCTTTAACGTTTCAAGTTGAATTTCATCTGAGGAATACTTTATCGTTTGGTTGGGTTTTATAGCATATCAACCATTGTTGGTTATTTAATGCCAAATCCCGTTTTTACATATATTAAATGATTTGTAAACTCATTTTGTAGATACATTTTTAAACGAACCTGAGTTCATTCTTTTGCTCACAGATAAATGGTTTCAACTATTTCTGTCAAACACGAATATTTATACTTACAATTAATCATTTGTTTGCACACAGTTAAATAGTTCCAAGTATTGCTATGTATCACTAGCAATTCAATTAATCATTTGTTATTTGTTTACACACAGTTAAATGATCTAACGGTTCTATTTCTAACAATCCAATTTATCGTAAGTTAAAAAAGTTAAATAGTTCCAAATATTGCGAGGTATCACTTCATCAGAAGTGATCAAGGAAATTGAAGAGGCAAACTTGAATTAATATTTAAAATGTTTCTAAATAAGAAGGTAATTTTTACACCCAACTGCTTAAAGTTCTTATTGTTCTCTGCAATCCTAAACAATGGAAAATAATTTTAAGTTGTTCAAATACTTATGGCCAGTACTTCTCAAGTATAAACAGCCAGTAATCCCTCACCAAAAAAAGAAAAGAAAAGGTATTATTCTAAACGTGCATCTGTTTAAGTTCAAGTAGAAAAAAATTTTCACGTAATTCTTTCTTTTGTGATTTGAACTAATTTGATCCTCAAACTCTGCATAATTCTATTTTTTGTCGATTTTTCTTTTGGTTAACGTTTTGTTAAGGATGATCACTTTCGAGTTCTAATTCAATGTATAAATATCACCCGTGTCCGGAACAAATATTTTTTTAAATGGTACCCCCCACCTTCTCCAGAAGTAAAAAAAAATATATATATATTTTAAAAGCGAGAATTAAAATAATTCGTCCTGTCTGGTTGGTTGGTCGTTTGGTCTTGCGGCATATCAACCATTTTCAGGTCATTCATCGCCGAATTAAGTCATTTTGATAAAAGTTTTAAACAATTCAGTTTAGCATAAATATATTTTCTGTTTATACTCAGTTAAATGTTAAAACAGTTCTATTTCAAACAATTCAGTTTACTATAAGTACACAGTTTAAACACACAGCTAAACGTAAAAGCTGTTACGACATTTTCATTAAATAGGTTTCCAGACTTTTTTCGTATGGGCACGTTTATTGATAGTACACACATGAAACTTGTTACTTTCGAAGTAATCTCCTCCGACTGCAATGCACTTGTTGTACCGTTCCAACAACTTCTGGAATACTCCATGGAAGTCCTCTTGTGTGAGCGTGTCAATGACCTACGTCACAGCCTCTTTCATCTCCTCAATTGTCTCATAACAACAGCCTCTGAGCTTAGGGCATAATCAAAAGTCACAGGGAGCAAGGTCTGAACTATAGGAACGGTGAGAAACTGTCTTGATGCCCATCTTGGTCAAATAGTCTTTGACAAGGATGGAGTTGTGGACTGGTGCATTGTCCTGCTGGAAATGCCACTGAACTGATTTGAAGAGTGCTGGTCTCTTCCCCAGGAATCTCTTGCTGAACTCCTTTAAAACCTCCACATAGTAACCCTAACCCTAACCCTTTGGCCAATCAACTCTGGTGTTCTGACTTCCTTACTCCTCCCACATCTCTCATCATCCCTCATCGACTCCATGCCTTCCTTGAATCTCTTATGCCACTCAAAAACTGATGCTCGATTCATGCAACATGCTCCAAAAGCAGTCTGAAGCATTCCGTACGTTTCTCTGGCAGCATTTTTTCCAAGTTTATTGCATATCGTTCTTCTAAAGTGTCCTCACGTCCAGATTGCATCTTTTGAAATTCACCAGCTGAGACAATCAGAATTTAGTAGGGTTTATTCCAATTCTTGCTGTAGCTGTTCATTTGAACCTAAAATCATAAAAATTATTCAGTCATCTCATAACATGTATAGCAAAAACATACTGAATTTCCAAGAGTCTACAACAATTTTAAAAGCCTGAACAAAAAAAGTCTTGAAACTAATTGAAGGCACCACGTAATATCAAACAATCTAGTTTAGCGTAATTAAACAGTTTAGTTCTATTTGATCCATAGATATGACACAATCAGGTGCTGCCACTCCGGGTCAGAGTGGACCTGGGAGTGATAGCAATAAAGGGGTACTCCATATTCCCCAAAGCTCCAGCATTACTGAAGAGTCACCATAAGACTGTCTAGTGTCATACCAGGACATTCGTAAGGGGGAGTCTTACCCCTCTGCAGAGATTCAGTCAGCGTACTCTACAGCCTCCAACCCACTAGCCAAGTGGGTGATCGTCCTGTATTGTTGTTTGTCTTCATACACTAACTGTTCTGGAAATGGGTGATCATTATACATTGGATTAGAAAGTGAAAGTGAACTTCCTTATAAAATTAAATTTTCTTTTCAAAACATTCAAATTTGCGTTGAGTTTAAGGGTCTAATTAGTTTTTAAATCACTAAAAATGTACGATAAAACTTTTTGCCCGGTAAACGTGAATGGGGACATGTTGTGATGTTCTTATTTCAAACTCTCACAATCAAGCTATTAAAAGAAATTCACTTTTTCTAACCTTATGTTCTTATTTCAATATTCTCAAAATCAAGTTATTAATAGAAATTCGCTTTTTCCAAACTGACGTTCTTTCAAAATCTAAAAATAAAGCATTAAAAGAAATTTCATTTTTCCAACTGGAAGTTCTTATTTCAAGCTCTCAAAATCAAGCTATTAAAAGAAATTCACTTTTTCTAACCTTATGTTCTAGTTTCCAACTCTCAAAAATTCAAGCTATTAAAAGAAATTTCACTCAGATTGTCAGTGGAATATATAACCTACTCCTGCGATGAACCTGGTGGATGTTGTTGACAGATGCATCCGTCCCAAGATAAAATCAACGAAGTAATAACAAGAAAACAACCATTGCGTGAGTGTGAACCATGGCGAATGAAAAACAAGCATTACATGGGTGTAAACCGTGACCAATGAAAAACAAGCATTGCCTGAAGGTCGCGTGGAAGTTTTAAGACTATATAAGGTCTAGAATATTGACTGAAGTCAATTTCCGCTAGCTGTTAAGACTCCCGACAGCTCCTTCGGGTGTGTGAACTCTCTCCGATTGTTGTTCTGCTCCACACAAGCGTTACCGTCGGAGGATAAAAATATACGTTACGCTATGTGTTCTGATGGACACATAGTGTAACAGTTATAGACGTTGGTTCCCTAAGCTTCTAAAAAAACAATCATCTGGAGGTTACAGTTTCAATCCTGACTGCAGGCGAGTAGCAATACAGGAATACTTAGCAGTTTTACCCAATTATGGTTAACGGAATCAGAACAAGTGACCACCGTGGATTAAATAAAGGACGTGGTTCGAATTTCCGTGTAGGTTCCCGAGTTTGACAAACACCTAAAGAAGGCCAGAGGATATATCGGCTGAAACGTTGTGATATAACAATAAAGATAAAGACAATAGTCCGAAAACCCTGAACGATAAAATCATTAAGCTTTATCTCAAAAATTCAGATAAATAATAGAAATATAAGATAATATTTTTAGATGTGTTCCTCGTTGTTTGTCAAAATCCAGCGATAGTATACAATACAAGAACCCAAATGATCAAACAGAGACTTCAAACAACGAATTAGATCTTGAGAACGAGCCACACACTTGTCGACCGTGTAAGGTGGTACACGGACCGGCTCATACTGTCTCGTTAGCTTGGTTTGGCTTGTGACTTGAAATTAGCACTCTTTGTCCACAGGGGTCCGTCCCCCCAGGGTTTCACCTTCTTTGTTAGATCAAGTTTGCGGCTTGGTGCCTGAGGCGCACCAGGACAGGAATACCGATAGAGCTAAGAATTTTACCACCCACCGCGCACTCGAACTTTGACTCGTGTCCGGTTCCCATGTTTAAAAAGACCTTGTGCCACAATTTCTTTTTCTTTTTAGTGCGGGGACAAAAAATACCACCTTAATGATCACACAGGGGCAGGTAAGCCTAAAACTTAGATTGCTTCAAGCCATAGAGGTGAATCCGGTCAGTAACACACGGAGAGTATCATAGGAGGTCAGCATCCCACTGTCCACTTTGGTTCATTGTATTTATACAAAAGCATCCGAAGCTGCCGAATTGTGCTTCACGTTACCAAAATATTGTAAAACTTTTGATTCACCCCAAAAAAAACCCCAAAATATTGCAAAACTTTTGATTCACCCAAAAAAAAAAAAATATGGCAAAACTTTTGATTCACCCGCCAAAACCCCAAAATATTGCAAAACTTTTGATTCACCCCAAAAAACCCCAAAATATTGCAAAACGTTTGACTCACCCAAAAAACACAAAATATTGCAAAACTTTTGACTCACCATAGAAAAAAACCCACAAAACATGGCAAAACTTTTGACTCACCCCAAAAAACTCAAAATATTATAAAACTTTTGAATCACCCTAGAAAAAAACACAAAATATTGCAAAACTTTTGACTAACCTAAAAAAAACAAAATATTGCAAAACTTTTGACTCGCCCAAAAAAACTCAAAATATTGTAAAACTTTTGACTCACCCTAGAAAAAAAACACAAAATATTGCAAAACTTTTGACTCACCAAAAAAAAAAAAAATATTGCAAAACTTTTGACTCATCCAAAAAAACTTGAAATATTGTAAAACTTTTGACTCATCCAAAAAAACTCAAAATATTGTAAAACTTTTGACTCATCCAAAAAAACTCAAAATATTGTAAAACTTTTGACTCATCCAAAAAACTCAAAATATTGTAAAACTTTTGACTCATCCAAAAAACTCAAAATATTGTAAAACTTTTGACTCATCCAAAAAAACTCAAAATATTGTAAAACTTTTAACTCACCCTAGAAAAACCAAAATATTGCAAAACTTTTGACTCATCCAAAAAAACTCAAAATATTGTAAAACTTTTGACTCATCCAAAAAAACTCAAAATATTGTAAAACTTTTGACTCACCTTAGAAAAACCAAAATATTGTAAAACTTTTGACTCATCCAAAAAACCTCAAAATATTGTAAAACTTTTGACTCGCCCTAGAAAACTCAAAATATTGTAAAACTTTTGACTCATACTAGTATCAATTTTTCATTTTTTTGACGTTTATAAATTAGTAGACATATTCCAACATACCTAAAGGGTTCAGAATGTGTCCATATATGTTCTTGTTTATATTACCGATTATATCTGTCCAAACAACTTGACCGTCGACCTTCTTTTTTTGTTTCTCTAAATCCTAATATAGTAAATTATACATATTTCAAAAAGTTCTCCTTGCCAAAAACTCTTTGTTTTTTGTGCCTAATTTGTTTTTGCTAATGTAGTCGTGACTCTACGTGTTTTTGCGCCAGGAAAGATCAGCCAAGATTTTTTTATGTGTTTCTATAAACACTTACGAATAATGGACGAATTTAGCTCAAATATAATAGCAAACATTTTAATACCTATCGAATGCTTTATTGTTAGAACGTGGTTTGAGTGGTTGGTTTATAGAACGTGTAACTTCTTATTGATTTGGTTGTTTGTTTGGATTTTATGGCATATCAACCTTTGTAGGTTATTTAACGCCAAATCCATTTTTATGAAAATAGTTCTATTTCAAACAATTCAGTTTAGCATAAGGACGCAGTTTAAATGCGAAAAACATTTCTATTTCAAGCTATTCAGTTTAGTCAAGCAGTTCTACTGTTAAATGTCAAAACAGTTCTATATTAAACAATTCAATTTAGTGTAAGTACACTTTCAATGTCAAAAACAGTTCCATTTCAAATAATTCAGTTTAGCATTAGCACCCAGTTTAAATGTAAGTACGGTTTAATTGTCAAAAACATTTCTATTTCAAGCTATTCAGTTTATCAAACAGTTCTAACTCAGTTAATTCAGTCTAGTATAAGTACAGCTTTTGTTTACACACAGTTAAATGTCAAAACACTTCTATATTAAACAAATCAGTTTAGTGTAAGTACACTTTCAATGTCAAAAAACAGTTCCATTTCAAATAATTCAGTTTAGCATTAGCACGCAGCTTAAATGTAAGTACGGTTTCAGTTTAGCATAAGCACGCAGTTTAAATGTAAGTACATTTATTTCAAGCAATTCAGTTTAGTCAAACAATTCAGTTTAGCATAAGTATGCCGTTAGTTCTATTTAACTCATAGATAAGGCCGTATCAAGTGCTACTACGCCGGGCCAGAGTGGACCTGGGAGCAATGGCAATGTAGAGGTGCTCCGCATTCCCCAAAGCCCCAGCATTACCAGCATTTGCGTCATATCCAGGACACTCATTGGGGGGGGGGAGTCTTACCCCTCTGCAGAGATGCAGTCGGTGTATTCTACAGCCCCAGCCGACTGGGCAAACTTCTTATTGAGTGGCTGGCGCTGTTTGCATACAGTTATATGGTAAGCAGTTTTCCAATCTAATACTAATAATTTTTATACCTGATTGAAAAACCCGTCGGCTACAGCTGTAGAATACACCGACTCCTTCTCTGAAGGGGGGTAAGAGCCCCCACTCCGAATGAGTATCCTGGATATGACACTAAACAATCCGAAGGTAAGGCTCTAGTAATGTTGGAGATCTTGGGAATGCTGAGTACCCCTTCATTGATATCGCTTCCAGATCAACTCTGACCAGGAGTAGTAGCACCTGATAGAGTCCTATCTATGGGTCAAATAGAACTTTGACATTCAAACTGTGCTTAAACAAATAATCTATGTTAAATTGAATTGTTAGAAAGAGAACTGTTTGGTTGTGTATATAAATGACTAATGTTTAATTGAATTGTTGGTGATACATTGCAATCATCATCATCACGTCGCGCTGCTAGCACGGATTTCCCTGACCCTCTCTCACCACCCGTCTCTATGGTCCTTCGCTCCTGGAAGGTCCTCCAGGCTACATCCTGTATCGGCTCAGAGCTGGTATATATAGTTTCTAGCTGGTCGTTCTGCCTTTGCTCGTCCATGTGAGAGGTCCATTGAAGTAAATGGCCTATGAGTTCGACCTTACTTCTCCAGCAGTGTTCTGCATGTCTGGTTCGTCTAACTTTCGTGATGGGTGGTAGGTGGCCGTACATCTGCTGTTTTGTGGGGTGTTGCCTCCAGGACTGGTTCGGTATAGCTTGCAGCATTCTTGTGTAATTACTGCAAAGCGTTTTCTCCATACGCTTAGTTAGCGTCCATGTAGTGCATCCATATAGCAGTATTCATACGACTGCTGCTTGGAAAAAACAGTGTTTGATTTTATCGGTCCGTTCTGACTTCGATATGACCAATAGACTATGGATAGCTGTCCATGCCTTTGCTAGTCACGTATTCATGCCATTCTCGGTTGATGAGACGCTGCTTTCGAGGTACCTGAACTTGTCCACTTGTTTCAGAGGACCACCCTTTAGTGTCGAGATGTTGTCTCCTTAATTAAAACACATGTATTCCGTCTTGTATGCGTTTACATGGAGACCTATGCCACCTACTGCTCTTGTTTCAGAGGACCACCCTTTAGTGTCGAGATGTTGTCTCCTTAATTAAAACACATGTATTCCGTCTTGTATGCGTTTACATGGAGACCTATGCCACCTACTGCTCATTCCAGACTATGTAGCTGGAATTTGGCTTGGGCAGATGAATTTGCCAGAAGCACTATGTCATCGGCATAGTCCGCGTCCGTACTAGTTTATGCGAGGTATCTTCTACTTCTTTCCTTTGCCAGCTTGAAGCCGTTTTCTTTTATCAAATCTGTTGACGTTCTAAACAAGTACTCAAGCCAGATAAAACGTAAACAACAAATTCAGCTTACACAGTTCGTCAAACAGAAATGGAGAACATCTCGCAGATTTCACGCTAGAAAATAGATCGTCATGGAAAAGATACGACTGAGCCTACTTAGGAATACGGCCCGAAAATCCACAACTGAACTTTATGACTGGTCCCTGCTTGACAATAGGGATATTATATGTTAACACCAAGAAACAAATTCGATACACTTCGGGAGATATCAGAAACACCTACGCCGAATGACTAATATGAGAACTTTGTCAATGCCCACACAGAAGCTGCAGCAGAATGCATACCAACTAAACAAAGAGCTAAACCTAGAGTCCCATGGGAGACATTAGCGGTTACAAAAAAAAGCGTGCTGACGTAAAAACCGCATCCCTAGGCAATACGAGAAACCCAAGCAATATCAATACTTAGAAATTTAAGAAGGCACAAAATGAACTAACGTATACCTAAAAGAACAAACAGAATATAACCGAAATCAGATCATATATTTTTTGTTTGTTAGTAAATAGATAAATAGATAGATATGAATTGACTGAGATAGATATTAACAGAATATGATAGATAGATTGATACGAGGGGCACACGATAAGTTTCAAGACTTTTTTTGTATGGGCATTTAAAATTGTCGTAGACTCTTGGAAATTCACTATGTTATTGCTCTACATCTTATGAGATGACGGACCAATTTTTATGATTTCAGGTTTAAATGAACAGCTACAGCAAGAATTGGAATACACTACTAAAACCTGATTGTCACAGCTGGTATATTTAAAAAATGCAATCTGGACGTGACGACACTTTAGAAGAACGATATGCAATAAAATTCTGTTTTAAACTTGGAAAAAATGCTGCCAGAGAAACGTATAGAATGCTTCAGACTGCTTTTGGAGCATGTTGCATGAATCAAGCATCAGTTTTTGAGTTGCATAAGAGATTCAAAGACGGCAGGGAGTCTGTGAAGGATGAGAGAGGTGTGAGAGGAGTAAGGAAGTCAATACACCCGAGGTGATTGGCCTGAGGGTTAGGGTTACTATGTTGACGTTTTGAGTTCAGGAAGAGGTTTCTAGGGAAGAGGCCAGCGCTTTTCAAATCAGGTCAGTGGCATTTCTACCAGGACAATGCTCCAGTCCACAACTCTATCCTTGTCACAGACTATTTGACCAAGATGGGTATCAAGACAGTTCCTCAGCCTCCCTATAGTCCGGACCTTGCTCCCTGTGACTTTTGATTATTCCCTAAGCTCAGAGGCTGTCGTTATGAGACAATTGAGGCGATGAAAGAGGCTGTGATAAAGGTCATTGACACGCTCTGCCAAGAGGACTTCCATGGAGCCTTCCAGAAGTTGTTGGAACGGTACAACAAGTGCATTGCAGCCGGAGGAGATTACTTCGAAGGGGACTAGAGTTTCATGTGTTCACTATCAATAAAAGTGCCCATACGAAAAAAGTCTAGAAACTTATCGTATGCACCTCGTAGATAAATAGATATGAATAAACCGAGAGAAATAATGAACAGACTGAGATAGATAGATAGATAGATATGAACAGACTGAGGTAGATATTAACAGTATATGATAGATAGATAGATAGATAGATATGAATAGACTGAGATAGATAGATAGATAGATAGATAGATTGAAAGAAAATATTTTACTAGTACTTAATATTGATCGATTAATTAAAAAACTTCAACACTTTCTGTGTATTGAATTGAACGTTTCTCAACTGTGTTGATATTCATTAGTTTAACCAGTGAGATTCCCCCTCAAGCCATTGTAACAAGAGTAAAACATTTATTATTTAGATCTCCTTTAATGCGAGATGTGTTTTCTATCCAAATCTCAAGTCGATGACGTGTCCTTTCTTGCCACTGTTTAAGTTTTCGATCTCTTGATTCGCAGTCCAATAAATAAATGTTTTTTCTTATATTTTTATCCCTACCCTATTTTCATAACTATTGTTCCTTAATCAATATTCATGGATATGTATCATTCGATTGTTAATAAAGAAAATGGACGTCAGAAACGTAACGGATATTTTTAATTGTTCGTCAAAAAATGGCACCTAATAAAAAAGGAAGAAAATAAAAGGAAGAAAATTAGAGGCTTTCATTTTTCATCATGACAAAGTTTGAACCGAATCAATTATTGATTAGTTAAAAATCTGTCTTAAGGTTAATACGCATTATACAATATGATATATAATATATATATAATAAAGTGTTTTATGAATAATAATAAAGAAACATGTACGCATATATATATATATATATATATATATATATATATATATATATATATAAAACAAGGCTATTGGCCAAATGAGTAGAGTGTTCACCTATGATCCGGGAAATCGGGATTCAAACCCAGGTCGAGTCATACAAAAGACTCAAAAAATGGTTCCTGGTGGCACCTTGTTTAGCACTCAGCATTATAAGGTGAGGATCAAGGGTAAAGTGGAGCAATTCTGGAAATGGAGTAGCAGCTTCCCCTACACCTCGGTGTAGTAGCTATTGAAAAGGGACCCTTTGGGTCACCCTCGACTAAAGTCGCCAACTTTACTTATATATATATATATATATAAATTGTATGTAAAAATATATACATACATGGATATTATATAATTATAATATATTATATATATAATATTGAATACATATTACATATATATATATATATTCTTCAATATATTTTATATTATATTAAATACATAGATTATATTATAATACGATAAATATACATATAAAAACATTATATGTGATACGTAAAATATATATACATTAGGGGCGGAGACGGGACTAGTGCTACTCGTGCCAGGCACGACTAATAACTCGGTCCATGTTATTCAAAATGGATTAAGAATCATCCATTAATTTCAAGCAAACATACTTAGTCTGATCTCAATTAAATTACGTATCTATTCAAGTTTCGATAACTAAGTAGCCAAAAGTTCATAAATATATCTGGGAATAATACAACGATGCTGTTTTGAACGTATAGTCTTTGTCCGGCCACCGTCAGATTCATTGAACATCCCATAAAATCGGCTATAATGTTGAATGCCCGATCCGTGCCAGGTACTAGACCCTTTTAATAATAGTAATGTTAGAGAAATACGCTTTTGGCCCTAGCCAATAGCAAGAGCAACCCTAACTCTGTGCTCAAAAATCTTAGCACGTTGTGACTGCTGATAGATGTATTGGGAAGAGGGAGAGGGACACAGAGAGAGGGGGGGATAGCAGATTAGAGCCGTCGCCGACGTCATCATCATCGCTATGGTAAATGTTGGTTAAACGGCGTGTTTTAATTCGTTTTCTCACTAACAGATCTCTATTTCTTTAATGAATGTTGCATATATTACGTTCTGTAACTAAATTTGTTTATTTGAATACATTTTCAACAAATACTCTTTATTTTAAGCGAAATTGAAACTACTAGCTGTGTCTGTGTATATTGTCATCAGTTTCTTTATTCTAATAAACATATTTTTCTCGTCATAGTAATGAACATCTTCTCTTTTCTTCTATACTTTTGAAAGGAAAAAAATTATCTTATCTACTGTATTAACAAGACTACAAATTATATAGTATCTTGATTGTTTACAAAAAAAACACCATGCAAGGTACGTTTGTCAGTCTGTGCTATACAATGGAGAATCACGCAATAGCAACTATGATGACTTACTTTGGGTCCACGGACCACGGGTTGGGAACTGAAGTTGACAGAGGGCGGGGGGGCAAGAGTAGCAAAAATAGGCTAGAGGCGCCACTGATATTCGTATATATAAATATCATATATACAAAATGATAAATATATACAAATACATATATATTACTACTATGTAAGAGTGAGTGTTTATACTGGTGTATTATGTAACGTTTCCTTTTCAAAATTCATTTCTATACGTAGCGTCAGTAGCTGAAGACATTTCAGTACATTAGCACTGGATTTTGAATTAATTCTATTAAGTTTGGGCTGGACGGCAATTTTACAAGAATGCTGGGAGCAATCTTGAACAAGTCATGGCGGCAACACCCCACAAGACACCAACTGTACGGCCACCTGCCTCCTATCACGAAAACTATTCAAGTTAGACGAGCCAGACATGCAGGACACTGCTGGAGAAGCAGGGACGAACTCATAAGTGATGTACTCTTGTGGACCCCCACACATGGCCGGACAAAAGCAGCACGGCCAGCACGAACATACATTCAGCAACTATGTGAGGATACGGGATGTTGTCCGGATGACCTGCCTGAGGCGATGAACGATAGGGAAAAGTGGCGAGAGAGGGTCAGGGATATCCGTGCTACCAGCGTGACATGATGATGATGATGATTTCTAATATGTAGCGCCTCGAAAACCTGTAGTTTTTGCTTTTTATTTTGTTATATATATATATATATATATATATATATATATATAATTGTATCTTATATTTATATGTATATGTAATATATTATGCATATAATATTATATATAGTTATATCATTTATATTATATATATATATATTATGTAAAATAATATACTTATATTAAATCATTATATAATGTATGTATATAGATAATGTATATATAATAATGTATCATCATCATCATGATGTCGTGCCACTAGCACGAATACCCCTGACCCTCTCTCGCCACTTTTCCCTATCGTTCATCGCCTCTGGCAGGTCTTCAGGGCTACATCTCGTATCCTCACATAGCTGCTGAATGTATGTTCGTGCTGGTCGTCCTGCTTTTGCACGGCCATATGTGGGGGTCCATAGGAGTACATCAATTATGAGCTCGTCCCTGCTTCTCCAGCTGTGACCTGCATGTCTGGCTCGTCTAACTGGTTAGTTTTCGTGATGGGAGGCTGGAGGCCGTATAGTTGGTGTCTTGTTGGTGTTTCTATAGAGAATCGTTATTGCTGCTACGGTTTCTTTAGATAGGCCGTATGCTTGTAGGATTTCTTCCATCTTTCCTCTGTGAATGGAATCGAAGGCCTTGGTAAAGTCGACAAATGGTAATGTCGCTTGTATGTTTTTTGCCCATACACATTCAAGGATTCTACGGATGGTCAATATTTGTGAGGTCGTTGATCTATTTCTTCGGAAGCCATAGTGATTTTTCCTAAGGATGTTGTCGATTTTGAGTTCTATGCAGCTTCGTAGTCGGGCATTTAAATTTTGGCTGCTATGGATGTAAGTGTTATGCCTCGGTAGTTCTTTGCTAATCCGAGGTCACCCTTTTTAGGGAAGGGAAGGATGCACCCCTTCATCCATTTGTCTATTGGATTTTGCTTATAGACTTCGTTGCAGTGTTGGAACAGTATGTTGTCGAATTGTTTTATTCTTTCCTGTTGGTTTGCAGCTTTCAGTTTTGCTTTGACTGTGCTCTTCCTTCTACTAACTTCGTTTATTGTTTGCCAGGCTATCCTAGATTGCCTATCTTCCACTGAGTCTCTAATCTTATCTATCTGATTTTGTATGTATTCTGTCTGTTGCTTTATATATATGCCTGCTAATTGATATCGTGCCGTTATTAGTTTTTGGGCATTTGTGTTTGTTGTGTTTTTTCGATAGCTTTTGGAGGATGTTCACGAGTGCACGTTTTTCTCTCACCGCTAACGTTTCCCATGGGACTCTATATTTAGTTTTGGGTTTTGTTGGAATACACTTCGCTGCCGCCTCGAGGTGCGCATTGACGAAATTCTCATATTCGTCATTTGTGGTACTTTTTTCTGTCTTTTCTTGTAGTGTCTCGAATCTGTTTCTAATTCTAATACATATTCATCTCTTATATCTCTGTTATTAAGTAGGACCCAGTCATAATTTTGGTGGTCACTGTTCGCGTGCCGTTTTTCGTAGGCTTTGTCGTATTTTTGCCGTGACTAATTGGTGATCGAAGGACACACCCTCGAAAGAGGAGTGTGCCTGGCAATTGATTGCACTATTTTTTCATTTCTTGTTAATAAGGACGTAGTCTATCTGTGCTTTACTATTGTTCGCGTACGTGTAGGGCAATAATTTTCCCTCCCTTTTTTGGTAGTTTGTATTGAGGCATGTTAATCTATCTTCTATCATGAAATCTGTTAGATGTTGCCCATTCCTATTTGACGTATTGTGTAGGCTGTATTTGTTGTTTCGTTTTTCCCAATTTGGGCATTCATATCTCCGCCAATGACTAACAGGTTGTGTTTCGGAATGCTAAGCACTAAAGAGGATAGCTCATCGTAGAAGGCGACTAATTCAGTTTCTTCACTAACATTGGTAGGGCTGTTGCAGGAGATGATTGTTGCTCTGGGGTTGCCATTAAACGTAGCTGCCAACATCCAAGGTTGTATTCTCTCAATGCTAGTTGGTGTTTTTAACGCTCTAGGTCCTATAAGCATTCCTATCCCTCCTACTGTGACATTGACAGAGTTTTTCTATGCCGATACAGAGGCTAGCGTCCATCCATTGCCAGTTTCGTGATACTTGATAACTTTGGTGTGCGTGTATCTGTGTTCATGTATGCATATTATGACTATCTTATGTTCTACAGCAGATGCTGTTAGCTCTGGTAGTTGTCCTATTCTATTTAAGGTTCTTACGTTAAATGTCGCTATTTGTATTGTTTGTTTGCATTTTAGTAATTTTTGTTGTTTGAGCTCTGTAGCTGATTTTTCGAACACTTAGGCCAGGGCTCCAACCTTAGCAGGACGCGCCCCTTTTTTTACAGGCGCGAAGAGCGATGCGGTTTATGTATGTGGTATGAGTGTGGGTCATGGTTATCTTTCGAGGGCTGTTTTTATTCTCTTCTATAAAAGCCAATCTTATAGATGAGCAGCAGTAGTTCCGCGATCGAACTAACGATCCTGAGCGTTAAGTCGCAAAACTCACGTCCAGGACCAGTTTAGGTATTGAGTTTGGCCGTCAATGGGTTTATTCAAATACCTTTACGTCCATCATGCTGCTTCCCATGTGTACGTAAAAAAAATGGAGGGGACTTTAATTTCCCTTAAGTTTTCACTTAGTTAAAGTCCAGGACTAAGGTACATTAGTCAGAGTTTTCGGTATATTTTCACCTATCTTCTGATACTGAAATGTTTTTTTTTCTTTTTTTTTTTTTGCGGCATTGGGATTTTTACCTCGGCTTTTTAGTTTTTCTTCTGAACTACTGTTGGGTGGGGTAAGAATTTTATAACTTTTAGAAATCTATATATTTCGTCATTTTTGTTTTGTTTTTTTGTTTGTTTGTTGTTGTTGTTTTGTTTTTTTTTGGTGCGGTGGCATTGGGAGTTTTAGGCTTTTTAATTTTTCTTCAAAACTACTGTTGGGGAGGGGGCTTTAAGAATTTAAAACTTTTTAGAAAAGATTCAAAACTTTTTGCCGTGTTCGCTGGCAATTTGGACAGAGTCATATATTCAATTTGGGTTTATAGTAAGTATTTAAATCTAAAACACAGTTTAAGCAATATTTTACAAAGAATAAAACAGCATACAATTTTGTAAAATTTTCAGCATTTTAAATTAGTAGGACTTAAAGACATACGAACCAATATTGAAGCTATTTTCTGCTGGCACAGGCGAGTTTTCATCCTTTCTGTTCTGCTTTACTGTTTATTTACTAATTAATTTAATTATAGTTTGGAGAGGGTCTACTGTTTGAGAAGAGGGAAACTAGGTACATCGGCATTTTTGCAAATAGTATATATATATATATATAATGAAAAACCTTACTAAAGGCTTTTTTTAATTTCTTTTTTTAATGGCATATCAACTATAGTGGGCTTTTTAATGCGAAAGTTATATTTGTAGAAGAACAGTAGTTGTACATTATAACCGATCGCTTGCAAGAGGGGATATGAAGTTCATGCCTTTCCCTAAGGTTTTGGTTCGAAAGTGAACGTAATAGCGCAACTGGAAATCGAACTAGCTTACTTCAAAGTCATAGTCTTGCACGTAAGCTACTTCGCCTCAGGCTTTAAAGATATCAGAGAATAACTATACCTTATAGTTTCGTCTTGACTTGGTTCAGGTTCTATTCTTTTTAATGGCATATCAACTCTCCTGGGTTATCTAATGCCAAAGCCATTCTTCTAGAAGAAAAATAGTGGTATTATTTAACCAATAGCTGGGAGGTTAAGGAGGCTCATTACCTTTCTCGGGAGTATTTGTCCGAAAGTGTACGTAATAACGGACCTGGAGTTCGAACTCGCTTACCAGCGATTTAACCATTACACCATGAGAACCTCCCCCCGTATTGTGACGAGACGATGAAAGATTAATATCATACTGGGTCAACGAAGTTATTACATATTAGACCGGGGATCCCTCGAGTGATGTAATGGTTAGCAAGCTAGACTATCAAACCTTCAGGAAAGAGCTTTAGTCTCATTGGGTGCTCCATTCATACGGCCTTGTGCCTCATCAAAACAAAACGATAAGTAAATTACTTCTACTTGTTGACGAAGGTTTGGTTTGGTTTTATGGCACGTCAACCCTCGTTGGCTATAAAGGCCAAATCCATTTTTATACATATAAACCGTTCTATTTCAAACAATTCAGTTTTGTATAAGTATAGTTTTTGTTTACACACAGTTAAACGTCAAAAAACCAGTTCGATTTCAAGCAATTCAGTTTAGCATAAGTACAGTTTAGTTCTATTTGATCCATCGGTAGGACCCTTTCAGGTGCTATCACTCCGAGCCTCAGTGAACCTGGGAGCGATGGTAATGAAGGGGTACTCTGCATTCCCGAAAGCTCCATCGTTACTGGAATCTCACCATCAGATTGTTTAGTGTCATATCTAGGACACTCGTTGGGGGAGGGAGTCATACCTTTCTGCAGTGGAGCAGTCGATGTATTCTGCAGCCTACACCGACTGGTCCGGAATGGTAGGACCAGATAGAGTCCTATCTATGGGTCAAATAGAACTAAACTGCGTACATATGCAAAACTGAATTGCTTGAAATTGAACTGTCTTGACATTTTAACAACGTACTTATACTAAACTGAATTGTCTGAAATGTAACTGTTTTTGTATTCTGAACTGAATAGTTGGAAGTACAACCGTTTTTGATATTGAAACACTACTTATGCTAAACTGAATTGTTTGAAATAGAACTGTTTTGACATTTGTGTATAAACAAAACGATATTAATACTAAACTGAATTTTTTTAATTAGATCCGTTTGATTAATCTGAATAGTTTGAAAAAGAAATGTTTCTGACAATTAAACTGTGTACTTATGTTAAACTGAATTGTTTGATATAGAACTGGTTATTTGTATAAAAATGGATTTGGCTTTAAACAACCAACAAAAATATAAAACCCAAACAAACAAACAAACAAACCAAACTGGACTATGAAATGTCGAGCTCGACAGATACTTTATAGCTTTGAGCACAACCTCGGAAGCTATGATTTGAGGCCTACCTGACCTTGCCTGATCGTTGTGAACCTTGTTACCAAAGCAAAATTTTTTAATCATCTGTTTACTGTACTGAGATCAACTGCGTTTTCACCTTTCGCTCAACAAATATTTTGGTTGCTTCCACAGACTAATTGTCCAATTCGACCTCGTAAAGCAAAATTTATCGAATTAGATTAAAACGCATGTTTATCTATGCTGCTTTCAAGTCACACACTGAGTGAAGTAGTTCACAACGTGTCAACACACCATCTACTGTGATACTACTAACCACAGTGGATATCTCCCACGGTTTGAACTGCTTCCGTCACGTGATGTTCGCACCATGCCAATATATTGCAAAACGTTTGATGCACCCTAGTATTTTACAATTGACCGGAGTGCGCGCAAAATGCCCCCCCACAGAAAAATGCATTTGAAAATTAAGTAAAATATTTGCTAATATTCATAGGAGGAACAATTTTTTATTAAGGCCTCCACGTGCAGCATTATGGTTTATTCATCATTATCATCATCATCATCATTAATTTTTATACTCTAGGGAATGTTGGGTACATTTTCAATACCATTACTCCCAGGTCCACTCTAACCGGATGGTAGTAACTGTTAGAGCCCTATCTATTTGTCAAATAGATCTGTTTGAGATTATGTTTAAAATTTTCGCCAATTCCCAACACTCAGCATGATAAGGTATGGATCAAGGCTAAAGTGGAGCAATCCAGGGAAAGGAGAAGCGCCCTCCCCAATCCCTCTGTATCGTAGCTATTGAAAAAAGATTCTTCGGGTGCCGTTGACAACGGTCGGCAAACTTACAATTTCTCTTAATATACTAATTTTAGTTGGTTGGTTGGCTGGTTAGTTGTGTTTTTATGGTGTATCAACCTTTGTGTGTTATTTAATGCCAAGCCCTGTTTATTTATATATGATTTGTAAGCGAATAGTTAATAAATAACTTAATTTTCAAACGAGTTCTGTGACAATCAGGCTTTAGTAGGGTGTATTCCAATTGCTGCTGTAGCTGTTTATTTGATCCTGAAATCATAAAAATTGTTCAGTCATGTCATAATATGTATAGCAATAACATACTGAACTTTCAACAGTCTCCGACAAATTTAAATGCTTGTACAAAAAAAGTCCGGAAACTTATTGAAGGCACTACGTATTCTATTTGACCGTGTGCAAAAAAAAAACCCTCATAAGAAACAACTACACAAAAAAGATGTTATGAACAGGCAATGAACGCGATTCCTTAATCTTTATGCTTAAAATAACCCTAGATATATTGACATATAAAGTCAGTTAATGGATCAATTAGAATTTTCATATCGAAAATTGATAAGAATTGTAAATAAAAAAATATGTTATCATTACTAAATTAGTATGATTGAATAGGGATACTATAACTGAATAAGAATTCTACGGGCTCGAAGTAAAGGAGTTCAAAATCCATTTCCCTTTATACGTTCACTTACAAACTGTCCCCTTAAGAATAGCATGAACCATCTTAGCCATCTCTCCAGCAATTGCCTGAATATTATCACTGCTGTACTTCAACAAGAATGGCCTTGGCATTAAATAACCCAAGAAAGTTGAGATGTCATTAAGCAAAGGAATCAAGCCAAACCTTATTTAAAAGAAAGACTAGTTAAGGTACTAAATATCCCAACATGGTTGTCATGTCGTTAAACTAAGAAACGGGGGGTGTCCTCGTGGTGTAATGGTTAAAGCGATGGACTGCGGAATCGTAGTACGCGAGTTCGTACTCCAGTCGCGCTATTACGTTCACTTTCAGCCAAATACCCTTGGGAAAGGTATGAACCCCCTTATCCTCTCAGCTATGGGTTAAATAGTACTACTACTGTTCTTCTCAGAGAATGGCTTTGGCATTAAATAACCTAAAAAGTGTTGATATGCCATTAAACAAAGAAACCAAACCAAACCAAACTGACGAGAAAGTATCAGTTAAATCATAAACTATTTGTTGCTTATATATATATATATATATATATATATATATATATATATATATATTACTTTATACAAATATTTAATCGCATTGCTGCTTATGTGACTACTGGTTTCATGTCATCTTTACACGGCAATCATCATGATGATTACCGTGTAAAGACGGCATACATGAAACCAATGGTCGCAGATAAGCAACCATGCGATCAAATATATATAAAAACTAATATAAATTTATTTAATATTGTATTATATAATAGCTCTATCATATATACTGAGCTCTCTACTAATCATACCGCATTTAGTTTGCCACTAAGACCGGCTCATTGGCCTAGTGGGTAGAGTGTTCGGCAATGGTACGGGAAACCTGTTTTCAATCCCAGGTTGGGTCATACCAAAGACTTTAAAAATGGTATTTAATACCTCCTTGCTTAACACTCAGCAATATAAGGTACGTATCAAGGGTTAAGAGGAGTAATCCAGAGAAAGGAGTAGCGCCCTCCCCTGCGCCTTGGTGTAGTAGCTATTGAAAAGCGAGCCTTCTGGCCGCCCTCAACAACGGTCGCTAACTTTACTTAACATACTTGGTTTGCTATTAACTTACCAAGTGAGAGAGTCTCAAACATATACTGTTGTAATATATATATATATATATATATATATATATATATATATATACAAGAACTAAACTGATACACTCGTGCACACAGAGAAACACATATCCGTGTGTGAATGTTTGGGTGTGTCTGTGGATGTAATTGGGATGCTTTTTTATGCTCTTTTTTATTCATTTTTAATTGTCTTCATATTTTATCTATATTACCTCCCAAGGCTAGAGACAGGTTGGGTCGTGTCTCTAAAGATGAAGCAGATACATTGTTTTCTCAAATTCTATGGTCTCACAGGCATGTCTTTATTGTATTTGTGTGTGACTGGGCGTGAATGCTTTGCTCTGCGATCTATAAAATCATTCGGCCGTTTAGTGTCACCACAAAACGCTTGAAGGTAACACTGCAATTCTGACTCACGTAATCTCTTAACCACTTTCATGCTATCCTCTTTCATTCATTCCGTTACACACTGCAATAGGCAACATCCCTCCTGCCTTTTCTTTTTATTATTTAAATCTTTAATCGAGTTTCTCAAATCATACTTATGCAATGCCTCGTTTGTCACGCTATGGATCATATGTCCGAAACTGCCCCTTTTAAAAAGGAATACGATAACAGTCTATGATACATGGTCATTATTTCATAAGTACATTGGAGGCAGAGATGATGTAACGGTTATCATCTTCAAATTGAACTTACTCATATTACGGGTTGTAAGATGTCATAATTTAAAATGAAGGACTTTGACTTGCTTTTATTCAACTTTACGATAAATATCCGCGTTGAGAGAAATCAAACTAGCAAGCATCGAGTAAGCAACTGTGCTCTCTCTCTCTCTCTCTCTCTCTCTCTCTCTCTCTCTCTCTCTCCATCGCTCTTGGTAGGTCTTCTTTGCAGCATCCGCACAGAACTGGGGTGTATAGATTTTTGCTTGTCGTGAGAGAATGATACACAGCCCAACTTGTCATGTTTGCCTTACTTTGATAGCTTGTGAGATGGGAGGTATGTGGCCGTGCTGCAGCTGTTTTGAGGGGTGCTGCTTCCAGAGTTTGTTCAAAACAGCATTAAGCATTCTTGTGTTGTTTCCTTCTATTTTTTCCCTAGCGTTTTGTGAGAGTTCATGTGGTCACTACGAGGTTAGAAATAAAGTGGGTAGCTTAGGATAATGCCCTGGAGAAAGGTATAAATCCACTTTTTCTCCTCCCAAGTTATGGGTAAATAGTAGCTTAGGTCGAGCTTTATGAACTTAGAAAAGGCAACTAATCTAGGAGAAGAAAAACTATAAATTTAATTCCCTTACCAATGGAGCAGGTCACTTGGAATAGTAAAAACCAAGACCTAACGCATCTTTGGCAATTCAAGCTCGTTCACGCACGTTAAGCAGGGCATATGTCGCCCAGTAAGGTAGTCAAATATGAGATCATAGTATAGTATCTGTATCTTCATCTGAAATTCAGGGCCTTTTTTATTATAAGATATAAGTAAAGTTAGCGACCTTAGTCGAGGGTGACCCGAAGGCTCCTTTTCAATAGCTACTACACTGAGGTGTCGGGAAGGGCGCTGCTCCTTTTCCTGGATGGCTCAGCTTTACCCTTAATCCTTACCTTATAGTGCTATGTGTTAAGCAAGGTAGCATCAAGTACCATTTTTTTAGTCTTTGGTATGACTCCACCTGGGATTGAACCCCTGTCTCCCGGACTATTGACGAACACTCTACTTATTAGACCAATGACCCGTGCATGTTATAAGATATAAAAATAAATACTTTTTTATTTACCTATCTTCCACAACTAGGAACGTGTGACACGCTCATTTTTTTAAAAGTGGAGTATAGCTGTTTGAAATAAGAATTTTCCTTCTCCCTGGTTGGTTGCTTTGCAAAGGCTAAAAAAATAGTTTGCCCTACATTTCACCCATGGCTTGGTAAAAAAAGAGTCATGTTTTTCCTAAGGGCATTAGTGCTAAGTGAAACCCAATCAGCTTCATCTATCAGGCCACTGATTCCATTTTCCAAGGATGATACTTGTTATGCTAAGTGCGCCACAAGCTAACAAAGAGTTAAGTTAAAAATCTATAAAACTGGAATTATTTTGATATTTACATATTGTTTGGACGATGGATTTGACAAGAGATCAATTAAATTATAATTCCAAAGTGATTGTACCGTACCATAACTAGATGATATCTCCTTACATTTTAGTGAGACCAAATTGTAAGATGTTTTAAGAGAGGGTTAGAATATTAGAATTATAACGTGACCTTAAACAACAATTAGTGTCACATACTTTTCATATCTTCTTTTCCCAACTCTCTGGCAAGATCAAGGTATTTTTCCATCTTTTCCTTTTCTTTTATTTTCAATGTATGATCAGCCAAAACAGTAAAATCCATCAGATAATAAGTTCTTCTCTTTATTCATTTGTTCTTGCTTTTTTATTTCTTAATTAAAACTGGTTTGGATTCAGTAATACGTGTTGTATAGCCATGAGCACTATACATACACATTTGCATGCGGAATAATAACGATGACACAATAAACACGAACGACACAGTTCTTTAGCAAAATATACCTCTCACTTTATTTGAAAGCGTTCGAAAGGGTTACTAAAGGTTTTACTGTGAGAGGTAGTTCGAGACCGAACAGAACTGGAACATATTGACCCCAACTCTTATGGCCACCACAGCGTTTCTTTCCCGTTCTCCTGGGCTGCTCAACCGGGGCCTGGGGCCAAGCTTCTCTGGGACATGGTCCTCATTCCAGCAACTGCAACTGCTCAATCGGGGGCCTGAGGGACCCCTCTGCTGGGTGCTGGTCTTCTCTACCGCATCCTATCTCCAACTGGTGTGAACTCCTACTGGTCTGAACTTCCTGTGCACCGAGTTATATAATAGTTCGACTTCCACCTTCTTCTTGTGGGCATCACAAATCGCACTCATTCAACCCGTCCACGGTCAAAGTTATATTCTGATATTCCTCAACTGGGTGCACCTGTTATTTACATAGGTGCATTTCCTATTTGGGCGCCTCTGGTGGTGTAATGGTTAGCAAGCTCGACTAGCAAACCTACAAGAGTGAGTTCGAGTCTCATTGGGTGCCCCTTTCATATGGCCTTGTGCCACATCTAAGCAAGAAGCTTAGTAAATTTCCATAGGTGCATTTCCTATTTTGACAGCTTGGCCGGGCTCAATATGCAACATCCGTTTGAAACTCAAAGTTCTTCAGGATACGTTCTAATTTGAGTCTTTACCAATGAAATATGTATATATATACATATTAGTACCAAACATAACAAAGTAGACCCCTTTGAACACTTTTGATAAGAGGTAAATTTTCTTCTGAATCGAAGATACCAAGATTTTATTATCTTAGTTAAGTCTGTACCACCGATACAGGATGTTGCCTTGAAGACCAACCGGGAGCGATGGACGATACTGACTGGTGACGAGAGAAGGGCTGGGAGTTCCGTGCTGAAAAAAGAAGAAAAAATGTCACTATTTACTCTAACAATGAAAAACAAAATAGGATTTGAAAAACTGGATACTGTCTAGTGGATGAGCCAGGAGCGAGGGATGATAGGGACGGATGGTGTGTGTGTGTGTGAGAGAGAGAGAGAGAGAGAGAGAGAGAGAGAGAGAGAAAGAGAAAGAATTCTGTGCAATTAGTACGATTTAATGATGACTATGATGATGATGGTATCAAGTCTATTTCGAGGGAAATAACTTTGAATTATATGACGAGTTCTAATATGGCTGCACTAATAAATAGTTGACTTAGGTAGGCTGTATTCCAATTACTGCTGTAGCTGTTCATTTGAACCTGAAATCATAAAAATTGGTCCGTATTCATAAGATGTATAGCAATAACATACTGAATTTTCAAGAGTTTACGACAATTCTAAATGCCCATACGAAAAATGTCTAGAAAATTATGCACCTCGTATATATATATATATATATATATATATATATATATAAGCTTATAAGCTTATAAGTTGGCTTGTATATATATATATATATATATATATAAGCCAACAATTTATTAGTGCAGCCATATTAGAACTCGTCATATACGCTCCCCCAAGGGGGTAGAACACTCTGGCGAAGGAATTTACGGCTGCCGCTCGCATAATGCAAAGCCCTTAGATCGAATTGAGTACTCTGGTATCCGGTAAGGTAAAAATGTAAACAAACGAATGCTACTACTTAATACCTTATAATTCCCTAGCTGACGTGGTAGGCTTGTTGGCCGAGCGGTCTGATATAAATTCTAATGTAAAGTTGGGCGGGTTTCGACCCCAGCTTCAAGCGTCCTACGTGTCTAGTCACACTGAGGAGTTGTGATACAAGAAAACAATCTGTCTGTGGATGACAATATATATATATATATATATATATCTTTAAAGAAAAAACCAAAGACCGGTTAATTTAGGATTATAAATTTATTTTCATCCTGTTTTTTCGTTTCTGGTGTAAAGCAAAAACATGAAGAAAAATATAACAGGACTTTTTCAGATCCAATGGATGAATAAAACCTTAAATTAACCGGTCTTTGGTTTTTCTTTAAAGAAATATTGCTCTGTAAAAAATTACATTGAGCTCTCCACCAGGAAAATTTAAATGTTCAGCTCTTGAATGATTTTCTTGTCCTGAAGGAATTACTCCCAACTCTGGTTTAACTGGACCGAATAATACTATATATATATATATATATATATACGTGTGTGTGTGGGTGTGTGTGTGTTGTGTTCTAAAAACTGTAAAGCAATATCTTGTAATTCAAATTTAAAATCTTTTAGAAAAGAAAAGTATTTAGGTGGTGATATTCATAAAAGACGAAAATAAATTAACTGATTGATTGATTTTAACTGCCTGCCAACCTGCGAAGGATTATTTAATGCCTAAAGGTTGAGGAATCGCATACATTATACTTTTATATTTATATTTCGTGCGTAGTTGTTTCTTAAGAGTTTTTTTATTTATTTATTTATTTATCTATTTTATTTATTTATTTATTTTTTTTGCTCAATTATATGATATCAGTCTTTCACCTACCTAGGAAGCAGTGTCTCATCGACAGAGAGAGACATCAACACGTGACTAACAAAGCTATCAGAAGACTATCGGTCATATGGAAGTCATACCTGACTGATAAAATGAAACGCAGTTTCTTCCAAGCAGCGATCGTGTCAATACTGCTATATGGATGCACTACATGGACGCTAACTAAACAGATGGAGAAAAAGCTTGACGGCAACTACACAAGAATGTTACGAGCAATATTGAACAAGTCCTGGAGGCAACACCCCACAAAGCAGCAGCTGTACGACCACCAACCACCCATCATGAAACCCATCAAAGTTAAACGAACCAGACATGCAGGACACTGCTGAAGAAGTAGGGACGTGCTCATAAGTGATGTACTCCTATGGACCCCCTCACATGGCCGAGCAAAAGCAGGACGACCAGCTCGAACCTACATAAAGCAGCTCTATCAGGATACGGGATGTAGCCTTTGAGACCTACCGGAAGTGATGAACGATAAGGTGGGGTGGCGAGAGAGGGTCAGGGATATCCGTGCTGATGGTGCGACAAGATGATGATGATGATGATGGTATCAAGTACTTCTATCGAATATAAATAATTTGCACAGGTTGTAATGTTTTTTTTTGGGGGGGTCTTTGTTTAAAGGCATGTCAACCTTCATGGATTATTTGATATCAAAGTCACCCTTATAGAAGAACAGTGGCGTTGCTATTTAACCCATTGCTGGGAGGATAAGGAGATTCATGCCTTTCCAAAGGATATTTGTCGTAATAGCGCGACCGGAGTTCGAACTCACTTACTTCGAAGTCGCGGCCAAGTACTTTAGCCTTTACGTCATAGGGACTCCCCCGGTTGAATGGTTTCATGTATTTTGATGTAATACCAATAATTTTTAAACAAATTAATTTGATCCACGGATCTGACAAACAGGTACTATCATTACGGTTTAGAGTGGACCAAGGAGTAATGGCAATGAAAAGGTACTATTTACCAACCCCTCCGCTCGGGCAGGATATGACACAAGGTCAATTTTTAAGCGGAGTTTAACAGGTTTGAATTCAGAGTTTTCCTTCTCCTAGACTAGTTGCCTCACCAAGGCTGAAGAACCTAGTCCGTCCTACTATTTACCCATAGCTGGAGGGAGAATAAGGGGGTTCATACCTTTCCCAAGGGTATTTGCCCGAAAGTGAACGTAATAGCGCGACTGGAGTACGAACTCGCGTACTACGATTCCGCAGTTCATCGCTTTAACCATTACACCACGAGGACACCCCCATTACACCACGAGGACACCATGGCAATGAAAAGGTACTCAATACTCCTATGTTATCCAGAAGTGGGGCCCCATTATCAAATACAATACTGTGACATGCTCAGGGCACTTGATCTTGCAGGGGTCTTTTCCTTCTGCAAGTGATACAGACTTCATATTCTAAGCCCAGCCGAGTGGGCATGGTGCTGGTGGTGTTTCACATCCCATTGATATCCTCGGTAAAGGTATGAATCAGTTTATTCTCCTCTCTATCTCAGCTATGGATAAATAATCTGGCAGACAGGACATATGCAAATGATTTGCTCACATATCTGACACTTACGTAGAGAATTCAATAAGTTTCCAGACTTTTTTTGTACAAGCATTTAAAATTGTCGTAGACTTTTGAATCTTCACAATGTTATTGCTATACATCTTATGAGATGACTGACCAATTTTTATGATTTCAGGTTCAAATGAACAGCTACAGCAGCAATTGGAGTACACCCTACTAAAGCCTGATTATCACAGCTGGTGAATTTCAAAAATGCAATCTGCATGTGAGGACGCTTTAGAAGAACGATATGCAATAGAATTGTGTTTTAAACTTGGAAAAAATGCCACAGAAACGTATGGAATGCTTCAGACTGCTTTTCCACCATCTTGCATGAATCGAACATCAGTTTTTGAGTTGCATAAGAGATTCAAGGAAGGCAGGGAGTCTGTGAGGAATGATGAGAGGTGTGGGGGGAGTAAGGAAGTCAATACGCCAGAGTTGATTGGCCAAAGGGTTAGGGTTAGGGTTACTATGTTGAGGTTTTAAGGGAGTTCAGCAAGAGATTCCTAGGGAAGAGGCCAGCACTCTTCAAATCGTGTCAGTGGTATTTCCACCAGGACAATGCACCAGTCCACAAATCCATCCTTGTCACAGACTATTTGAACAAGGTGGGCATCAAGACAGTTCCTCACCCTCCCTATAGTCAATACCTTGCTCCCTGTTACTTTTGCTTATTCCCTAAGATCAGAAACTGGTGTTATAAGATAATTGAGGAGAGGAAAGAGGCAGTGTCGAAGGTCATTGACACGCTCACACAAGAGGATTTCCACGGGACCTTCCAGAAGTTGTTTAAACGGTACAATAAGTGCATTGCAGTCGGAAGAGATTACTTCGAAGGGGACTAGTGTTTCATCTGTGTACTATCAATAAAAGTGCCCACACGAAAAAAGTCTGGAAACTTATTTAATGATCCTCGTATATGCGACCCAAATAGTTATTATAACACCTATTAAGATTGGTTGTTTTGTTGCATTGGTTTTATGGCGTATCAACCTTTGTGGGTTATTTAACGCCAAATTCTGTCGATATGTATACACATATGTTACACCAGTTAAGAGTTGACCTGAAAGTAATGGCAATGAATGGGTCTACCGTACTCTCAAGACCTACCCTAATGGAAGCTTCTTATCAACTGCAGTTTAGCGTCGAACCCAGGGCATTTCGTATTGGAAGGACCTTACTCTTCAACATGGGAAACATGCAACATATTCTGACCCTCACTGACAGGGTGTAATGTGGTATTTTGGCCATCGACCCGGTCAAAAATGCCATTCCAAGGTGATGCACCGGAAGGAAGTGACACATTCTAATGGCAGTTATGAGAGGAAATCGCGTGAGCGGAAATTGGCTGATGAAATGGGACGAGGTAAAAATAAATTCCCATGGTACACTCATAGACTGATGCACTGGAAGAGAGGGACTGTGAACTGCATGACAGTTATTTCCGCTGGATGACGATCAATCATGCCATTCCAAAGATCGAGTAGGCGATTGAGTGGACGTTGAACTATTATATAACTCAGTCAAGACAGAAGTCAAGGAGTTCCAGTTGGAGGAGGAGTTATAGACAAGGTGTGGTAGGGAAAGCCACATCAGGCCGAAGGGGCCTTGGGGCCATGATGAGTTGAGGTCCGGAGAAGATGCTGATAAGATGCATTAAAGAAAGCCATCACCCAGCAGAGTGGGCCTCTGGGCCTCCGGTTGAGCATCAGGAGAACGAGAAAGGCACAACGTTGATTGCCATAAGAGTCGGGGTCAAAATATCGCAGTTATGTTCGGTCTCCAGCTCCCTCTCACACGCAAACCTTGAGTAACTTTTTCGAACCCTTGCAATAAAGTGAGAGGTACAAATATTTTTCTAAAGAAGTCTTTTTGTCTTTATCATTGCGTTGATATGTATCCAGTATATATATATATATATATGTATATTTCTGCATGAATCAGCAGATGACAATATAACAGTAAGATAAAGCGAAGATATCTTTCTTTTTTTGGAATTGTTAGGTTTGGTTACTCCTATGGACCCCCACATATTACAGAGCAAAAGCAGGACGACCACCTCGAACATACATACAGCAGTAATGTGAGGATATGGGATGTAGCCCTGAAGACCTACCAGAGGCGATGAACGATAGGGAGAAGTGGTTAGCGAGGGTCAGGGATATCCGCGCTGGCGGCACGACATGATGATGATGAGGAGGAGGTTTGGTTATTTTGTTTTAATAGCATATCATCCTAAGAGGGATACTTATTATCAAGACCAACCGTGTAGAAGGTCAGTATTAGAGCTATTTACCCTAGGGAAGTACCTGGGTTCAAATTTTCCCAAGGTTAATGGTATAAAAATTTAAGTAATGGAGTGACTGTAGATTGAACTCGTTTAAAAACGATATCACAATCCATCACGTTATTCACTACGCCACTTTTTGTAATTGTTTTGATGGTTGGTTTCGTTTATGGCATTGTTGGATACTTAATGCCAAATCCGGCTTTTACATATATATTGAATATATGATTTGTAAACACATTTTGTAGATACACGCAGTTAAATGGTCAAACAGTTCTATTTCTCACAATTCAATTTAGCATAAGCCAAAATTGAATGGTTCCAAGTATTGCTATGCATCACTAACAATTCAATTAAAGGTCAATCATTTGTTTACACACAGTTAAATGATCAAACAGTTCTATTTTAAACAATACAATTTAGCATAAGCCAAAATTGAATGGTTTCAAGTATTGCTATGCATCACTAACAATTCAATTAAAGGTCAATCATTTGTTTACACACAGTTAAATGATCAAACAGTTCTATTTTAAACAATACAATTTAGCATAAGCCAAAATTGAATGGTTCCAAGTACTGCTATCTCTCACCAACAATTTAATTAAACGTCAGTCATTTATTTACACACAGTTAAATGATCAAACAGTTCTGAGAACGATTACACTTCACATTTCCGAAAGCTCCAGTTTTACTGGATTCTCACCATCAGATGTATTTTAATATCGTATCCAGGGCACTTTGGGGGATGGTTTTACCCCACTGCAGAGATGCAGTCAATGCATTCTGCAGAATCAGCAGACTTGACTCTATAATTGTGTTGAGTATGTAAATTGTTTGTTTAGTGAAATTTATGACTAAGAACCTTTTTTTTTTATAATATATAAAGTTAAAAAAAACTCCAAAAATATTTGCGACAAACACCGTCCAAATATACCATACATTTTATAATTTTCTTGTACAGTTACTTGAAATAATGTCTCCTTCATTTCAATTGTTTTTTTTGTTTTTTGTTGTTGTTTTTTTTGCTCAATAAATGACAGCGATAGCTTCTGACATTATCCCACTTTTTACTTACGGACCTTCTTTAAGGTCGTAAAATCACGCGAAAGAATCCAAGTACACAGCAAATAACAATTCATCTTTCAAATCGAATTTATGTCATGTTTTCCTTTCTTATAGATCAAACTAACACTTATAGAATCGATTGACATCTAAATCACAAGATCTCGAAATATATGACCACTTATGTTATTTCATACTTGTTTCTGTTTATAAATCCACAATGGTATCCCAGCAGACTGTGAAGAACAAGATTATTTGTACGGTTGTTGGCAAAACATAATCACTATATATCATATCACATAACTTCATAGATAGATAGATAGATAGATATGAACGATACAATAGATAGATAGATAGATAGATAGATACGAACACAAAAATAGATTTGCAAAGGATAAAATAGATAGATAGATAGATAGATAGATAGATAGATAGATAGATAGATAGAAATCATCGAAAAGATAGATAGATATTTAGAAATCATCGAAAAGATAGATAGATAGATAGATAGATAGATAGCGTTATACAAGTCAATTTGGTACATATCAACCTGAAGATTTTTAGTGCAAAATTTTAGGTTAGACCTATACTTGCGGTGGCTCTGTGCCATATTATGCTAAAGCTAATAAATAATTATTCAAATCGATAGCTGTCTGTTGGCCACAATAGAATTCACGAGGCAGATAAATTTCACTGGTCTTGTGCCAGGCTCGATTAAACTTCATAAATATCCACAGCACCATATGCCAAGAGGTTAGGCAGTTGCGTACATTTAGGTTTAAATTTTATATTTTTTTAGTTGTTTCTTAAGTTTTTGCACACGGTTTACTCCTGATAGGGATTTCTATCTAATAAAAATAGGGAGGAGTTGCCATGACATAGCGCTTAACGAGCTGGTCATCTACATTGTAGTAAAAATACAATTTTTTAAAAATATCTGTTTGAACCATAGATGGGAGCCTAAGACCTTCTATTTGTTGAATTATGATATTTACGCCGACTTTTTTTTTAATCGTGGCATAATGGTTAAAGTGCTGGACTGCGAATTCGTAGTGAGTTCGAGCTCTGGTTGTGCTATTAGGTTAACTTTTGGACTAATACCCTTTGGAAAAGGTATCTACTGCTTTATCTCAAAACCTATGGATTAGATAGTATCCCTGCTGTTTTTCAAGAAGAATAGCTTTGGCATTGATACAGGGTGGAACAATAAAATTGTCGCCCTAGAAAAGACGACATGATTCCATTTCCGTTTAATAAAAACCGGTTTTCTTTCTTTGTTGTAGACCATCTACTTGTTGGCCAGTTGTGTACAAATCCCAAGAGCGATAGGGGCCTTCTATCATGTCTGAAAGTGACACAATGTTCAACGAGCGAGATCGGAGATGCGCCGCTGTACAACTCATGCTCTCTACCGATCCAAGTTATGACAACAAGACCATTGCCTGCACTCTCAAAATGCAAATCCGAACTGTTCAACGTGCCCAGGGTGATGAAAACAAAGTTTCCGGCTACGGTTCTGGTCTTTGGTGTGGTTTCAAGTGAGGGCCATATCATGACTCGGCGCCGGCCCACAAGTTCAAAGAGACTAAGGCTTTGCTTCAGAAGGAGTGCTACGACTTTGTACCCCCGGCTCCCGACGGCGCTTGTGGAAAAGTCATGCTCCCAGTTCCGGATCTGTATCGAGGCGTTGATTGAGGCTGAAGGCGGCTACATTGAATAGATGTCAGCTCTACCACATAATCAAGTTACCTGAATTTTTTTTTTCAATAAAAGTTTTTAAATAAAGCTGTAGTGTTGTTTTCTTTAGGACGACAATTTTATCGTTCCACGCTGTATACCATTAAACAAAGAAGCCAAATAAACCTTGGAAATATCAAATTATTAAAAAAGAAAAAAACAAAAATAAGGAATCAATGAAACTTAAGAAAGCCAGTCAGCTAATCAATAGATCAATAACACTTGTTCAGTAATTGGCAACAAAACTTAAACGAATCTGCAGGATACCAGTTTATCCTTTGGCTCGGTACATTTGCCATTGATGATAAATAGCTACTAATTTATCTCACAGGTAAAGTTGTTTGTTTTAACACCTGGGTTAAAAGCAAATCAATCCATCCGTATTTTATTTCTCCATAAAAACTTCGATTTTGACAGATAAACCAGCAGATGAAAACATATTGCATATATAAATGATAAAAATGTATCAATCAAATCTCCAAAGAATCGATAATAATCGTAGGAATGGCGTTCCATATTAATTGTGTTTGTTGAAATATGAAAAGGAACATTTATAGCTCCATAGCCTAAAACGTATATATATATTAACCCAAACCCTCCAGCATGAGCTGGGTGCGACACAAGATCAATTTTTAAGCGGAGTTTAACAGGTTTAAATTCTGAGTTTTTCTTGTCTTTGTCTGGTTGCCATACCAAAGTTAAAGAGCACAGTCTGCCCTACTGTTTACCCATTATTGGAAGGAGAAGATTTGAATTAATAACTTTCACATGGGTTTTTGTGCTATATGAAATGCAAACAGCCTTGTCCAAGATTTGAACTCGGATCACCGTGTCCATTTTACACGATGATAAATATTACACTTAGAACCCTGTCGAAACATTATACATACTTAATAGTTACATTTTAGACTGAAAATATAGCTATGTAATTTTCGATTAATGTATTTGATATTGTTGTATACCAACGATTTACACAATTCAATGAACGAACGAAATACACTTCTTTATAAAAATATCTCCCTCATTTTATTCTCTAAAGGGCCTACTGTTGTTGCTAGTTGAGAGATAGATGGAGAGACATACACTCAGAGAGAGGACTTCTTTCCATATATTCCTCCGGGAGCCATGTGGGGGGGCAACGCTTGCACCCCCTTGCAAGCCGAGGCACCTCTGCTCGGCAGCGTGTCCCTTGTTCGACTCCGATTCTCTGCACTCTGTCTAAATCTGACCGCGTGGTTCTCATCACGTGGTCTCCTTCCGGTTACACACCTGCTCGACCTGAGTGCCCTGACGCGCTGTCATCTTTCTATTTACTAACCAAAATGTGACAGCTTGCCAAAGCACACGGGGTCACTAGGAACGAACCGAAAATCCATATCATATGTTATATAGCAATATTTATCACTGGTTTATAGGTGGTTGATTTTCCTGCATGTCAACCTTTGTTTGATCAGTTAATGCAGAAGGCATTTTTTTTTATTTTCAAGAAATCATAGTAAAAAGGCCCATTGGCTAAATGGTTAGGGTGTTCGCCAATGGTCCGATTGACCGGGGTTCAGTCCCTGGTCGAGTCATAACAAAGACGCAAAAAATGTTACTTGCTGTTTCTCTTCTTAACACTCTGCATTATAAGCTATAGATCAAGGTTTAGTGGAACAATCCAAACACAGGAGTACCACCCACCCCTACGCTTCGGTGTAGTAACTATTGAAAAAGGAGCCTTCGGGTTGCTCTCGACTACGGTTGGCTAATTGGTTGTAAAACATTAAAAATTAAAGCAACTATATATAAATAATGTGCATATAGTTACTGTGTGTCTACTATTCCACTGTATCAAATTATAAACTGACATCCATTTAAAACAATGAATTAAGACAAAAACGCTCAAATTTGTCAACAGTTTCAAATACCTTGGTGCAGGAAATGGAAAAGGCAAGCCAAGTGCAAACCCTCAACATTGCTGTTTGTACTTAACATAGGGCTAATTACCTTTGATAATTCTCCCTCACTCATGGGTAAATAGCAGGGCAGACTAGTTCTTTAACTTTAGTTTGGCAACCGGTCAAGATTAATGAAAAATCTGAATTTGAACCTATTAAACCCCGTTTTAAAACTGACCTTGTGCTGCAGCACGTTTGCGTTGAGGGGTTTGGTAAATACTTATATTGACGAATTCGTCTCAGACGAAAGATCGAAACCATAAGTTCTGGTCAGAAATGAACAGTCAGTTGCCGCGCTGACAAAACTGAAATGTTTATAACAAGACAAAAACATCTTCCTGACACCAAATGACAAATCCATTCGCTCGCTTATTCGATTAATCTTTCTGTATACTAGGGAATCCTTGACTCTTACTGCTGACCTCCAAAGTCACATTGAAACACTTTAGACGAGATGCTACCGTAAAATCTCGAACATTTCATAGGAAGACCACATCACAAATGAGAAAGTCAGAAAAAGAATAAGTGTAGCGTTTGAGCCACAGGACAGCCTTTTTAACATTGTGAAGAAAAGAAAAATGATGTGCTATGTGACAAGATTATCAGGCCAGGCAAAAACCATCTTGCAAGGCACAGTACTAGGGAGGAAGATAATGAGTCGGACAGAAGAAGAGGTGGGAACATTACATCCGAAAATGTGTTGCATACTCAGCTGTGTCGTTATTAACAACTAGGAAAACATATATATATATATATATATATGTGTGTGTGTGTGTGTGTGAATATAAGATTATATTTTTATTCTTGGCGATGGTACTTGTGTGGAGCAGAAAAGCAATCTCAGAAAATTCGCGCATACGGAGTTGTCGGGAGACGGAAGAGCCAGAGAACAACTGACTTTAGCCAAAAGTCGGGAACTTATATAGTCTACGACTCTCACGTGACCAGCAGCAATTCCTCTTTTTCATTCCTTATGGTTACGCCGACATCTCACTTCTTTGCTTTCCATTGGTTATGTTTTTGTTCCTCATTGGCTACTTGCCCAAGCCCACTTCGGTGGGCGGACGCATCTGCCACCTCACTGAGTTCAACCACGTCCATAGGTCAAGGTCATATTCCAATAATCACTTTGTTGATATTATCTTCAGCCGGATGAAGCTGTCTCAACATCCATCGATACACAGCACCTGTGAAAATGATGACCTTCCGGTGATCACTCTGATCTTATCAATGTATCTGTCAACAACATCCGCTGTATTCACAACTGCAGGTCACGTTCATATATTATAAATGGACGGGCCTGTCTTTTCGCAGAATCATAGAGTTCAGCTCATTACCAAAATAAGTGGCAAGTGATTATCAAAGAGTCATCAGTGGTGCTTCACAACTGTAATATAATGGCCGAGGGATTTCGTTTTATATATCTTGCCTTTGGGTTCAGTTCGGCTGAGAACCTTTCGGCTCGGCACATGGGTTAGTTAGGTGCAAACTTGAGCGCAGGCGTTAACGCACGTGCGGGGAGGATGTGTCGTTCACCGATGTCAAAATAAAAATCCCAGATAGAAAATTTGACCATGGGATGTGAATGACGTCATGCACCCGAAGCGTGCGTGGAGGATTTGGAGGATTTTGCAAAAAGTCAGTTGAGTTGAGAACTAGACTCCGAACAGGAAGGGTCGACTTTCGGCTCGCTGAGGCTAGACGAATTTGTGCGCTACGGGCGCCGCACATGATGGGGTGGGCAGATGAAAATTCATCTTAGAAAGATTGTGCATCGCTCTTCCTTATGTCGAAACCTTTAACTCAAAGGTAATAAAAGTTTTAGTACCTGAACTAAGAAGTCGTTACGTGTTTTTCGTGTTTCGGGATTCCTATGTTCTATGTATATATGTTATGAACATTCTATGTACGTTTAACATATTTATGCATGGCTATGTTACGGGGTAGCGAGATAGATGATAATGATGATGATTCTCTGAAGATAATGATTATGATGATCCTGATGTAATACTAATGATTAACAAGCAATCATATGGTTTCGCACCATGCTTTTAATAAAAAATCATAAAAAGAGAAATAACGGAAGGAGCAGAAGTGGCAAATCAAGAAAAAATCAGGACCCCGTGAAAACAAAAAATTATAAATGCCTAGGGATATTAGAAGCGTACGCCGTTAAGCATACGGAGATATAAAAAAAAAAGAAAAAGAAAAGAAATACCTCAAAAGAACAAGAAAACTTCTTGAAACCAATGTGATAATACCCACACGGCGAGTTGGCCTTTCATCGTTCATCCGTCCTGTTACATATTGACCCTCGAGCAAGCCGTCAATCAAATGTGTAAATAAGCGGAAGCAGGTGGACGGCAAACAAAAATATAACCAGGATAGAGACGGCTTGAGTCAGTTGGAGATAGGACGCCAGCGGAGTGAAAACCAGCTCCAGACAGTTGGCTTGGTCCCTCAGTGACCCACGGTTGAGCAGCCCAGCCAGAATGCGAAAGAAGTGCATTAATGGTCAGAAGAACTTGGGGTCAATATGTAGCAGTCCCTCCCTGCCTCCAACTCACCTCTCAAACACAACCAACAACAACCCTTTCAGTTATATACTCACATATGTAGATTCACATCTACATATACATGTAGAATCATAACGACACAATAAATAAACAGACGCAGGAAGACTTCTTTACAAATATATGTACCTCTCACTTTATTGTAAGGGTTCGAAAAGGGTTACTCAAGGTTTGCGTATGAGAGGGAGTTGGAGACCGACAATAACTGTAATATTCTGACCCCCACTCTTATGGCCGTCAACGTTGTGTCTTTCTCGTTCTCCTGATGCTCAACCGGAGGCCCTGGGGTCCACTATGCTGGGTGCTGGCTTTCTTAACAGCAACTTATCAGCAACTTCTCTGGTCCCTACCACACCTCGTCTATAACTCCGTCTCCAACTGTAACTGCAACTGTCTTGGCTTCTGTCTTGACTGAGTTATATAATAGTTCAACGCCCTCTCGATCCCCCACTCGATCTTTGAAATTGCATGTTTGATCGTCATGAAGCGAAAATAACTGTCATGGAGTTCACAGGTCCCTCTCTTCCGGTGCGTCAGTCTATGAGTGTACCATGGGAATTTTTTACCTCGTCCCATTTCATCAGCCAATTTCCGCCCACGCGATTTCCTCTCATGACTGCCATTAGAATGCGTCACTTCCTTCCGATGCATCACCTTGGAATGGCATTTTTGGTCGGGTCGAAGGTCAAAATACATAATTTCGAGAATAAAGTGTAAGAGGTATGTTTTTATAAAGAAGTGTGTTCGTTCGTTCATTGAAGTCGTTCATTAACGGTTGATTGTTTCGGTATATATTTGTATATGCTTACGTGCAGTTGTATTATGGATATACAATACGTCCGTCAAGTGAAGACACCGTTACTTCTTACATCCAGCAGAGAGGACCTTTCACAAGTTGAATAAAAAATAACAATAAAAAACAACAAAAAAACAGACGGAGGAAGGAAGAAAAGACAAATCATATATTTAAAGACAGTAAAACGTAAGAAGTTGAAGTCTTGCATCTTTTTGTCACTTTCTGTGTATTTATGTCAAATATCGCTATCGCAGGAACTGGCAAAAATCCACCTCAGCTACCAAAAATGCTGGGTCATCTCTGATCATCGTTTTCACTGCTCAGCCTGACAATTCTTTCTCCCTGCTGCCTGTGGATTGCTCGACACTCTTCTCTGCTCCGAGTCTTAAAGTTGACTGTCAGGCCGTGTTTCCTTTGTTGACTGCTAGGCATAGCGTCCGAGCTTCGGCTGCCAGACGTCATTCGTCCTTGCTACCTCCTACTTCCGATCCTGCAGGTTCACTCTGGCTCAGCTCTGTGTGGTCTTCGCGTCGAAATAGACAAAAGAAGACCCTCCAGACAATCTGACGCTGATTAAAGATGCTGAAGATAAAAATCCCTATTTTGGCCACCCATCCACGAATACAACCAGAGATCCACACACATATATCTATCTATCTATATATATATATATATATATATATATGTGTGTCTGTGTGTGTGCGTGTGTGCATTATTGTGCCTCACCAAAATCTGCTGCAGAAATGTCTTAAAGAAATAAACAATTGGGCAGTCTCTCTTGTAAGATACTCCGGACCCTTCTTAAACCGGACAAGAAAGGAACTCAGACGTTTGGACCACGAAAGAAGGAAATTGATGATGATACATAAGGCTCCACGCACGAAAGATGACATACAGTCGGTGGCAAGAAAAAAAAAGAGGAAAAGGAGTCATTGATGAGTGTGTGGATACAACAACTCATGGATTTGAATAATACCCCAAACAAAGAAGAAATATTGATTATAGCCACCAGTAACAGCAATACAAACAAAAAGATGAAAATAAACCCAACCATCTACACCGTGGCAAATAACTATGTACGATACCCGTCTGACCTTTTGAAATATATATTTTACCCAACCCCTCCGTACGAGCAGGAAGGAACACGTAATGATTTTTTTAGGCAGAGTTTAGCAGGTTTGAATTCAGGGTTTTCCTTCTCCTAGATCGGTTGCCATATTAAAGTTAAAGTGCTTAGTGTGCCTTGATATTTACCCATAGCTGGGAGATATCAGTTGCGTACATACCTTTTGCAACCATCAGGATATGAAACAACAACTATTTGTTTATTCAAGGACAGTTGGTTTGAATCTATACTTCTCTGAGACTGGTTGCTTAACCAAGGACAAATATCCCCTTCTGCCTTACCCATAACTTGAGCCAACATATGGATTCATGCCTTTCCCAAAGGTATTAGCGCTATGTGAAAAGTTAATAGCCTGGTCCGGGATTTAAACCCAGGTCTCTATGTCCATTTTCTACGACAATCACCGGTGCCCTACGAGGGCTATTTGAAGTAGCTCATACCGAATAAAGAATGTTGTTAGGATACCTTAAAACAAAATCGGGGTCGAGGTTAGCCGGGAGGTGGAAAAATAACAAAGACCTGTATTTCCTCATTGTGTATGAGAGAGGGTTGAGTTTTTCCGAAAATGTTTCAACACTTAAGCGATTACTTATCGAAGAAAAAAAAAGCGTAACGGTTATCGTAACGTGAAATTGGATCAGTTAGACAACTAGTGTAGGAGAAAGAAAACTCTCAATTCAACCTAGCTGTACTCCACGAAATAAACTGACCTTGTGTCATATCCTGCTCGTAGCTGAAGTGTTAGGTTGGGTTAAGTAATTTAGTTAAATAGCATATCAACCTCTCAAGAATATACAATGCCAAATCCTGTTTTATATATATATATATATATATAAGTTGGCTAACCCTTGTTGAAGGTAACCCGAAGGCCCCATTTTCAACAGCGGCTAAACCAAAGTGTACGGGATGATGCCAGTCCTTTCCCTAGATTGCTCCCCTTACCCTTGATCCGTATCTTATAATGCTCCACTTACCCTTGATTCGTACCTTATAATGCAGAGTAAATGTATAATTATAATTAATGTATATTACCTTATAATGTAAAATAAAGAGGCATCAAGTATCATTTTTTTCAGATTTTAGAATGATTCGACCTGGAAATGACCTCCGGTCTCCCAGAACACTGGCAAACGCTCTATTATGCCATATATATATATATATATATATATATATATATATATATTATTTTCAAGAGAATCGTTTGTAGGCAACTTTTTTAAAACCAGTTAGCGCTCAGGTATTTGCATGCAATTAAACTATTTCAAGTATTGTTATTCCACATTAATAATTATATTGAATATTGATAATTTATTTGCACACAGATAAATGGTTATAAGTATTGTTATTTAACATCAGTAAGTCTATTTATCAAGTACTCCCACCAAATACAAATAATTTGCAACTAGAGAGTAGAGTGTTCGCCAATGGTCCGGGAGACCGGGGTTCAATCCCAGGTCGGGTCATACCAAAGATTTTTAAAATGGTACTTGATACGTCTTTGTTTAACACTCTGCATTATAAGGTACGTATCAAGGTTAAAGTAGAGCAATTCAGGGAAAGGAGTAGCGACCTCCCCTACACCTCAGTGTAGTAGCTATTGAAAAGGGAGCCTTCAGGTCGCCCTCGACTACGGTCGCCAACTTTACTACCACTTACTTGTTTGGTTTCATATACTACTACAACTAATAATAGTAGTAATAATAATCTTAATAGAACCTTGCCAGGGAACTAAAAAAAGCTATGTAAAATGAAGGTGACTGTGATACCAATTGTGACATGAGCACTAAAGGCTTGATAAGAAGGCTGGAAGAGTTGGAAATTGTAGGACGAGCAGAAATCATCCAAACTACAGCATTATTAAGATTGGCCAGAATACTGAGAAGAGTGATAGAAACTTGTGAAGGCTTGGTGTCACTCAGACTCCAGTGAAATACCATCAGCAAACGGCCATCTTGGAGGAGACAACTATTAAAATTCACTCAAGCAGGTACTAATGTTGACTGTAAATTCACGATTATTTTACTACCATTGTTCGCTTTGCTCAGAATTACAAAGAAATATCAAACACAGAAAAGCATAATTAAGAAAACAGAGCTACGATAAGAGCCTAATGTATTATTTTTTGCAGAAATGCATTGAAAATAATTTTACTCTAGAAATGCATAAAAAATTATTCTAATCCAGAAATGCATTAAAAAGATTTCACCCTAGAAATAACCTAATGATTATTAAACTCTAGAAATTCATTAAAGTGATTTTACTCTAGAAGAGTATTGTAAATTAATTTGCTTCAGAAATTCATTAAAATGATTTTACTAAAGAAATGCATTAAAAATGATTTTACTCAAAAATGCATTGTAAATAATTTTACTCGAGAAATGCATTAAAATTATTCTATTCTAGTATGCATTAAAAAGATCTTACCCTAGAAATACCATAAAAATTATCAATTTACAGAAATTCATTAAAATGATTTTATTCTAAAAATCTATTGTAAATGATTTTACTTGAGACATACATTAAAATGATTTTTCTCAAGAAAATCATAAAAATTGTTTTATTCTAGAAATGCATTGGAAATGATTTTACACTAGAAATGCATTAAAATTTATAACTATTTGTACTCCTATTCGGACATTGGTATAATGGTTAGAGTGTTCGACGATGCCCCTGGAGAGCTGGGTTCAATCCCAGGTCAAGTCATACCAAAGACTCAAAAAATGGTACTTGATGCCTCCTTGCTTAACACTCAGCATTATAAGGTATGGATCAAGTTAAAGTGAAGCAATCCAGGAAAAGGAGGAACGCCCTCCCCTACACCTTGATGTTGTAGCTATCGAAAAAAGAGCCATCGGGTCACCCTCGACAAAGGTCACCATCTTTACTTTTTTATTTGTACTCTTGGTAGTTAAAAGCAAATAGTAAATGATCTATGCTATTGTGACCAATAGGAATAGATGAAAAACTATTCCCATTTTGTAGGAGTCGATAAAAAGTCTTCATTCCGTAGCATGATACTCTAAGCCCTTTGATATGACCAATCCATCATTGTTGTTACAATAAACAAATGACGACTCATCCTGAAATGTGAAAAACAGCCTAAATTCTCTCTCATGGTCTCGATGCTAGTAGAACGTTTTTCTTGGTACCAAATGATGTTTTTCTTTGAGAATTGAACCCAGCAGCTGAGCAGACTCCTTTAAAATGTTCAAATCTTGTGTCAAATCGTTACCATTTGGCTCAGGAACAGAAAGGTCAGGGCCATAAGAAATTGGTCTTATGGTAAAAGGAACATCGGCGTATTGGAAATGGTGCTTGTTCTTGCATTTTATTCCTTTTAGATTTATAAGGGAGAAATAGCAGTCCGTAATGTGATCTTTTCCTTCCGTCCAGACCATAGAAATGAAAGACTGCATACTCTTCCTTTTAACATTCCTCCAATCCCTCGTTCTCCACACATTTTTACAGCAAACGTGGAGAGCGAATGGCTTATCTTAACCCCCTAGTTTGACTCCAAAATAATCGTGACATGCATTCTTCAATAAGTCACTGATTTTTGCTCTACAATTTGGAAGAACTACATTGCTGCGGATATAACAGAATCTGTTAGGATTATTCTTACATATGCTATCCATTCTTACAGGAATACATATGTCAAGCTGAAAAGAGAAAAAATAAATCCTCACTCAGCTTGTCGTTGACACTTGACACAGTATATTAAAATCATTTTAAGCTGAGAGATAAGCTTCATCCCTTCTAGGTATATGGATGTTAGCGAGTAGAGTGGTACACTGTAGTTAAGTACACATACATTATAAATTATACTAAACATCAGGCACCCACGACCAGCTGTGACAATTAGAGTCCACAGGCTTTTGAATAAGAGTTATTTTGGTGTACAACTTGTGAAGTATTCTAGTACATCTTAAAAACCCAGTCTGAAAACAATGAATTGTATTTTTGAATTAAGCATAAAATGATGTTTATATATTACTCGATAAACCTTTGACCTTTGGAAGAAAAATTTTTTAACACAGGCCAGTGTTATTAGTTTCTTGAAACTATAAAACTGCGTGCAAACACATTATTACTATAATTCCTCGTGAGTTTTTCAGACAAGTGTTAGTCTTATATTTTGACCTTCGCCCCGGCCTAAAAATGCTATTCCAAGGTGATACACCGGAAGGAAGTGACACATTCCAATGGCCAGTAATCGAAAGAGATCGCGTGGGCGGATTAAGGCTTATGATATGGGACAAGGTGAAGGTCCCATTGTGCCACTACAGTGATGCGCCGGAAGAGAGTTACCTCTGAACTGCATGACAGTTATTTCCTCTTGATGACGATTAAACATTCGATTTCAAAGATCCAGTGGGCGATCGTGTGGGCGTTGAATTATTATATAATTGAGTTGAGTTGGGTGCCAATGCAGTTGCCTGTAGAATTCCAGACAGCTAGAGACCAGATGAGGTAGGGAAGGCCACACCCGACCGAGGGGGCCCTCGGAAAAGCCCCGATGGAGTGGACCCCAAGACCTCTGGTTGAGCATCTAAGAGAACAAGAAAGACACAACGTGACGGTCATAACAGTGGGGTCAAAATATGAAGTTTATGTTCGGTCTCCAGCACCCCCTCACATGCAAACCTTGAACAACCCTTTTCAAACCTTACAAATAAAGTGAGAGGTAAATATGTTGTTAAAGAAGTCTTCCTGCTTCCTTTCTTCATGCGTCTTTCTGTGTGCGTCTGTCTTTACTATTATTGAGTCGTTATGATACGGCAAATGAATATATAACTGGGGGATTGAAATTTAAATAGAAAAAAATAAAATCAGATTTTGAAAAACCAAAAGATAAAAGGAATACAGAAGAAATAACAATCTCCCAGGGGACTTCTGACGTGAAGGACAATCTGAGCATGCTCGGAAAAAGAAGAGGCTTCCTGGTACCAAAAACAGAAATGCAAAGAGAAAGAACGGAGACCTCAGTTAGGAAGGCAGCTATCTAATTGCGCTGGGAGGTTTTCCCCCTTCAAGACTTAGTTGCAAACTTTTATAGAAATAAAGTTGAGCCTTAATAGCTTCGCTCGTCTCTTTTTCTTTCCTTCCTTTTTTCCTTCCTTCCTTCCATTTTAGTTAATGCGGCCAGCAAAAGAAAACAACACCGATTGGGGTTTTAAAAAAAAGTAACTAACCTCGGTAAATTTTTACCTTTTAACACATCGGATTTTAGCGAAAACTAAAAATCAGACTCTACTTTTATTTTGGTGAATATAGCTAGCATTATTGACGAGCTAAGATATTTTTAGGGCTGTTTACATGCATTCGCCAAAAAAGTAGCAAAAATCTGATAGGTTAAAGGGTAAAAATTTACCCTAACCACTAACTCATAACACTCATAAAAGTCAAACTAATAAATACCTTACGTGAGACACATGCCCTGCCGATGGGGGCATGGTAATATTTAGATGGGGCTTGTTTAGAGTCCAAGTTAATGGCCTTTTACGCTTCCTTCACGTGAATTGCTATAAAATCTTAGATATGTGAGAATTAAATATTACAGAGGGTTATCAGAATTTTTCAAATACCAAAGTGGAACATGGTCCAAAATTGATTTAAAACCAATAATTATATAGTTTTATTAGTTTAGGGCCTAACCCCATAAAACCATATAATTATTAGTATTAGAGTGGAATACTTGAAACCATAAAACGTGATTGCAGACAAAACAAAGCAATTATAATTCAATTAAAATACCTCTTCACTAGGCCAATCGGACATAGATCAGAACTATATGTGCAAAATAAGAGATGAAAACTTTGGCCAGTTGAAACGAATATTCAGAGTTGTAAAATGAATAGGAAATTGGTTTATGGCAAAAACTCAAGCATTTTAAGTGTATTGCTCTAATCAAATAAACTGCGGGGTGTCTTTATGGTATAATGGTTAAAGCATTAGCCTGTGGAATTGTAAGTAACGAGTTCGGTCTCCCGTCGCTTTATTACCTTCACTTAGAGACAAATATTCTTGGGAAAGGTAGGAACCCCCTTTTCATCCCAGCTATGGGTTAATTAGTACCACAACTGTTCTTCTAGAAGGATGGATGAGGCATTAATATAAACTACGAGGGTTGAAATGCCATTAAGAAAATAACAAAAGTGCCGCTATGATGTACCGGGTTATTCATTTTAGTTTCTCATCTGTTTTTTGTTTTTTTGTCATATCAACTCGTTCGGGGTTATTTTATGTCCAAAGGTTAGGAAATAGTCTACATGGTATATTTATATTTTTTTTTGTAGGAATTTCTTAAGAGGGTTTTGCATACAATTATATGACATCAAGTATTCCTACTTAATACAAATAATTTGCTCACAGAGATATGGTTTAAAGTATTCCAATCTACTACTAATAATTATACGGTTTCAAGTAATTATTTCTATTCTATAATTATTATTTGTTTGCCCAAAGTTATTTGTCTTTGAGTAATGGTATCAAGTATTCTTATCTAATAAAAATAAGTTACATTTAGTGATATGGTTTCAAGTATTCCCACCAAATACTAATAATTATACGGTTTCAAGTAATTATTTCTATTCTATAATTATTATTTGTTTGCCCAAAGTTATTTGTTTTTGAGTAATGGTATCAAGTATTCTTATCTAATAAAAATAAGTTACATTTAGTGATATGGTTTCAAGTATTCCCACCAAATACTAATAATTATACGGTTTCAAGTAATTATTTCTATTCTATAATCATCATTTGTTTGATCAAAATGATCTGTTTTTGAGTGATGGTATCAAGTATTCCAATCCAATGCAAATAATTTATATACAATTACATGGTTCCAAAGTGACAACACCCCTCAGCCGACCCACTATCTCAGCCCCCTTAAACCACTCATGGCCAGTGATTCCTCTCGTGGTTTTTCTCATCTCTGGCCAGGGGTATTTCGCATTCCTTTACAGATACGTAAAGCACAACCGAGAGGGTGAAAGAAAAGAACAAACGAATAAACACGGACTTGGATCTCCTCCAAGGGCAAGAGGAGGGAAGTCTATGTGACACTTTTGTGCAGCTCTTCGTGTATTTGCAGGCAATTGCAGGCGTGTATTTTGCGCGAAACTCCCACAAAGCCACTAGGGATGCTGACTTCTGTCGACTGCTCTCTCAAGCCGATTGGTCTCTTCTGCCCTCCTTTATCAACTGACTCTCTCTGTCTTCTCTGGGACCTTCCTTCCGGTCTTGCGCTCAAGCCCTTTGTGTGAGTTTCATGCCAAAACAGACAAAGAGATTCTCCGACCGGCGCCAACACAAACGGACATGGATGGTACCCATAATGTAACACCAGGTAATTCTTTCTGTTTGATAATAATTTATTTGTACGCACGTATATGATTTCAAGTAACGAATAAGTAAGTTGGCGACCGTTATCAAGGGCGACCCGAAGGCTCATTTTTCAATAGCTACTACACCGATATGTAAGGGAGGGCATTATTCCTTTCCCTGAATTGCTCTGCTTACCCTTGACCCGTACCTTATAATTCTGAGTGTTAAGCAAAGACGCATCAAGTACCATTTTTTGAGTCTTTGGTTTGACTCAACCGGAGATTGAGCCCCGGTCTCCCGGACAATTAGCAAATATTCGATGCATTATCCAATAATCCGTTATAAATCGGGTATGTCATCGTGGGGAAATGGTTAAATCGATGGACTGCGGAGTTGTATTAAGCGGGTTCGAACTCCACTCGCGCTATTACTTTCATTTTCGGCAGATACCTTAGGGAAACGTATGAACCCCCTTATCCTCCCAGCTTTGGGTTAAATTGCACCACTACCGTTCTTCTAGAAGGATGGCTTTGGCATTAAATCACCTCCCGTGGTTGATATGCCATTAAAACAAAGAAACCAAACCAAACCTTAATAAATACTTTTATCTTTAAGTACACATTCTTAATACAAACAATTTTCAGATTTACTTGACCAATAGATGTGACCCGAGTGTGTACTACCATTCCGGGACAGAATGGACTACGAAATAATGGCAGTTTGGGGTACTTTACACGACCCTGAGTTTCAGAAATGGAACCTTACCATTTGATGAAGTTTAGCTTTATTCCAAAGACAATTTTTCCCAGTCGGCTTGGGCTGTAGAATGCACCTACTGCTTCTCTGCAGATGGATAAGATTCCTCGTCCTTGATATGACACTAAGAAATCTGATAGTGGTGTTCCATTAATGCTTGAGCTTTGGGGAATGCGGGGTACCCCTCCATTGCCATTGCTACCGGGTTTACTCAATCCCGGAGTGGTAACACCTGATAGGGTCCTATCTATGGGTCAGATAGAACTAAACTGGGTACTTATGCTAAACTGAATTGCTTAAAATAGAACTGTTTTGACATCTAAAATGCTTACTTATGCAAAACTGAATTGTTTGAAATAGAACTGTTTTTGTATGATAAAGAAAATTTCTTGAAGTAGAAATGCTTCGGCATTTAAACTGCGTACTTATGCTAAACTGAATTTCTTGAAATAGAACTGTTTTGACATTTAAACTGCGTACTCATGCTAAAATGAATTTCTTGAAATAGAACAGTTTTAGCATTCAAACTGCGTACTTATGCAAAACTTAATTGTTTCAATCAGAACTGTTTTGACATTTAACTGAATGTAAAAAAACTATACTTATACTAAACTGAACTGTTTTAAATAGAACCATTTATATGTATAAAAATGTATTTGGCATTAAATAACCAACAATGGTTGATATGCCATAAAACAAAAACAAACCAGACCAAGGCTAATTCTTGAGCGGGAGTCTTACTCCTCTGTGGAGGGATACAGTCAACATATTCTGAGTTTCACAAACAGACCTGACTATTTTGTTGTTTGTTTGTTTGTTTCGTTTTTTGTTGTTGTTGTTGTTGTTGTTTCTTTAGTAATATATAGATAGATGATGATAATTGTATTGTGATATCTGAGATGATTATGAGGATTTGCTGGAATTGATGGAACGCTTATCATAATTAATGATGATGATGATGATGACTATAGAGTGTCAGATATACTGATGGTGATGATAATAGCGATATGAGCACGACCCAGAGGCTGCCAGCCTGTGTATCGGTATATAAATTAAACATAAGGCAATATGTTTAACGTGGTGTTGGGGGATCGATGGTTGTAACGGCGTTTCTCGTTGCTTGTTGGCGGAGGAGTGACCGGGTTGCCAATGTTACGGACATTTCTCGTGTGCACAGCCAGTGGTTGCCTTCTCGCTTGGCTAATCAGACATTCAACCACAGTCCGGAACTAGATGTGTAAAAAGACAGATGAAAACACTGTGGCCGGTTAAAAATCATCATACAAAGCCACACAACCACAGGCGCACACGGAGAGGAGAAAGATATATCTATATATCTATACATATATATATATATATATATATATATATAGAGAGAGAGAGAGAAACACGAGCAGACACAGATTGTTAAAAAATGAAGAACGACTCGTTTATTTAAAAATGTGCTGACTGTGTTAATAGGCCAAAGAATGAAGATTCAGTAATAAAAAAAGAAGAAGAAAAATAAAATAAAAGAACAGAATCACGAATACAAGGAAAGAAAAGGAACCATTTATATAATAATAATAATAATAATAATAATAATAATACCTGGAGGATTCGGAAGTTGGCGGAGGAGTGGAGACCATCCAAACGACAGCATTATGTAAGACGGCAAGAATACTGAGAAGAGTCCTGGAGACTTGAGGGGACTTGCTGTCACTCAAACTTCAGTGAAAAACCATCAGCGAACGTTGATGTGAAAAACTCTAAAAGAGTATACAACAATAATACCCCAAAGGCTTGATAATAGGGTTGGAAGAGTTTGAAATAGGAGGACAGGGACCAACCGAACTACAAGATCGACCAGAATACTGAGAAGAGTCCTGGAGACTTGAAGAGACTTGTCGTCACTCAGACTCCAGTGAAAGACCATCAGCTGAAACTGATGGGAAAAACTCAAAAGGAGCAATAATAATAATGATAACAATAATAATAATGATGATAAGCAAAGTGATAATTATGATTATTTCCACATAGTGTAATTTTTAAGTTTGTGCTACAAGGGACCCTAACTTTGAGTGTTTCGACGATTCACTCGCTTAAAAACGATATTCATTCACGCATCATCTATTAAATTCTTGTCGACAAAACCATATTTCGCCATTGAGAAATATTTTACCGGCAAAATGACAGAAGAAAAAAAAGAACATCCTGAAATTGCTGCAAAGTTTGTGGGTAAATGTTTTTTTTCTTTTCTTTTCTTTTCTTTTCTTTTTCTATTCCATTTTCTTTTTTTTTTTTTTTTTTTTCTTTATCATATATTTTATCCGTTATACTTTTCTTTCTACAATAATTTCTACCATAACAATGAAAAAAAACTATAACTACTATTATTACATTTTGTACAGTTTATTAATCCAGTAACTGAGGTACTCGTCTACGCTAGGCTATACATCCAGACTTCTGTTACAATTAGCTGTTTCACAAACTTTTTAGTCAATTAAAGTGTTACATCGAACAGAATTGTTACTCTAAAATAGATTTTCTCAAACTTTTCACTCGGTGCACATGAGGTGTCCTTTAGGCGTAGTGGTCGACGGACTGGACCGCGATATTGAAGTTCACGAGTTCGAATCTAAGTTGCGCTAGTACGTTAACTTTCTTACTAATACTTTTGGGAAAGGTATGGGCCCCCTTATTCCTCCCCCCAGATATGGGTTAAATAGTACCATTGCTGTTCTTCTACAGGGATGGCTTTGGCAATGAATTACCCACGAAGAGTTTACATGCCTTTTAACAAAGAAACCAAACAAAATCTTGATTCACTTCTTGGTACTAGATTTCATTTCCATTCATCTCCCAAATAAATTAATTGAATATTTAATTACGAAGCAACCAATTTTCCCATGTTTAATACAATTTTCATGAGGAGAGAATCATCTTCATGTTCCTTTGATTTTTCAGCTCTCTAGCAAGATCAACGTATTTTTAAAACTTTTTGCTTTCTTTTATTTTCACTTCGTAATTCGCAGGAACGGCAAAATCCGCTAGATGACAAGTTTTTTTTCTTCTTGGTAATTAAGACTGGATTTGGTCTTCTGGCCTGGATTGTATGATCCACTTTTATGTCAAAGTCTCAGATTATGTAATGCGTCTCCTTTAATTTGTGCATAAGCCATCAGCAGGGTCAGATGTTAATGGTGATTGATATTAAAGATTATAGAGGTTCCCGTGGTGTAATGGTTATCGGAGGAGGAAATGGACACGGCGACACGAGTTCAAATCCTGGACGAGGCTGATTGTATTTCACATAGCACTAATACCTTTGGGAAAGGCATGAATCCAATTATTCTCTCTCCAGCTATGGGTAAATAGTAGGGCAGACTATTTTCTTCAGTTTTGGTTTGGCAACTAGTCTAGGAGAAGGAAAACTCTGAATTCAAACCTGTTAAACTCCGCTTAAAAAATTTAGTTTGGTTTCTTTGTTTAATGGCATATCAACTCTTTTTAGGTTATTCAATGCCAAAGCCATTCTCCTAGAAGAACAGTAGTGGTACTATTTAAGCCATAACTGGGAGGATAAGGAGGTTCATACCTTTCCCAAGTGAACGTAATAGCGCGACTGGAGTACGAACTCGCGTACTACGATTCCGCAGTCCATCACTTTAACCATTACACCACGAGGACACCCCCTTTGACCTTGTGTCATATCCTGCCTGAGCGGAGGGGTTGGTAAATATGGATATTAAAGATTAGGTGATAGATACTTCAACGTGACCCTGATGACTTCCATTTTTATTTTCTTTCAATTTAATTATTTCACGACTCATATAAAGAATTTTACAGGCTGTCTCCCAAAGAAAGAGACAGTTTCAAAAATGTATTTCAAAAGAAAATGCAATGATATTCAGGATACTAGCTTTTGTTGAGAAACACTTAAAGTTTATGAGTGCTCTTCATTGTTGATTCGTCAATGAAAATAAGAGACTCTATAAACCGGCTCAGTGGTCTCGTGGGTAGAGTGTTCGCCAATGGTCCGGCAGACCGGGGTTCAATCCTGGGTCGCGTCATACCAAATACTTTAAAAATGGTATTTGATACTTCCTTGCTTAACACTCAGCAATATAGGGTACGTATCAAGGGTAAAGTGGATCAATCCAGGGAAAAGAGTAGCGCCCTCCCCTACACCTCGGTGTTGTAGCAATTGAAAAGGGAGCCTTCTGGTCGCCCTCGACTACGGTCGCCAGCTTTAGTTTACTATAAATATACTTTTATCTGAATAATCTTCCTGCATTTCCGTATAAAAATCTCGATGTTTATTTCTATCGTGGTCATTAAGACTTCACAGAAACTGCAGTTTGTAAGGAAACATTTTAAAATCTTTCCTCAAAATTTTCCAAATAATGTAATCTGGAAATGGTAAATCTTAACCAACATTCTTTGACAATTTCTATGAACTCTGAGGTAACTAGCACTAACAAGTTTCAAATCATTTTAAAACTTACCGTCTCCTTTGACTTTTGCTTGTACACCATCAACTAATCGTATATATTTACCAACCCCTCCGCTCAGGCAGGATATGACACAAGGTCAGTTTTTAAGTGGAGTTTAACAGGTTTGAATTCAAAGTTTTCCTTCTCCAAAACTAGTTGCCTCACCAAGGCTGAAGAACCTAGTCTGCCCTACTATTTACCCATAGCTGGAGGGAGAATAATTGGATTCATACCTTTCCTAAGGGTATTAATGCTATGTGAAATGCAACCAGACTAGTCCAGGATTTGAACTTGTGTCGCCGTGTCCATTTATGCGACGATATCCATCACACCACAGGCACCTTTTTCAACTAATCGTAGATGAATTCTCTAATCCAGGGTTTCTCAAACTTTTTACTTGAGACATCCATTGTATATAAATGAAATTTTCATCCACCGAAGAATAAATCGAGGAGGTATCTTCTTAGAGTAATGGTTAAAGCGATGAACAGCGGAATCTTAGTTAAGCGAGTTCAAACTCCAGTCCCGCTATTACGTTCACTTTCAGACAAATACGCATGGGAAAGGCATGAACCCCCTTATCCTCCCAGGTATGGGTTAAAAGTACCACTACCTTTCTTCTAGTAGGATGACTTTGGCATTAAATTACCCAAGAAGGTTGATATGTTATTAAAAACAAAAGAAGCCAAACCAATGTACCATTGTATAATACAATTTTTTAGCTTCTTTCTTTAACGGCATACCAAATTTCTAGGGTTATTATATACCAAAACCATCCTTATAGAAGAAGGGTATTGGTGTTATTTAACCGATAGCTTAGAGGATAAGAGGGTATTAGTTGTGGCCCAGTCGGCTTGGGCTGTAGAATACACCGACTGCTTCTCTACAGAGAGGTAAGACCCTCCACCAACGAGTATCCTGGATATGACACTAAACAATCTGATGATGAGGTTCCAGTAATACTGGAGCTTTGGGGAATGTGGAGCACCCTTTCATTGCCATTGTTCCCAGGTCCTCTCTGGCCAGGAGTGGTAGCACCTAATAGGGCCCTCTCTATGGGTCAAATAGAACTAAACTGCGTACTCTGCTTAACTGAATTGTTCAAAATAAAACTGTGGTGCAATGGTTGTCGGATGAGGAAATAGACACGGCAACACGAGTTCAAATCCTGGACTAGACTGATTGCATTTCACATAGCACTAATACCCTTGGGAAAGGTATGAATCCAATTATTCTCCCTCCAGCTATGGATAAATAGTAGGGCAGACTAGGTTCTTCAGCCTTGGTGAGGCAACTAGTCTAGGAGAAAGAAAACTCTGAATTCAAATCTGTTAAATTCCGCTTAAGAAATTGACCTTATGTCATATCCTGCCTGAGTGGAGGGGTTAGTAAATATTTAATAAAACTGTTTTTACATTTAATTGTGTGTAAATAAATGGCCGATATTTAATTGAATTGTAAGTGATGCATAGCAATACTTAGAACTTTGTTGACATTATAAATTGAATAGCTTGAAATTGATCTGTTTTTGATATTCAAACTGTGTAATTATGCTAAACGGAATTATTTGAAAGAGAACTGTTTATATGTATAAAAATGGATTGCCATTAAATGACCTACAATGACTGATACGCCATAAAACCAAACCAAACCAAACCAAACCAAATCCAATATATATATATGTATATATATATATATATATATATATATATATATATATATATTTATATATATAAACAGAGGACTTCGCATTAAATAACCAACAATGGTTAATATGCCATAAAACCCAACCAAATCCTATATATTTAATACATATGTATAAAGAGGATATGGCATGAAATAACCTACAACGGCTAATATGCCATAAACCTAACTAAAGCGTATATATATATATATATATATATATATATATATATATATATATATATATATATATAAAGAGGTTTTGGCATTTAATAAACTACAGTGGTTGACATGCCATGAAACCCAACCAAACTAATGTACTTCAAATTTGCTTACTTCAAGGCCGCAAACCAACACGTAAGACCATTACGCCACGCGGAGACGTTGAGAATATTGGATTAGGATATCAAACAAATGACGAGAAGTTCGACTTTTAAATAGAGGGTACTTCGGTAGAAACTCTTCTTTCAGACATGATCTACTAAAGACAATGTTCTGAAATTTGGATCTAAGACTACTATTTCTGGACCATCTTTTATTTATCATTTACGAAATGTACTTTTTTCTGTTTGCGTTGGTTGTACCATGGCATATCAACTTTTGTGGGTAATTTAATTCCTAAAGCAACTCTTGTAGACGAAGAGCAGTAATACTATTAACCCCACAGCTGGTAGGAGGGTAAGTTTCAATTATTTCAATTTCATTGGAATTCTCGATACTGCCAAATTTTGATAGAAATTCTCAACACTGCCAACATTTGGTAGAAATTCTCACTACTGCCAAAATTGGATCAGAATTCTCGATGCTGCCAAATTTTTATAGTAATTCATGATACTGCCAAAATTTGATAGGAATTCTCAAAACTGCCAAAATTTAATAGGAATTCTCAAAACTGCCAAAATTTGATAGGAATTCTCAATACTGCCCGAATTTCATAGGAATTCTCAATACTGCCAAAATCTAATAGGAATTCTTGATACTGCCAAAATTTGATAGGAATTCTCAATACTATCAAAATATACTGCCAAAATTTGGTAGGAATTCTTGATACAGCTATTATTTGGTTGGAATTCTCGATACGGCGAAAATTTGATAGGAATTCTCGATACTGCCAAAGTTTGATAGGAGTTCTCAATACTGCCAAAATTTGGTAGGAAACCTCAATACTGCCAGATTTTTGTAGGAATTATCGATACTGCCAAAATTTACAACATTTAAGCAAAATAATGAATATGTAGCGACTGCAAAATTAGTACACTGTTTACATACCTTTATACCATCATATCTTTGTTTTCAAAGGAATTTTACAATTCTCGAGAGTGCAGAAGGAAAATTAGGAATATTCTAGTATAATAATAAACGACTCTTTTATAAAACAAAATTAATTTTAATTTTAAAAAAGCAAACAATAAAATAAGAAGATGGACACAAAACAGTAAAATTACTCAATATGGCCACTTTTTTTTCAATAGTGGTCTCAACACGCATTCGAAACGATTTACATATCTTCAAAGTAGATTCTTCAGACATTTTATTCCATTCCTCATCAATGGTAGTCTTAAGCGAACCAATGTTTGGATATGAAAACCGCTCTGGAATGAAATTTTTTAAGATTGTATTAAAATGATCATAAATGAAATCAAGTGGTGCTACTTAAATTTCCACGCAGTTAAAATACTTCAAACACTAATAATCATGGTCGTTATAACATCTTTAATTAAAAGCACTTCAATGCATATGCAAACATTTTAATTCAACCTTTACCGGTCCATTGGATTAGTGGGTAGAGTGTTTGCCAATGACTCGGGAAACAGGGGTTCAATATCAGGTCGAGTCATGCCAAAGATCAAAAAAGTGGTACTTGATGCCTTCTTGCTTAACACTCAAAATATTCTGAAGATAGAAAAAATCGAAATTATTCGAAATAGACCGAAATCATCATCATCATGTCGCGCTGGTAGCACGGATATCCCTGACCCTCTCTCGCCACTCCTCCCTATCGTTAATCGCCCTAGGCAGGTCTTCAGGACGACATCCCGTATCCTCACATAGGTGCTGAATGTATGTTCGTGCTGGTCGTCCTGCTTTTGCACGGCCATGTGTGGGGGTCCAATGGCGAGCAAATTATTTTTACTAGATTGGAGTACTTGATGCCATAAATTGGTGGCCAAATTATTTGTTCTAGATAGGAATAAAGTAAAATTGGCGAACTTACTCGAAGGTGACCTGAAGGTTCAATAGCTGCTACACCGAGGTGTAGGGAAGGGCGCTACTCTATTCCCTGGATTGCTCCACTTTACCCTTGATCCTTATCTTATAATGTTGAGTGTTAAGCAAGGCAGAATCAAGTACCATTTTATGAGTCTTTGGTAGGACTCGACCTGGGATTAAACCCCGGCCTCTCGGACCATTAGGCCGATACTTGATACCATATAATTAGGTGCATTTTTTTTTGTTCTAGATAGGAATACTTGATACCATGATTCTGTGGAAGTAAATGATTATAGACAAATTAAAAAGCGCCATTTAACAAAACGTAAAGGGACATTAAAAACCGTTATGATTGTAATCCAACATGAATTAAATTTCAGCTTTAAATAACCCATAAGGATTTGATATGCCATAAAAGAAATAAACTAAACCAAACCAAACCTCCCTATTCTTCTCTCTCTCTCTCTCTCTCTCTCTCTCTCTCTCTCTCTCTCTCTCTCACACACACACACACACACAATCAAACTGATGAAATTTCAGCACTAAGTAACCCATAAGAAATACAAGTAAACTACGACCTCTGAGGCCGAATAAAGTCTTCAAAATCTGTTTGTACGGTCTTCAGACATTCTCGTGATTTTTGACATGCTAAAATAGTATTGCTGTTTTTTTAGGAGTATAATATGAAAAGACATTTTCGGTCAAAGCCCAGTAACTTGGGAAATAGTTCATCAGGGAGTTGATAATACCAAAAACCCAATGAGACGCTTATAAGTAAAATTCATGCGTTACTTTCTTTGCGTAGGAAAAAATTTCGTGGGGTATACTCTTTTGTTACCATCGATCCCAGGTGCCCTCCAACCCGGAGAGGTAGTACTCATTGGTGTCCCTCTATGGTTCAAATAGATATGTTTGAAAATTTTTAGTATTAGATTGAAATACTTGAAACCATTAAAATGTATGAAAACAAATGATTATTAGAATTAAATGAAAGTTATTTGTATTAGATAAGAATAATTGATAGCATTTCATAGATTATCATCATACGAAAAAGGTTATTTTATCAATGATATTTACTTGATTTTATAATTATTCACGAAGGATTATCATCAAAAGTTATTTGAAACTATATTAGTAATAAGTAAAGATGGCGACTGTAGTCGAGGGTGCTACTCTTTTCCCTGAATAGCTCCACTTTGCCCTTGATATTTACCTTATAATGTTGAGTGTTAAGCGAGGCAGAATCAAGTACCATTTTTTAAGTTCTTGGTATGACTCAACCTGGGATTGAACCCCGGTCTCCCGGACCACTGGCGAACATTCTACTCACTAGGTCAATTAGAAACTATATCATCATCATCATCATGTCGTACCACCAGCACTGATATCCCTGACCATCTCTCGCCACTTCTCCCTATCATTCATCGCCTCCGGCAGGTCTTAAGGGTTACATCCTGTGTCTTCACATAGCTGCTGTATGTAAGTTCGAGCTGGTCGTCCTGCTTTTGCTTGGCCATATGTGGGGGTCCATAGGAGTACATCACTTACGAGCTCGTCCTTGCTTCTCCAGTAGTGTCCTGCGTCTCTGGTTCGTCTAACTTGTATAGTTTTCGTGATGGGAGGCAAGTGGCCGTATAGTTGGTGTCTCGTGTGGTGTTGTCGCCAGGACTTGTTCAATATTGCACGCAGCATTCTTGTGTAGTTGCCGTCTAGCTTCTTCCCCAGCCGTTTAGTTAGCGTCCATGTAGTGCATCCATATAGCAGTATCGATACAACCGCTGCCTGGAAGATACTGCGTTTCATTTTATCGGTTAGGTCTGATTTCCATATGATCGAGAGCCTATCGATAGCCGTCCATGCTTTCGTCAGTCGTGTGTCGATGTCGTTTTCTTTGAAAATTATAAAAATGAGACAAGAATACTTTATACCAAATAACTGTGAGTACATTATTAGTAATAAATACTTTATACCATAAAAATGTGTGTACATTATATGTAATAGATAGAAATATTTATTCCATATAAATGTGTATATGATTTGTAATAGATAATAATATTTCTATTATATAATTGTGTATATTATTTATTATAGATAAGAATACATAATGCCATATAAATGAGTGTACATTATTGGTAATAGATAAGAATACTTTATACCATATACATGAGTACATATTATTGGTAGGAGATAAGAATACTTTAGGCCATATAAATGAATGTACATTATTTGTAAGAGATAAAAAATACTTTATACCATATAAATACGAGGTGCATATGATAAGTTTCCAGATTTTTCGTATGGGCACTTTTATGGATAGTATACATATGAAACTCTAGTCCCCTTCGAAGTAATCTCTTCCGGCTGCAATGAACTTGTTCTACCGTTCCAGCAACGTCTGGAAGGCCCCATGGAAGTCTTCTTGTGGGAGCGGGTCAATAACCTGCGTCACAGCCTCTTTCATCTCCTCAATCGTCTAAAACGACAGCCTCTGAGCTTAGGGAATAGCCAAAAGTCACTGGGAACAAGGTCTGTACTATAGGGAGGGTGTGGTCTTGATGCCCACCTTGCTCAAATAGTCTGTGACAAGGATGGAGTTGTGGACTGGTGCATTGTCCTGGTGGAAATGCCACTGACTTGATTTGATGAGTGCTGGCCTCTTCCCAAGGAATCTCTTGCTGAACTCCCTTAAAACCTCAACATAGTAACCCTAACCCTAACCTTTGGCCAATCAACTGTGGCTTATTGACTTTCTTACTCCTCCCATACCTCTCATCATCCCTCACAGAATCCCTGCCTTCCTTGAGTCTCGTAAGCCACTCAAAAACTGATGCTCGATTCATGCAAGATGCTCCAAAAGCAGTCTGAAGCATTCCATATGTTTCTGCTGCATTTTTTCCAAGTTAAAAACAGAATTTTATTGCATATCGTTCTTCTAAAGTGTCCTCACGTCCAGATTGCATTTTTGAAATTCACCAGCTGTGACAATCAGGCTTTAGTAGGGTGTATTCCAATTGCTACTGTAACTGTTCATTTGAACCTGAAATCACAAAAATTGGTCGGCCATCTCATAACATAAATAGCAATAACATAGTGAATTTTCAAGAGTCTATGATAATTTAAAATGCCCATACGAAACAAGTCTGGAAACTTATCGTATGCACCTCGTATGTGCACATTATTAGTACTATATACAATACTTTATACCATATGAGTCTACATTATTTGTAATAGATAAGAATACTTTATACCATATAAATGTGTGTATATTATTCGCAAAAGATTTGAATAGTTTAGACCATATAACTGTGTGCACATTGAATTAGTAATTTAGCTAGATATTGGCTTATTTAAAAAATAACATTAGCAATTAATTAGTTTATTTTCTTTATTTTCCATTAGGGAGTGAGAAATGTCCTCTTTACTTGACTTTATCCAGTTCAGAAGAAAATCCTCTGACTATCTCCTTTCCGCAATATCTTAACTTATGTAGGGTGTTTTATATTTGACATGCTCGCTGTTGACGTCTATCCATCACTCGAACGACTGTGAGACAATTTGCAAAGTATAATGGAAGCCATTATGGTATATCGACACGCTAGAAACGTAAGTAAATTGTTATGGATAAATGGGCGAGGTGTATATGCTTACGCACGCTAGGGAGAGCTTGGAAGAATAGAGGATGTTATTGTTCAAATAATGCCTAAAGGAGTGGTATAAGAAAGAAGAGTAAGAGGGAGAGTAAGAAAAGGAGGGAAAAAAGGAAAATCAGTTGTGACTGTAGGTCGATATATAAGCTAAAGAAACAAAAAATATTCAATGTTAGTATCCACAAAACAGGTAACCCGGTCTCACCGGCAAACCGATGTATTTTCTTCACATTTTTTTTTTCTCGATAAAAAAAAGATGATCAGCCGCTGGTTTTGATCAAAACTGTAAAGGCCATGCAGAGACAGTTCGTTCAATTTCTAAACCTCCCACACACCGAACGGTTAGGAGGTTGCAAGCATGAGATGCAGTTTATTGTCATACCCAGGATACATGGCATGGACTGAATTTTCAACAAAATTATCTGTGAACAAACCTACCCACAATATTGATGGAAAATAGTGCTTCAATTTATGGGTGTTTTTTTTAAGAATATCAAAACATTCATTGCCAAATAAAACTTGTTTCCCAAACTGTCTTCCGCTTTCACATTTCATTCTAGGTTTGGTTTCTTTGTTTAATGACATATCAACCTTTGTAGGTTATTTAATGCCGAATCTATTCTCCTAGAAGAACAGTAGTGGTACTATTTAACGCATAGCTGGGAGGATAAGGGGGTTCATACCTTTCCCAAGGGTATTTGCCCGAAAGTGAACGTAATAGCGCGACTGGAGTATGAACTATCGTACTACGATTCAGCAGTCCATAGCTTTAACCATTACACCACGAGGACACCCACAGAATTGCATATTTATGCTAAAGTGAATTGTTTGAATTAGAACTGTTTGATTAAACTGAATAGCTTTAAATAGAAATGTTTTTGACAATCAAACTGTACTTACATTTAAACTGCGTGCTAATGCTAAACTGAATTGCTTGAAATGTAACTGTTTTTGACATTGAAACTGTACTTACACTAAACTGATTTGTTTAATATAGATCTGTTTTAACATTTAACTGTGTGTAAACAAAACCTCTACTTATACTAAACTGAATTAGCTGAATTAGAACTGTTTGAACAAACTGAATAGCTTGAAACAGAACTGTTTTTGACAATTAAAACTATGTACTCATGCTAATCTGAATTGTTTGAAATAGAAATGGATTTGGCGTTAAATAACCAACAAAGGTTGATATGCCATAACACCTAAATAACCAACCATTGACACTTTAATGAGACCCGAAGAGTTACTACCGCTCTTTGTCATTGAGATTACCATGGCTTATCTATTTGAGAAATACCCGTTTCTTTGACTTATAGGAATCATAACACTTTTTGAATATCAAGCGAGATGATTGACGATTGAGTGTGACTTACAAGCAGTTGTAAACGCTCTACCATTCCGACAACTGTGTAGAGAGTGAGTTTTCACACATAGTTCGAACTGAACTGAACGTCAATCAGAAATACGACGTGTTTGGAGTGGAGAGGGTTGAGTTTATAATATTTAATGATGTTGTATACCACAACCATAATGATATCAATCACAACTGTTATACAATACATATAGAAATAAAAATGCAGACGAAAACAGGCGGGACTGTTGTTTCAGGTACGAACGGTTAATTAATTTCTGACTACGGTTCTGTGACACGAGGAGAGTGACACAATTCTTACTATGCTAACCATCTCCAACGTGCGCCGCATCTTGTGATGTTTAAGATCTCTGTCTGTTGTGATCCGAAAAACCCAACAACATCTTCAACGGCCCAAATCCAATTTTCTTTTCAATGGCAGAAACTCAACTCTCTGCCACCATGGTCCAATCTCAACTGACTCTTTTTCAAAATCCTCAAATTCTCAGGACCATCTCTTCCGGGCATGGCGTCATTCACACTCCAGACCCATTTTCTGTCTGGGGTTTATTATGACAATGGTGATTGTCGCATCCTTTGCGCATGAGTGTAGCTGCACCAAATGACTGTGCACCTGGATTTAAGAGAATCGAGTAGTTCAAAGCCCAAACAATCTAAATGATAAAATATAATTAACGAAAAATGATTAATATAAAAAAAATGTCTTTAATTATATAACAATGATAATCATCTGTTTGTACACAGTTATATGACTTAAAGTATTTCAAGCAATGATAGGGTTTCAAGAGAATAATCATAGTAATAATAATAAAACTCGGCCAGACAACTAGACCTTGTGATAGTCTACAAAAAAAGACAACCAGCCGAATAATGGACTTTTCCGTTCCGGCTGACAGCTGGGTAAAACTGGATTAAACAGAAAATAGAGATAAATACCTAGACCTTCCTAGTGGTGTAATGGTTAAAGCGATGGACTGCGAAATCGTAGTACGCGAGTTCGTACTCCAGTCGCGCTATTACGTTCACTTTCGGGCAAATACCCTTGAGAAAGGTATGAACCCCCTTATCCTCCCAACTATGGGTTAAATAGTACCACTACTGTTCTTCTAGAAGAATGGCTTTGGCATTAAATAACTTACAAATGTTGATATGCCATTAAACAAAGAAACCCACAAAGAAACCCTAGACCTTCCTAGAGAACCGAAAAGACTATGGAAAATTAAAGTGACGGTGATACCAACTGTAATTAGAACGCTCGGATGAGTCACTAAAGGATTGGTAGAATGACTGGAAGACTTGGAAATAAGAGGACAAGTCGAGACCATCCAAACTACAGCATTATTGAGATCGGCCAGAATACTAAGCAGAGTCCTGGAGACCTGAGGAGACTTGCTATCATTCAAACTCCAGTAGAAAACCACCAGTTAATGCTGGTATGAAGAACTCCCAAATTAGTGAAATAATAATGCCAATAATAAATCTTTCTAAAAAGTATTTCTTTAAATATCTATTCTTAATAAAAATAACTTGGAACCAGTTATATGATTTCAAGTATTCCTATCTAATACAAATAATTTTCAAACCGATCTATTTAACTATTAGATGGAACCTCAAAAGAACAAATGGTAAAAATCAGACTGAATCTGTGAGAAACGAAGGATTGAATCCAGACTCCCCAAAGAGCCAGAAGAGGAGCCTCACTACCAGATTCAGTATCGGGTCATGCCGAGTACGATAAAGACAGTCCGAGTGGACAAATATAAGTTCTGAAAGATTTCTAAAAATTTTCGGTTGCTGTCAAGAAATATTGACAGAGCTGGAAATGTTTGTTTAAATAATTATGTCTAATCTGGCACTAATCGTCTTTTCATCCTTTAAAATTTCTTGTTTGTCTTCCAAGTTTTTTTTTTACTGAATCATAATTTATGAACGAGAAAGACGGAGATTTTGGATCACATGATATCCGTTAATTTTTATGATTCTGACGTTATTTCCGCTGATAGCCTTTTTTCGATCGTTCGTTTCTATAGTTGCAAGAGGTGAGGGGGTGAATACACACACACGCACACAGATAGATAGATAGATAGATGTTTATTGCAAATAGCTACATTTTCATTTGAGCGCAAGGCCCAAAAAGATAGATAGATACGAGGATCATTAAATAAGTTTCCAGACTTTTTTCGTACGGGCACTTTTATTGATAGTAGACACATGAAACTCAAGTCCCCTTCGAAGTAATCTCCCCCGGCTGCAATGTACTTGTTCTACCGTTCCAACAACTTCTGGAAGGTCCCATGGAAGTTCTCTTGTGTGAGTGTGGCAATGACCTTCGTCACTGCCTCTTTCATCTCCTCAATTGTCTCATAAGGACAGCCTCTGAGCTTAGGGAATAACCAAAAGTCACAGGGAGCAAGGTCTGGACAATAGGGAGGGTGAAGAACTGCCTTGATGCCCATCTTGATCAAATAGTCTGTGACAAGGATGAAGTTGTGGACTGGTGCATTGTCCAGATGGAAATGCCACTGACTCGATTTGAAGAGCGCTGACCTCTTCCCTAGGAATCTCTTCCTGAACTCCCTTAAAACCTCAACATAGTAACCCTAACCCTAACCCTTTGGCCAATCAACTCTGGTGTATTGACTTTCTTACTCCTCCCACACCTTTCATCATCCCTCACAGACTCCCTGCTTTCCTTGAATCTCTTATGCCACTCAAAAACTGATGCTTGATTCATGCTAGATGGTCGAAAAGCAGTCTGAAGAATTCCGTACGTTTCTGTGGTATTTTTTCCAAGTTTAAAACACAATTTTATTGAATATCGTTCTACTAAAGTGTCCTCACGTCCAAATTGCATTTTTGAAATTCACCAGCTGTGACAATCAGGCTTTAGTAGGGTGTACTCGAATTGCTGCTGTAGCTGTTCATTTGAAGCTGAAATCATAAATATAGGTCAGTCATCTCATAACATGTATAGCAATAACATAGTGAATTTTCAAGAGTCTACGATAATTTTAAATGCCTGTACAAAAAAAAAGTCAGGAAACTTATTTAGTGCACCACGTATATTGCACGCTCGTCTTGCTTGGAATAACAGGCCGTTCGATGAACACCATCAAAGCTCATATTCAAAAGAATAGTCCATTCTATACTGAGGGATATCATCTCTACTCTACCATAATTTTTTTATTAATACTGATCCGTGAAGTTTTTATTATATAAACTGATCGACTGCACATACACTTCATTTAAATAAATGATGATATCGTGGTGTCACCATAAGTGCTAAGAGTCAGTTTTTAATGATCAAAATTCTCAATATAACGGAGATAACCTATATATGCTAATCAATATCCGTGGCTTAGTGGCTAACGTGCTGGACTGCAGTCATGGAGTAAACGAGATCGAACACTAGTTAAGCTGTTACGTTCCCTTTTTGGAAAGCTATGAGTCCCCTTACCCAACTTTATCTATGGGTTATCATAGTATCACTCCTCTGAAGAAAAATTGATAAAAAGGTAATCCAAGTAGGAGAGATTCATTGAGAAGCAAAGTCGACGCTATAGCGTTTCGGTTCTAGTGAACGATCATATCTCAGATCTAAATTGGTCGGCCATGTTATGGGACATTCCTCGTTTTCGACGAAGTTCTAATCCTATAAGTCTGGCTCTTTCAAATGTATGTGCATCAGAAAACTTTAATTCACGAACAGAAGTTTCAAGGTATAAACGAATGTAATCTGGGAAAATATGTTTGGATAGACGAAGAACGCTGGATATACTGGTAGGTATGACTTTTTCTTGTATGCAGTTGGTTAGAAAAGTCCTCCTGTTTTTAAAGGAATGGGCTGTGATAAGTAGGTCCTTGTATCTACGAAACATTTTGATGTCACCCATAGGAAAATCGAGGTGTAAGAATGGGTTTGGATCTTGCTAGTCGAGGGTGACCCAAAGGTTCTCTTTTCAATAGCTACTACACCGAGTTGTTGGGGAGGGCGCTACTCCATTTCATGGATTGCTCCACTTTACTCTTGATTTCTACCTTATAATGCTGAGTGTTAAGCAAGGCGAAATCAAGTACCATTTTTTTAGTCTTTGGTATTACTCAACCTGGGATTGAAACCCGGTCTACCGGACCATTGGCGAATACTGTACTCATTAGGCCACTGGAATTGGAGTAAATAATGGAGTGTAATCCGACAATATGTGAAGAAAAATTGATAACAAGGTAATTCAAATAGGAGAGATTTATTGAGAAACAAAGTTGACACTATAGCGTTTCGGTTCTAATAAACCATCATCAGGGCTATGAGGGATGATATTAGTGATGTTAAATCAACGAAGTTTAAAAATGCAAAATACAAAAACCTAGGGAAAATTTGTATAACAAGAAAAAGTTGGCCGTTTAATTAGTGAATCAGCGTTTGTTGTATCACTATCTTCCCCAAGGATGGCTTTGGCATTAAATGACAAAGGTTATATGCCATTAAACGAAGAAACAGAACCAAACCGAAACTAAATGAGCTACAGTTAAATCGTTAATCGCTAAAGAATTTTTTATTAAAATAAGTTTTTATTTTTAAAAATAAATAATTAAAAACTAGAAATAAAAGACACAGAAAAAGTGTTATATCCCCCGAAACTATCTGACCATTCCAAACAATATAATCGTTTGTTTGTGTCTATTGTTTAATTATATCTAAAGTAAAAAGCAAATTCTAAATTTCATATTCCAGTAAAAAAAAAAAAGAAGTAAATTTTGCTGTGTATGTGTGTACAAAAAAGAATATCTGAAAGAAAAAAAGATTCACAATGTCAATAATAAAATACAAAAAAAACAGACTTGAATGAGAACATGGTTGGTTGTTTAGGCTTTATGGTAAATCAACCTTTGTAGTTTATTTAATGCCAAATCCATTTTTATACATTAAACAGTTCTATTTCAAATAATTCAGGTTAGCATAAATACACAGTTTAATTGTCAAAAACATTTCTATTTCAAGCTATTTAGTTTAATAAAACAGTTCTAATTCAAACAATTAATTTTAGTATAAGTATAGTTTTTGTTTACACACAGTTAAATGTCAACACAGTTCTATTTCAAACAATTCAATTTAGCATATGTACGCAATTTAGTTCTATTTAACCCATAGATAGGACCCTATCAGGTGCTACCACTTCGGGCCAGAGTAGACCAGAGGGCGATGGCAATGAACGCTCCGGCATTACTGGAACCTCACCATCAGATTATTTAGTGTCATAACATGGACACTCGTTGGGGGTGGGGATCTTATCCCACTGAAGAGGTGCAATCGGTGTATTCTACAGCCCCAGCCAACTGGGCAAGAATGAGAACATATTTCTTTAATAAAATCAAAACTGTAAAAAAAAAATGAAATTGATGATTTTTTCGGAATAAAATCATCATCATCATCATCATCATCATCATGTCGCCCTGTCAGCACGGATATCCCTGACCTTCTCTCGCCATCCCTCTCTATCATCCTTTGCATCAGGCAGATCCTCAGGGTTACATCCCGTATCGGCATAGAGCTGCTGTATGTATGTTCGAGCTGGTCGTCTTGCCTTTGCACGGCCATGTGAAGGGGTCCACAGGAGTACATCACTTATGAGCTCGTCCCTACTTCTCCAGCAGTGTCCTGCATGTCTGGTTCGTCAAATTTTGATAGTCTTCGTAATGGGTGGTAGGTGGCCGTACAGCTGCTGCTTTGTGTGGTGCTGTCTCCACGTCTTGTTCAATATTGCTCGCAGCATTCTTGTGTAGTTGCCGTCAAACTTTTTCTCCATACATTTAGTTAGCGTTCATGTAGTGCACCCATATAGCAGTATCGACACGACCGCAGCTTGGAAGAAACTGCTCTTCATTTTATCGGTCAGGTCTGACTTCCATATCACCGATAGACTATCGTTAGCTGTTCATGCGTTTGCTAGTCGCGTGTCGATGTCTGTCCCGGTTGATGAGACACTGTTTCTTAGGAAGGTGAACTTGTCAACTAGTTTCAGAGAGCTATCGTTTAGTGTGGAGATAGTCACTTGTTTGATTAAAGCACATGTATTCCATCTTGTGTGTATTGACATGGAGGCTGATGAATGCAGCGGCTCATTCCAGGCACCCGCACAAGTCGGAATAAAATATCCTGCAAAAAATAAAACTTTTTCCCCCACTTCAGAGGAACTTTTCTATTCAACTCTTTGATCACCTTTTCCCAAATCATCGTCAACTTTAATTAGAATTTTATTTTGAAAAGGAAGATGTAGTGATACTGACAAATTAATCTGCCTCGGTTGCATGAGTGTAAGAAAGAGCTTATACAAGTCTCTCACTAAGAATAACTTGAAGGTTGATTAGTGTTCGACTAGTGAAAACTTTGGGTGAGTCCTCCTGGTGTAATGGTTAAAGCGATGGACTGTGGAATCGTAGTAAGCGAGTTCGTACTCCAGTCGTGCTATTACGTTCACTTTCGAGCAAATACCCTTGAGAGAGGTATGAACCCCCTTATCCTCCCAGCTATGGGTTAAATAGTACCACTACTGTCCTTCTAGGAGAATGGCTTTGGCATCAAATAACCTACAAAGGTTGATATGCCATTAAACAACCAAACCAAGCCAGTGCTAACTTTACACATAAAAGCAGAAGCTTTCCTCAAAAGTTAAAAAAATACTGAAAAAATATCTTAGCAATACAACATTTTTAATTAATCTATTTAATTCAATAGATTAATGCTTACATTCACAAATCTAAATGAATGATCTCATGAATAACTCAATTAAATATTCATTGATTAATTCTTTGAATATTCAAAAATAACATAAGGATGATATTCTTTTTCAATTACTTAAAATTAACTTATTTCTTTTTTTCTACTGTTTTAACATTTGTATGCAACACGTGTTACATTTATATGCAACACATGTTACATTTCTAACACGTGTTGACTTTATCGTTTGTTTGTTTTTGTTTTTTAAGTTTTTTTGTTTGTTTGTTGTTGTTTTTTGTTTGTTTTTTGCAGTTTTTTTTGGGGGGGTGAATGATTATTTGAATGTAGTAATTTACTAAGCTTTTTGCTTAGATGTGGCAAAAGGTCATACCCAATGAGACTCAAACTCACTCGTGTAGGTTTGCTTGTCTAGCTTGCTAATCATTATACCACTAGGTGTGCCCTGTAATTATTTGAATGTAACCGTTGACCATCGACCTCTTCATCCCTCTTAGTGACTTCATTAAGCAAACTTCTTACTTTCTGTGATCAAAATAAAAGTTGGACAGAGGAGTGAATGGTTGCGAAGAACACCAACGCAGTCAAACTAAGCTGAACTGCGCCTAAAAATACGATACTGACAGTGACCCCTCATTAAAAGGTTGCATTGACTGTTCCTGTGACCAGGTCCAACCCCATTAGTCTGTTCATTAAGTCGCCAGAACAATTCTGGGTATTCTTGTTAATATTCTTCCTTCGATCTCCAGTTCCCCCAGCATACACACTTCATTAGTGGAGACCCCACAAAATCGCTGACAGTTTCAAGTGTACCAACAATTATTGGTTACACCGTCGCTGTCTATAGCATTTTCATCTCTCCGCCAAGGTCCAGATATTTTTCAATCTTTTCGGGGTTTTTTGGGGTTTCTTTTGTTTTTTGTTTTTTGGGGTTTGTTTTTTTTTTTTTTTTAATGTTTACTGGGACGATAAAATCCACTAGACGGCAAATTCTCTTTTTTCCTTTCTTGTTAATCAAAATAAAGTCTGGTCTTCTGGTCGGGATTAGGTGATCCGTTTGTACCCCAAAATTTCCAAGAAATTTATGGGTCTAATTCTCTTAGATAGATTCTGGTTTGTACATACACCGGGCCATTGGCCTAACCGGGCCATTGGCCAAATGAGTAGAGTGTTTACCAATGGTCCGGAAGACCATGGTTCAATCCCAGGTCGAGTCATATGAAAGACTTAAAAAAGGGTACTTGATGCCGCCTTGCTTGACACTCAGCATTATAAGGTAAGGATCAAGGGGAAAGTGGAGCAATCCAGGGGATGGAGTAGCGCTCTCCCTTACACCTCGGAGTGGAAACTATTGAAAAGGGAGCCTTTGGGTCACCATCGACTAATGTCGCCAACTTTACTTATACAGATTGGTTGTATGGTCAAAATTCTAATTTCTTGCACAGTTCCCAGTTAATCGACATTCCCAGTCGGTTTGACTCCTTATTGTACATATTTAGTGTTAGTTTGCTGCATTTGCTTATAATGATATTAATCATTTCATTATTATTTTTTCTATTTTACGCCTTGAGAGTTTTTCAAATCAGCGTTAACAGATGCTCTTTCACTGGAGTTTAAGTGTCAGCAAGTTTAAAGTCTCCAGGACTCTCCTCAGTATTCTGGCCGATCTTAATCATGCAGTAGTTTGGATGGTCCCCACTAATCCTTTTATTTCCAACTCCTCCAGTTCTTTATTATTTTGCCCAGTCGGCTGGGGCTGTAGAATACACCGACTGCTTCTCTGCAGAGGGGTAAGACCCCCACCGCCAACGAGAGTCCTAGCTACGACACTTAACAATCTAATGGTGAGGTTCCAGTGGTGCTGGAGCTCTGGGGAATGCGGAGTACTCCTCCATTGCCATTGCTCCCATGCCCACTCTGGCCCGGAGTGGTAGCACCTGATATCTATGGGTTAAATAGAACTAGCTGCATACTTACGCTAAACTGAATTGTTTGAATTAGAACTGTACTAATATTTAGATTGCGTGCTTATGCTAAACTGAATTGTTTGAAATGGAACTGTTTTTGACATTGAAACTGTACTTACACTAAAAAGGGAATTGTTTAATATACAGCTGTTTTGACTTTTAACTGTGTAAACAAAATCTGTACTTATACTAAACTGAATTAGCCGAATTAGAACTGTTTGACTAAACTGAATAGCTTGAAATAGAAATGTTTTTGAAAATTAAGCTGTGTACTCATGCTAAACTAAATTGTTTGAAATAGAACTGATTACTTGTATAAAAATGGATTTGGCATTAAATAACGTGCAAACGTTAATATGCCATAAAAACCCCACCAACCAAAATGTATTATTTCCCTGGTGACTGTACCAAGAGCATCAATCATAGTTGATATAATTGTCATCTTCATGTTACACAATTTTTGCAATTCTTTTGAACGGTCCAGGTCCTTTTATTTTTTTTAGTTTCTTTCAATTTTACTCTATGGTCAGCAGTGACAGCAAAGTCCACAATTTTGCAAGTTTTCTTTTTTTTTTTTTTTTGATGATTATTATATGGTCTGGTCGTCTGACCGAGATTAGGTGATCCGTTTGTATGTCAAAATCCTAGTGGAGTTTGTATTTCATTCTACTGGACAGATGCTGGGTTGTGCATATACCATTTGTTCGTATGGTCAAATTTAAATTTCTTGCTCAATTCCCAGTGAATCACTTTGCCCACCCAGTCGTGTCTAGTCTTATACTCTTTCTGTGCTAATTTGTTGCAATTATTATTATTATTATTATTATTATTATTATTATTATTATAGGTCCTGCCCCTAACAGGTATTTTCTTCCTCCAACGATTGGAGTTAATCCCGATAAAACTCGAAGGCAAGGACCAGCCTACAGCATCCGACCAAATACTTGGAGTAAGTATGCATTCATATAAATCATATCAATAGGATTTTCTTTCTTTTTCTTTCTCTCTCTTTCTCTCAATATATTTCTCTCTCTCTCTCACTCTCTCTCTCTTTCTCTCTCCCACACATACATACTCATTCTCTCTTTCCTTCTCTCTCACACACACACACACACATTATCTCTCTCTCCTTCTACCTCTATCTCTTTCTCTTTCTCTCTCACATATACACACACACACACACACTCTCTCTCTCTTTCTCTCACTCTCTCTCTCTTTCTCTCTCCCACACATACATACTCATTCTCTCTTTCCTTCTCTCTCACACACACACACACATTATCTCTCTCTCCTTCTACCTCTTTCTCTCTCTCTCTCTCTCTCTCTCTCTCTCTAATACACACACATGTAGGAGTGACATTTTAGTTGTTGATTTTGTGTTTTTCCTCCACCATTTAATGTTGTTGGCTTCTACTTGAAAAGGGCATTCGAAGTAAAGATGTGAAACGACGCGCACAAAAGAACATTTAAAACAAAGCAATACAAACAAGAGTAGGTTATATATCAACAAGTACATTAAATGAAATATTTCAAAACATTACGAGTGTTCTGCTACCGTCTGTTAAATATTCCTCTGTGTGTGTGTGTGTGTGTGTGTGTGTGTGTGTGTGTGTGTGTGTGTGTGTGTGTGTGTGTGTGTGTGTGTGTGTGTGACTAACACGAATACTATGAAGAAAAGACTAAATAATAAAAGTGTCCTGTAGATTATAAAATGCATGTCGACTAAGTATTTCTGCAGAATTTTAAATATATATGTTAGGAGGAATATGTTTTCTCCCATGTTGGTTGTTTGTTTCTTTCAATGGTTTGACGAAATTTCTGTGGTTGTTTTCGAGGCTGTGGCAAGTCTAACCATAAAGGTAGAGCAAGGAAGAAAATAATTGCAGAGAATATACATTTCGTGGGGTTGACTGCTGGAAGTCAAATGTAAGAGAAAGAGTATGTTGTTTCTGGAAGTCAAAATGGGAAGAGTGAGTTGTCTCCGTAAGTCACAGTGTAAAAGAGCGTGTTGTCTTTGTGAGTCGAAATGGAAAGAATGAGTTCTTGAAAGACGAGAGTATATGTAGGCAATTCTTGTCGTGTAGTCAGCTCCAAAATCTCGGGACAAAAATCAAAGTTGCGGACGTAGTTGTGAGCACTGACCACGTGACTTTCCTGACCAATAGGTCCTGAAACTGATTACTTTACCGACGTCCACCATCTTTGTTTCATGGACAAGTGGCATCACAGCCATTTTAAAATATAAGAGTGTAAATCCTACTCACACACACACACACACACACACACACACACACACACACACACACATTCTCCTTCTCTCTCCGTTGTCAGTGAGTTCGTACTCCAATCGCGCTATTACGTTCACTTTCGGATAAATACCCTTGGGAAAGGTATGAATCCCCTCATCCTCGCAGCTATGGGTTAAATAGTACCACTACTGTTCTTCTCAGAGAATAGCTTTGGCATTAAATAACCTACAAAGGTTGATATGCCATTAAACAACCAAACCAAACCTTCTCTCTCTATCTCTCCTTCTCTCTCTCCCTCTCAGGAATTTTCCAAGTAACCTTTTATGTGTGTGTATGCGTGTGAATATTTTTCTCTATATCTGCATATGTGAATGTGTGTGTATGTCTGTATTCGTATAGGTGTATGTGCACACGTGTGTATTTTTGTATGTGTGCATATGTCTATGTGCATTCTTATGCATATGTATGTATGTTTACGTGAGCAAATCTATATTCGTACATGTGTGTTTAGTCTGGTTTATTTAGGTTTTATGGCATATCAACTATTGTAGGTTATTTAATGCCAAATCTATTTATATAATATAAACAGTTCTATTTCAAACAATTCAGTTTAGCCTTAGCTCGCAGTTTCGTTCTATTTCACCCATAGATAGGACCCTATCTGGTGCTACTACTCCAGGCTAGAGTGGACCAGGGAGCGATAGCAATAAAAGGGTACTCCATATTCCCCAAAGCTCCAGTATTACTAGAACCACACCATCAGGTTGTTTTGTGTCGTTACCAGGACACTCGTTAGAGGAGTTTTACCTCTCAGTAGAGATGCAGTCGGTGTATTCTACAGCCTCAGCCGACTGGGCAACGTACATGTGTATGTGTGTATCGATGTGCATGCCTGTACGCGTACATGTGTGTAGGTGTATATGAGTATGAGTGTGTATTCCTAAACATGCATGTTTGTATATATTGGTTGGTTGGTTGGTTAGGTTTTAACCTTTGTAAGTTATTTAACGCCAAATCCATTTTTATGAAAATAGTTCTATTTCAAAAAATTCAGTTTAGTATGAGTACCCAGTTTAATTGTCAAGAACATTTCTATTTCAAGTTATTCAGTTTATTCAGACAGTTCTAATTCAGCTCGTACAGTTAAGTATAAGTAGAGATTTTGTTTACATAGTTAAATGTCAAAACAGTTCTATATTAAACAATTCAGTTTAGTGTAAGTACAGTTTTAATGTCAAAAACGGTTCCATTTCAAATGATCCAGTTTAGCATACGCACGCAGTTTAAATGTAAGTAGAGTTTAGTTGTCAAAAACATTTCTATTTCAAACGATTCAGTTTAGCAAAAATATGCAGTTAATTTTATTTAACAAAGAGCCCTACTTACATAGAGCCCTATCAGGTGCCCTACTTAAATAGAGCCCTATCAGGTGCTACCATTCTGGTCCATGAGAGGACCTGGGAGCAATGTCAATGAAGTGGTTCTCCGCATTCCCCAAAGCTCCAGCATCACTGGAATCTAACCATCAGATTGTTAAGTGTCATAATCAGGACACTCATTGGGGGTTCTTACCCCTCCGCAGTGGTGCAATTGGTGTATTCTACAGCCCCACCCGACTGGACAAACAAGATGTAGAGTTGTAGCTAGTACTGGTTATGTGACTTGTGAAAAGATGTGAAAAATTCGTTGTGTAGCTTCTTGTCCCCAAGGAATGTGTATTGGTTGAGCAATGGCAAATTGCTGTGTTCGTGAGGGCTTTTCGTTTCAATGTTCTTCTATTCGTAGCCAACCCATCCAATCAGCGACATACGATCAAATTGCAATGCTTTCCATTTTCTCTATCAGTCTTTTCTGCGAAGATTGGCCAAATTCTTGTTTTCCTAAAAACAAACAGGTTCACCATTCCTTTACAGGGGTGTCCTCGTGGTGTAATGGTTAAAGCGATGAACTGCGGAATCGTAGTACGCGAGTTCGTACTCCAGTCGCGCTATTATGTTCACTTTCGGGCAAATACCCTTGGGTAAAGTATGAACCCCCTTATTCTCCCTCCAGCTATGGGTAAATAGTAGGACGGACTAAGTTCTTCAGCCTTGTTGAGGCAACTAGTCTAGGAGAAGGAAAACTCTGAATTCAAACCTGTTAAACTCTGCTTAAATATTGACCTTGTGTCATATCCTGCCCGAGCGGAGGGGTTGGTAAATAGTACCATTCCTTTACAGATAAAAGGTCTCTTTTTCGTCATGTTAAACAGACACAGTGAATCTTAACTGAATCCTATCTTTATTGCTAGTCCGTGGATTACCCGTTAAAATACAAATGACTTTAAAAAGTGAGGGCGAGAAAAGAGAGGAACAACGAATTAAATCTTTACCAGGGCCCTCTTCAACTAACAAGTGGAACATCTAATTTGAAACCACCCGCCCTTTGTCCACTTCGATTAAAGACACTCTATTGCGCTGAATAACTCTCTACCCGACGGTCACCAACCCTCTGTCTACATCGAAATATGAACCTATATATATATATATATAATTTATCGTATGCTGGTATTCATGTATTCTCTTTGTAAGGGATCTGGTGGTTTTTCCGATATAAAATTTATCGTATGCTGGTGCTCATACAATCTCTTTTAAAGAGATCTGGAGATCATATGAACACCAACACGCGAAAAATTTTATATTGAAGAAATATCCAGATTCCTTTATGTTTTTAAGGAATCTGGATATTTCTTCAATATAAAATTTTTCGCGTGTTGGTGTTCATATGAGTGTTCATATTGGTGTTCAACACAAGCAAGAGATAGATTTTATATCAGAGAAAACTAGAGATCCCTTAAAAAAAGAATATATATATGCGTGTGTGTGTGTGTGTGTGTGTATTTACCTCCCACCACATTCTGGATGTGACACAAGGTCATTTTAAGCAGAGTGTAACAGGTTTGAATTTAGAGTTTTCCATCTCCTAGACTGCTTGCTATACCACAGTTAAAGAGTCAGTCTGCCCTACTATTCATCCGTGTATATACATATATATATATGCGTATGTGTGTGTGTGTGTGTGTGTGTGTGTGTGTGTGTGTGTGTGTGTGTGTGTGTAAAGTAATTAAAAAATCATTCATTATCCTCTCTTCTTTCCCATTTTTATCTACCCTATTCCAAATTTAACGCCGACTCGTACTTTTTTTTCTTTCATATTGAATATCTTAAACTCTTGATTCGGGGAATTCCCTTACAACAAAACATCCTCTGCTCTAATGTAAACATACCGTCTGGCTTGAACTTCAAATGACCCGCTAAGACTGATGGTCTGTCGTCTGTCTGGGATTGAAGTCATTTAATTTATCTGTATGTGGACTAACCAGTGATTTCATTCATTCAATGATTAATTAATTTGGGGGTTAATGCACTCTTTCATTCTTTTGTTTGACCAGGACATTTTTAAAATATTTATTTCTTCATCTGAAACAATCTTAAACAGAGCAGAAACAACCCAGTACAGAAGATGACATGCCTTGATTCACAGAGTCAAGCTACTGTCTAAACTCTTCAGTCGGACTTTTGGCCAGATATCTAAAAAGTTCATTTTTATCTTCCAAGCTGTGGCTGTGTCAATACTACTGTATGCATGCACCCCATGGATGCGAATAAAAAACATAGAGAAAAAGCAATATGGGAACTACGCGAGAATTCTGTGAGCTATTTTGAACAAATCCTGGAAACAATACCCCACGAAACAATAGCTGTTCGGCCTCTTACCTCCCATCTCAAAAACCATCTAAGATGAACAAGAAATACGGAACACTGTTGGAGAAGCAAGGGCGAACTTATAAGTGACTTCTTCTATGAACCCCAACACATGGATGAGCCAGTGTTGGCCGAGCAGCAGGAACTTATTTACATCGGCTCTATGCGGACACAGGATGTAATCTGGAAGACCTGCCAGGAGCGATGGAAGATAGGAACGCAGAGAGAGAGAGAGAGAGAGAGAGAGAGAGAGAGAGAGTCAGGGAAATCCGTGCGGCTGCTGCTGATGATGATGATGAATATCTAGTATAAAAAATTATAAAAAGTCATTAAGTTATTGTTGCTGAATAAACTCAGTAAAGAATCACGACCAAAAAGACCAACACAAACAATTCTATTGTAATATTTTAAGGTCATTTAATAATGGTCAAGAATATGGTCGTAAGAACTAGATTTCGAAAGTTTTTAAAGGCATATACGAGGATCATTAAATAAGTTTCCAGACTTTTTTCGTATGGGCACTTTTATTGATAGTACACACATGAAACTCAAGTCCCATTCGAAGTAATCTCCTCTGGCTGCAATGAACTTGTACCGTTCCAACAACTCCTGGAAGGTCCCATGGAAGTCCTCTTGTGTGAGTGTGTAAATGACCTTTGTCACAGCCTCTTTCATCTCCTTAATTCTCTCATAACGACAGCCTCTGAGCTTAGGGAATAACCAAAATTCACAGAGAGCAAGGTCTTGACAATAGGGAGGGTGAGGAAGTGTCTTGATGCCCACTTTGCTCAAATAGTCTGTGACAAGGATGGAGTTGTGGACTGGTGCATTGTCCTGCAGGAAATGCCACTGACCCGATTTGAAGAGTGCTGGCCTCTTCCGACAGAATATTTTCCTGAACTCCCTTAAAACCTGGCCAATCAACTCAGGTGTTCTGACTTCCTTACTCCTCCCACACCTCTCATCATCCCTCACAGACTCCGTGCCTTCCTTGAATCTCTAATGCCACTCAAAAACTGATGCTCGGTTCATGCACGAGGCTCCAAAAGCAGTCTAAAGCATACGTTTCTGTGGCATTTTTTGCAACTTTAAAACAGAATTTTATTGCATATCCTACTTCTAAAATGTCCTCACGTGCAGATTGCATTTTTGAAATTCACCAGCTGTGATAATTAGGCTTTAGTAGGGTGTATTCCAATTGCTGCTCTAGCTGTTTGTTCATTTGAACCTGAAATTATAAAAAAATTGGTCTGTCATCTCATAAGATGTATAGCAATAATATAATGAAATGAATTTTCAAGAGTCTACGACAATTTTAAATGCCTGTACAAAAAAACGTCTTGAAACTTACTGAAGGCACCACATATTATTGAATATCGTGGCAGCTTATATAGCGTGACAGTTTTTGTGGTAGAAAATAGCAATGGCCTTCCGAGCCCCAAACCTGAAAAAGGCTGTTTGCGTTTCACTTCGTGCTAATGCTGTTGGAAAAGGCATGAATCCACTCCTACTAAGGTTCTTTAGTCTTACTTTGGCAAACAGTTTCATCATCATCATCATCATATCATGCTGGTAGCACGGATATCCCTGACCCTCTCTCGCCACTCCTCCCTCTCGTTCATCACCCTAGGAAGGTCTTCAGGACAACATCCCGTATCCTCACATAGCTGCTGAATGTATGTTCGTGCTGGTCGTCCTGCTTTTGCACGGCCATGTGTGGGGGTCCATAAGAGTACATCACTTATGAGTTCGTCCCTGCTTCTCCAGCAGTGTCCTGCATGTCTGGCTCGTCTAACTTGAATAGTTATCGTGATAGGGGGCAGGTGGCCGTACAGTTGGTGTCTTGTGGGGTGTTGCCGCCAGGACTTGTTTAAGATTGCACGTAGCATTCTTGTGTAATTGCCGTCTAGCTTCTTCTCCAGCCGTTTTGTTAGCGTCCATGTAGTGCAGCCATATAGCAGTATCAATGTGACCGCTGCCTGGAAGAAACTGGGTTTCATTTTATCGGTTAGGTCTGATTTCCAAATAATCGATAACCTATTGATAGCTGTCCATGCTTTCGCTAACCTCGTTTCGATGTCCTTTTCGGTTGATTCGACGCTGCTTCCTAGGTAAGTGAATTTGTCTACTAGTTTAAGAGGGGTTCCTTCTAGAGTGGAGATGTCCCCCGTTTGGTTATAGCACATACATTCCGTTTTGCGTGCATTAACATAGATGCCTATGTTTGCTGCTGCTCGTTCCAAACTATGCAGTAGTGTTTCGGCTTGTTCAGGTTTATTTGCCAGTATCGCTATGTCATCGGCGTAGTCGGCGTCGGTAATTGTTGTTGCGGGGTACCTTCTGCTTCTTTTCTTCGTCAGTTCGAAGCCATTCTCTTTGATTTTGTCAATCGATGTTCTAAGTACGTAGTCTAGACAAATGATAAAGAGGTACGGAGCCAGCGTGTCCCCTTGTAGTACTTCTGCTACAATGTCGAAGTATTCTGTGTCTCCATCTGGTGATCGTACTTTTACTTTAGTGTTTCTATAGAGAATCGTTATTGCCGCTACGGTTTCTTTAGGTATGCCGTACGCTAGTAGGATTTGTTCCATCTTTCTTCTGTGAATGGAATCGAAAGCCTTGGTAAAGTCAACAAAAATTAATGTCGCTTGTAGGTTTTTTGCCCGTACACCTTCAAGGATTCTACGGATGGTTAATATTTGTGAGGTCGTGGATCTATTTCTTCGGAAGCTATTTTGGTTTTTTCTGAGTATGTTGTCGATTTCGGGTTCTATGCGGTTTCGTAGTAGGGCATTGTAGATTTTGGCTGCTATGGATGTAAGTGTTATGCCTCGGTAGTTTTTGGCTAATCCGAGGTTCCCCGTTTTAGGAAAGGGGAGTATGCATCCTTTCATCCATCTATCTATCGGATTTTGATTGTATACTGCGTTGCAGTGTCGGAGCAGTATGTCGTCGAATTGTCTGGTCTTCCATACTTCCGGGGGAATTTCGTCCAGCCCTGCAGCTTTCCTATTTTTAATTTTTCTGAGAACCGAGTCGAGTTCTTCTTGTGTGAACGGTCCTAGTTTAATGTCTAATTGTTTGCTAATTATTCTGGTGATTGGTTCATGTGTTATTTTCGGTGGGTTTCCTAGTAAGTTTTCGAAGTGCTGTTTCCACAAGGAAAAAAATACCTACGCACCAAATTCCAATGGTCGTAAACAAGAAAAGCCTTGTCCAGTTAGCTGGGTCAGTAGAATACACTGACTGCTTCTCAGCAGAGGGGTAACCCCTTCCCCAACGAATGTCCTGTTATGACAATAAACAATCTGGTGGTGAGATTCCAGTAATGCTGGAGCTTTGGGGAATACGGAGTACCACTTCATTGCCATCGCTCCCAGGTCAACTCAGGACCGGAGTGGTAGCACCTGATAGAGTACTATCTCTGAGTCAAATAGAATTAAAGTACGTACTTATGCTAAACTGAATTGTTTGAAATAGAATTGTTTTTACATTTAAATGTGTGTAAATAAAAAAAAAAACTATACTTATACTAAACTGAATTGTTTGAAATATAGTTTTTTTATTTGTATAATACGGGATTTGGCATTAAATAGCCTACAATGGTTGATATGCCATAAAACCCAACCAAACCAAATCCTATATATTTGATATATATGCAAAAAGAGGATTTGGTATTAAATAACCTACAATGGTTCATATGCCATACAACCAAACCATACCAAATCCTGTATATATATATATATGTGGTACTATAGCTTCACGACACCTAGCTGGCCGCTGGTCTCGTGATTGCCACATGTGTCGACAGGTCTTTCTCTATTTCTTTCCACGCCCACGTTGCTTTCAGATCCGAGGAAAGAGAAGATGGATGTGGTCCAGTCGATGAAGGTTGGAATTCGTGTTGGAGAGAAGAAAAGTTACCAACCAAATTTAGAAAAATGACGAAAAAAAGCGTTTGTTATAAACAGTAACAAACATTTATTTACACAGTTGTTTAAATAATTTTTCATCAAACACCGCGAACTAGGGGTGAAAGTAGTCTATTTACCTCGCTCTATAAACATTACATCAAGCCAGTTACGCTTAAAAAAAAGCGTAGCAAAGATTTAACACAAGAAACCTAGTGAGGATCGAACTCATAATTCCCTTGTAATTGATTTTCGAAACCTGCTCATTAACCACTCCACTTGGACAGTGCTTGTCATTTTTTCATGTTAATGTTTTCTTCTTTTTATTTTATTTGCTAGAAATGGTTGACCACAGCCCAGGTCCGGTTTATGGCTTCAATACGCGCTTGACCCATCGAGGTATATCCAGTATACCTACAGCAAAACTCTCCGGAAGAGCCAAAGTGCCTTGTGAGTATGATGATCTTTACACCCAGCCACACACACACACACACACACACACATATATATATATATATATATATAATTTTTGCAATTGAAACGAAAAAGAAATATTTTCAATTCGATAAATCCATGATAAATTTATTTCGATTACAGTTGTTATCGGGATCTCCTTAGACAGAAAACTGTAACATGCTTGAATATAAATAAAAAACGGTAACATTGCTTCCGGCAAAAAGAGAATTTATAAATTAAATCTTATTTTATAAAATAAAAATTTTATATATATATATATATGAAAGTAAATATGGATCTAAATCCGACAGCATCCATCGCTGAGTGAACAATTTACCTGATATCAAATCCTGATGATGATTATTGAAACCGAAACGTTTAACGTCGATTTTACATCACAATAAAGTCACCTATTTGGATTATTCTGCTTTTCTGCATCTTTACACACACACACACACACACACATGTATATATATATATATATATATATGTATGTATGTATGTATATATATATATAATTTTTATGGTGGAAATATGACTTTGTATGAACAAATATATATATCTATACATCCTTCTTTTTTAGTCTAATTACCTATGATTTAAGATATTACAACGTTCTAAAAACGATGTAATACTATTATTCTTTTCATAAAATAAAATCTAATTTATAAATTCTCTATTGATGGATGCAATGGGACAATTTCTGATTTATGTAACATATGTAACAGTTTTTCATCTGAGGAAGTCCCGATGACACTTGTGGATCGAAAAAAATTATCATGGATTTACCGAATTGAAAAGAAGTCTTTTTCGTTTCAATAATAAAAATTGCTTTGCTCTGCTCATGAGATTTAATATATATTTATTGTTGTGGCCCCGGAAAGGGTCACTAATGAAAACACAAACACGGATATTAGATAACAGATTATATTAAACAAGAAAGATAGAGTTACATAGAAAAGGTAAGAAGTCTCGTACTGTTCGTATAACACCGATAGTGATCTGCAGTATTTGTTGCTCACTGCACCTGACGGGCAAGTGTGGCACAAGGCTTTTTTTTGGTGGGTCCGTGCGCAGGGCCGTAGCCCACACGCACCCGGCATTTGCCAAAAAATGCCTACGGCCCCGTCGGCATTCCCCTTATTAGGAGCGCCTCAGGCGCCGGGCGATTAACCCAACCCTCCCGAAGAAGGTAAAAGTCTGGGGGGAAGGCCCCATGAGGCCGAAGGAAATCTCCAGGTACCAAGACACACTCGGTCAGATCCGTGCCGCAGATAACACGGCCGGCCGAAGCGCTACCCGGCAACTGGAGAGGTGTCAGACCGAGATTGATCTGCGGTATTTGTTGACAGCCCCACCCAACGGGCAAGTGTGGCACAAGGCCTTTTTTATGGTGGGTCCGGGTGCAGGGCCGTAGCCCACACGCGCCCGGCATTTGCCAAAAATGCCTACGGCCCCGTCGGCATTCCCCTAATTAGGGGCGCCTCAGGCGCCGGGCGATTAACCCAACCCTCCCGATGGAGGTAAAAGCCTGGGGGGAAGGCCCCCTGAGGCCGAAGGAAATCTCCAGGTACCAAGACACACTCGGCCAGATCCGTGCCGCAGATAACACGACCGGCCGAAGTGCTACCCGACACCTGGAGAGGTGTCAGACCGAGATTGATCTGCGGTATTTGATGCACGCCCCACCTTACGGGCATGTATGGCACAAGGCCTTTTTTGGGTGGGTCCGGGCACAGGGCCGTAGCCCACACGCGCCCAGAGTTTGCCAAAATTGCCCTCGGCCCCGTCGGCATTCCCCTTGTTAGGGGCGCCTTGGGCGCCGGGCAATGAACCCGACCCCCCTCGAAAGGGGGTAAAAGCCTGGGGGAAGGCCCCCTGAGGCCGAAGGAAATCTCCAGATACCGAGACACACTCGGCCAGATCCGTGCCGCAGATAACACGGCCGGCCGAAGCGCTACCCGGCAACTGGAGAGGTTGAGATCGAGATTGATCTGCGGTATTTGATGCACGCCCCACCTAACGGGCATGTATGGCACAAGGCCTTTTTTGGGTGGGACCGGGCGCAAGGCCGTAGCCCACACGCGCCCGGAGTTTGCCAAAAATGCCCTCGGCCCCGTCGGCATTCCCCTTGTTAGGGGCGCCTTAGGCGCCGGGCAATGAACCCAACCCCCCTCGAAAGGGGGTAAAAGCCTGGGGGGAAGGCCCCCTGAGGCCGAAGGAAATCTCCAGGTACCGAGACACACTCGGCCAGATCCGTGCTGCAGATAACACGGCCGGCCGAAGTACTACCCGGCACCTGAAGAGGTGCAGAACGAGGTTGATCTGCCCCCTGGCAGCGAAATCTCTCAGTATTAATAACGGTGAGAAGAGTCCATTATGCTGAGATGGGTAAGGCTCCCACAAGATTTATATTGAAAATATCTATATATTTGATAACCGTTTGCATTGAGCACTCCGTCGGAAATTTCCAATTATAAAATATAGAGTACATGTTCCCTGGTAAAATTTTTTAAATAGTTTATTTCTTAGACTATATTTCCTTGGATATATATATTGCAGCGTACAAGTTGATCTTTGAAGGGTAAAAAGTCTCTACAAAATAAGGGGTCGACTTTTACGGCAGGACAAAAACCCAAAACCTTTTTGCTCAGTCGACTGGCGCTATAGAATACACCGATTGTACTTCTGCAGAGGACTAAGACCCCCCTTCAAATCGAGTATCCTGTATATGACACTAAACAATCTGATGGTGAAGCTCCTGTGATACTGGAGCAATCGGGTATTCGGAGTACCCCTTCATTGCCCTCGCTCCTAGGTCCACTCTGACCCGAAGTGGTAGCACCTGACAGGGTCCTATCTATGAGTCAAATAGAACTAAACTACGTACTTATCCTTAAACAGAATTGTTTAAAATACAATTGTTTATATGTATAAAAATGGATTTGGCATTAGTAACCTATAATGGTTGATGTGTCATAAAATCAAACCAAACCAATTAACTGTGTGCAAAAAAAAAAATAGCTCAGGCTTGTTTAAAACGTTATCAGAAAATGTGTTTAGAAATCATATATTTAATATATATGTTGCAAAACTGATAACAACGATCCAAGTGGAAGGAGAGATTTATTGAGAGGTCGACACTATAGCGTTTCGGTTCTACTGAACCATCATCAGGACCATGAGGGGTGGTATGAATGATTTTAAGTTAACGATGGATGTTTAGAAATGTGAAATACAAAAACCTAGGGTAAAATATGTATAAGAAAATTGGCCGTTTAACTGGCGAATCAGCGTTTGATTTTTTTAATTACGTCTTTTGACTTAGGAATATTGCAGCAATTGACTGTATATATCTACCGACCAATATATGGGGGGAGGAGTCTCCATGGCATAATGTTAAAGAGCCTAATATTCGGAAATTCGAACTTCAGTCACGTTATTGCATATCCTTTCGGACTAATACTTTTGGGAAAGGTATGAACCTCCTTATCAACACAGTTAAATAGTTTCACAGGTGTTCCTCTACAAGAATGGCTTCGGCATTAAATAACTCATGAAGGTTGATATGCAATTAAACAAAGAAACGAAACCAAACCAATCCTAACAATATATGTCTAAGACTCCATATCTATGTTGGCACGTGCATATTCCATCAGAGTAATAACCATTGCGGGGACGTGTCTGGCGATCCGTGTTCAAATCTTGCACGAAACTCTTTGATTCTCTCTTTGTGCTAAACTCTTTGAAAAGAAATGAAGCCATCTCTCTTTCCCCACCCTAACTTGTAAATCAGAAATGCCATGGTCTTTAGAGTTTGTATAGCAACCCTTTTTCATGGACGAGCAAACGCAGGACATCCAGCTCGAACCTACATACAACAGCTCTGTGCCAATACAGGATGTTACCCTGAGGATCTGCCGAAAGCAATGGACGATAGGGAGGTGTGGCAAGAGAGATACAGGAATATCCGTGCTGATAGCGCGACATGATGATGATGGCAACCAAAAGTAGAACAAAAACTTATAAGCAGAGTATAGGTATTTTGAATTTACGTTTGTTACATTGTCTTCAATTTGTTACATTCAATTTGTTACATTGTCTTCACAAATTTCAAATATTTACATCTTTTGGCACATATGTAACAAAATTGAACAGCTCGTAGGAAACCAAAATTGAATAAATGAATAAATTTATAAATAAATCAGACAGTCTCTGAATGGTCATGCCAAAGCACTCGTAGTATTTAAAAATGACAAGAGAAAAAACCGGGGGTTCTAAACCTGCTGCGCAGGTTTGGAATCACTGGAAACGGATATGTTTCTGCATCCGACTCGGCAGACAGAAGTGTGGGGATGACCTGTTTTTTGGAATGACAGAATTGAAGCGACTGGCGTAGAAGAAAGTCCGACCTTATTTTTATCCCAAGGAGAGCTGTAACCTTTTAATCTAAAATATTAGCCAGTGTTTCTCTCTCTCATTGGACGACTCACGGTAGGGAACCAGCTATAAACCCTAGAGGAAAATACTTAAGTGTTTATGTTATTTTTTCATATCAACCTTCACGCTCCCCGAAATATGCCTGGGTGACCATATCCCTACCTGACACTTCTAGCTACCTATACCAATGACTACACTACACCTAGACTTAAGTTATTTACATCCGTTACGTTTGTAGAAGTACAGTTCCCATGGCAATTACTCATATTTTACATCTCCAAATGCTGCCAAACATCTGCAGCAAATATTGTAACATACCCATGATACGGATATGTGTGAAATGTACATAGAATGTTAATATATATATACATAGAACATAGGAATCACGAACCACGAAAAACACTTACGACTTCTTAGTTCAGGTACGAAACTTTTTATAACCTTTGAGTTTAAAGGTTTTTCGACACAAGGAGTGAGATACACATTCTTTCTATTCTGGCTTTTCTCTCTCCCCCCCGCCTACCAACACATGTGGCACCCGTCACAAGGCCACTGGCCTGGCTTCGGCGAGCTAGCAAAAGTCAACTGTCTTCTTCCGAGCCAGGAACTCAACTCAACTGACTTTTTCAAAACTCCCAAAATCTTTCGCGTACGCTTCCGGTGCATGAGGTCATTCACATCCTCTCTCTGGGATTTTTATTTTGACATCTGAGAACGACACATCCTCCCCACGTGCGCGTGAACACCTGTGCTCAAGTTTGCACCTAACTAACCCATGTGCCGAGCCGAAAGGTTCTCAGCCTAACTAAACCCAAAGGCAAGATATATAAAACGAAATCCCTCGGCCATTATATTACAATATCCTGAAAAAGCAAACATAATGTAACAACGGTTCCTTCCAGTTTGTTGCATCTGTGGATTTATAAGCCTAATCCTGGATTGATATAGTTCTGAAAATTTACATTAGTCGTGTCTACGGATTTTGATCAGTGTGTCTGAGGATTAACATTGCCTTTGCAACATTTGTATCAGTTTAGCCAGGGGGGTTGTCTTTTGGATATTTCGGATATTTACATCTGTTATAACATTGCGTTAGTCTATTCTGAATATTTACCTCTGCTGTGTCTGTGCATTTATCTTGTATTTGCCAGTTCCAGATATTTACATCTTTTCTTTTATATCTATGGGCAGTTATAGATAATTGCATCGGTTGTGTAAAGCTACAAACGCAACAGATGTAAACATCGGGCATTGGCGCAGATGAAGAAACTGCATATGTAAATATCTTTAACAAGCAAAGAAAATCTAGCGACGTATATTTGTTATATAACATATGACATAGATTTTCGGTTCGTTCCTAGTGACCCCGTGCACTTTGACAAGCTGTCACGTTGTGATTAGTAAACAGGTGGATGGCAGCGCGTTGGGGCAGTCCGGTCTAACTGGTGTGTAACCGGAAGGAGACCACGTGATATGAGAACTGATTTAGACAGTGCCCAGAGAATCGAGAGTCGAGCCAGGGATAGGCAGCCGATCAGAGACGTCTTGGACGTCTTTGACGATACAGCTTGCCAGGGGATGCAAGTGTTGGCAACCCCTGGAAGAAGATATGGGACAAGAAGAAGTCTCCTCGCTGAGTTTGTCTCTCCATCTATCTCTCAAACTAACAACAAAACGGTGGGCCCCTTTCGAGAATAAAATGAGAGGTATATTTTTATAAAGAAGTGTTTCGTTCGTTCATTGAATTTCGTAAATCATGTTTGATTACTATACAGCATATGTATATCTGTTGTCTAAGGATTTACATTTTTGCAAGAAAAATATTCAACCTCGGATCTAAATCAAAACATCGCAAAACTATTTTTCCTAATTTTGTTTGATTTTTTCTTTCAGATTTGTGGGAAGGTATTCCAGAAAATCCTGGTCCCAATAAGTATGCAGTTGAAAAGGTTCGCATGATACGGGAACGCACTGCCCCAGCATTCACTCTCACATCACGCCCCAAAACAACCAAAAACACCACGCCTTCTCCGTGTGCATACACACTTCCCTCTATCATGGGTGACCGCCCGGTCAATTTCAACAGTGTGCCTTTTTATTCGATGAATAAGCGCATTGATTACAGTAGTTACTCGTATGATTTTGCTAAAACGCCTGGACCAGCAGGCTACAAAGTGCCGTCCTTGTACGTCACTTTTAAGCAACCACCTGGTTATTCACTAAAGGATCGAACACTAGTCCCTAAGTTTAAAATGGATAATCCAGGACCCGGAACGTACGATCTGCATAGTGCAAAACTTTCAAAAAGAACTGCTCCAAAATTTTCGATGGGAATCAAGCATTCACCCTATATAATGCCTTTGTGTCAAGATATATTTCAATAAGTTATCTATGATTGTATATTCGCTGAACGCACAATTAGATATATACCTACTAAAATATACAGACAATGAACTTCCAACATTTTGAAGATGTTTCGATTCGCTGAAGATTAAACGTATAATGGACTAAATTATCTGTTCCGTAAACGTTTGGATTAAATATTGCAAGTTTCCCTAAAAATATGATAAACCTTACAATAAGCGCATGTTTTCACCAGGAATCCATTTAAGAGCCCAAAGTAGCCCTATGTTGAAACGAATTTAATATTGATAGACGAAAAAGCGCAAAAAACCAACAAAATGCATGTAAAGCCAGACTTTGAAGGAGTATTTATAATTCGTGCCAGTATCAAAGTAAATGAAATGAGGTGCCCGTAGTGTAATGGTTATCGTCGTAGGACATGGCCACGTCGACACGAGTTCAAATCCTGGACGAGACCGATTGCATTTCACATAGCACTAATACCCTTGGGAAAGGTATGAATCCAATAATTCTCCCTCCAGCTATGGGTAAATAGTAGGGCAGACTAGGTTTTTCAGCCTTGGTGAGGCAACTAGTCTAGGAGAAGGAAAACTCTGAATTCAAACCTGTTAAATTCTGCTTAAAAATTGACCTTGTATCATATCCTGCCCGAGCGGAGGGGTTGGGTAAATAGGGTAAATGAAATGAATTCACCTAGTTAAAACGCAATTTTAACTCCTCACAGGGGAATAACACAAGTCATATAACTGATGTTTATACTAGAAATCAATATTAGTGAGAAAACGTTAGCTATTTTAAAGAATATTTTGATTTTGGATGTTTACAAAATAGCTAAAACTGAACTAAATGAAATTACTTTACAGATATAGCTTGTAATTATCTGCTTTAATATATATATATATATATATATATATATATATATATATATATATATATATATATATCATGTCGTGTCGCTAGCAAGGATTCCACTAACTCTCTCTTGCCGTTCGTCTTTATGGTCCATTACTTCCGGCAGGTCATCTAGACAACATCCTATGTCCGTACAGAGCTGTTGTAAATAAGTTCTAGTTGGTCGTGCAACACTTGCACGTCCGTGTGAAGGGGTCCATAGGAAACTCGCTTATGAGTTTGTCCTTGCTTATCCAGCAGTGTCCCGCATGTCTTGTTGGTCTATTTTGGATGATTTTAAAGATGAGAGGTAGGTGGCCGTACAGCTGTTATTTTGTGGGATGTTGCTTCCTTCGTTTGTTCAATATTCCTCGTAGCATTCTTGTGAAATTGCCGTCAAGCTTTTTCTCTAAATGCTTTGTCAGCGTCCATGTAGTGCATCCATAGAATAGTATAGACACGACCGCTGTGTTTTATTTTATCGGATAGGTCTGACTTCCATATGATCCATAACCTATCGATAGCTGACCATGCCTTCACTAGTCTTGTATTGATGTCATTTTCCGTAGATGAGACACTGCTTCCAAGGTAGGTGAACTCGTCCACAACATAGGCGTTTTTTTTGGGGGGGGGATACTTAAACATATCGAAAATATTTTGATGTTTTTGAATGAGAAATTGGCATTTCTTATGTGTGTTACTTTAAAATCTGGCTTCAACAAGTGAAACTTTACTGAAATAGTCACGTAGATATATTACTAAACCTTTCAGTCGGGAAAGTACTAAGGTATTTTGACCAAAATTACTATATATCTGATCTCGAAAGTCATTTTAAAGATTCTACAACAATTTCGATTATAAATTTGCTAACACAAATTTCCACATCAATTTTTTGATAAAACTGTCAACTTCAAAACGTTGTGAATTGAATTACCAGGAAATCCGCCGAACACCTACGCACGATATACAGGAATACTGGACACCTGCTTCGATCATATTAGGTCTCGTCAGCAGTGTATACCGCAATCTTCAACACTGGAGATCGAACCAGCAACCACAGGTTGCAGTGTCGAAACGCTACAACTGAGCCACCAGTTCATATCGCACGCAATTGACACCAAATCAACTCGTCATCGTAATTGCGTGTTCGGCGGATTTTCTGTTCATCGTAATTCAATTCACAATTTTAATTCCTCTACTTAAAGAATAAAAAATATATATTTCAAAACGTTGTATTCAACAAAAGATGGTCGTAACAAAATTTTAAAAACGCATGTTTGCCAAAATGTTCAATACGAACATAACCTGTTACACTAACAAACTTTAAAAATAGCCAATGTTTAACCGTCTCCCACAGTAAAACCTAGAAATAATATAGCTGGACAGAGTAATTGATCCCATATACGGATCAATACATTCACTGGTTCCAAAATTAGGTGTATGTCAATTATACTCGAAGCTCATATAAATAAGCAACTAATACTCCTTAAGCGTTAATACAGGCCTATACTCTCGCATAGAGACAAGTTGTATTAAGTTCAAAATCATCATCTTTCTACTTAGTCGTGAAATTTCATTTTCCTTCAATATATATATATATATATATATATATATATATATATATATATATATATACTTCAAGAAAAACAACGAAACCGGTCACATAGGATTATAAATTTATTTCAATCCTGTTACGCATTTTTGAGGTTTTCAAAAACACGAAAAAAGTAACAGGACTTCTTCAGATCATTTTGGATAAAAAAATTGAATAGACACATGGTAGTGGGAGGGGATAGTATGAGGGAGTCGAAGAGGTGGGAGGGAGTCGAAGAGGGGTGAGGAGTTACCTCTTTATTAAGCCCACTTCCGTTTTAAATTTAACTTTCGGTTAGCAGTGTAGTAAATATTATTTTTTTATAGGTTTTTTAAAAATTTATATTTAGACCTAACTTACAGGCTTTTTATTGACTAAGATTTAAACTTTAAATAAAAAATTCAAGTAAAGGTACAGTATTAGATATATTAAAATTAAAGCAAATATTTAATTTATTTACTGTATTTTAACATTTCAAAATTATTTAGAAAGCATGAATTCGTTCCACTTTTTATGCGTAGTACGTATGTATTATATTCTTTTTCACAATTTTCTATCTAACAATTTATTTTATTTATTCTCAAAATTGGCTCTATGTTGTTATAGAAAAATTTTGTTAATTATTTATAGTTTAAATTTAGCCCTATGTCTACACCTAGCTATTAGTTCATTTCTCTTATTTAATAATTTTTTTGGCTCAGGAAAAAGCAAAATGTGGATTTTTTCTTCAAGACACAGGTTGCACCTACTATCGAAAGATTTTGGGGTACTAGATCTTTTCAATATGGACCATTGTATTTCCGGGGTTAACCCTTTAACTTTTAATTCCCAATAATGTTTAGATAGAGCAGTTTGATTTTTTTATGCTCATGGGAGAAGGAGAATTTATGATTTCCATACCTAATTTTAAAATTAGTAGATGAAATGCCAATATAATATTTCTTATCATTCATGTTCTCTTTTGGATAAATAATAGCTTGATATACTACGTTATCTGAATTACACAAACCATTCATTGGACAATCACTTCGAGATTTACAGTTACATTCTATTTTTTTACTATTATTGTTATTATTATTTACTCGGTTACGAAATTCATTAATTCATTCATTATTATGACTATTTATTATTTGAGAAATATTTTTTGTGCAAAAATAACTTATTTTCAAGGTTTTCCTATTAAATATTTTATGTAATATATTATCTTGTTTAAAATGTTTATCTATCAGTCTCAAAAAATATTTACCTACATCTATATTTGCTAGTTTACAAAAAGTGGGGTTAAACCATATAATTTTCCTTTTTCTATTTTTATTTTTTTGATCGTAATTATTATTTTCTTTAGTAATTTCATTTGTTATATTTTCGTTTAAATACCTAAAATCCTCATTAAAACCACTATTTTTAAGGGCATTTAAATATCTTTTACTACTCTCTTTGAAAATCTTTTCATTTGCAGATAGCTTATCTATTCTTAAATTTACCGCTTTTGGTATTTGCTTAATTATGTTTTTAGTGTGATTAGAATTAACATCAATGTACGTAGGGTTCTGATTGGTCTTTATGAAAGGTTTATAGGAATTATTTGATAGATCTAAAGTCACATCCAAGAAATTGACTATTTTAATATTAGATGAGATTTCTATCCTAAAATCCAAAAACTTAAAGGCCCTTATAATCCTTTTTTGTATGCTAGAGCTAAGAGGGCCATTACTATTTGGGATATATATTAACCCATCATCACGGTACAAACCCGCTTGTTGATGACTAATAATTCTAGTAAGCATATTTGATATATATAAACCTACAAGGTCTGCTACTTGGGAGGAATCATACCCTCCCATTGGAACGTCGAAATTTTCTAATCCATTTTTTACCCAAGTTGAATCATTATTTTTTATAACTGTTTTCCTACAAGCTAATATTATTTCATATTGTTCATTTGTTATATCTATATATTTACGTGCATAATTGATACTATCTATTAGAAGATTTTTAGTTATGGAAGGATAGAAATCAATGATGTCAAATTGTATAAAGGTCGCTTTACTCTTATTTTTAATCCCCTTAAACCATTCAATGGTCCCATAAGAATTCGCCCAAAAAAAAAAAAAATATATACATATATATATATATATATATACCCACGTGAATATGGAAGTAAATAATGGAAGTAGATCCGAAAGTATAGAGAAAAATTGGATTCTTGGATTACCATGAATTCTTGGATTACCATGTTTATCTTCTGCTCGCTCTCTCTCGCTCTCTCTCTATATATACATGATGTGCAACTAAAACTATTTTGGAATTTCGTCTGTGAAACACTTCCCTAAAAGAAGAAAACAAATTGATGGAGTAATAATAATAATAATAACAGATAATATTAGGTACTATTTATTACCAACCTCTACAGCACTCTTACTCTCTAACCAAAAATATGAATAAGTACTAAAGTAAAATAAGTATACCCCAGATAATAGAGGTGTTGAAATGTTATTTTCATTTAAGTGTGTGTATATATATATAAGAGGGTCGTTCAAAAGGTTTTAACACCCACCCATAAAGAAACGACAGAGATGAACATTTTTTTGTTGCAGCAACATACCCCCAGTTTTTATAAAACTAAAACAACTCATTCTGATTTGTTAGTCACACATAGTAATACATGGAACCATTTAACTTTGTTGACTTATGCTAAATTGAATTGTTAGAAATAGAACTGTTTGATCGGTTAAAAGAGTTTTCAAAAAATTGTGTTTACAAATCCTATATATTTGATATATGTGTATAAACAGGATTTTGCATAAAATAATTTGCAATGGTTGACATGTCATAAAAACAGACCAAAACGAACCTTAGACAAAGAAATAGCACATTGTAGCGAGAATTGACTTAGCTGAACAATATTAAGATAATTGAGTTAAGCAGATAAAGCAATTTAAATCCACCTTAGAACTTAATTTTAACCGTGTGATTTTGGCGTTCACTCCAATCACAGTAATTTATCAAGGGAGATAACTATCAAATTCCAATTATAGACAACTTTCGTTTATTCATTATTGGCAACACATCGTAGCGAAGCTTATGATATCTCAAAACCTTTAAGAAAACCTTTGAGTAGTTACCTATCCAAGGGATAAGATTCCTCCAACGAGTGTCTTGGTTGCGACACTAAACAGTTTGATAATGTGGTTCCAGTAATGCTGGATTTGGGGGGAATCCGGTCTACCCTTCATTGCCATTGCTCCCAGGTTCACTCTGGTCCGGAATGGTAGCACACAAAAGGGTCCAATCAATGGGTCAAATAGAACTGTTTGATATTTAAACTGAGCGCAAACAAATAATTGATGCTAAATTGAATTGTTTGAAATAGAACTGTTTGACCATTTAATCGTGTGTAAACAAATTATTGATGTTTAATCGAATTGTTAGCCATACATTCCAATACTTTGAACCATTCAATTCTGTTGACTTGGGCTAAATTTAACTTTTAGAAATGGAACTGTTCGATCATTTAACTCTGTGTATCTACAAAATGTGTATACAAATCATACATTTATTACATATGTAAAAACATGATTTGGCTTTGAATAACCCACAATGGTTGATATACCAAAAAAACAAAACAAAACAACCAAAACAATTTCCGTCCCAGAAACTGGCACTGTAGAATACGCCAACTCCATCTCTGTAGAGGGGAGAGATCCCAATCAATGAATGCCCTAAATATAACAGTAAAAATCTGATGGTGAAGCACTAGATTTGGAGTTTTGGAGAATGTGGAATAGCCCTTTATTGCTATTACTCCCAAGTCCACTCTGTATCGGTGTGGTAGTACCTGATAAGGTTCCATTTATGGGCCAAATAGAACTGTCCAACAATTTACTAAGGATTATTGTTATTAGATCTTTGAAACCTACAGCTGTGTGCAAATCATTTATTTTAAACAGGAATACTTGATAGAAAGAATTACCAATGTTGAATTGAAATATTTGAAACCATTCCACTGTGTGTAAACAAATGAGGTCCAACAACTTGTTTAGAAATAACGTTACATACAAACTAATACCTTAGAAATCACACACACACACACACACGCATATATATATATATATATATATACAAATTTCGTTATATATATATATATATATATATACAAATTTCGTTGTATATATATATACAAATTTCGTTGAACATAATAGACATTTTCTGTCTACATATTTTCTTGTTGATCTGTTCGTATTGCTGTATCGCTTTTAACGTATTCGGCGGGAACTGATTGATGTATTTTCCATAAATGTATATATCCCTTGTACTTTCTGCCCGACTTTGGGCCATCATCAGGGGAGGATCTATTACAAAAGTGATGTAAGTTTAGTTTTTGCATTACTACTATGTCTTTACCTTTGAATGTGTCAGTAGCTACTGACACTATTTATAGAAACCCATTTAAAAGCAAACGCTATACACTCCAACTGTAAAGACGCTCTTACACTTATTCAAAAACAAACGTTACATCAATACGAACGAAAATATGTAGACAGAAAATGTCTATTATGTTCAACGAAATTTATATTAATGAAGAAATGCTGCCAAAATATACATATATGCAGTGTATCACAAAAGGGAATGCACCTATGCACATGGGCCTCGTAACACATGGACCTAGTAACACTAATGAGTCACATGACATTTTGTAGGGAAAATGACAAACAGTACTCAATTTGGACATTTAGGGATGTAGTTTCTTAGGGGTGTACTTACTTTTGTTGGCAGGGGTTTAGCTTTTAATGATTATATTTTGAGTTATTTTGAGGGGCAAGTAAATTAACTCTGTTATATAAGCTGCATACAGACTACTTTTCATTGTGTCAAAGTGTCATTTTGTCAGTGTTGTCGCATGATGAGATATACTTAAATATCTGCAGAAATGTGAGGGGTGTATTCACTTTTGTGATACACTGTATATATATATACATATATACAGAATCTACCATTAGATAACCCATGAGGGTTGATATGTTGATATGTCTCAAATACCCACAAATCAACCAGCAATCCAATGCGGAACTTAATAGTAATTGTGAGACATCTCTGTTCCCGTTCACGTCGACCAAAATAATTCCTCAAGAATATAGTTATTAAATACACGTAATAGAATACTTCCACTTATTCAATTATCTATTCATTATTATAATTTCCAATTATAATAAATAAGAAAAATTGAAATAAGATGTGTATTGATATTGAGTTTCAAATCAAATTTTCTCCAGAGTATAATTTTTTTGAATTTGTATTTTTAAAAAATACGTTCGAATACGTGTCGAGTTTCAAATTAAAAAAAAAAACAATCCATATCTTTTCGTCGACATATTAAGTCTATATTTTAATATCTATGAAAAAGATTTTTGAAAAAGATTTCTGAATACATGTTAATTTTTAGAATGGCATAAAAATCAAAACCTTTTATCTATTTATACCTAATGTACGTCTCACTTTGAAAATTCAATATCTCAAATCGTTTCAATATAAAAGAATATCTGGAGAGATAACATTGCTTTCAAAGTATTTGTTCTCCTTGATAAAAAAAAAAATGTTTAAATTAATGAATTTTTTAGACATTCGCTTTAAAATTGTTTTACTATGATTATTAACAGTGGCTAATGCTGGGATTCTTATCCTGCGTAGAACGGTACTTCAGCTAGTTGCAACACACACACACACACACACACATACATAAGCACAACATACACACACACACACACACATACACATAACACATACACACACACAAATACATGCATACATACATACACACACACACACACACACACATATATATATATATATATATATGTATATATGTATATAAAGGTGAGTAAGGAAAACTACGAAAAATTCATATAACTAACAGTACGTAGCCCCACTATTAAGAGTTGTTTTCCTTCTCCTCGACTAGTTGCTTTCCTAAGCGTAAAGAGCCAAGCCTGCCTTACTTTTTATCCATAGCTGAGAGTGGGGAACAAAAAGATCTGTGCCTTTCCCATGAATATTCGCGTGAAAGTAAAACGCAATGTCATTCAGGATTTGAACTGGGATCATCGAGTTCATTTCTTAAGACTATAACCGTGTAACTACGCCCCCCTCCGACTCAATGTAATAAGAAGAATATATTGAGTCAAATCTTTCGACATGGAAGAGGTGCATGGTTTTCATGTGCTTCTCTTGTTGTGTCCCGACAGCAAAAAGACTCAGTTGGTCTTGGGTACAACGTTGTTGTCCCTTTTCTTTTTCGTGAAATTTCGTATAGCCATCAAATTATTAGAAATTGATGTGGAATCAATAAATTCTTCTATTTTCAAACGAAAAACAAAGGAAGCTGAACAACAAAGATGTTTCTGGGATGAAAGAGAAAATATGTTTTAAACTGAATCAATTATTCAGATTTCAAATATGTGTTCAGTAATTTTCCAGTACATCTGAATATTGTTCAGTATACAGCCATTGTTGCTAGCAAATCTACAAAAGGGTTTTCCTTCAACCCCTTAGCATAAAACTTCATCTCGGGAAGAACTTTTTAAAAAAAACATGTAACAAGGTGTTATAGCAAGCGTATGGTTACAAGGAAAGGACAAAACACAAAATGGCAAATCAAACCACAAGACAAGTGAAAAATTTAACTGTATTCATAATCAAAGAAAGAAAAATATTCAAATATTTTTGTTGGTGATTATGAAAATGTGTGTGAAATTGAGAAGTAAAATGTTCTGTAGTTGTATTGTTACATAGCCATACGTGAATATCTGAAATGTACATAGAATGTTCATAACTCATATATATATAACATAGGAATCCCGAAACACAAAAATCACTTACGACTTCTTAGTTCTGGTACGAAACTTTTTACTACCTTTGAGTTTAAAGGTTTTTCGACATAAGGAGAGAGAGAGACGCAATCCTTCTATGCTGACTGCTTTTACATCGTTAGCTCTCAACCCAACTAACGCGCGACGCCCGTAGCGCACAAATTCGTCTGGCCACGACGGGCCCCGAAAGTCAACCCTCTTCTTCCCTGGCAAAACTCAACTAACTGACTTTTTTCAAATCTCAGCCCACACTTCCGGTGCATGACGTCACTCACATCCCTGGTCATATCCCCTATCTGGGATTTTTATTGTGACACCTCAGAATGACACGTCCGCTCCGCGTGCGCGTCAACACCTACGCTCATGTTTGCACCTAACTAATCCATGCACTGAGCCGAAAGGTTCTCAGCCTAACTAAACCCAAAGGCAAGATATATAAAACGAAATCTCTCGGCCATTATATTACAGTATTGGTAAGAATTAATTGATTTTAAGAATCTTTACGTGTGTTGAATGGTTGTGGAATCGAGTAATAAAGATGTTCCAATATTTGTGTTGGTAGGGGTGAGTTACGCGGTCAACCAAAGTGTTATATACTCAGCTGTGTCGTTATTAACAACGAGGAACACGTATATATATAAAGATATAAGATTATATTTTCATTCTTGGCAATGATACTTGTGTGGAGCAGAAAAGCAATCGCAGAGAGTTTGCGCACACGAAGGAGTTGTCGGGAGACGGAAGAGCCAGTGAACAACTGACTTTAGCCGAAATTCGGGAACTTATATACTCTACAACTCTCACGTGACCCGCAGCAATTCCTTTTTTTCGTTGACTATGGTTACGCCCACGTCTCACTTATTTGCTTTCCATTGGTTATGTTGTTTGTTCCCCATTGGCTACTTGCCCAAGTTCCATGGGCGTACGCATCTGCCACCATCACCGAATTCAGCCACGTCCACAGGTCAAGGTGATATTCCGATATCTTCGGCCGGATGCACCTGTTTCAACACCCACCGATACACAGCCCCTGTGGGCATAATGGCATTCCAATTATCATACTGATCTTATCAATCTATATGTCAACAACACCCACTGTATTTTCGAGTCACGCAGCTTCCGTCAAAGGCCACAGTAAGAAGGTTAAGACGAGTTTATATGATGATGAATGTTGTAGGCGTCGGGTGATGTTCCTTTCTGGTATTTATCATTTGTCCCACCACCGGACGAATATGGCACAAGGCCATTTTAAGGTGGGTCCGGTCGCAGGGCAAAGCCCACACGCGTCCGGCATTGCCAAAAATACCTTTTCCTCTCTGTCTGAACATCGAAAGAATTTCGTCTTATATAGTTCTCCTTTCCTCAAATCGGATCAACATCGATCTTTATTCTCACCGCGAAGGTCATAGATTGGTCGAAAAATTACTTTTATTTTATTTGGGGGATAAATTCCATCAACATTTCAACGTGCGCGGAGCCTGTGCGCAGAGACATATTTTTTCATTTTGAAAAAAATTTCGGCCCTGGTAACATCCGGTGAGTGCTCTTCTGCCCTGTTTATTAGAATTGCAATTATTTCGTTTGTACGACAAATCAGAAGAGATCTCTATTAGTCATATAACAAAGGTCATTGTGAATTCTAGTGCCTGAAAATGAAATCTAGCACAGGAAAAAAAAAATAACGAAAGTTTCTTCACACACCATGTTGTTGTTGTTTTTTTGGGGGGGGTCCTTTTTTTAGGTTGTTGTTTTCTGTTTGTTGGGTTAGTAATGATTTTCCATTGGCCTTTCTCTAAGTAAAAACCTCTCTAATTTGGCTCATTTTTTATAGCATTCTCACTAATATTTACTCCTGTTTCGACCCACTTGTTTTGTCATACAGTTTCTATTTTCACGGTATATTGCTTTGACTTCTGGGGGCTTGAATAACTGTTGTATTGCGGCAAGAAACAGATACACAGTGAAAGAAAGTTAATTATTAATTAGCTGAAGTGGTACAGTCCGACAAATATAATGTCTCGTCCTGTGGGTGCTATATACAAAGTTAGTCTTAATGCTGACCGAGATCTTCCAGTAATGACCGTGATTAAGAAACACGACGTCTTTTATACCTCCGAGATACCGGAAGTCACGTGGTACGAGACACTATACAACAAAAACTGAAAAGAAAGATTATCATTTATAATTGATCCTACCTGTCTTATTGAAAATTATATTTGGTGAAAAATACAAAGACTTTCGGCTAACAAAAGTTGCATATAAACCGATCGTAGAATCATTTGGAGAATCTTTATTAAAGCGTCAAACAGCCATATTGACGGATGGGTGGAAGGACGGAAGAAAGAAAGGATGAAGGACAGACACAGAGAGAGACGTGGGGAGAAAAGACAGACAGAACGGAAGGAGAAACAACTTCGTAGCACTCTACTTTGCACCCAGTAGTTACCTGGCAATCATGACGAGTCAGTTCTTGAAAACTAATTGCCTGGTTGCAAGGATCCGTACCCTCTGGCTCTCTCTGTTTTGCAGGGTTGAGTTTATAGCCCGGCACTAGAGGTGCCCCAATAAGTGAATGCCGACAAAAAGTCGTTCTATTGAGTGAAGCCACGCATAAATCGAGACATGCTCGACTGACCCAAAATGCTTATTCCAGTCGGCATTCATTTATTGGGGCACCTCTGAGTTGTTAGGAAGTCGGTTAAATCTTTACTTTGCTCTCAATAGACGACAGTTGTATATCTTGACTCTATGATGTCTTTCGAGCGTTTTCTTCTGTTTTTTTTTTTTTTTTTAACCATCCCGTTTTTTTTATAGTGACACCAAATTTTAGATTCGGCTGTCTAGGAACAACCAAAATCTTTCGCCACACAATGATTTCTTGAATGATTTGTATAATCCTTACCTTTGTTTCAATTGACATTTCTTTTGTTAGAACTATGTTTCCGTTCAATGAGTTATGTCTAACCACTTTTTGAGGTCTTTAAGAATATCTTTTTATCATAGACCGATTTGCATATCGATGATTCTGCTAATATTTGGTTTAGGAATGCAAACAACATACGATTTTCTTCTTCGAAGATTGGAAAAAATCTACCATTAATTTAGATAATTTAATCTACTTTGTTTAAGAAATATTTTATGTTGCCAGAATGCTGAGCTTTTAAAGAAAAAATGTTTTGTGCATTATCCCTTATTAGTTTATTTTCAAATTTCAACACACTAACCTCTTCACAAATGCACAACTCACATATAGATACATTCCTATGCCACACATGTTTTAATAAGTAATGTTAAAGCTGGATATCTGATTATCGTGCTCATGATATTTACACCATATGTAATTTTCGATTAAGGATAAATAAAGATTAAATGCTGTATAATGATTATTCAATAGTTATTTCCGCTATTAAATTTGTGATTGAGTTTATCAATAAATCCGTTTCATTTGCCGAGTGGGTAGAGTGTTCGACAATGGCCTGGGAGACCTGGGTTCAATCGTCATACCAAAGACTTTAAAAATGGTAATTGATACATCCTTGTTTAACGCTCAGCAATAAAAGGTAGGTATCAAGAGTAAAGTGGAGCAATCTAGGGAAAGGAGTAGCGCCCTCCCCTACACTACGGTGTAGTAGCTATTGAAAAGGGAGCCTTCTGATCGCCTTCGACTACGGTCGCCAACTTTACTTACTTATGAATAAACAACATCGATACAAAGGAATATAAAAAAAAAACAGAATCAAACGCAGTTCTTCAACAGCAGTAATGGATACTCTATAACCAAAACTAGCTACTACCGCTAACCTCATCTAGTCTTTATCTTTTATGTCTTTCGTTGTATAGGAAATATCCTTCTTTACAACAATTATAGTGGTCGGAGAGAGCGCGATCAAAGAGCCCCATAGTGATATAATGAATTGAATAAGAAATTTCTTCATTCTTTCATTTTTCGTACTAAAGAAATCTCGCTCCTATGTGCCATTTTTGTAACATACAACATCAAATCATTATCATTACTAGCTAACGTATCCCTCTTACGTGGGGATTTTAAGATGGTAATTCAAAAAAATTAAGGACGTAGAGTTTCTTGTATTGAGGTTTAGATTAATTATACATATTTAAAAAGCGTTTTTATTTATTTATTTTTTGTTTTGTTTATAATGTTTGTTTATAACAGGTTGCTGGCTTGTTTACACCGAGAGTGGTAAACAGCTTCATGGAGTCATTCGGATATATTATTCATTATCAAGTCACGCTGCTAGCACAGATTTCCTTGAATCTCTCTCACCATTCGTCCCTATCATCCATCGCTCCCGGCAGGTCTTCTAGATTACATCCATATCAGAGCTGTTGTAGGTATGTTCTTCTTAGTCGCCCAACAGTGACGCGTCCATGTAAAGTGATACACGGGAGAACGTCACTTATGAGTTCGTCCTTGCTTCTCCAGCCGTGTACCTTGTTCGTCTTATTTAGATAGTTTTAGAGATAGGAGGTAGGCTGCCGTACAACTGTTGTTTTGTGGGATTTTGCTTCCAGGATTTGTTCATTACAGTTCGTAACATTCTTGTGCAGCTCCTGTCTAGCTTTTTCTCCGTTCGTTTCGTCAGCGTCCATGCGGTGCATCCATATAGTAGAGATGACACAACCGCTACTTGGAAGAAATTGTGTTTTATTCTATTTTACGACTTCTACAAATTGATAAATAATCTAAACCAATATTGATTTTATAATTTTTCAGATTTTGATGTTAAGTATTAATCTAAAGTTTTTATGAGTTTATAAGCCTAAAAAACTGCTTCGAAACCGAACAACCTTTGATCTGAAAATATTTTCTCCTTTATAGCTCGATACCTGGCAACGACTAGGATTTTTCTAAGTACACAAAAGAAAGGGAAAACTGAGCTATCTGTCTTTTACAGCTAGGGGAACAGTAAAACAGAAGGGATTTGATTAATGTATCTTAAACGACATATGAACCTGTCTAGGCTTGTTTTATGCCCAGAGGTTAGGGAATTGTGTCCCTTGTGCGTTTATATTTACTTTTTATGTGTATTTGATAGAAAATTTTGTTTGTAAATTTTTTACACAGGGTCCTATTGAATAGGAATCATTTTTAAACAGATCTATTTGACTCATAGATGGGACCCTATCAGATATGGTGACTCCGGATGAGAATGGACCTGAGAATAATGGCAATGAGTGAGTACTCAGTGAAATAGAGGATATAAGACAGATTGATGAAATGAATTTCCCCTTAGTAGCTCGATACTTTGCCGTGACCAAGAGGAGGTGAGAGGTGCTATCTGTCTTTCATAACTTTTACTGCGCGGGAGACAGTAAGAGGGTGAGAGACAGATCGAACCTAAAAACCAGTCGAAGTTGGATCTTCTTGTATAATTTAAAAGCCTTCCAGGAATAACTTTAACGGTTCCTGTAACATTTTTTTTTTAAATCGGACCAAAAATGGCGAAGTTTTAGAACAATAGACGGACGGACAGACAGTTGGTGAACTATTATAGGATTTTTCATTAATTTATCAGAGACTTCAAAATTTATTTAAACGATTGAACTTATTCTTGAAATTGCTGATATTTCGGTCGAACCATTCTAAAAATTAGATAGAGAAGAGATAATTGTAAATGGGTCCTAAATTCTTTAAAAAAGCGAAAATGTATTAAAGTATCTGAGTCGTTATCTGATTGGTTGGAATTCAAAAATTAATCCAGATTTATATATTTTCTATTATGCTAATCCCTCACGATCAAAATTGTGCTTTTCTCAATTTCCACAATTTAAGAAAACGCACTTCTCTTTTATTATAAAAACTTTAATGGTTTGGTTCCTTTGTTTCTTTCAATTTTTTAAGCGGGGTTTAACAGGTTTGAATTCAGAGGTTTTCCTTCTCCTTGATCGGTTGCCAAACCAATATTAAAGAATCCAGTCTGCCTTACTATTTACCTATCGCTGGAGAGAGAATAAGTGGGTTGGGTTTGGTTTCTTTGTTTAATGGCATATCAACCTTTGTAGGTTATTTAATGCCAGAGCCTTTCTCCTAGAAGAACAGTATTGGAACTATTTAACCCATAGCTGGGAGGATACGGGGATTCAATAGCTTTCCCAAGGGTATTTGCCCGAAAGTGAATGAAAAAGCGCGACAGGAGGAGGAACTCGCTTACTACGATTCCGCAGTCTATCGCTTTAACCATTACACCACGAGGACACCCCAAAATATATATGTTGCCATCAAAAGATAGATTGTTTCCTTGTATCACAACTCTTCAGAATAGCTAGACACACTAGAAGCTCCAAGGTGGGATCGAAACCTGCCTAACTTAAAGTTAGACTGATATCTTACCGCACTGCCAATTCGCCGACCCATAAAACTTCAAAGATATTTTCTAGTTATAACATATATCACAAATATGTTGTGAAATAATTTTCAAAAACTTCGAAATACGTGGTTGTATTCATATGCATGACGATTGCATCAACAATTTTTGTTTTTTGTTATTGTTGTTTTATGTTTTTTTTTGTTTTTTGTTTGTTTTTTTTTGTGGGGGGGGTATAAAATTTCGTTATATTTGACGAAACTGTGAAAAGCAAAACATGTCATACGTACGAATTG